>JAVUPR010000046.1:0-1200000 GCA_036785695.1 Gentiana straminea
AACGAGTAGTCCTTCCGGAAAAAATGTCTTTTTCCCTAATAACGAGTTGACATCGCCGGAAATTTGTGTTTTCCCTTTATAACGAGTAGAAATTTGTGTTTTTCTTTGGTAACGAGTTCGAATTCATGTTTTCTTCTTATTAACGAGTTCAAATTTGTGTTTTTCTCTCGGTAACGAGTTGTCCTTCCGAAAAAAATGTCTTTTTCCCTAATAACGAGTTGACATCGCCGGAAATTTGTGTTTTCCCTTTATAACGAGTAGAAATTTGTGTTTTTTCTTTGGTAACGAGTTCGAATTCATGTTTTCTTCTTATTAACGAGTTCAAATTTGTGTTTTTCTCTTGGTAACGAGTTGTCCTTGCGTAGAAAAAATGTCTTTTTCCCTAATAACGAGCTGACATCGCCGGAAATTTGTGTTTTCGAGTAGAAATTTGTGTTTTTTCTTTGGTAACGAGTTCGAATTCATGTTTTCTTCTTATTAACGAGTTCAAATTTGTGTTTTTTCTCTGGTAACGAGTTGTCCTTGCAGAAAAATGTTTTTTTCCCTAATAACGAGTTGACATCGCCGGAAATTTGTGTTTTCTCTTTATAACGAGTAAAATTTGTGTTTTTTCTTTGGTAACGAGTTCGAATTCATGTTTTCTTCTTATTAACGAGTTCAAATTTGTGTTTTTCTCTGGTAACGAGTTGTCTTTGCAGATAAAATGTTTTTTCCCTAATAACGAGTTGACATCGCCGGAAATTTGTGTTTTCCCTTTATAACGAGTAGAAATTTGTGTTTTTTCTTTGGTAACGAGTTCGAATTCATGTTTTCTTCTTATTAACGAGTTCAAATTTGTGTTTTTCTCTGGTAACGAGTTGTCCTTGCGGAAAAATGTTTTTTTCCCTAATAACGAGTTGACATCGCCGGAAATTTGTGTTTTCTCTTTATAACGAGTAGAAATTTGTGTTTTTTCTTTGGTAACGAGTTCGAATTCATGTTTTCTTCTTATTAACGAGTTCAAATTTGTGTTTTTCTTTGGTAACGAGTTGTCCTTCCGAGAAAAAAATGTCTTTTTCCCTAATAACGAGTTGACATCGCCGGAAATTTGTGTTTTCCCTTTATAACGAGTAGAAATTTGTGTTTTTTCTTTGGTAACGAGTTCGAATTCATGTTTTCTTCTTATTAACGAGTTCAAATTTGTGTTTTTCTCTCGGTAACGAGTTGTCCTTGTAGAAAAAATGTCTTTTTCCCTAATAACGAGTTGACATCGCCGGAAATTTGTGTTTTCCCTTTATAACGAGTAGAAATTTGTGTTTTTTCTTTGGTAACGAGTTCGAATTCATGTTTTCTTCTTATTAACGAGTTCAAATTTGTGTTTTTCTTTGGTAACGAGTTGTCCTTCCAGAAAAAATGTCTTTTTCCCGAATAACGAGTTGACATCGCCGGAAATTTGTGTTTTCCCTTTATAACGAGTAGAAAATTTGTGTTTTTTCTTTGGTAACGAGTTCGAATTCATGTTTTCTTCTTATTAACGAGTTCAAATTTGTGTTTTTCTTTGGTAACGAGTTGTCCTTCTAGAAAAAATGTCTTTTTCCCTAATAACGAGTTGACATCGCCGGAAATTTGTGTTTTCCCTTTATAACGAGTAGAAATTTGTGTTTTTTCTTTGGTAACGAGTTCAAATTCATGTTTTCTTCTTATTAACGAGTTCAAATTTGTGTTTTTCACTGGTAACGAGTAGTCCTTGCAGAAAAAATGTCTTTTTCCCTAATAACGAGTTGACATCGCCGGAAATTTGTGTTTTTCCTTTATAACGAGTAGAAATTTGTGTTTTTTCTTTGGTAACGGGTACGAATTCATGTTTTCTTCTTATTAACGAGTTCAAATTTGTGTTTTTCTCTGGTAACGAGTTGTCCTTCCAGAAAAAATGTCTTTTTCCTTAATAACGAGTTTACATCGCCGGAAATTTGTGTTTTCCCTTTATAACGAGTAGAAATTTGTGTTTTTTCTTTGGTAACGAGTTCGAATTCATGTTTTCTTCTATTTAACGAGTTCAAATTTGTGTTTTTCTCTGGTAACAAGTTGTCCTTGTAGATTAAATGTTTTTTTTCCCTAATAACGAGTTGACATCGCCGGAAATTTGTGTTTTCTCTTTATAACGAGTAAAAATTTGTGTTTTTTCTTTGGTAACGAGTTCGAATTCATGTTTTCTTCTATTTAACGAGTTCAAATTTGTGTTTTTCTCTGGTAACAAGTTGTCTTTGTAGATTAAAATTTTTTTTCCCTAATAACGAGTTGACATCGCCGGAAATTTGTGTTTTCTCTTTATATCGAGTAAAAATTTGTGTTTTTTCTTTGGTAACGAGTTCAAATTCATATTTTCTTCTATTTAACGAGTTCAAATTTGTGTTTTTTTCAGGTAACGAGTTGTCCTTGCAGATAAAATGTTTTTTTCCCTAATAACGAGTTGACATCGCCGGAAATTTGTGTTTTCTCTTTATAATGAGTAAAAATTTGTGTTTTTTCTTTGGTAACGAGTTCGAATTCATGTTTTCTTCTTATTACCGAGTTCAAATTTGTGTTTTTCTTTGGTAACGAGTTGTCCTTCCAGAAAAAATTGTCTTTTTCCCTAATAACGAGTTGACATCGCCGGAAATTTGTGTTTTCCCTTTATAACGAGTAGAAATTTGTGTTTTTTCTTTGGTAACGAGTTCGAATTCATGTTTTCTTCTTATTAACGAGTTCAAATTTGTGTTTTTCTTTGGTAACGAGTAGTCCTTCCAGAAAAAATGTCTTTTTCCCTAATAACGAGTTGACATCGCCGGAAATTTGTGTTTTCCTTTATAACGAGTAAAAATTTGTGTTTTTTCTTTGGTAACGAGTTCGAATTCATGTTTTCTTCTTATTAACGAGTTCAAATTTGTGTTTTTCTCTGGGTATGGAGTTGTCCTTCCGAAAAAAATGTCTTTTTCCCTAATAACGAGTTGACATCGCCGGAAATTTGTGTTTTCCCTTTATAACGAGTAGAAATTTGTGTTTTTTCTTTGGTAACGAGTTCGAATTCATGTTTTCTTCTTATTAACGAGTTCAAATTTGTGTTTTTCTCTCGGTAACGAGTTGTCCTTCCAGAAAAAATGTCTTTTTCCCTAATAACGAGTTGACATCGCCGGAAATTTGTGTTTTCCCTTTATAACGAGTAGAAATTTGTGTTTTTTCTTTGGTAACGAGTTCGAATTCATGTTTTCTTCTATTTAACGAGTTCAAATTTGTGTTTTTCTTTGGTAACGAGTTGTCCTTGCAGAAAAAATGTTTTTTCCCTAATAACGAGTTGACATCGCCGGAAATTTGTGTTTTCTCTTTATAACGAGTAAAAATTTGTGTTTTTTCTTTGGTAACGAGTTCGAATTCATGTTTTCTTCTTATTACCGAGTTCAAATTTGTGTTTTTCTTTGGTAACGAGTTGTCCTTTCAGAAAAAATTGTCTTTTTCCCTAATAACGAGTTGACATCGCCGGAAATTTGTGTTTTCCCTTTATAACGAGTAGAAATTTGTGTTTTTTCTTTGGTAACGAGTTCGAATTCATGTTTTCTTCTTATTAACGAGTTCAAATTTGTGTTTTTCTTGGTAACGAGTTGTCCTTCCAGAAAAAATGTCTTTTTCCCTAATAACGAGTTGACATCGCCGGAAATTTGTGTTTTCCCTTTATAACGAGTAGAAATTTGTGTTTTTTCTTTGGTAACGAGTTCGAATTCATGTTTTCTTCTTATTAACGAGTTCAAATTTGTGTTTTTCTCTCGGTAACGAGTTGTCCTTCCGAGAAAAAATGTCTTTTTCCCTAATAACGAGTTGACATCGCCGGAAATTTGTGTTTTCCTTTATAACGAGTAGAAATTTGTGTTTTTTCTTTGGTAACGAGTTCGAATTCATGTTTTCTTCTTATTAACGAGTTCAAATTTGTGTTTTTCTCTTGGTAACGAGTTGTCCTTCCAGAAAAAATGTCTTTTTCCCTAATAACGAGTTGACATCGCCGGAAATTTGTGTTTTCCCTTTATAACGAGTAGAAATTTGTGTTTTTTCTTTGGTAACGAGTTCGAATTCATGTTTTCTTCTTATTAACGAGTTCAAATTTGTGTTTTTCTCTGGTAACGAGTTGTCCTTCCAGAAAAAATGTTTTTTCCCTAATAACGAGTTGACATCGCCGGAAATTTGTGTTTTCTCTTTATAACGAGTAAAAATTTGTGTTTTTTCTTTGGTAACGAGTTCGAATTCATGTTTTCTTCTTATTAACGAGTTCAAATTTGTGTTTTTCTTTGGTAACGAGTTGTCCTTCCAGAAAAAAATGTCTTTTTCCCTAATAACGAGTTGACATCGCCGGAAATTTGTGTTTTCCCTTTATAACGAGTAGAAATTTGTGTTTTTTCTTTGGTAACGAGTTCGAATTCATGTTTTCTTCTTATTAACGAGTTCAAATTTGTGTTTTTCTCGGTAACGAGTTGTCCTTGAGAAAAATGTTTTTTTCCCTAATAACGAGTTGACATCGCCGGAAATTTGTGTTTTCTCTTTATAACGAGTAAAATTTGTGTTTTTTCTTTGGTAACGAGTTCGAATTCATGTTTTCTTCTTATTAACGAGTTCAAATTTGTGTTTTTCTTTGGTAACGAGTTGTCCTTCCGAAAAAAATGTCTTTTTCCCTAATAACGAGTTGACATCGCCGGAAATTTGTGTTTTCCCTTTATAACGAGTAGAAATTTGTGTTTTTTCTTTGGTAACGAGTTCGAATTCATGTTTTCTTCTTATTAACGAGTTCAAATTTGTGTTTTTCTCTCGGTAACGAGTTGTCCTTTGAGAAAAAATGTCTTTTTCCCTAATAACGAGTTGACATCGCCGGAAATTTGTGTTTTCCCTTTATAACGAGTAAAAATTTGTGTTTTTTCTTTGGTAACGAGTTCGAATTCATGTTTTCTTCTTATTAACGAGTTCAAATTTGTGTTTTTCTCTCAGTAACGAGTTGTCCTTCCAGAAAAAATGTCTTTTTCCCTAATAACGAGTTGACATCGCCGGAAATTTGTGTTTTCCCTTTATAACGAGTAGAAATTTGTGTTTTTTCTTTGGTAACGAGTTCGAATTCATGTTTTCTTCTTATTAACGAGTTCAAATTTGTGTTTTTCTCTCGGTAACGAGTTGTCCTTCCAAGAAAAAAATGTCTTTTTCCCTAATAACGAGTTGACATCGCCGGAAATTTGTGTTTTCCCTTTATAACGAGTAGAAATTTGTGTTTTTTCTTTGGTAACGAGTTCGAATTAATGTTTTCTTCTATTTAACGAGTTCAAATTTGTGTTTTTCTCGGTAACGAGTTGTCTTTGAGATAAAATGTTTTTTCCCTAATAACGAGTTGACATCGCCGGAAATTTGTGTTTTCTCTTTATAACGAGTAAAAATTTGTGTTTTTTCTTTGGTAACGAGTTCGAATTCATGTTTTCTTCTTATTACCGAGTTCAAATTTGTGTTTTTCTTTGGTAACGAGTTGTCCTTCCAGAAAAAAATTGTCTTTTTCCCTAATAACGAGTTGACATCGCCGGAAATTTGTGTTTTCCCTTTATAACGAGTAGAAATTTGTGTTTTTTCTTTGGTAACGAGTTCGAATTCATGTTTTCTTCTTATTAACGAGTTCAAATTTGTGTTTTTCTCTCGGTAACGAGTAGTCCTTTAGGAAAAAATGTCTTTTTCCCTAATAACGAGTTGACATCGCCGGAAATTTGTGTTTTCCCTTTATAACGAGTAAAAATTTGTGTTTTTTCTTTGGTAACGAGTTCGAATTCATGTTTTCTTCTTATTAACGAGTTCAAATTTGTGTTTTTCTCTCGGTAACGAGTTGTCCTTCCGAGAAAAAAATGTCTTTTTCCCTAATAACGAGTTGACATCGCCGGAAATTTGTGTTTTCCTTTATAACGAGTAGAAATTTGTGTTTTTTCTTTGGTAACGAGTTCGAATTCATGTTTTCTTCTTATTAACGAGTTCAAATTTGTGTTTTTCTCGGTAACGAGTTGTCCTTCGAGAAAAAAATGTCTTTTTCCCTAATAACGAGTTGACATCGCCGGAAATTTGTGTTTTCCCTTTATAACGAGTAGAAATTTGTGTTTTTTCTTTGGTAACGAGTTCGAATTCATGTTTTCTTCTTATTAACGAGTTCAAATTTTGTTTTTCTCTCGGTAACGAGTTGTCCTTCCGAAAAAATGTCTTTTTCCCTAATAACGAGTTGACATCGCCGGAAATTTGTGTTTTTCCTTTATAACGAGTAGAAATTTGTGTTTTTTCTTTGGTAACGAGTTCGAATTCATGTTTTCTTCTTATTAACGAGTTCAAATTTGTGTTTTTCTTTGGTAACGAGTTGTCCTTCCGAGAAAAAATGTCTTTTTCCCTAATAACGAGTTGACATCGCCGGAAATTTGTGTTTTCCCTTTATAACGAGTAGAAATTTGTGTTTTTTCTTTGGTAACGAGTTCGAATTCATGTTTTCTTCTTATTAACGAGTTCAAATTTGTGTTTTTCTCAGGTAACGAGTTGTCCTTCTAGAAAAAATGTCTTTTTCCCTAATAACGAGTTGACATCGCCGGAAATTTGTGTTTTCCCTTTATAACGAGTAGAAATTTGTGTTTTTTCTTTGGTAACGAGTTCGAATTCATGTTTTCTTCTTATTAACGAGTTCAAATTTGTGTTTTTCTTTGGTAACGAGTTGTCCTTCCAGAAAAAATGTCTTTTTCCCTAATAACGAGTTGACATCGCCGGAAATTTGTGTTTTCCCTTTATAACGAGTAGAAATTTGTGTTTTTTCTTTGGTAACGAGTTCGAATTCATGTTTTCTTCTTATTAACGAGTTCAAATTTGTGTTTTTCTCTCGGTAACGAGTTGTCCTTCCAGAAAAAAATGTCTTTTTCCCTAATAACGAGTTGACATCGCCGGAAATTTGTGTTTTCCCTTTATAACGAGTAGAAATTTGTGTTTTTTCTTTGGTAACGAGTTCGAATTCATGTTTTCTTCTTATTAACGAGTTCAAATTTGTGTTTTTCTCTGGTAACGAGTTGTCCTTGTAGAAAAAATGTCTTTTTCCCTAATAACGAGTTGACATCGCCGGAAATTTGTTTTTTCCTTTATAACGAGTAAAAATTTGTGTTTTTTCTTTGGTAACGAGTTCGAATTCATGTTTTCTTCTTATTAACGAGTTCAAATTTGTGTTTTTCTCTGGTAACGAGTTGTCCTTCCGAGAAAAAATGTTTTTTCCCTAATAACGAGTTGACATCGCCGGAAATTTGTGTTTTCCCTTTATAACGAGTAAAAATTTGTGTTTTTTCTTTGGTAACGAGTTCGAATTCATGTTTTCTTCTTATTAACGAGTTCAAATTTGTGTTTTTTCTCTGGTAACGAGTTGTCCTTGCGGAAAAATGTTTTTTCCCTAATAACGAGTTGACATCGCCGGAAATTTGTGTTTTCTCTTTATAACGAGTAAAAATTTGTGTTTTTTCTTTGGTAACGAGTTCGAATTCATGTTTTCTTCTTATTAACGAGTTCAAATTTGTGTTTTTCTTTGGTAACGAGTTGTCCTTCCGAGAAAAAATGTCTTTTTCCCTAATAACGAGTTGACATCGCCGGAAATTTGTGTTTTCCCTTTATAACGAGTAGAAATTTGTGTTTTTTCTTTGGTAACGAGTTCGAATTCATGTTTTCTTCTTATTAACGAGTTCAAATTTGTGTTTTTTTCTCGGTAACGAGTTGTCCTTCCGAGAAAAAATGTCTTTTTCCCTAATAACGAGTTGACATCGCCGGAAATTTGTGTTTTCCCTTTATAACGAGTAAAATTTGTGTTTTTTCTTTGGTAACGAGTTCGAATTCATGTTTTCTTCTTATTAACGAGTTCAAATTTGTGTTTTTCTCTGGTAACGAGTTGTCAAAAATGTCTTTTTCCCTAATAACGAGTTGACATCGCCGGAAATTTGTGTTTTCCCTTTATAACGAGTAGAAATTTGTGTTTTTTCTTTGGTAACGGGTTCGAATTCATGTTTTCTTCTTATTAACGAGTTCAAATTTGTGTTTTTCTCTCGGTAACGAGTTGTCCTTCCGAAAAAAATGTCTTTTTCCCTAATAACGAGTTGACATCGCCGGAAATTTGTGTTTTCCCTTTATAACGAGTAGAAATTTGTGTTTTTTCTTTGGTAACGAGTTCGAATTAATGTTTTCTTCTATTTAACGAGTTCAAATTTGTGTTTTTTCTCTGGTAACGAGTTGTCTTTGCGGATAAAATGTTTTTTTCCCTAATAACGAGTTGACATCGCCGGAAATTTGTGTTTTCTCTTTATAACGAGTAAAAATTTGTGTTTTTTCTTTGGTAACGAGTTCGAATTCATGTTTTCTTCTTATTACCGAGTTCAAATTTGTGTTTTTCTTTGGTAACGAGTTGTCCTTCCAGAAAAAATTGTCTTTTTCCCTAATAACGAGTTGACATCGCCGGAAATTTGTGTTTTCCCTTTATAACGAGTAGAAATTTGTGTTTTTTCTTTGGTAACGAGTTCGAATTCATGTTTTCTTCTTATTAACAAGTTCAAATTTGTGTTTTTCTTTGGTAACGAGTAGTCCTTCCAGAAAAAATGTCTTTTTCCCTAATAACGAGTTGACATCGCCGGAAATTTGTGTTTTCCCTTTATAACGAGTAAAAATTTGTGTTTTTTCTTTGGTAACGAGTTCGAATTCATGTTTTCTTCTTATTAACGAGTTCAAATTTGTGTTTTTCTCTGGTAACGAGTTGTCCTTCCAGAAAAAATGTCTTTTTCCCTAATAACGAGTTGACATCGCCGGAAATTTGTGTTTTCCCTTTACAACGAGTAGAAATTTGTGTTTTTTCTTTGGTAACGGGTTCGAATTCATGTTTTCTTCTTATTAACGAGTTCAAATTTGTGTTTTTCTCTCGTAACGAGTTGTCCTTCAAGAAAAAAATGTCTTTTTCCCTAATAACGAGTTGACATCGCCGGAAATTTGTGTTTTCCCTTTATAACGAGTAGAAATTTGTGTTTTTTCTTTGGTAACGAGTTCGAATTAATGTTTTCTTCTATTTAACGAGTTCAAATTTGTGTTTTTCTCTGGTAACGAGTTGTCTTTGCGGATAAAATGTTTTTTTCCCTAATAACGAGTTGACATCGCCGGAAATTTGTGTTTTCTCTTTATAACGAGTAAAAATTTGTGTTTTTTCTTTGGTAACGAGTTCGAATTCATGTTTTCTTCTTATTACCGAGTTCAAATTTGTGTTTTTCTTTGGTAACGAGTTGTCCTTCCGAAAAAATTGTCTTTTTCCCTAATAACGAGTTGACATCGCCGGAAATTTGTGTTTTCCCTTTATAACGAGTAGAAATTTGTGTTTTTTCTTTGGTAACGAGTTCGAATTCATGTTTTCTTCTTATTAACGAGTTCAAATTTGTGTTTTTCTCGGTAACGAGTTGTCCTTCAGAAAAAATGTCTTTTTCCCTAATAACGAGTTGACATCGCCGGAAATTTGTGTTTTCCTTTATAACGAGTAGAAATTTGTGTTTTTTCTTTGGTAACGAGTTCGAATTCATGTTTTCTTCTTATTAACGAGTTCAAATTTGTGTTTTTCTTTGGTAACGAGTTGTCCTTCCGAGAAAAAAATGTCTTTTTCCCTAATAACGAGTTGACATCGCCGGAAATTTGTGTTTTCCCTTTATAACGAGTAGAAATTTGTGTTTTTTCTTTGGTAACGAGTTCGAATTCATGTTTTCTTCTTATTAACGAGTTCAAATTTGTGTTTTTCTCTCGGTAACGAGTTGTCCTTCCGAAAAAATGTCTTTTTCCCTAATAACGAGTTGACATCGCCGGAAATTTGTGTTTCCTTTATAACGAGTAGAAATTTGTGTTTTTTCTTTGGTAACGAGTTCGAATTCATGTTTTCTTCTTATTAACGAGTTCAAATTTGTGTTTTTCTCTGGTAACGAGTTGTCCTTCCAGAAAAAAATGTCTTTTTCCCTAATAACGAGTTGACATCGCCGGAAATTTGTGTTTTCCCTTTATAACGAGTAGAAATTTGTGTTTTTTCTTTGGTAACGAGTTCGAATTAATGTTTTCTTCTATTTAACGAGTTCAAATTTGTGTTTTTCTCTGGTAACGAGTTGTCTTTGCAGATAAAATGTTTTTTTCCCTAATAACGAGTTGACATCGCCGGAAATTTGTGTTTTCTCTTTATAACGAGTAAAAATTTGTGTTTTTTCTTTGGTAACGAGTTCGAATTCATGTTTTCTTCTTATTACCGAGTTCAAATTTGTGTTTTTCTTTGGTAACGAGTTGTCCTTCCAGAAAAAATTGTCTTTTTCCCTAATAACGAGTTGACATCGCCGGAAATTTGTGTTTTCCCTTTATAACGAGTAGAAATTTGTGTTTTTTCTTTGGTAACGAGTTCGAATTCATGTTTTCTTCTTATTAACGAGTTCAAATTTGTGTTTTTCTCTCGGTAACGAGTTGTCCTTCCGAGAAAAAAATGTCTTTTTCCCTAATAACGAGTTGACATCGCCGGAAATTTGTGTTTTCCCTTTATAACGAGTAGAAATTTGTGTTTTTTCTTTGGTAACGAGTTCGAATTCATGTTTTCTTCTTATTAACGAGTTCAAATTTGTGTTTTTCTCTGGTAACGAGTTGTCCTTCCAGAAAAAAATGTCTTTTTCCCTAATAACGAGTTGACATCGCCGGAAATTTGTGTTTTCCCTTTATAACGAGTAAAAATTTGTGTTTTTTCTTTGGTAACGAGTTCGAATTCATGTTTTCTTCTTATTAACGAGTTCAAATTTGTGTTTTTCTCTGGTAACGAGTTGTCCTTCCAGAAAAAATGTCTTTTTCCCTAATAACGAGTTGACATCGCCGGAAATTTGTGTTTTCCCTTTATAACGAGTAGAAATTTGTGTTTTTTCTTTGGTAACGAGTTCGAATTCATGTTTTCTTCTTATTAACGAGTTCAAATTTGTGTTTTTCTCTCGGTAACGAGTTGTCCTTCCGAAAAAAATGTCTTTTTCCCTAATAACGAGTTGACATCGCCGGAAATTTGTGTTTTCCCTTTATAACGAGTAGAAATTTGTGTTTTTTCTTTGGTAACGAGTTCGAATTAATGTTTTCTTCTATTTAACGAGTTCAAATTTGTGTTTTTCTCTGGTAACGAGTTGTCTTTGCAGATAAAATATTTTTTCCCTAATAACGAGTTGACATCGCCGGAAATTTGTGTTTTCTCTTTATAACGAGTAAAAATTTGTGTTTTTTCTTTGGTAACGAGTTCGAATTCATGTTTTCTTCTTATTACCGAGTTCAAATTTGTGTTTTTCTTTGGTAACGAGTTGTCCTTCCAGAAAAAATGTCTTTTTCCCTAATAACGAGTTGACATCGCCGGAAATTTGTGTTTTCCCTTTATAACGAGTAGAAATTTGTGTTTTTTCTTTGGTAACGAGTTCGAATTCATGTTTTCTTCTTATTAACGAGTTCAAATTTGTGTTTTTCTCTGGTAACGAGTTGTCCTTCCAGAAAAAATGTCTTTTTCCCTAATAACGAGTTGACATCGCCGGAAATTTGTGTTTTCCCTTTATAACGAGTAGAAATTTGTGTTTTTTCTTTGGTAACGAGTTCGAATTCATGTTTTCTTCTTATTAACGAGTTCAAATTTGTGTTTTTCTCTGGTAACGAGTTGTCCTTCCGAAAAAAATGTCTTTTTCCCTAATAACGAGTTGACATCGCCGGAAATTTGTGTTTTCCCTTTATAACGAGTAAAAATTTGTGTTTTTTCTTTGGTAACGAGTTCGAATTCATGTTTTCTTCTTATTAACGAGTTCAAATTTGTGTTTTTCTCTGGTAACGAGTTGTCCTTCCAGAAAAAATGTCTTTTTCCCTAATAACGAGTTGACATCGCCGGAAATTTGTGTTTTCCCTTTATAACGAGTAGAAATTTGTGTTTTTTCTTTGGTAACGAGTTCGAATTCATGTTTTCTTCTTATTAACGAGTTCAAATTTGTGTTTTTCTCGGTAACGAGTTGTCCTTCCGTAGAAAAAAATGTCTTTTTCCCTAATAACGAGTTGACATCGCCGGAAATTTGTGTTTTCCCTTTATAACGAGTAGAAATTTGTGTTTTTTCTTTGGTAACGAGTTCGAATTAATGTTTTCTTCTATTTAACGAGTTCAAATTTGTGTTTTTCTCTGGTAACGAGTTGTCTTTGCAGATAAAATGTTTTTTTCCCTAATAACGAGTTGACATCGCCGGAAATTTGTGTTTTCTCTTTATAACGAGTAAAAATTTGTGTTTTTTCTTTGGTAACGAGTTCGAATTCATGTTTTCTTCTTATTACCGAGTTCAAATTTGTGTTTTTCTTTGGTAACGAGTTGTCCTTCCAGAAAAAATTGTCTTTTTCCCTAATAACGAGTTGACATCGCCGGAAATTTGTGTTTTCCCTTTATAACGAGTAGAAATTTGTGTTTTTTTCTTTGGTAACGAGTTCGAATTCATGTTTTCTTCTTATTAACGAGTTCAAATTTGTGTTTTTCACTGGGTACCGGTAGTCCTTTCAGAAAAAATGTCTTTTTCCCTAATAACGAGTTGACATCGCCGGAAATTTGTGTTTTCCCTTTATAACGAGTAGAAATTTGTGTTTTTTCTTTGGTAACGAGTTCGAATTCATGTTTTCTTCTTATTAACGAGTTCAAATTTGTGTTTTTCTCGGTAACGAGTTGTCCTTCCGGAAAAAAATGTCTTTTTCCCTAATAACGAGTTGACATCGCCGGAAATTTGTGTTTTCCCTTTATAACGAGTAGAAATTTGTGTTTTTTCTTTGGTAACGAGTTCGAATTCATGTTTTCTTCTTATTAACGAGTTCAAATTTGTGTTTTTCTCGGTAACGAGTTGTCCTTCCGAGAAAAAATGTCTTTTTCCCTAATAACGAGTTGACATCGCCGGAAATTTGTGTTTTCCCTTTATAACGAGTAGAAATTTGTGTTTTTTCTTTGGTAACGAGTTCGAATTCATGTTTTCTTCTTTTAACGAGTTCAAATTTGTGTTTTTCTCTGGTAACGAGTTGTCCTTGCGAGAAAAAATGTTTTTTCCCTAATAACGAGTTGACATCGCCGGAAATTTGTGTTTTCTCTTTATAACGAGTAAAAATTTGTGTTTTTTCTTTGGTAACGAGTTCGAATTCATGTTTTCTTCTTATTAACGAGTTCAAATTTGTGTTTTTCTTTGGTAACGAGTTGTCCTTCCGAAAAAAATGTCTTTTTCCCTAATAACGAGTTGACATCGCCGGAAATTTGTGTTTTCCCTTTATAACGAGTAGAAATTTGTGTTTTTTCTTTGGTAACGAGTTCGAATTCATGTTTTCTTTATTAACGAGTTCAAATTTGTGTTTTTCTCTCGGTAACGAGTTGTCCTTTGTAGAAAAATGTTTTTTCCCTAATAACGAGTTGACATCGCCGGAAATTTGTGTTTTCTCTTTATAACGAGTAGAAATTTGTGTTTTTTCTTTGGTAACGAGTTCGAATTCATGTTTTCTTCTTATTAACGAGTTCAAATTTGTGTTTTTCTTTGGTAACGAGTTGTCCTTCCGAAAAAATGTCTTTTTCCCTAATAACGAGTTGACATCGCCGGAAATTTGTGTTTTCCCTTTATAACGAGTAGAAATTTGTGTTTTTTCTTTGGTAACGAGTTCGAATTCATGTTTTCTTCTTATTAACGAGTTCAAATTTGTGTTTTTCTCTCGGTAACGAGTTGTCCTTCGTAGAAAAAATGTCTTTTTCCCTAATAACGAGTTGACATCGCCGGAAATTTGTGTTTTCCCTTTATAACGAGTAGAAATTTGTGTTTTTTCTTTGGTAACGAGTTCGAATTCATGTTTTCTTCTTATTAACGAGTTCAAATTTGTGTTTTTTCTCGGTAACGAGTTGTCCTTCCGGAAAAAATGTCTTTTTCCCTAATAACGAGTTGACATCGCCGGAAATTTGTGTTTTCCCTTTATAACGAGTAAAAATTTGTGTTTTTTCTTTGGTAACGAGTTCGAATTCATGTTTTCTTCTTATTAACGAGTTCAAATTTGTGTTTTTCTTGGTAACGAGTTGTCCTTCCGAGAAAAAAATGTCTTTTTCCCTAATAACGAGTTGACATCGCCGGAAATTTGTGTTTTCCCTTTATAACGAGTAGAAATTTGTGTTTTTTCTTTAGTAACGAGTTTGAATTCATGTTTTCTTCATACTAACGAGTTCAAATTTGTGTTTTTCTCTGGTAACGAGTTGTCCTTGCTGAGAAAAATGTTTTTTCCCTAATAACGAGTTGACATCGCCGGAAATTTGTGTTTTCCTTTATAACGAGTAAAAATTTGTGTTTTTTCTTTGGTAACGAGTTCGAATTCATGTTTTCTTCTTATTAACGAGTTCAAATTTGTGTTTTTCTTTGGTAACGAGTTGTCCCAGAAAAAAATGTCTTTTTCCCTAATAACGAGTTGACATCGCCGGAAATTTGTGTTTTCCCTTTATAACGAGTAGAAATTTGTGTTTTTTCTTTGGTAACGAGTTCGAATTAATGTTTTCTTCTATTTAACGAGTTCAAATTTGTGTTTTTCTCTGGTAACGAGTTGTCTTTGCAGAAAAATGTTTTTTCCCTAATAACGAGTTGACATCGCCGGAAATTTGTGTTTTCTCTTTATAACGAGTAAAAATTTGTGTTTTTTCTTTGGTAACGAGTTCGAATTCATGTTTTCTTCTTATTACCGAGTTCAAATTTGTGTTTTTCTTTGGTAACGAGTTGTCCTTCCGAGAAAAAATTGTCTTTTTCCCTAATAACGAGTTGACATCGCCGGAAATTTGTGTTTTCCCTTTATAACGAGTAGAAATTTGTGTTTTTTCTTTGGTAACGAGTTCGAATTCATGTTTTCTTCTTATTAACGAGTTCAAATTTGTGTTTTTCTCTCGGTAACGAGTTGTCCTTCCGGAAAAAATGTCTTTTTCCCTAATAACGAGTTGACATCGCCGGAAATTTGTGTTTTCCCTTTATAACGAGTAGAAATTTGTGTTTTTTCTTTGGTAACGAGTTCGAATTCATGTTTTCTTCTTATTAACGAGTTCAAATTTGTGTTTTTCTCTGGTAACGAGTTGTCCTTCGAGAAAAAAATGTCTTTTTCCCTAATAACGAGTTGACATCGCCGGAAATTTGTGTTTTCCCTTTATAACGAGTAGAAATTTGTGTTTTTTCTTTGGTAACGAGTTCGAATTCATGTTTTCTTCTTATTAACGAGTTCAAATTTGTGTTTTTCTCTCGGTAACGAGTTGTCTTTCGAGAAAAAATGTTTTTTCCCTAATAACGAGTTGACATCGCCGGAAATTTGTGTTTTCCTTTATAACGAGTAAAAATTTGTGTTTTTTCTTTGGTAACGAGTTCGAATTCATGTTTTCTTCTTATTAACGAGTTCAAATTTGTGTTTTTCTTTGGTAACGAGTTGTCCTTCCGGAAAAAATTGTCTTTTTCCCTAATAACGAGTTGACATCGCCGGAAATTTGTGTTTTCCCTTTATAACGAGTAGAAATTTGTGTTTTTTCTTTGGTAACGAGTTCGAATTCATGTTTTCTTCTTATTAACGAGTTCAAATTTGTGTTTTTCTCGGTAACGAGTTGTCCTTCCGAGAAAAAATGTCTTTTTCCCTAATAACGAGTTGACATCGCCGGAAATTTGTGTTTTCCCTTTATAACGAGTAGAAATTTGTGTTTTTTCTTTGGTAACGAGTTCGAATTCATGTTTTCTTCTTATTAACGAGTTCAAATTTGTGTTTTTCTCTGGTAACGAGTTGTCCTTCGAGAAAAAATGTCTTTTTCCCTAATAACGAGTTGACATCGCCGGAAATTTGTGTTTTCCCTTTATAACGAGTAGAAATTTGTGTTTTTTCTTTGGTAACGAGTTCGAATTCATGTTTTCTTCTTATTAACGAGTTCAAATTTGTGTTTTTCTCTCGGTAACGAGTTGTCCTTCCAGAAAAAAATGTCTTTTTCCCTAATAACGAGTTGACATCGCCGGAAATTTGTGTTTTCCCTTTATAACGAGTAGAAATTTGTGTTTTTTCTTTGGTAACGAGTTCGAATTCATGTTTTCTTCTTATTAACGAGTTCAAATTTGTGTTTTTCTCTCGGTAACGAGTTGTCTTTGCGAGATAAAATGTTTTTTCCCTAATAACGAGTTGACATCGCCGGAAATTTGTGTTTTCTCTTTATAACGAGTAAAAATTTGTGTTTTTTCTTTGGTAACGAGTTCGAATTCATGTTTTCTTCTTATTAACGAGTTCAAATTTGTGTTTTTCTTTGGTAACGAGTTGTCCTTCCGAGAAAAAATGTCTTTTTCCCTAATAACGAGTTGACATCGCCGGAAATTTGTGTTTTCCCTTTATAACGAGTAGAAATTTGTGTTTTTTCTTTGGTAACGAGTTCGAATTCATGTTTTCTTCTTATTTAACGAGTTCAAATTTGTGTTTTTCTCTCGGTAACGAGTTGTCTTTGCGAAAAAAATGTTTTTTCCCTGATAACGAGTTGACATCGCCGGAAATTTGTGTTTTCTCTTTATAACGAGTAAAAATTTGTGTTTTTTCTTTGGTAACGAGTTCGAATTCATGTTTTCTTCTTATTACCGAGTTCAAATTTGTGTTTTTCTTTGGTAACGAGTTGTCCTTCCAGAAAAAATTGTCTTTTTCCCTAATAACGAGTTGACATCGCCGGAAATTTGTGTTTTCCCTTTATAACGAGTAGAAATTTGTGTTTTTTCTTTGGTAACGAGTTCGAATTCATGTTTTCTTCTTATTAACGAGTTCAAATTTGTGTTTTTCTCTGGTAACGAGTTGTCCTTCCAGAAAAAATGTCTTTTTCCCTAATAACGAGTTGACATCGCCGGAAATTTGTGTTTTCCCTTTATAACGAGTAAAAATTTGTGTTTTTTCTTTGGTAACGAGTTCGAATTCATGTTTTCTTCTTATTAACGAGTTCAAATTTGTGTTTTTCTCTGGTAACGAGTTGTCCTTCCAGAAAAAAATGTCTTTTTCCCTAATAACGAGTTGACATCGCCGGAAATTTGTGTTTTCCCTTTATAACGAGTAAAAATTTGTGTTTTTTCTTTGGTAACGAGTTCGAATTCATGTTTTCTTCTTATTAACGAGTTCAAATTTGTGTTTTTCTCTCGGTAACGAGTTGTCCTTCCGGAAAAAATGTCTTTTTCCCTAATAACGAGTTGACATCGCCGGAAATTTGTGTTTTCCCTTTATAACGAGTAGAAATTTGTGTTTTTTCTTTGGTAACGAGTTCGAATTCATGTTTTCTTCTTATTAACGAGTTCAAATTTGTGTTTTTCTCTGGTAACGAGTTGTCCTTCCAGAAAAAAATGTCTTTTTCCCTAATAACGAGTTGACATCGCCGGAAATTTGTGTTTTCCCTTTATAACGAGTAGAAATTTGTGTTTTTTCTTTGGTAACGAGTTCGAATTAATGTTTTCTTCTATTTAACGAGTTCAAATTTGTGTTTTTCTCTGGTAACGAGTTGTCTTTGCAGATAAAATGTTTTTTCCCTAATAACGAGTTGACATCGCCGGAAATTTGTGTTTTCTCTTTATAACGAGTAAAAATTTGTGTTTTTTCTTTGGTAACGAGTTCGAATTCATGTTTTCTTCTTATTACCGAGTTCAAATTTGTGTTTTTCTTTGGTAACGAGTTGTCCTTCCAGAAAAAAATGTCTTTTTCCCTAATAACGAGTTGACATCGCCGGAAATTTGTGTTTTCCCTTTATAACGAGTAGAAATTTGTGTTTTTTCTTTGGTAACGAGTTCGAATTAATGTTTTCTTCTATTTAACGAGTTCAAATTTGTGTTTTTTCTTGGTAACGAGTTGTCTTTGCAGATAAATTTTTTTTCCCTAATAACGAGTTGACATCGCCGGAAATTTGTGTTTTCTCTTTATAACGAGTAAAAATTTGTGTTTTTTCTTTGGTAACGAGTTCGAATTCATGTTTTCTTCTTATTACCGAGTTCAAATTTGTGTTTTTCTTTGGTAACGAGTTGTCCTTCCAGAAAAAATTGTCTTTTTCCCTAATAACGAGTTGACATCGCCGGAAATTTATGTTTTCCCTTTATAACGAGTAGAAATTTGTGTTTTTTCTTTGGTAACGAGTTCGAATTCATGTTTTCTTCTTATTAACGAGTTCAAATTTGTGTTTTTCACTGGTAACGAGTAGTCCTTCCGAAAAAAATGTCTTTTTCCCTAATAACGAGTTGACATCGCCGGAAATTTGTGTTTTCCCTTTATAACGAGTAAAAATTTGTGTTTTTTCTTTGGTAACGAGTTCGAATTCATGTTTTCTTCTTATTAACGAGTTCAAATTTGTGTTTTTCTCTGGTAACGAGTTGTCAAAAATGTCTTTTTCCCTAATAACGAGTTGACATCGCCGGAAATTTGTGTTTTCCCTTTACAACGAGTAGAAATTTGTGTTTTTTCTTTGGTAACGGGTTCGAATTCATGTTTTCTTCTTATTAACGAGTTCAAATTTGTGTTTTTCTCTTGGTAACGAGTTGTCCTTCCAAGAAAAAAATGTCTTTTTCCCTAATAACGAGTTGACATCGCCGGAAATTTGTGTTTTCCCTTTATAACGAGTAGAAATTTGTGTTTTTTCTTTGGTAACGAGTTCGAATTAATGTTTTCTTCTATTTAACGAGTTCAAATTTGTGTTTTTCTCTGGTAACGAGTTGTCTTTGCAGATAAAATGTTTTTTTCCCTAATAACGAGTTGACATCGCCGGAAATTTGTGTTTTCTCTTTATAACGAGTAAAAATTTGTGTTTTTTCTTTGGTAACGAGTTCGAATTCATGTTTTCTTCTTATTACCGAGTTCAAATTTGTGTTTTTCTTTGGTAACGAGTTGTCCTTCCTGAAAAAATTGTCTTTTTCCCTAATAACGAGTTGACATCGCCGGAAATTTGTGTTTTCCCTTTATAACGAGTAGAAATTTGTGTTTTTTCTTTGGTAACGAGTTCGAATTCATGTTTTCTTCTTATTAACGAGTTCAAATTTGTGTTTTTTCTCGGTAACGAGTAGTCCTTCCGAAAAAATGTCTTTTTCCCTAATAACGAGTTGACATCGCCGGAAATTTGTGTTTTCCCTTTATAACGAGTAAAAATTTGTGTTTTTTCTTTGGTAACGAGTTCGAATTCATGTTTTCTTCTTATTAACGAGTTCAAATTTGTGTTTTTCTCTCGGTAACGAGTTGTCCTTCCGAAAAAATGTCTTTTTCCCTAATAACGAGTTGACATCGCCGGAAATTTGTGTTTTCCCTTTATAACGAGTAGAAATTTGTGTTTTTTCTTTGGTAACGAGTTCGAATTCATGTTTTCTTCTTATTAACGAGTTCAAATTTGTGTTTTTCTCCGGTAACGAGTTGTCCTTCCAGAAAAAAATGTCTTTTTCCCTAATAACGAGTTGACATCGCCGGAAATTTGTGTTTTCCCTTTATAACGAGTAGAAATTTGTGTTTTTTCTTTGGTAACGAGTTCGAATTCATGTTTTCTTCTTATTTAACGAGTTCAAATTTGTGTTTTTCTCTGGTAACGAGTTGTCCTTTGCGAGAAAAATGTTTTTTCCCTAATAACGAGTTGACATCGACGGAAATTTGTGTTTTCTCTTTATAACGAGTAAAAATTTGTGTTTTTTCTTTGGTAACGGGTTCGAATTCATGTTTTCTTCTTATTAACGAGTTCAAATTTGTGTTTTTTTTGGTAACGAGTTGTCCTTCGCGAAGAAAATGTCTTTTTCACAAATAACGAGTTGACATCGCCGGAAATTTGTGTTTTCCCTTTATAACGAGTAGAAATTTGTGTTTTTTCTTTGGTAACGAGTTCGAATTCATGTTTTCTTCTTATTAACGAGTTCAAATTTGTGTTTTTCTCTGGTAACGAGTTGTCCTTCCGAAAAAATGTCTTTTTCCCTAATAACGAGTTGACATCGCCGGAAATTTGTGTTTTCCCTTTATAACGAGTAGAAATTTGTGTTTTTTCTTTGGTAACGAGTTCGAATTCATGTTTTCTTCTTATTAACGAGTTCAAATTTGTGTTTTTCTCGGTAACGAGTTGTCCTTCCGAAAAAAATGTCTTTTTCCCTAATAACGAGTTGACATCGCCGGAAATTTGTGTTTTCCCTTTATAACGAGTAGAAATTTGTGTTTTTTCTTTGGTAACGAGTTCGAATTAATGTTTTCTTCTATTTAACGAGTTCAAATTTGTGTTTTTCTCTGGTAACGAGTTGTCCTTGCAGATAAAATGTTTTTTCCCTAATAACGAGTTGACATCGCCGGAAATTTGTGTTTTCTCTTTATAACGAGTAAAAATTTGTGTTTTTTCTTTGGTAACGAGTTCGAATTCATGTTTTTCTTATTAACGAGTTCAAATTTGTGTTTTTCTCTCGGTAACGAGTTGTCCTTCCAAAAAAAAATGTCTTTTTCCCTAATAACGAGTTGACATCGCCGGAAATTTGTGTTTTCCCTTTATAACGAGTAGAAATTTGTGTTTTTTCTTTGGTAACGAGTTCGAATTCATGTTTTCTTCTTATTAACGAGTTCAAATTTGTGTTTTTCTCTCGGTAACGAGTTGTCCTTCCGGAAAAAATGTCTTTTTCCCTAATAACGAGTTGACATCGCCGGAAATTTGTGTTTTCCCTTTATAACGAGTAGAAATTTGTGTTTTTTCTTTGGTAACGAGTTCGAATTCATGTTTTCTTCTTATTAACGAGTTCAAATTTGTGTTTTTCTCGGTAACGAGTTGTCCTTCCGAGAAAAAATGTCTTTTTCCCTAATAACGAGTTGACATCGCCGGAAATTTGTGTTTTCCCTTTATAACGAGTAGAAATTTGTGTTTTTTCTTTGGTAACGAGTTCGAATTCATGTTTTCTTCTTATTAACGAGTTCAAATTTGTGTTTTTCTCTGGTAACGAGTTGTCCTTCCAGAAAAAATGTCTTTTTCCCTAATAACGAGTTGACATCGCCGGAAATTTGTGTTTTCCCTTTATAACGAGTAGAAATTTGTGTTTTTTCTTTGGTAACGAGTTCGAATTCATGTTTTCTTCTTATTAACGAGTTCAAATTTGTGTTTTTCTCTTTGTAACGAGTTGTCCTTCCAGAAAAAATGTCTTTTTCCCTAATAACGAGTTGACATCGCCGGAAATTTGTGTTTTCCCTTTATAACGAGTAGAAATTTGTGTTTTTTCTTTGGTAACGAGTTCGAATTCATGTTTTCTTCTTATTAACAAGTTCAAATTTGTGTTTTTCACTGGTAACGAGTAGTCCTTCCAGAAAAAATGTCTTTTTCCCTAATAACGAGTTGACATCGCCGGAAATTTGTGTTTTCCCTTTATAACGAGTAAAAATTTGTGTGTTTTTTCTTTGGTAACGAGTTCGAATTCATGTTTTCTTCTTATTAACGAGTTCAAATTTGTGTTTTTCTCTGGTAACGAGTTGTCCTTCTAGAAAAAATGTCTTTTTCCCTAATAACGAGTTGACATCGCCGGAAATTTGTGTTTTCCCTTTACAACGAGTAGAAATTTGTGTTTTTTCTTTGGTAACGGGTTCGAATTCATGTTTTCTTCTTATTAACGAGTTCAAATTTGTGTTTTTCTCTGGTAACGAGTTGTCCTTCAAGAAAAAAATGTCTTTTTCCCTAATAACGAGTTGACATCGCCGGAAATTTGTGTTTTCCCTTTATAACGAGTAGAAATTTGTGTTTTTTCTTTGGTAACGAGTTCGAATTAATGTTTTCTTCTATTTAACGAGTTCAAATTTGTGTTTTTCTCTGGTAACGAGTTGTCTTTGCAGATAAAATGTTTTTTTCCCTAATAACGAGTTGACATCGCCGGAAATTTGTGTTTTCTCTTTATAACGAGTAAAAATTTGTGTTTTTTCTTTGGTAACGAGTTCGAATTCATGTTTTCTTCTTATTACCGAGTTCAAATTTGTGTTTTTCTTTGGTAACGAGTTGTCCTTCCGAAAAAATTGTCTTTTTCCCTAATAACGAGTTGACATCGCCGGAAATTTGTGTTTTCCCTTTATAACGAGTAGAAATTTGTGTTTTTTCTTTGGTAACGAGTTCGAATTCATGTTTTCTTCTTATTAACGAGTTCAAATTTGTGTTTTTCACTGGTAACGAGTAGTCCTTCCGAAAAAATGTCTTTTTCCCTAATAACGAGTTGACATCGCCGGAAATTTGTGTTTTCCCTTTATAACGAGTAAAAATTTGTGTTTTTTCTTTGGTAACGAGTTCGAATTCATGTTTTCTTCTTATTAACGAGTTCAAATTTGTGTTTTTCTCTTGTAACGAGTTTGTCCTTCCGAAAAAAAATGTCTTTTTCCCTAATAACGAGTTGACATCGCCGGAAATTTGTGTTTTCCCTTTATAACGAGTAGAAATTTGTGTTTTTTCTTTGGTAACGAGTTCGAATTCATGTTTTCTTCTTATTAACGAGTTCAAATTTGTGTTTTTCTCTGGTAACGAGTTGTCCTTCCAGAAAAAATGTTTTTTCCCTAATAACGAGTTGACATCGCCGGAAATTTGTGTTTTCTCTTTATAACGAGTAAAAATTTGTGTTTTTTCTTTGGTAACGAGTTCGAATTCATGTTTTCTTCTTATTAACGAGTTCAAATTTGTGTTTTTCTCTCGGTAACGAGTTGTCCTTCCGTAGAAAAATGTTTTTTCCCTAATAACGAGTTGACATCGCCGGAAATTTGTGTTTTCCCTTTATAACGAGTAGAAATTTGTGTTTTTTCTTTGGTAACGAGTTCGAATTCATGTTTTCTTCTTATTAACGAGTTCAAATTTGTGTTTTTCTCTTGGTAACGAGTTGTCCTTCCGAAAAAAATGTCTTTTTCCCTAATAACGAGTTGACATCGCCGGAAATTTGTGTTTTCCCTTTATAACGAGTAGAAATTTGTGTTTTTTCTTTGGTAACGAGTTCGAATTCATGTTTTCTTCTTATTAACGAGTTCAAATTTGTGTTTTTCTCTCGGTAACGAGTTGTCCTTCCGAAAAAATGTCTTTTTCCCTAATAACGAGTTGACATCGCCGGAAATTTGTGTTTTCCCTTTATAACGAGTAGAAATTTGTGTTTTTTCTTTGGTAACGAGTTCGAATTCATGTTTTCTTCTTATTAACGAGTTCAAATTTGTGTTTTTCTCTGGTAACGAGTTGTCCTTGCAGAAAAAATGTCTTTTTCCCTAATAACGAGTTGACATCGCCGGAAATTTGTGTTTTCTCTTTATAACGAGTAGAAATTTGTGTTTTTTCTTTGGTAACGAGTTCGAATTCATGTTTTCTTCTTATTAACGAGTTCAAATTTGTGTTTTTCTCTGGTAACGAGTTGTCCTTCCAGAAAAAAATGTCTTTTTCCCTAATAACGAGTTGACATCGCCGGAAATTTGTGTTTTCCCTTTATAACGAGTAGAAATTTGTGTTTTTTCTTTGGTAACGAGTTCGAATTCATGTTTTCTTCTTATTAACGAGTTCAAATTTGTGTTTTTCTCTGGTAACGAGTTGTCCTTGTAGAAAAAATGTTTTTTTCCCTGATAACGAGTTGACATCGCCGGAAATTTGTGTTTTCCTTTATAACGAGTAAAAATTTGTGTTTTTTCTTTGGTAACGAGTTCGAATTCATGTTTTCTTCTTATTAACGAGTTCAAATTTGTGTTTTTCTCTCGGTAACGAGTTGTCCTTCCGAGAAAAAATGTCTTTTTCCCTAATAACGAGTTGACATCGCCGGAAATTTGTGTTTTCCCTTTATAACGAGTAGAAATTTGTGTTTTTTCTTTGGTAACGAGTTCGAATTCATGTTTTCTTCTTATTAATGAGTTCAAATTTGTGTTTTTCTCTGGTAACGAGTTGTCCTTTGAGAAAAAATGTCTTTTTCCTTAATAACGAGTTGACATCGCCGGAAATTTGTGTTTTCCCTTTATAACGAGTAGAAATTTGTGTTTTTTCTTTGGTAACGAGTTCGAATTCATGTTTTCTTCTTATTAACGAGTTCAAATTTGTGTTTTTCTCTGGTAACGAGTTGTCCTTCCAGAAAAAATGTCTTTTTCCCTAATAACGAGTTGACATCGCCGGAAATTTGTGTTTTCCCTTTATAACGAGTAGAAATTTGTGTTTTTTCTTTGGTAACGAGTTCGAATTCATGTTTTCTTCTTATTAACGAGTTCAAATTTGTGTTTTTCTTGGTAACGAGTTGTCCTTCCCGAAAAAAATGTCTTTTTCCCTAATAACGAGTTGACATCGCCGGAAATTTGTGTTTTCCCTTTATAACGAGTAAAAATTTGTGTTTTTTCTTTGGTAACGAGTTCGAATTCATGTTTTCTTCTTATTAACGAGTTCAAATTTGTGTTTTTCTCTGGTAACGAGTTGTCCTTCCAGAAAAATGTCTTTTTCCCTAATAACGAGTTGACATCGCCGGAAATTTGTGTTTTCCCTTTATAACGAGTAGAAATTTGTGTTTTTTCTTTGGTAACGAGTTCGAATTCATGTTTTCTTCTTATTAACGAGTTCAAATTTGTGTTTTTCTCTAGTAACGAGTTGTCCTTCAAGAAAAAAATGTCTTTTTCCCTAATAACGAGTTGACATCGCCGGAAATTTGTGTTTTCCCTTTATAACGAGTAGAAATTTGTGTTTTTTCTTTGGTAACGAGTTCGAATTAATGTTTTCTTCTATTTAACGAGTTCAAATTTGTGTTTTTCTCTGGTAACGAGTTGTCTTTGCGGATAAAATGTTTTTTTCCCTAATAACGAGTTGACATCGCCGGAAATTTGTGTTTTCTCTTTATAACGAGTAAAAATTTGTGTTTTTTCTTTGGTAACGAGTTCGAATTCATGTTTTCTTCTTATTACCGAGTTCAAATTTGTGTTTTTCTTTGGTAACGAGTTGTCCTTCCGAAAAAATTGTCTTTTTCCCTAATAACGAGTTGACATCGCCGGAAATTTGTGTTTTCCCTTTATAACGAGTAGAAATTTGTGTTTTTTCTTTGGTAACGAGTTCGAATTCATGTTTTCTTCTTATTAACGAGTTCAAATTTGTGTTTTTCTCTCGGTAACGAGTTGTCCTTCCGAGAAAAAATGTCTTTTTCCCTAATAACGAGTTGACATCGCCGGAAATTTGTGTTTTCCCTTTATAACGAGTAAAAATTTGTGTTTTTTCTTTGGTAACGAGTTCGAATTCATGTTTTCTTCTTATTAACGAGTTCAAATTTGTGTTTTTCTCTCGGTAACGAGTTGTCCTTCCGTAGAAAAATGTCTTTTTCCCTAATAACGAGTTGACATCGCCGGAAATTTGTGTTTTCCCTTTATAACGAGTAGAAATTTGTGTTTTTTCTTTGGTAACGAGTTCGAATTCATGTTTTCTTCTTATTAACGAGTTCAAATTTGTGTTTTTCTCTCGGTAACGAGTTGTCCTTTGCGAAAAAATGTTTTTTCCCTAATAACGAGTTGACATCGCCGGAAATTTGTGTTTTCTCTTTATAACGAGTAAAAATTTGTGTTTTTTCTTTGGTAACGAGTTCGAATTCATGTTTTCTTCTTATTAACGAGTTCAAATTTGTGTTTTTCTCTGGTAACGAGTTGTCCTTCCAAAAAAAATGTCTTTTTCCCTAATAACGAGTTGACATCGCCGGAAATTTGTGTTTTCCCTTTATAACGAGTAGAAATTTGTGTTTTTTCTTTGGTAACGAGTTCGAATTCATGTTTTCTTCTATTTAACGAGTTCAAATTTGTGTTTTTCTATGGTAACGAGTTGTCCTTGCAAATAAAATGTTTTTTTCCCTAATAACGAGTTGACATCGCCGGAAATTTGTGTTTTCTCTTTATAACGAGTAAAAATTTGTGTTTTTTCTTTGGTAACGAGTTCGAATTCATGTTTTCTTCTTATTAACGAGTTCAAATTTGTGTTTTTCTCTCGGTAACGAGTTGTCCTTCCAAAAAAAAATGTCTTTTTCCCTAATAACGAGTTGACATCGCCGGAAATTTGTGTTTTCCCTTTATAACGAGTAGAAATTTGTGTTTTTTCTTTGGTAACGAGTTCGAATTCATGTTTTCTTCTTATTTAACGAGTTCAAATTTGTGTTTTTCTCTCGGTAACGAGTTGTCCTTGCGAAAAAATGTTTTTTCCCTAATAACGAGTTGACATCGCCGGAAATTTGTGTTTTCTCTTTATAACGAGTAAAAATTTGTGTTTTTTCTTTGGTAACGAGTTCGAATTCATGTTTTCTTCTTATTAACGAGTTCAAATTTGTGTTTTTCTCTGGTAACGAGTTGTCCTTCCGAAAAAAATGTCTTTTTCCCTAATAACGAGTTGACATCGCCGGAAATTTGTGTTTTCCCTTTATAACGAGTAGAAATTTGTGTTTTTTCTTTGGTAACGAGTTCGAATTCATGTTTTCTTCTTATTAACGAGTTCAAATTTGTGTTTTTCTCTCGGTAACGAGTTGTCCTTCCGAGAAAAAATGTCTTTTTCCCTAATAACGAGTTGACATCGCCGGAAATTTGTGTTTTCCCTTTATAACGAGTAGAAATTTGTGTTTTTTCTTTGGTAACGAGTTCGAATTCATGTTTTCTTCTTATTAACGAGTTCAAATTTGTGTTTTTCTCTCGGTAACGAGTTGTCCTTCCGAAAAAATGTCTTTTTCCCTAATAACGAGTTGACATCGCCGGAAATTTGTGTTTTCCCTTTATAACGAGTAGAAATTTGTGTTTTTTCTTTGGTAACGAGTTCGAATTCATGTTTTCTTCTTATTAACAAGTTCAAATTTGTGTTTTTCTCGGTAACGAGTAGTCCTTCCAGAAAAAATGTCTTTTTCCCTAATAACGAGTTGACATCGCCGGAAATTTGTGTTTTCCCTTTATAACGAGTAAAAATTTGTGTTTTTTCTTTGGTAACGAGTTCGAATTCATGTTTTCTTCTTATTAACGAGTTCAAATTTGTGTTTTTCTCTGGTAACGAGTTGTCCTTCTAGAAAAAATGTCTTTTTCCCTAATAACGAGTTGACATCGCCGGAAATTTGTGTTTTCCCTTTACAACGAGTAGAAATTTGTGTTTTTTCATTGGTAACAGGTTCGAATTCATGTTTTCTTCTTATTAACGAGTTCAAATTTGTGTTTTTCTCCCGTAACGAGTTGTCCTTCAAGAAAAAAATGTCTTTTTCCCTAATAACGAGTTGACATCGCCGGAAATTTGTGTTTTCCCTTTATAACGAGTAGAAATTTGTGTTTTTTCTTTGGTAACGAGTTCGAATTAATGTTTTCTTCTATTTAACGAGTTCAAATTTGTGTTTTTCTCTGGTAACGAGTTGTCTTTGCGATAAAATGTTTTTTTCCCTAATAACGAGTTGACATCGCCGGAAATTTGTGTTTTCTCTTTATAACGAGTAAAAATTTGTGTTTTTTCTTTGGTAACGAGTTCGAATTCATGTTTTCTTCTTATTACCGAGTTCAAATTTGTGTTTTTCTTTGGTAACGAGTTGTCCTTCTAGAAAAAATTGTCTTTTTCCCTAATAACGAGTTGACATCGCCGGAAATTTGTGTTTTCCCTTTATAACGAGTAGAAATTTGTGTTTTTTCTTTGGTAACGAGTTCGAATTCATGTTTTCTTCTTATTAACGAGTTCAAATTTGTGTTTTTCTTTGGTAACGAGTAGTCCTTCCAGAAAAAATGTCTTTTTCCCTAATAACGAGTTGACATCGCCGGAAATTTGTGTTTTCCCTTTATAACGAGTAAAAATTTGTGTTTTTTCTTTGGTAACGAGTTCGAATTCATGTTTTCTTCTTATTAACGAGTTCAAATTTGTGTTTTTCTCTGGTAAAGAGTTTGTCCTTCCGAAAAAAAATGTCTTTTTCCCTAATAACGAGTTGACATCGCCGGAAATTTGTGTTTTCCCTTTATAACGAGTAGAAATTTGTGTTTTTTCTTTGGTAACGAGTTCGAATTCATGTTTTCTTCTATTTAACGAGTTCAAATTTGTGTTTTTCTCTGGTAACGAGTTGTCCTTGCAGATAAAATGTTTTTTCCCTAATAACGAGTTGACATCGCCGGAAATTTGTGTTTTCTCTTTATAACGAGTAAAAATTTGTGTTTTTTCTTTGGTAACGAGTTCGAATTCATGTTTTCTTCTTATTAACGAGTTCAAATTTGTGTTTTTCTCTGGTAACGAGTTGTCCTTCCAAAAAAAAATGTCTTTTTCCCTAATAACGAGTTGACATCGCCGGAAATTTGTGTTTTCCCTTTATAACGAGTAGAAATTTGTGTTTTTTCTTTGGTAACGAGTTCGAATTCATGTTTTCTTCTTATTAACGAGTTCAAATTTGTGTTTTTCTCTGGTAACGAGTTGTCCTTGCAGAAAAAATGTTTTTTCCCTAATAACGAGTTGACATCGCCGGAAATTTGTGTTTTCTCTTTATAACGAGTAAAAATTTGTGTTTTTTCTTTGGTAACGAGTTCGAATTCATGTTTTCTTCTTATTAACGAGTTCAAATTTGTGTTTTTCTCTGGTAACGAGTTGTCCTTCCAGAAAAAAATGTCTTTTTCCCTAATAACGAGTTGACATCGCCGGAAATTTGTGTTTTCCCTTTATAACGAGTAGAAATTTGTGTTTTTTCTTTGGTAACGAGTTCGAATTCATGTTTTCTTCTTATTAACGAGTTCAAATTTGTGTTTTTTCTCGGTAACGAGTTGTCCTTCCGAAAAAATGTCTTTTTCCCTAATAACGAGTTGACATCGCCGGAAATTTGTGTTTTCCTTTATAACGAGTAGAAATTTGTGTTTTTTCTTTGGTAACGAGTTCGAATTCATGTTTTCTTCTTATTAACGAGTTCAAATTTGTGTTTTTCTCTGGTAACGAGTTGTCCTTCCGAAAAAAATGTTTTTTTCCCTGATAACGAGTTCACATCACCGGAAATTTGTGTTTTCCCATTATAACGAGTAGAAATTTGTGTTTTTTCTTTGGTAACGAGTTCGAATTCATGTTTTCTTCTTATTAACGAGTTCAAATTTGTGTTTTTCTCTCGGTAACGAGTTGTCCTTCCAGAAAAAATGTCTTTTTCCCTAATAACGAGTTGACATCGCCGGAAATTTGTGTTTTCCCTTTATAACGAGTAGAAATTTGTGTTTTTTCTTTGGTAACGAGTTCGAATTCATGTTTTCTTCTTATTAACGAGTTCAAATTTGTGTTTTTCTCTCGGTAACGAGTTGTCCTTCCGGAAAAAATGTCTTTTTCCCTAATAACGAGTTGACATCGCCGGAAATTTGTGTTTTCCCTTTATAACGAGTAGAAATTTGTGTTTTTTCTTTGGTAACGAGTTCGAATTCATGTTTTCTTCTTATTAACGAGTTCAAATTTGTGTTTTTCTCTGGTAACGAGTTGTCCTTCCGAAAAAATGTCTTTTTCCCTAATAACGAGTTGACATCGCCGGAAATTTGTGTTTTCCCTTTATAACGAGTAGAAATTTGTGTTTTTTCTTTGGTAACGAGTTCGAATTCATGTTTTCTTCTTATTAACGAGTTCAAATTTGTGTTTTTCTCTCGGTAACGAGTTGTCCTTCCGTAAAAAAAATGTCTTTTTCCCTAATAACGAGTTGACATCGCCGGAAATTTGTGTTTTCCCTTTATAACGAGTAGAAATTTGTGTTTTTTCTTTGGTAACGAGTTCGAATTCATGTTTTCTTCTTATTAACGAGTTCAAATTCGTGTTTTTTCTCTGGTAACGAGTTGTCCTTTGAGAAAAAAATGTTTTTTCCCTAATAACGAGTTGACATCGCCGGAAATTTGTGTTTTCTCTTTATAACGAGTAAAAATTTGTGTTTTTTCTTTGGTAACGAGTTCGAATTCATGTTTTCTTCTTATTTAACGAGGTCAAATTTGTGTTTTTTCTCTGGTAACGAGTTGTCCTTGCAGATAAAATGTTTTTTTCCCTAATAACGAGTTGACATCGCCGGAAATTTGTGTTTTCTCTTTATAACGAGTAAAATTTGTGTTTTTTCTTTGGTAACGAGTTCGAATTCATGTTTTCTTCTTATTACCGAGTTCAAATTTGTGTTTTTCTTTGGTAACGAGTTGTCCTTCCAGAAAAAAATTGTCTTTTTCCCTAATAACGAGTTGACATCGCCGGAAATTTGTGTTTTCCCTTTATAACGAGTAGAAATTTGTGTTTTTTCTTTGGTAACGAGTTCGAATTCATGTTTTCTTCTTATTAACGAGTTCAAATTTGTGTTTTTCTCGGTAACGAGTTGTCCTTCGAGAAAAAATGTCTTTTTCCCTAATAACGAGTTGACATCGCCGGAAATTTGTGTTTTCCCTTTATAACGAGTAGAAATTTGTGTTTTTTCTTTGGTAACGAGTTCGAATTCATGTTTTCTTCTTATTAACGAGTTCAAATTTGTGTTTTTTCGGTAACGAGTTGTCCTTCCGAAAAAAAATGTCTTTTTCCCTAATAACGAGTTGACATCGCCGGAAATTTGTGTTTTCCCTTTATAACGAGTAGAAATTTGTGTTTTTTCTTTGGTAACGAGTTCGAATTCATGTTTTCTTCTTATTAACGAGTTCAAATTTGTGTTTTTCTCTCGGTAACGAGTTGTCCTTCCGAAAAAATGTCTTTTTCCCTAATAACGAGTTGACATCGCCGGAAATTTGTGTTTTCCCTTTATAACGAGTAGAAATTTGTGTTTTTTCTTTGGTAACGAGTTCGAATTCATGTTTTCTTCTTATTAACGAGTTCAAATTTGTGTTTTTCACGGTAACGAGTTGTCCTTCCAAAAAAAATGTCTTTTTCCCTAATAACGAGTTGACATCGCCGGAAATTTGTGTTTTCCCTTTATAACGAGTAAAAATTTGTGTTTTTTCTTTGGTAACGAGTTCGAATTCATGTTTTCTTCTTATTAACGAGTTCAAATTTGTGTTTTTCTCTCGGTAACGAGTTGTCCTTCCGAGAAAAAATGTCTTTTTCCCTAATAACGAGTTGACATCGCCGGAAATTTGTGTTTTCCCTTTACAACGAGTAGAAATTTGTGTTTTTTCTTTGGTAACGGGTTCGAATTCATGTTTTCTTCTTATTAACGAGTTCAAATTTGTGTTTTTCTCTCGGTAACGAGTTGTCCTTCAAGAAAAAAATGTCTTTTTCCCTAATAACGAGTTGACATCGCCGGAAATTTGTGTTTTCCCTTTATAACGAGTAGAAATTTGTGTTTTTTCTTTGGTAACGAGTTCGAATTAATGTTTTCTTCTATTTAACGAGTTCAAATTTGTGTTTTTCTCTGGTAACGAGTTGTCTTTGCAGATAAAATGTTTTTTTCCCTAATAACGAGTTGACATCGCCGGAAATTTGTGTTTTCTCTTTATAACGAGTAAAAATTTGTGTTTTTTCTTTGGTAACGAGTTCGAATTCATGTTTTCTTCTTATTACCGAGTTCAAATTTGTGTTTTTCTTTGGTAACGAGTTGTCCTTCCGAAAAAATTGTCTTTTTCCCTAATAACGAGTTGACATCGCCGGAAATTTGTGTTTTCCCTTTATAACGAGTAGAAATTTGTGTTTTTTCTTTGGTAACGAGTTCGAATTCATGTTTTCTTCTTATTAACGAGTTCAAATTTGTGTTTTTCTCTCGGTAACGAGTAGTCCTTCCGAAAAAATGTCTTTTTCCCTAATAACGAGTTGACATCGCCGGAAATTTGTGTTTTCCCTTTATAACGAGTAAAAATTTGTGTTTTTTCTTTGGTAACGAGTTCGAATTCATGTTTTCTTCTTATTAACGAGTTCAAATTTGTGTTTTTCTCTCGGTAACGAGTTGTCCTTCCGAAAAAAATGTCTTTTTCCCTAATAACGAGTTGACATCGCCGGAAATTTGTGTTTTCCCTTTATAACGAGTAGAAATTTGTGTTTTTTCTTTGGTAACGAGTTCGAATTAATGTTTTCTTCTATTTAACGAGTTCAAATTTGTGTTTTTCTCTGGTAACGAGTTGTCTTTGCATATAAAATGTTTTTTTCCCTAATAACGAGTTGACATCGCCGGAAATTTGTGTTTTCTCTTTATAACGAGTAAAAATTTGTGTTTTTTCTTTGGTAACGAGTTCGAATTCATGTTTTCTTCTTATTACCGAGTTCAAATTTGTGTTTTTCTCTGGTAACGAGTTGTCCTTCCAAAAAAAAATGTCTTTTTCCCTAATAACGAGTTGACATCGCCGGAAATTTGTGTTTTCCCTTTATAACGAGTAGAAATTTGTGTTTTTTCTTTGGTAACGAGTTCGAATTCATGTTTTCTTCTTATTAACGAGTTCAAATTTGTGTTTTTCTCTCGGTAACGAGTTGTCCTTCCGAGAAAAAATGTTTTTTTCCCTAATAACGAGTTGACATCGCCGGAAATTTGTGTTTTCTCTTTATAACGAGTGAAAATTTGTGTTTTTTCTTTGGTAACGAGTTCGAATTCATGTTTTCTTCTTATTAACGAGTTCAAATTTGTGTTTTTCTCTCGGTAACGAGTTGTCCTTCCGAAAAAAAATGTCTTTTTCCCTAATAACGAGTTGACATCGCCGGAAATTTGTGTTTTCCCTTTATAACGAGTAGAAATTTGTGTTTTTTCTTTGGTAACGAGTTCGAATTCATGTTTTCTTCTTATTAACGAGTTCAAATTTGTGTTTTTCTCTCGGTAACGAGTTGTCCTTCCGTAAAAAATGTCTTTTTCCCTAATAACGAGTTGACATCGCCGGAAATTTGTGTTTTCCCTTTATAACGAGTAGAAATTTGTGTTTTTTCTTTGGTAACGAGTTCGAATTCATGTTTTCTTCTTATTAACGAGTTCAAATTTGTGTTTTTCTCTGGTAACGAGTTGTCCTTCCGAAAAAAATGTCTTTTTCCCTAATAACGAGTTGACATCGCCGGAAATTTGTGTTTTCCCTTTATAACGAGTAGAAAATTTGTGTTTTTTCTTTGGTAACGAGTTCGAATTCATGTTTTCTTCTTATTAACGAGTTCAAATTTGTGTTTTTCTCTGGTAACGAGTTGTCCTTCCGAAAAAATGTCTTTTTCCCTAATAACGAGTTGACATCGCCGGAAATTTGTGTTTTCCCTTTATAACGAGTAGAAATTTGTGTTTTTTCTTTGGTAACGAGTTCGAATTCATGTTTTCTTCTTATTAACGAGTTCAAATTTGTGTTTTTCTCTGGTAACGAGTTGTCCTTCCAGAAAAAATGTCTTTTTCCCTAATAACGAGTTGACATCGCCGGAAATTTGTGTTTTCCCTTTATAACGAGTAGAAATTTGTGTTTTTTCTTTGGTAACGAGTTCGAATTCATGTTTTCTTCTTATTAACGAGTTCAAATTTGTGTTTTTCTCTCGGTAACGAGTTGTCCTTCCGAAAAAATGTCTTTTTCCCTAATAACGAGTTGACATCGCCGGAAATTTGTGTTTTCCCTTTATAACGAGTAGAAATTTGTGTTTTTTCTTTGGTAACGAGTTCGAATTCATGTTTTCTTCTTATTAACGAGTTCAAATTTGTGTTTTTCTCTGGTAACGAGTTGTCCTTGTAGAAAAAATGTTTTTTTCCTTAATAACGAGTTGACATCGCCGGAAATTTGTGTTTTCTCTTTATAACGAGTAGAAATTTGTGTTTTTTCTTTGGTAACGAGTTCGAATTCATGTTTTCTTCTATTTAACGAGTTCAAATTTGTGTTTTTCTCTCGGTAACGAGTTGTCCTTTGCGATAAAATGTTTTTTCCCTAATAACGAGTTGACATCGCCGGAAATTTGTGTTTTCTCTTTATAACGAGTAAAATTTGTGTTTTTTCTTTGGTAACGAGTTCGAATTCATGTTTTCTTCTTATTAACGAGTTCAAATTTGTGTTTTTCTTTGGTAACGAGTTGTCCTTCCGTAAAAAATGTCTTTTTCCCTAATAACGAGTTGACATCGCCGGAAATTTGTGTTTTCCCTTTATAACGAGTAGAAATTTGTGTTTTTTCTTTGGTAACGAGTTCGAATTCATGTTTTCTTCTTATTAACGAGTTCAAATTTGTGTTTTTCTCGGTAACGAGTTGTCCTTCCGGAAAAAATGTCTTTTTCCCTAATAACGAGTTGACATCGCCGGAAATTTGTGTTTTCCCTTTATAACGAGTAGAAATTTGTGTTTTTTCTTTGGTAACGAGTTCGAATTCATGTTTTCTTCTTATTAACGAGTTCAAATTTGTGTTTTTCTCTGGTAACGAGTTGTCCTTCGAGAAAAAAATGTCTTTTTCCCTAATAACGAGTTGACATCGCCGGAAATTTGTGTATCCCTTTATAACGAGTAGAAATTTGTGTTTTTTCTTTGGTAACGAGTTCGAATTCATGTTTTCTTCTTATTAACGAGTTCAAATTTGTGTTTTTCTCTCGGTAACGAGTTGTCCTTCCGAAAAAAATGTCTTTTTCCCTAATAACGAGTTGACATCGCCGGAAATTTGTGTTTTCCCTTTATAACGAGTAGAAATTTGTGTTTTTTCTTTGGTAACGAGTTCGAATTCATGTTTTCTTCTTATTAACGAGTTCAAATTTGTGTTTTTCTCTGGTAACGAGTTGTCCTTCCGAAAAAATGTCTTTTTCCCTAATAACGAGTTGACATCGCCGGAAATTTGTGTTTTCCCTTTATAACGAGTAGAAATTTGTGTTTTTTCTTTGGTAACGAGTTCGAATTCATGTTTTCTTCTTATTAACGAGTTCAAATTTGTGTTTTTCTCTCGGTAACGAGTTGTCCTTCCGAAAAAATGTCTTTTTCCCTAATAACGAGTTGACATCGCCGGAAATTTGTGTTTTCCCTTTATAACGAGTAAAAATTTGTGTTTTTTCTTTGGTAACGAGTTCGAATTCATGTTTTCTTCTTATTAACGAGTTCAAATTTGTGTTTTTCTCTCGGTAACGAGTTGTCCTTCTAGAAAAAATGTCTTTTTCCCTAATAACGAGTTGACATCGCCGGAAATTTGTGTTTTCCCTTTATAACGAGTAGAAATTTGTGTTTTTTCTTTGGTAACGAGTTCGAATTCATGTTTTCTTCTTATTAACGAGTTCAAATTTGTGTTTTTCTCTCGGTAACGAGTTGTCCTTCCGAAAAAAATGTCTTTTTCCCTAATAACGAGTTGACATCGCCGGAAATTTGTGTTTTCCTTTATAACGAGTAGAAATTTGTGTTTTTTCTTTGGTAACGAGTTCGAATTCATGTTTTCTTCTATTTAACGAGTTCAAATTTGTGTTTTTCTCTGGTAACGAGTTGTCTTTGCAGATAAAATGTTTTTTTCCCTAATAACGAGTTGACATCGCCGGAAATTTGTGTTTTCTCTTTATAACGAGTAAAAATTTGTGTTTTTTCTTTGGTAACGAGTTCGAATTCATGTTTTCTTCTTATTACCGAGTTCAAATTTGTGTTTTTCTTTGGTAACGAGTTGTCCTTCCAGAAAAAATTGTCTTTTTCCCTAATAACGAGTTGACATCGCCGGAAATTTGTGTTTTCCCTTTATAACGAGTAGAAATTTGTGTTTTTTCTTTGGTAACGAGTTCGAATTCATGTTTTCTTCTTATTAACGAGTTCAAATTTGTGTTTTTCACTGGTAACGAGTAGTCCTTCCGAAAAAATGTCTTTTTCCCTAATAACGAGTTGACATCGCCGGAAATTTGTGTTTTCCCTTTATAACGAGTAAAAATTTGTGTTTTTTCTTTGGTAACGAGTTCGAATTCATGTTTTCTTCTTATTAACGAGTTCAAATTTGTGTTTTTCTCTCGGTAACGAGTTGTCCTTCAGAAAAAAAATGTCTTTTTCCCTAATAACGAGTTGACATCGCCGGAAATTTGTGTTTTCCCTTTATAACGAGTAGAAATTTGTGTTTTTTCTTTGGTAACGAGTTCGAATTAATGTTTTCTTCTATTTAACGAGTTCAAATTTGTGTTTTTCTCTCGGTAACGAGTTGTCCTTGCGATAAAATGTTTTTTTCCCTAATAACGAGTTGACATCGCCGGAAATTTGTGTTTTCTCTTTATAACGAGTAAAAATTTGTGTTTTTTCTTTGGTAACGAGTTCGAATTCATGTTTTCTTCTTATTAACGAGTTCAAATTTGTGTTTTTCTCTGGTAACGAGTTGTCCTTCCAAAAAAAAATGTCTTTTTCCCTAATAACGAGTTGACATCGCCGGAAATTTGTGTTTTCCCTTTATAACGAGTAGAAATTTGTGTTTTTTCTTTGGTAACGAGTTCGAATTCATGTTTTCTTCTTATTAACGAGTTCAAATTTGTGTTTTTCTCTGGTAACGAGTTGTCCTTGCAGAAAAAATGTTTTTTTCCCTAATAACGAGTTGACATCGCCGGAAATTTGTGTTTTCTCTTTATAACGAGTAAAAATTTGTGTTTTTTCTTTGGTAACGAGTTCGAATTCATGTTTTCTTCTTATTAACGAGTTCAAATTTGTGTTTTTCTCTGGTAACGAGTTGTCCTTCCAGAAAAAAATGTCTTTTTCCCTAATAACGAGTTGACATCGCCGGAAATTTGTGTTTTCCCTTTATAACGAGTAGAAATTTGTGTTTTTTCTTTGGTAACGAGTTCGAATTCATGTTTTCTTCTTATTAACGAGTTCAAATTTGTGTTTTTCTCTCGGTAACGAGTTGTCCTTCCGAAAAAATGTCTTTTTCCCTAATAACGAGTTGACATCGCCGGAAATTTGTGTTTTCCCTTTATAACGAGTAGAAATTTGTGTTTTTTCTTTGGTAACGAGTTCGAATTCATGTTTTCTTCTTATTAACGAGTTCAAATTTGTGTTTTTCTCTCGGTAACGAGTTGTCCTTCCGAAAAAATGTCTTTTTCCCTAATAACGAGTTGACATCGCCGGAAATTTGTGTTTTCCCTTTATAACGAGTAGAAATTTGTGTTTTTTCTTTGGTAACGAGTTCGAATTCATGTTTTCTTCTTATTAACGAGTTCAAATTTGTGTTTTTCTCTCGGTAACGAGTTGTCCTTCCGTAGAAAAAATGTCTTTTTCCCTGATAACGAGTTGACATCGCCGGAAATTTGTGTTTTCCCTTTATAACGAGTAGAAATTTTAGTTTTTTCTTTGGTAACGAGTTCGAATTCATGTTTTCTTCTCATTAACGAGTTCAAATTTGTGTTTTTTTTGGTAACGAGTTGTCTTTCCAGAAAAAATGTCTTTTTCCCGAATAACGAGTTGACATCACCGGAAATTTGTGTTTTCCCTTTATAACGAGTAGAAATTTGTGTTTTTTCTTTGGTAACGAGTTCGAATTCATGTTTTCTTCTTATTAACGAGTTCAAATTTGTGTTTTTCTCGGTAACGAGTTGTCCTTCCGAAAAAATGTCTTTTTCCCTAATAACGAGTTGACATCGCCGGAAATTTGTGTTTTCCTTTATAACGAGTAGAAATTTGTGTTTTTTCTTTGGTAACGAGTTCGAATTCATGTTTTCTTCTTATTAACGAGTTCAAATTTGTGTTTTTCTCTCGGTAACGAGTTGTCCTTCCGTAGAAAAATGTCTTTTTCCCTAATAACGAGTTGACATCGCCGGAAATTTGTGTTTTCCCTTTATAACGAGTAGAAATTTGTGTTTTTTCTTTGGTAACGAGTTCGAATTCATGTTTTCTTCTATTTAACGAGTTCAAATTTGTGTTTTTCTCTCGGTAACGAGTTGTCCTTCCGTAGAAAAAATGTTTTTTCCCTAATAACGAGTTGACATCGCCGGAAATTTGTGTTTTCTCTTTATAACGAGTAAAAATTTGTGTTTTTTCTTTGGTAACGAGTTCGAATTCATGTTTTCTTTTATTTAACGAGTTCAAATTTGTGTTTTTTTTTTCGGTAACGAGTTGTCCTTGCAGATAAAATGTTTTTTCCCTAATAACGAGTTGACATCGCCGGAAATTTGTGTTTTCTCTTTATAACGAGTAAAATTTGTGTTTTTTCTTTGGTAACGAGTTCGAATTCATGTTTTCTTCTTATTAACGAGTTCAAATTTTTGTTTTTCTCTGGTAACGAGTTGTCCTTCCAGAAAAAATTGTCTTTTTCCCTAATAACGAGTTGACATCGCCGGAAATTTGTGTTTTCCCTTTATAACGAGTAGAAATTTGTGTTTTTTCTTTGGTAACGAGTTCGAATTCATGTTTTCTTCTTATTAACGAGTTCAAATTTGTGTTTTTCTCCGGTAACGAGTTGTCCTTCCGAAAAAATGTCTTTTTCCCTAATAACGAGTTGACATCGCCGGAAATTTGTGTTTTCCCTTTATAACGAGTAGAAATTTGTGTTTTTTCTTTGGTAACGAGTTCGAATTCATGTTTTCTTCTTATTAACGAGTTCAAATTTGTGTTTTTCTCTCGGTAACGAGTTGTCCTTCCAAAAAAAATGTCTTTTTCCCTAATAACGAGTTGACATCGCCGGAAATTTGTGTTTTTCCTTTTATAACGAGTAGAAATTTGTGTTTTTTCTTTGGTAACGAGTTCGAATTCATGTTTTCTTCTTATTAACGAGTTCAAATTTGTGTTTTTCTCTGGTAACGAGTTGTCCTTCCGGAAAAAATGTCTTTTTCCCTAATAACGAGTTGACATCGCCGGAAATTTGTGTTTTCCCTTTATAACGAGTAGAAATTTGTGTTTTTTCTTTGGTAACGAGTTCGAATTCATGTTTTCTTCTTATTAACGAGTTCAAATTTGTGTTTTTCTCTCGGTAACGAGTAGTCCTTCCAAAAAAAAAATGTCTTTTTCCCTAATAACGAGTTGACATCGCCGGAAATTTGTGTTTTCCCTTTATAACGAGTAAAAATTTGTGTTTTTTCTTTGGTAACGAGTTCGAATTCATGTTTTCTTCTTATTAACGAGTTCAAATTTGTGTTTTTCTCTCGGTAACGAGTTGTCCTTCCGAAAAAATGTCTTTTTCCCTAATAACGAGTTGACATCGCCGGAAATTTGTGTTTTCCCTTTATAACGAGTAGAAATTTGTGTTTTTTCTTTGGTAACGGGTTCGAATTCATGTTTTCTTCTTATTAACGAGTTCAAATTTGTGTTTTTCTCTCGGTAACGAGTTGTCCTTCCAGAAAAAAATGTCTTTTTCCCTAATAACGAGTTGACATCGCCGGAAATTTGTGTTTTCCCTTTATAACGAGTAGAAATTTGTGTTTTTTCTTTGGTAACGAGTTCGAATTAATGTTTTCTTCTATTTAACGAGTTCAAATTTGTGTTTTTCTCTGGTAACGAGTTGTCTTTGCAGATAAAATGTTTTTTTCCCTAATAACGAGTTGACATCGCCGGAAATTTGTGTTTTCTCTTTATAACGAGTAAAAATTTGTGTTTTTTCTTTGGTAACGAGTTCGAATTCATGTTTTCTTCTTATTACCGAGTTCAAATTTGTGTTTTTCTTTGGTAACGAGTTGTCCTTCCGGAAAAAATTGTCTTTTTCCCTAATAACGAGTTGACATCGCCGGAAATTTGTGTTTTCCCTTTATAACGAGTAGAAATTTGTGTTTTTTCTTTGGTAACGAGTTCGAATTCATGTTTTCTTCTTATTAACGAGTTCAAATTTGTGTTTTTCACTGGTAACGAGTAGTCCTTCCAGAAAAAATGTCTTTTTCCCTAATAACGAGTTGACATCGCCGGAAATTTGTGTTTTCCCTTTATAACGAGTAGAAATTTGTGTTTTTTCTTTGGTAACGAGTTCGAATTCATGTTTTCTTCTTATTAACGAGTTCAAATTTGTGTTTTTCTCTGGTAACGAGTTGTCCTTCCGAAAAAAATGTCTTTTTCCCTAATAACGAGTTGACATCGCCGGAAATTTGTGTTTTCCCTTTATAACGAGTAGAAATTTGTGTTTTTTCTTTGGTAACGAGTTCGAATTAATGTTTTCTTCTATTTAACGAGTTCAAATTTGTGTTTTCTCTCGGTAACGAGTTGTCTTTGCGGATAAAATGTTTTTTTCCCTAATAACGAGTTGACATCGCCGGAAATTTGTGTTTTCTCTTTATAACGAGTAAAAATTTGTGTTTTTTCTTTGGTAACGAGTTCGAATTCATGTTTTCTTCTTATTACCGAGTTCAAATTTGTGTTTTTCTTTGGTAACGAGTTGTCCTTCCAAAAAAAATGTCTTTTTCCCTAATAACGAGTTGACATCGCCGGAAATTTGTGTTTTCCCTTTATAACGAGTAGAAATTTGTGTTTTTTCTTTGGTAACGAGTTCGAATTCATGTTTTCTTCTTATTAACGAGTTCAAATTTGTGTTTTTCTCGGTAACGAGTTGTCCTTCCAGAAAAATGTTTTTTCCCTAATAACGAGTTGACATCGCCGGAAATTTGTGTTTTCCCTTTATAACGAGTAAAAATTTGTGTTTTTTCTTTGGTAACGAGTTCGAATTCATGTTTTCTTCTTATTAACGAGTTCAAATTTGTGTTTTTTCTCGGTAACGAGTTGTCCTTCCGAAAAAAATGTCTTTTTCCCTAATAACGAGTTGACATCGCCGGAAATTTGTGTTTTCCCTTTATAACGAGTAGAAATTTGTGTTTTTTCTTTGGTAACGAGTTCGAATTCATGTTTTCTTCTTATTAACGAGTTCAAATTTGTGTTTTTCTCTCGGTAACGAGTTGTCCTTCCGAAAAAAATGTCTTTTTCCCTAATAACGAGTTGACATCGCCGGAAATTTGTGTTTTCCCTTTATAACGAGTAGAAATTTGTGTTTTTTCTTTGGTAACGAGTTCGAATTCATGTTTTCTTCTTATTAACGAGTTCAAATTTGTGTTTTTCTCTCGGTAACGAGTTGTCCTTCCGTAAAAAATGTCTTTTTCCCTAATAACGAGTTGACATCGCCGGAAATTTGTGTTTTCCCTTTATAACGAGTAGAAATTTGTGTTTTTTCTTTGGTAACGAGTTCGAATTCATGTTTTCTTCTTATTAACGAGTTCAAATTTGTGTTTTTTTCTCGGTAACGAGTTGTCCTTCCGAAAAAATGTCTTTTTCCCTAATAACGAGTTGACATCGCCGGAAATTTGTGTTTTCCCTTTATAACGAGTAGAAATTTGTGTTTTTTCTTTGGTAACGAGTTCGAATTCATGTTTTCTTCTTATTAACGAGTTCAAATTTGTGTTTTTCTCTCGGTAACGAGTTGTCCTTCCGAAAAAATGTCTTTTTCCCTAATAACGAGTTGACATCGCCGGAAATTTGTGTTTTCCCTTTATAACGAGTAGAAATTTGTGTTTTTTCTTTGGTAACGAGTTCGAATTCATGTTTTCTTCTTATTAACGAGTTCAAATTTGTGTTTTTCTCTCGGTAACGAGTTGTCCTTCCGTAAAAAAAATGTCTTTTTCCCTAATAACGAGTTGACATCGCCGGAAATTTGTGTTTTTCCGTTTATAACGAGTAGAAATTTGTGTTTTTTCTTTGGTAACGGGTTCGAATTCATGTTTTCTTCTTATTAACGAGTTCAAATTTGTGTTTTTCTCTGGTAACGAGTTGTCCTTCCAGAAAAAAAATGTCTTTTTCCCTAATAACGAGTTGACATCGCCGGAAATTTGTGTTTTCCCTTTATAACGAGTAGAAATTTGTGTTTTTTCTTTGGTAACGAGTTCGAATTAATGTTTTCTTCTATTTAACGAGTTCAAATTTGTGTTTTTTCTCTGGTAACGAGTTGTCTTTGCAGATAAAATGTTTTTTTCCCTAATAACGAGTTGACATCGCCGGAAATTTGTGTTTTCTCTTTATAACGAGTAAAAATTTGTGTTTTTTCTTTGGTAACGAGTTCGAATTCATGTTTTCTTCTTATTACCGAGTTCAAATTTGTGTTTTTCTTCGGTAACGAGTTGTCCTTCCAAAAAAAAATGTCTTTTTCCCTAATAACGAGTTGACATCGCCGGAAATTTGTGTTTTCCCTTTATAACGAGTAGAAATTTGTGTTTTTTCTTTGGTAACGAGTTCGAATTCATGTTTTCTTCTTATTAACGAGTTCAAATTTGTGTTTTTCTCTCGGTAACGAGTTGTCCTTCCGAAAAAATGTTTTTTCCCTAATAACGAGTTGACATCGCCGGAAATTTGTGTTTTCCCTTTATAACGAGTAAAAATTTGTGTTTTTTCTTTGGTAACGAGTTCGAATTCATGTTTTCTTCTTATTAACGAGTTCAAATTTGTGTTTTTTTCTCGGTAACGAGTTGTCCTTCCGAAAAAAATGTCTTTTTCCCTAATAACGAGTTGACATCGCCGGAAATTTGTGTTTTCCCTTTATAACGAGTAGAAATTTGTGTTTTTTCTTTGGTAACGAGTTCGAATTCATGTTTTCTTCTTATTAACGAGTTCAAATTTGTGTTTTTCTCTCGGTAACGAGTTGTCCTTCCGAAAAAATGTCTTTTTCCCTAATAACGAGTTGACATCGCCGGAAATTTGTGTTTTCCCTTTATAACGAGTAGAAATTTGTGTTTTTTCTTTGGTAACGAGTTCGAATTCATGTTTTCTTCTTATTAACGAGTTCAAATTTGTGTTTTTCTCTCGGTAACGAGTTGTCCTTCCGAAAAAATGTCTTTTTCCCTAATAACGAGTTGACATCGCCGGAAATTTGTGTTTTCCCTTTATAACGAGTAGAAATTTGTGTTTTTTCTTTGGTAACGAGTTCGAATTCATGTTTTCTTCTTATTAACGAGTTCAAATTTGTGTTTTTCTTCGGTAACGAGTTGTCCTTCCGAAAAAATGTCTTTTTCCCTAATAACGAGTTGACATCGCCGGAAATTTGTGTTTTCCCTTTATAACGAGTAGAAATTTGTGTTTTTTCTTTGGTAACGAGTTCGAATTCATGTTTTCTTCTTATTAACGAGTTCAAATTTGTGTTTTTCTCTCGGTAACGAGTTGTCCTTCCCGAAAAAATGTCTTTTTCCCTAATAACGAGTTGACATCGCCGGAAATTTGTGTTTTCCCTTTATAACGAGTAGAAATTTGTGTTTTTTCTTTGGTAACGAGTTCGAATTCATGTTTTCTTCTTATTAACGAGTTCAAATTTGTGTTTTTCTCTGGTAACGAGGTTGTCCTTCCGAAAAAAATGTCTTTTTCCCTAATAACGAGTTGACATCGCCGGAAATTTGTGTTTTCCCTTTATAACGAGTAGAAATTTGTGTTTTTTTTTGGTAACGAGTTCGAATTCATGTTTTCTTCTATTTAACGAGTTCAAATTTGTGTTTTTCTCTGGTAACGAGTTGTCCTTGTAGAAAAATGTTTTTTTCCTTAATAACGAGTTGACATCGCCGGAAATTTGTGTTTTCTCTTTATAACGAGTAAAAATTTGTGTTTTTTCTTTGGTAACGAGTTCGAATTCATGTTTTCTTCTATTTAACGAGTTCAAATTTGTGTTTTTCTCTCGGTAACGAGTTGTCCTTGCAGATAAAATGTTTTTTTCCCTAATAACGAGTTGACATCGCCGGAAATTTGTGTTTTCTCTTTATAACGAGTAAAATTTGTGTTTTTTCTTTGGTAACGAGTTCGAATTCATGTTTTCTTCTTATTACCGAGTTCAAATTTGTGTTTTTCTTTGGTAACGAGTTGTCCTTCCAGAAAAAATTGTCTTTTTCCCTAATAACGAGTTGACATCGCCGGAAATTTGTGTTTTCCCTTTATAACGAGTAGAAATTTGTGTTTTTTCTTTGGTAACGAGTTCGAATTCATGTTTTCTTATTATTAACGAGTTCAAATTTGTGTTTTTCACTGGTAACGAGTAGTCCTTCCAGAAAAAAATGTCTTTTTCCCTAATAACGAGTTGACATCGCCGGAAATTTGTGTTTTCCCTTTATAACGAGTAGAAATTTGTGTTTTTTCTTTGGTAACGAGTTCGAATTCATGTTTTCTTCTTATTAACGAGTTCAAAATTTGTGTTTTTCCGGTAACGAGTTGTCCTTCCAAAAAAAATGTCTTTTTCCCTAATAACGAGTTGACATCGCCGGAAATTTGTGTTTTCCCTTTATAACGAGTAGAAATTTGTGTTTTTTCTTTGGTAACGAGTTCGAATTCATGTTTTCTTCTTATTAACGAGTTCAAATTCGTGTTTTTCTCTCGGTAACGAGTTGTCCTCCCAGAAAAAATGTCTTTTTCCCTAATAACGAGTTGACATCGCCGGAAATTTGTGTTTTCCCTTTATAACGAGTAGAAATTTGTGTTTTTTCTTTGGTAACGAGTTCGAATTCATGTTTTCTTCTTATTAACAAGTTCAAATTTGTGTTTTTCATTGGTAACGAGTAGTCCTTCCAAAAAAAATGTCTTTTTCCCTAATAACGAGTTGACATCGCCGGAAATTTGTGTTTTCCCTTTATAACGAGTAAAAATTTGTGTTTTTTCTTTGGTAACGAGTTCGAATTCATGTTTTCTTCTTATTAACGAGTTCAAATTTGTGTTTTTCTCTGGTAACGAGTTGTCCTTCCGAAAAAATGTCTTTTTCCCTAATAACGAGTTGACATCGCCGGAAATTTGTGTTTTCCCTTTACAACGAGTAGAAATTTGTGTTTTTTCTTTGGTAACGGGTTCGAATTCATGTTTTCTTCTTATTAACGAGTTCAAATTTGTGTTTTTCTCTCGGTAACGAGTTGTCCTTCAAGAAAAAAATGTCTTTTTCCCTAATAACGAGTTGACATCGCCGGAAATTTGTGTTTTCCCTTTATAACGAGTAGAAATTTGTGTTTTTTCTTTGGTAACGAGTTCGAATTAATGTTTTCTTCTATTTAACGAGTTCAAATTTGTGTTTTTCTCTCGGTAACGAGTTGTCTTTGCGATAAAATGTTTTTTTCCCTAATAACGAGTTGACATCGCCGGAAATTTGTGTTTTCTCTTTATAACGAGTAAAAATTTGTGTTTTTTCTTTGGTAACGAGTTCGAATTCATGTTTTCTTCTTATTACCGAGTTCAAATTTGTGTTTTTCTTTGGTAACGAGTTGTCCTTCCGAAAAAATTGTCTTTTTCCCTAATAACGAGTTGACATCGCCGGAAATTTGTGTTTTCCCTTTATAACGAGTAGAAATTTGTGTTTTTTCTTTGGTAACGAGTTCGAATTCATGTTTTCTTCTTATTAACGAGTTCAAATTTGTGTTTTTCTCGGTAACGAGTAGTCCTTCCGAAAAAATGTCTTTTTCCCTAATAACGAGTTGACATCGCCGGAAATTTGTGTTTTCCCTTTATAACGAGTAAAAATTTGTGTTTTTTCTTTGGTAACGAGTTCGAATTCATGTTTTCTTCTTATTAACGAGTTCAAATTTGTGTTTTTCTCTCGGTAACGAGTTGTCCTTCCAAAAAAAAAATGTCTTTTTCCCTAATAACGAGTTGACATCGCCGGAAATTTGTGTTTTCCCTTTATAACGAGTAGAAATTTGTGTTTTTTCTTTGGTAACGAGTTCGAATTAATGTTTTCTTCTATTTAACGAGTTCAAATTTGTGTTTTTCTCTGGTAACGAGTTGTCTTTGCAGATAAAATGTTTTTTTCCCTAATAACGAGTTGACATCGCCGGAAATTTGTGTTTTCTCTTTATAACGAGTAAAAATTTGTGTTTTTTCTTTGGTAACGAGTTCGAATTCATGTTTTCTTCTTATTACCGAGTTCAAATTTGTGTTTTTCTTTGGTAACGAGTTGTCCTTCCAAAAAAAAATGTCTTTTCCCTAATAACGAGTTGACATCGCCGGAAATTTGTGTTTTCCCTTTATAACGAGTAGAAATTTGTGTTTTTTCTTTGGTAACGAGTTCGAATTCATGTTTTCTTCTTATTAACGAGTTCAAATTTGTGTTTTTTCTCGGTAACGAGTTGTCCTTCCGATAAAATGTTTTTTCCCTAATAACGAGTTGACATCGCCGGAAATTTGTGTTTTCTCTTTATAACGAGTAAAAATTTGTGTTTTTTCTTTGGTAACGAGTTCGAATTCATGTTTTCTTCTTATTAACGAGTTCAAATTTGTGTTTTTTCTCGGTAACGAGTTGTCCTTCAAAAAAAATGTCTTTTTCCCTAATAACGAGTTGACATCGCCGGAAATTTGTGTTTTCCCTTTATAACGAGTAGAAATTTGTGTTTTTTCTTTGGTAACGAGTTCGAATTCATGTTTTCTTCTTATTAACGAGTTCAAATTTGTGTTTTTCTCGGTAACGAGTTGTCCTTCCGAAAAAATGTCTTTTTCCCTAATAACGAGTTGACATCGCCGGAAATTTGTGTTTTCCCTTTATAACGAGTAGAAATTTGTGTTTTTTCTTTGGTAACGAGTTCGAATTCATGTTTTCTTCTTATTAACGAGTTCAAATTTGTGTTTTTCTCTCGGTAACGAGTTGTCCTTCCGTAAAAAATGTCTTTTTCCCTAATAACGAGTTGACATCGCCGGAAATTTGTGTTTTCCTTTATAACGAGTAGAAATTTGTGTTTTTTCTTTGGTAACGAGTTCGAATTCATGTTTTCTTCTTATTAACGAGTTCAAATTTGTGTTTTTTCTCTGGTAACGAGTTGTCCTTCCGAAAAAATGTCTTTTTCCCTAATAACGAGTTGACATCGCCGGAAATTTGTGTTTTCCCTTTATAACGAGTAAAAATTTGTGTTTTTTCTTTGGTAACGAGTTCGAATTCATGTTTTCTTCTTATTAACGAGTTCAAATTTGTGTTTTTCTCTCGGTAACGAGTTGTCCTTCCTAGAAAAAATGTCTTTTTCCCTAATAACGAGTTGACATCGCCGGAAATTTGTGTTTTCCCTTTATAACGAGTAGAAATTTGTGTTTTTTCTTTGGTAACGAGTTCGAATTCATGTTTTCTTCTTATTAACGAGTTCAAATTTGTGTTTTTCTCTGGTAACGAGTTGTCCTTCCAGAAAAAATGTCTTTTTCCCTAATAACGAGTTGACATCGCCGGAAATTTGTGTTTTCCCTTTATAACGAGTAGAAATTTGTGTTTTTTCTTTGGTAACGAGTTCGAATTCATGTTTTCTTCTATTTAACGAGTTCAAATTTGTGTTTTTCTCTGGTAACGAGTTGTCTTTGCAGATAAAATGTTTTTTTCCCTAATAACGAGTTGACATCGCCGGAAATTTGTGTTTTCTCTTTATAACGAGTAAAAATTTGTGTTTTTTCTTTGGTAACGAGTTCGAATTCATGTTTTCTTCTTATTACCGAGTTCAAATTTGTGTTTTTCTTTGGTAACGAGTTGTCCTTCCGAAAAAATTGTCTTTTTCCCTAATAACGAGTTGACATCGCCGGAAATTTGTGTTTTCCCTTTATAACGAGTAGAAATTTGTGTTTTTTCTTTGGTAACGAGTTCGAATTCATGTTTTCTTCTTATTAACGAGTTCAAATTTGTGTTTTTCTCGGTAACGAGTAGTCCTTCCGATAAAAAATGTCTTTTTCCCTAATAACGAGTTGACATCGCCGGAAATTTGTGTTTTCCCTTTATAACGAGTAAAAATTTGTGTTTTTTCTTTGGTAACGAGTTCGAATTCATGTTTTCTTTTTATTAACGAGTTCAAATTTGTGTTTTTCTCTCGGTAACGAGTTGTCCTTCCGTAAAAAAAAATGTCTTTTTCCCTAATAACGAGTTGACATCGCCGGAAATTTGTGTTTTCCCTTTATAACGAGTAGAAATTTGTGTTTTTTCTTTGGTAACGAGTTCGAATTCATGTTTTCTTCTTATTTAACGAGTTCAAATTTGTGTTTTTCTCTCGGTAACGAGTTGTCCTTCCGATAAAATGTTTTTTCCCTAATAACGAGTTGACATCGCCGGAAATTTGTGTTTTCTCTTTATAACGAGTAAAAATTTGTGTTTTTTCTTTGGTAACGAGTTCGAATTCATGTTTTCTTCTTATTAACGAGTTCAAATTTGTGTTTTTCTCTGGTAACGAGTTGTCCTTCCAAAAAAAAATGTCTTTTTCCCTAATAACGAGTTGACATCGCCGGAAATTTGTGTTTTCCCTTTATAACGAGTAGAAATTTGTGTTTTTTCTTTGGTAACGAGTTCGAATTCATGTTTTCTTCTATTTAACGAGTTCAAATTTGTGTTTTTCTCTGGTAACGAGTTGTCCTTGCAGATAAAATGTTTTTTTCCCTAATAACGAGTTGACATCGCCGGAAATTTGTGTTTTCTCTTTATAACGAGTAAAAATTTGTGTTTTTTCTTTGGTAACGAGTTCGAATTCATGTTTTCTTCTTATTAACGAGTTCAAATTTGTGTTTTTCTCTCGGTAACGAGTTGTCCTTCCGAAAAAAATGTCTTTTTCCCTAATAACGAGTTGACATCGCCGGAAATTTGTGTTTTCCCTTTATAACGAGTAGAAATTTGTGTTTTTTCTTTGGTAACGAGTTCGAATTCATGTTTTCTTCTTATTAACGAGTTCAAATTTGTGTTTTTCTCTCGGTAACGAGTTGTCCTTCCGAAAAAATGTCTTTTTCCCTAATAACGAGTTGACATCGCCGGAAATTTGTGTTTTCCCTTTATAACGAGTAGAAATTTGTGTTTTTTCTTTGGTAACGAGTTCGAATTCATGTTTTCTTCTTATTAACGAGTTCAAATTTGTGTTTTTCTCTCGGTAACGAGTTGTCCTTCCGAAAAAATGTCTTTTTCCCTAATAACGAGTTGACATCGCCGGAAATTTGTGTTTTCCCTTTATAACGAGTAGAAATTTGTGTTTTTTCTTTGGTAACGAGTTCGAATTCATGTTTTCTTCTTATTAACGAGTTCAAATTTGTGTTTTTCTCTGGTAACGAGTTGTCCTTCCAGAAAAAATGTCTTTTTCCCTAATAACGAGTTGACATCGCCGGAAATTTGTGTTTTCCCTTTATAACGAGTAGAAATTTGTGTTTTTTCTTTGGTAACGGGTTCGAATTCATGTTTTCTTCTTATTAACGAGTTCAAATTTGTGTTTTTCTCTGGTAACGAGTTGTCCTTCCAGAAAAAAATGTCTTTTTCCCTAATAACGAGTTGACATCGCCGGAAATTTGTGTTTTCCCTTTATAACGAGTAGAAATTTGTGTTTTTTCTTTGGTAACGAGTTCGAATTAATGTTTTCTTCTATTTAACGAGTTCAAATTTGTGTTTTTCTCTGGTAACGAGTTGTCTTTGCAGATAAAATGTTTTTTTCCCTAATAACGAGTTGACATCGCCGGAAATTTGTGTTTTCTCTTTATAACGAGTAAAAATTTGTGTTTTTTCTTTGGTAACGAGTTCGAATTCATGTTTTCTTCTTATTACCGAGTTCAAATTTGTGTTTTTCTTTGGTAACGAGTTGTCCTTCCAGAAAAAAATTGTCTTTTTCCCTAATAACGAGTTGACATCGCCGGAAATTTGTGTTTTCCCTTTATAACGAGTAGAAATTTGTGTTTTTTCTTTGGTAACGAGTTCGAATTCATGTTTTCTTCTTATTTAACGAGTTCAAATTTGTGTTTTTCTCTCGGTAACGAGTTGTCTTTGCGATAAAATGTTTTTTTCCCTAATAACGAGTTGACATCGCCGGAAATTTGTGTTTTCTCTTTATAACGAGTAAAAATTTGTGTTTTTTCTTTGGTAACGAGTTCGAATTCATGTTTTCTTCTTATTACCGAGTTCAAATTTGTGTTTTTCTTTGGTAACGAGTTGTCCTTCCGAGAAAAAAGTTGTCTTTTTCCCTAATAACGAGTTGACATCGCCGGAAATTTGTGTTTTCCCTTTATAACGAGTAGAAATTTGTGTTTTTTCTTTGGTAACGAGTTCGAATTCATGTTTTCTTCTTATTAACGAGTTCAAATTTGTGTTTTTCTCGGTAACGAGTAGTCCTTCCGAAAAAATGTCTTTTTCCCTAATAACGAGTTGACATCGCCGGAAATTTGTGTTTTCCCTTTATAACGAGTAAAAATTTGTGTTTTTTCTTTGGTAACGAGTTCGAATTCATGTTTTCTTCTTATTAACGAGTTCAAATTTGTGTTTTTCTCTCGGTAACGAGTTGTCCTTCCGTAGAAAAAAAAAATGTCTTTTTCCCTAATAACGAGTTGACATCGCCGGAAATTTGTGTTTTCCCTTTATAACGAGTAGAAATTTGTGTTTTTTCTTTGGTAACGAGTTCGAATTCATGTTTTCTTCTTATTAACGAGTTCAAATTTGTGTTTTTCTCTCGGTAACGAGTTGTCCTTGCGGATAAAATGTTTTTTTCCCTAATAACGAGTTGACATCGCCGGAAATTTGTGTTTTCTCTTTATAACGAGTAAAAATTTGTGTTTTTTCTTTGGTAACGAGTTCGAATTCATGTTTTCTTCTTATTAACGAGTTCAAATTTGTGTTTTTCTCTCGGTAACGAGTTGTCCTTCCAAAAAAAATGTCTTTTTCCCTAATAACGAGTTGACATCGCCGGAAATTTGTGTTTTCCCTTTATAACGAGTAGAAATTTGTGTTTTTTCTTTGGTAACGAGTTCGAATTCATGTTTTCTTCTTATTTAACGAGTTCAAATTTGTGTTTTTCTCTCGGTAACGAGTTGTCCTTGCGATAAAATGTTTTTTCCCTAATAACGAGTTGACATCGCCGGAAATTTGTGTTTTCTCTTTATAACGAGTAAAAATTTGTGTTTTTTCTTTGGTAACGAGTTCGAATTCATGTTTTCTTCTTATTAACGAGTTCAAATTTGTGTTTTTCTCTCGGTAACGAGGTGTCCTTCCGAAAAAAAAAATGTCTTTTTCCCTAATAACGAGTTGACATCGCCGGAAATTTGTGTTTTTTCTTTATAACGAGTAGAAATTTGTGTTTTTTCTTTGGTAACGAGTTCGAATTCATGTTTTCTTCTTATTAACGAGTTCAAATTCGTGTTTTTCTCTCGGTAACGAGTTGTCCTCCCGAAAAAATGTCTTTTTCCCTAATAACGAGTTGACATCGCCGGAAATTTGTGTTTTCCCTTTATAACGAGTAGAAATTTGTGTTTTTTCTTTGGTAACGAGTTCGAATTCATGTTTTCTTCTTATTAACGAGTTCAAATTTGTGTTTTTCTCGGTAACGAGTTGTCCTTCCAAAAAAAAATGTCTTTTTCCCTAATAACGAGTTGACATCGCCGGAAATTTGTGTTTTCCCTTTATAACGAGTAAAAATTTGTGTTTTTTCTTTGGTAACGAGTTCGAATTCATGTTTTCTTCTTATTAACGAGTTCAAATTTATGTTTTTCTCCGGTAACGAGTTGTCCTTCCAGAAAAAATGTCTTTTTCCCTAATAACGAGTTGACATCGCCGGAAATTTGTGTTTTCCCTTTATAACGAGTAGAAATTTGTGTTTTTTCTTTGGTAACGAGTTCGAATTCATGTTTTCTTCTTATTAACGAGTTCAAATTTGTGTTTTTTTCTTGGTAACGAGTTGTCCTTCAAGAAAAAAATGTCTTTTTCCCTAATAACGAGTTGACATCGCCGGAAATTTGTGTTTTCCCTTTATAACGAGTAGAAATTTGTGTTTTTTCTTTGGTAACGAGTTCGAATTCATGTTTTCTTCTTATTAACGAGTTCAAATTTGTGTTTTTCTCTCGGTAACGAGTTGTCCTTCCGAAAAAATGTCTTTTTCCCTAATAACGAGTTGACATCGCCGGAAATTTGTGTTTTCCCTTTATAACGAGTAGAAATTTGTGTTTTTTCTTTGGTAACGAGTTCGAATTCATGTTTTCTTCTTATTAACGAGTTCAAATTTGTGTTTTTCTCTCGGTAACGAGTTGTCCTTCCGAAAAAATGTCTTTTTCCCTAATAACGAGTTGACATCGCCGGAAATTTGTGTTTTCCCTTTATAACGAGTAGAAATTTGTGTTTTTTCTTTGGTAACGGGTTCGAATTCATGTTTTCTTCTTATTAACGAGTTCAAATTTGTGTTTTTCTCTCGTAACGAGTTGTCCTTCAAGAAAAAAATGTCTTTTTCCCTAATAACGAGTTGACATCGCCGGAAATTTGTGTTTTCCCTTTATAACGAGTAGAAATTTGTGTTTTTTCTTTGGTAACGAGTTCGAATTAATGTTTTCTTCTATTTAACGAGTTCAAATTTGTGTTTTTCTCGGTAACGAGTTGTCTTTGCGATAAAATGTTTTTTTCCCTAATAACGAGTTGACATCGCCGGAAATTTGTGTTTTCTCTTTATAACGAGTAAAAATTTGTGTTTTTTCTTTGGTAACGAGTTCGAATTCATGTTTTCTTCTTATTACCGAGTTCAAATTTGTGTTTTTCTTTGGTAACGAGTTGTCCTTCCGAAAAAATTGTCTTTTTCCCTAATAACGAGTTGACATCGCCGGAAATTTGTGTTTTCCCTTTATAACGAGTAGAAATTTGTGTTTTTTCTTTGGTAACGAGTTCGAATTCATGTTTTCTTCTTATTTAACGAGTTCAAATTTGTGTTTTTCTCTCGGTAACGAGTTGTCCTTCAGATAAAATGTTTTTTCCCTATTAACAAGTTGACATCGCCGGAAATTTGTGTTTTCTCTTTATAACGAGTAAAATTTTTTGTTTTTTCTTTGCTAACGAGTTCGAATTCATGTTTTCTTCTTATTAACGAGTTCAAATTTGTGTTTTTCTTTGGTAACGAGTTGTCCTTCCGAAAAAAGTTGTCTTTTTCCCTAATAACGAGTTGACATCGCCGGAAATTTGTGTTTTCCCTTTATAACGAGTAGAAATTTGTGTTTTTTCTTTGGTAACGAGTTCGAATTCATGTTTTCTTCTTATTAACGAGTTCAAATTTGTGTTTTTCTCTCGGTAACGAGTTGTCCTTCCGAAAAAATGTCTTTTTCCCTAATAACGAGTTGACATCGCCGGAAATTTGTGTTTTCCCTTTATAACGAGTAAAAATTTGTGTTTTTTCTTTGGTAACGAGTTCGAATTCATGTTTTCTTCTTATTAACGAGTTCAAATTTGTGTTTTTCTCTGGTAACGAGTTGTCCTTCCAGAAAAAAATGTCTTTTTCCCTAATAACGAGTTGACATCGCCGGAAATTTGTGTTTTCCCTTTATAACGAGTAGAAATTTGTGTTTTTTCTTTGGTAACGAGTTCGAATTAATGTTTTCTTCTTATTAACGAGTTCAAATTTGTGTTTTTCTCTGGTAACGAGTTGTCCTTGCAGATAAAATGTTTTTTTCCCTAATAACGAGTTGACATCGCCGGAAATTTGTGTTTTCTCTTTATAACGAGTAAAAATTTGTGTTTTTTCTTTGGTAACGAGTTCGAATTCATGTTTTCTTCTTATTAACGAGTTCAAATTTGTGTTTTTCTCTGGTAACGAGTTGTCCTTCCAAAAAAAATGTCTTTTTCCCTAATAACGAGTTGACATCGCCGGAAATTTGTGTTTTCCCTTTATAACGAGTAGAAATTTGTGTTTTTTCTTTGGTAACGAGTTCGAATTCATGTTTTCTTCTATTTAACGAGTTCAAATTTGTGTTTTTCTCCGGTAACGAGTTGTCCTTGCAGATAAAATGTTTTTTCCCTAATAACGAGTTGACATCGCCGGAAATTTGTGTTTTCTCTTTATAACGAGTAAAAATTTGTGTTTTTTCTTTGGTAACGAGTTCGAATTCATGTTTTCTTCTTATTAACGAGTTCAAATTTGTGTTTTTCTCTGGTAACGAGTTGTCCTTCCGTAAAAAAAATGTCTTTTTCCCTAATAACGAGTTGACATCGCCGGAAATTTGTGTTTTCCCTTTATAACGAGTAGAAATTTGTGTTTTTTCTTTGGTAACGAGTTCGAATTCATGTTTTCTTCTTATTAACGAGTTCAAATTTGTGTTTTTCTCGGTAACGAGTTGTCCTTCCGAAAAAATGTCTTTTTCCCTAATAACGAGTTGACATCGCCGGAAATTTGTGTTTTCCCTTTATAACGAGTAGAAATTTGTGTTTTTTCTTTGGTAACGAGTTCGAATTCATGTTTTCTTCTTATTAACGAGTTCAAATTTGTGTTTTTCTCGGTAACGAGTTGTCCTTCCAAAAAAAATGTCTTTTTCCCTAATAACGAGTTGACATCGCGGAAATTTGTGTTTTCCCTTTATAACGAGTAAAAATTTGTGTTTTTTCTTTGGTAACGAGTTCGAATTCATGTTTTCTTCTTATTAACGAGTTCAAATTTGTGTTTTTCTCTCGGTAACGAGTTGTCCTTCCGAAAAAATGTCTTTTTCCCTAATAACGAGTTGACATCGCCGGAAATTTGTGTTTTCCCTTTATAACGAGTAGAAATTTGTGTTTTTTCTTTGGTAACGAGTTCGAATTCATGTTTTCTTCTTATTAACGAGTTCAAATTTGTGTTTTTCTCTCGTAACGAGTTGTCCTTCAAGAAAAAAATGTCTTTTTCCCTAATAACGAGTTGACATCGCCGGAAATTTGTGTTTTCCCTTTATAACGAGTAGAAATTTGTGTTTTTTCTTTGGTAACGAGTTCGAATTCATGTTTTCTTCTTATTAACGAGTTCAAATTTGTGTTTTTCTCTCGGTAACGAGTTGTCCTTCCGAAAAAATGTCTTTTTCCCTAATAACGAGTTGACATCGCCGGAAATTTGTGTTTTCCCTTTATAACGAGTAGAAATTTGTGTTTTTTCTTTGGTAACGAGTTCGAATTCATGTTTTCTTCTTATTAACGAGTTCAAATTTGTGTTTTTCTCTGGTAACGAGTTGTCCTTCCAGAAAAAAATGTCTTTTTCCCTAATAACGAGTTGACATCGCCGGAAATTTGTGTTTTCCCTTTACAACGAGTAGAAATTTGTGTTTTTTCTTTGGTAACGGGTTCGAATTCATGTTTTCTTCTTATTAACGAGTTCAAATTTGTGTTTTTCTCTCGTAACGAGTTGTCCTTCAAGAAAAAAATGTCTTTTTCCCTAATAACGAGTTGACATCGCCGGAAATTTGTGTTTTCCCTTTATAACGAGTAGAAATTTGTGTTTTTTCTTTGGTAACGAGTTCGAATTAATGTTTTCTTCTATTTAACGAGTTCAAATTTGTGTTTTTCTCTGGTAACGAGTTGTCTTTGCAGATAAAATGTTTTTTTCCCTAATAACGAGTTGACATCGCCGGAAATTTGTGTTTTCTCTTTATAACGAGTAAAAATTTGTGTTTTTTCTTTGGTAACGAGTTCGAATTCATGTTTTCTTCTTATTACCGAGTTCAAATTTGTGTTTTTCTTTGGTAACGAGTTGTCCTTCCAGAAAAAAAAATTGTCTTTTTCCCTAATAACGAGTTGACATCGCCGGAAATTTGTGTTTTCCCTTTATAACGAGTAGAAATTTGTGTTTTTTCTTTGGTAACGAGTTCGAATTCATGTTTTCTTCTATTTAACGAGTTCAAATTTGTGTTTTTCTCTGGTAACGAGTTGTCCTTCCAGATAAAATGTTTTTTCCCTAATAACGAGTTGACATCGCCGGAAATTTGTGTTTTCTCTTTATAACGAGTAAAAATTTGTGTTTTTTCTTTGGTAACGAGTTCGAATTCATGTTTTCTTCTTATTAACGAGTTCAAATTTGTGTTTTTCTTTGGTAACGAGTTGTCCTTCCGAAAAAAGTTGTCTTTTTCCCTAATAACGAGTTGACATCGCCGGAAATTTGTGTTTTCCCTTTATAACGAGTAGAAATTTGTGTTTTTTCTTTGGTAACGAGTTCGAATTCATGTTTTCTTCTTATTAACGAGTTCAAATTTGTGTTTTTCTCTCGGTAACGAGTAGTCCTTCGTAGAAAAAATGTCTTTTTCCCTAATAACGAGTTGACATCGCCGGAAATTTGTGTTTTCCCTTTATAACGAGTAAAAATTTGTGTTTTTTCTTTGGTAACGAGTTCGAATTCATGTTTTCTTCTTATTAACGAGTTCAAATTTGTGTTTTTCTCTGGTAACGAGTTGTCCTTCCAGAAAAAAAATGTCTTTTTCCCTAATAACGAGTTGACATCGCCGGAAATTTGTGTTTTCCCTTTATAACGAGTAGAAATTTGTGTTTTTTCTTTGGTAACGAGTTCGAATTAATGTTTTCTTCTTATTAACGAGTTCAAATTTGTGTTTTTCTCTGGTAACGAGTTGTCCTTGCAGATAAAATGTTTTTTCCCTAATAACGAGTTGACATCGCCGGAAATTTGTGTTTTCTCTTTATAACGAGTAAAAATTTGTGTTTTTTCTTTGGTAACGAGTTCGAATTCATGTTTTCTTCTTATTAACGAGTTCAAATTTGTGTTTTTCTCTCGGTAACGAGTTGTCCTTCCAAAAAAAATGTCTTTTTCCCTAATAACGAGTTGACATCGCCGTGGAAATTTGTGTTTTCCCTTTATAACGAGTAGAAATTTGTGTTTTTTCTTTGGTAACGAGTTCGAATTCATGTTTTCTTCTATTAACGAGTTCAAATTTGTGTTTTTCTCTCGGTAACGAGTTGTCCTTCCGAGATAAAATGTTTTTTCCCTAATAACGAGTTGACATCGCCGGAAATTTGTGTTTTCTCTTTATAACGAGTAAAAATTTGTGTTTTTTCTTTGGTAACGAGTTCGAATTCATGTTTTCTTCTTATTAACGAGTTCAAATTTGTGTTTTTCTCTCGGTAACGAGTTGTCCTTCCGAAAAAAAAAATGTCTTTTTCCCTAATAACGAGTTGACATCGCCGGAAATTTGTGTTTTCCCTTTATAACGAGTAGAAATTTGTGTTTTTTCTTTGGTAACGAGTTCGAATTCATGTTTTCTTCTTATTAACGAGTTCAAATTTGTGTTTTTCTCTCGGTAACGAGTTGTCCTTCCGAAAAAATGTCTTTTTCCCTAATAACGAGTTGACATCGCCGGAAATTTGTGTTTTCCCTTTATAACGAGTAGAAATTTGTGTTTTTTCTTTGGTAACGAGTTCGAATTCATGTTTTCTTCTTATTAACGAGTTCAAATTTGTGTTTTTCTCTCGGTAACGAGTAGTCCTTCCAAAAAAAATGTCTTTTTCCCTAATAACGAGTTGACATCGCCGGAAATTTGTGTTTTCCCTTTATAACGAGTAAAAATTTGTGTTTTTTCTTTGGTAACGAGTTCGAATTCATGTTTTCTTCTTATTAACGAGTTCAAATTTGTGTTTTTCTCTCGGTAACGAGTTGTCCTTCCATAAAAAATGTCTTTTTCCCTAATAACGAGTTGACATCGCCGGAAATTTGTGTTTTCCCTTTATAACGAGTAGAAATTTGTGTTTTTTCTTTGGTAACGGGTTCGAATTCATGTTTTCTTCTTATTAACGAGTTCAAATTTGTGTTTTTCTCTGGTAACGAGTTGTCCTTCAAGAAAAAAATGTCTTTTTCCCTAATAACGAGTTGACATCGCCGGAAATTTGTGTTTTCCCTTTATAACGAGTAGAAATTTGTGTTTTTTCTTTGGTAACGAGTTCGAATTCATGTTTTCTTCTTATTAACGAGTTCAAATTTGTGTTTTTCTCTCGGTAACGAGTTGTCCTTCCGAAAAAAATGTCTTTTTCCCTAATAACGAGTTGACATCGCCGGAAATTTGTGTTTTCCCTTTATAACGAGTAGAAATTTGTGTTTTTTCTTTGGTAACGAGTTCGAATTCATGTTTTCTTCTTATTAACGAGTTCAAATTTGTGTTTTTCTCTGGTAACGAGTTGTCCTTCCGTAAAAAATGTCTTTTTCCCTAATAACGAGTTGACATCGCCGGAAATTTGTGTTTTCCCTTTATAACGAGTAGAAATTTGTGTTTTTTCTTTGGTAACGAGTTCGAATTCATGTTTTCTTCTTATTAACGAGTTCAAATTTGTGTTTTTCTCTCGTAACGAGTTGTCCTTCAAGAAAAAAATGTCTTTTTCCCTAATAACGAGTTGACATCGCCGGAAATTTGTGTTTTCCCTTTATAACGAGTAGAAATTTGTGTTTTTTCTTTGGTAACGTGTTCGAATTCATGTTTTCTTCTTATTTAACGAGTTCAAATTTGTGTTTTTCTCTCGGTAACGAGTTGTCCTTGCAGAAAAATGTTTTTTTCCCTAATAACGAGTTGACCTCGCCGGAAATTTGTGTTTTCTCTTTATAACGAGTAAAAATTTGTGTTTTTTCTTTGGTAACGAGTTCGAATTCATGTTTTCTTCTTATTAACGAGTTCAAATTTGTGTTTTTCTTTGGTAACGAGTTGTCCTTCAAGAAAAAAATGTCTTTTTCCCTAATAACGAGTTGACATCGCCGGAAATTTGTGTTTTCCCTTTATAACGAGTAGAAATTTGTGTTTTTTCTTTGGTAACGAGTTCGAATTCATGTTTTCTTCTATTTAACGAGTTCAAATTTGTGTTTTTCTCTGGTAACGAGTTGTCTTTGCAGATAAAATGTTTTTTCCCTAATAACGAGTTGACATCGCCGGAAATTTGTGTTTTCTCTTTATAACGAGTAAAAATTTGTGTTTTTTCTTTGGTAACGAGTTCGAATTCATGTTTTCTTCTTATTACCGAGTTCAAATTTGTGTTTTTCTTTGGTAACGAGTTGTCCTTCCAGAAAAAAGTTGTCTTTTTCCCTAATAACGAGTTGACATCGCCGGAAATTTGTGTTTTCCCTTTATAACGAGTAGAAATTTGTGTTTTTTCTTTGGTAACGAGTTCGAATTCATGTTTTCTTCTTATTAACGAGTTCAAATTTGTGTTTTTCACTGGTAACGAGTAGTCCTTCCAGAAAAAATGTCTTTTTCCCTAATAACGAGTTGACATCGCCGGAAATTTGTGTTTTCCCTTTATAACGAGTAAAAATTTGTGTTTTTTCTTTGGTAACGAGTTCGAATTCATGTTTTCTTCTTATTAACGAGTTCAAATTTGTGTTTTTCTCTGGTAACGAGTTGTCCTTCCGAAAAAAAAAATGTCTTTTTCCCTAATAACGAGTTGACATCGCCGGAAATTTGTGTTTTCCCTTTATAACGAGTAGAAATTTGTGTTTTTTCTTTGGTAACGAGTTCGAATTAATGTTTTCTTCTTATTAACGAGTTCAAATTTGTGTTTTTCTCTGGTAAATAGTTGCCCTTGCAGATAAAATGTTTTTTCCCTAATAACGAGTTGACATCGTCAGAAATTTGTGTTTTCTCTTTATAACGAGTAAAAATTTGTGTTTTTTCTTTGGTAACGAGTTCGAATTCATGTTTTCTTCTTATTAACGAGTTCAAATTTGTGTTTTTCTCTCGGTAACGAGTTGTCCTTCCCAAAAAAAATGTCTTTTTCCCTAATAACGAGTTGACATCGCCGGAAATTTGTGTTTTCCCTTTATAACGAGTAGAAATTTGTGTTTTTTCTTTGGTAACGAGTTCGAATTCATGTTTTCTTCTTATTTAACGAGTTCAAATTTGTGTTTTTCTCTCGGTAACGAGTTGTCCTTGCAGATAAAATGTTTTTTCCCTAATAACGAGTTGACATCGCCGGAAATTTGTGTTTTCTCTTTATAACGAGTAAAAATTTGTGTTTTTTCTTTGGTAACGAGTTCGAATTCATGTTTTCTTCTTATTAACGAGTTCAAATTTGTGTTTTTCTCTCGGTAACGAGTTGTCCTTCCGAAAAAATGTCTTTTTCCCTAATAACGAGTTGACATCGCCGGAAATTTGTGTTTTCCCTTTAACGAGTAGAAATTTGTGTTTTTTCTTTGGTAACGAGTTCGAATTCATGTTTTCTTCTTATTAACGAGTTCAAATTTGTGTTTTTCTCTGGTAACGAGTTGTCCTTCCAGAAAAAATGTCTTTTTCCCTAATAACGAGTTGACATCGCCGGAAATTTGTGTTTTCCCTTTATAACGAGTAGAAATTTGTGTTTTTTCTTTGGTAACGAGTTCGAATTCATGTTTTCTTCTTATTAACAAGTTCAAATTTGTGTTTTTCTCTGGTAACGAGTTGTCCTTCCAAAAAAAATGTCTTTTTCCCTAATAACGAGTTGACATCGCCGGAAATTTGTGTTTTCTCTTTATAACGAGTAAAAATTTGTGTTTTTTCTTTGGTAACGAGTTCGAATTCATGTTTTCTTCTTATTAACGAGTTCAAATTTGTGTTTTTCTCTCGGTAACGAGTTGTCCTTCCTATTAAAAAAAAATGTCTTTTTCCCTAATAACGAGTTGACATCGCCGGAAATTTGTGTTTTCCCTTTACAACGAGTAGAAATTTGTGTTTTTTCTTTGGTAACGGGTTCGAATTCATGTTTTCTTCTTATTAACGAGTTCAAATTTGTGTTTTTCTCTCGTAACGAGTTGTCCTTCAAGAAAAAAATGTCTTTTTCCCTAATAACGAGTTGACATCGCCGGAAATTTGTGTTTTCCCTTTATAACGAGTAGAAATTTGTGTTTTTTCTTTGGTAACGAGTTCGAATTAATGTTTTCTTCTATTTAACGAGTTCAAATTTGTGTTTTTCTCTGGTAACGAGTTGTCTTTGCAGATAAAATGTTTTTTTCCCTAATAACGAGTTGACATCGCCGGAAATTTGTGTTTTCTCTTTATAACGAGTAAAAATTTGTGTTTTTTCTTTGGTAACGAGTTCGAATTCATGTTTTCTTCTTATTACCGAGTTCAAATTTGTGTTTTTTTGGTAACGAGTTGTCCTTCCGTAAAAAATGTCTTTTTCCCTAATAACGAGTTGACATCGCCGGAAATTTGTGTTTTCCCTTTATAACGAGTAGAAATTTGTGTTTTTTCTTTGGTAACGAGTTCGAATTCATGTTTTCTTCTTATTAACGAGTTCAAATTTGTGTTTTTTCTCGGTAACGAGTAGTCCTTCCAGAAAAAATGTCTTTTTCCCTAATAACGAGTTGACATCGCCGGAAATTTGTGTTTTCCCTTTATAACGAGTAGAAATTTGTGTTTTTTCTTTGGTAACGAGTTCGAATTCATGTTTTCTTCTTATTAACGAGTTCAAATTTGTGTTTTTCTCTGGTAACGAGTTGTCCTTCCGTAGAAAAAAAATGTCTTTTTCCCTAATAACGAGTTGACATCGCCGGAAATTTGTGTTTTCCCTTTATAACGAGTAGAAATTTGTGTTTTTTCTTTGGTAACGAGTTCGAATTCATGTTTTCTTCTATTTAACGAGTTCAAATTTGTGTTTTTCTCGGTAACGAGTTGTCCTTGCGATAAAATGTTTTTTTCCCTAATAACGAGTTGACATCGCCGGAAATTTGTGTTTTCTCTTTATAACGAGTAAAAATTTGTGTTTTTTCTTTGGTAACGAGTTCGAATTCATGTTTTCTTCTTATTAACGAGTTCAAATTTGTGTTTTTCTCTGGTAACGAGTTGTCCTTCCAGAAAAAAATGTCTTTTTCCCTAATAACGAGTTGACATCGCCGGAAATTTGTGTTTTCCCTTTATAACGAGTAGAAATTTGTGTTTTTTCTTTGGTAACGAGTTCGAATTCATGTTTTCTTCTATTTAACGAGTTCAAATTTGTGTTTTTCTCTGGTAACGAGTTGTCCTTGCATATAAAATGTTTTTTTCCCTAATAACGAGTTGACATCGCCGGAAATTTGTGTTTTCTCTTTATAACGAGTAAAAATTTGTGTTTTTTCTTTGGTAACGAGTTCGAATTCATGTTTTCTTCTTATTAACGAGTTCAAATTTGTGTTTTTCTCTGGTAACGAGTTGTCCTTCCGAAAAAAATGTCTTTTTCCCTAATAACGAGTTGACATCGCCGGAAATTTGTGTTTTCCCTTTATAACGAGTAGAAATTTGTGTTTTTTCTTTGGTAACGAGTTCGAATTCATGTTTTCTTCTTATTAACGAGTTCAAATTTGTGTTTTTCTCGGTAACGAGTTGTCCTTCCAGAAAAAATGTCTTTTTCCCTAATAACGAGTTGACATCGCCGGAAATTTGTGTTTTCCCTTTATAACGAGTAGAAATTTGTGTTTTTTCTTTGGTAACGAGTTCGAATTCATGTTTTCTTCTTATTAACGAGTTCAAATTTGTGTTTTTCTCTCGGTAACGAGTTGTCCTTCCGTAAAAAATGTCTTTTTCCCTAATAACGAGTTGACATCGCCGGAAATTTGTGTTTTCCCTTTATAACGAGTAGAAATTTGTGTTTTTTCTTTGGTAACGAGTTCGAATTCATGTTTTCTTCTTATTAACGAGTTCAAATTTGTGTTTTTCTCTCGGTAACGAGTTGTCCTTCCAAAAAAAATGTCTTTTTCCCTAATAACGAGTTGACATCGCCGGAAATTTGTGTTTTCCTTTATAACGAGTAGAAATTTGTGTTTTTTCTTTGGTAACGAGTTCGAATTCATGTTTTCTTCTTATTAACGAGTTCAAATTTGTGTTTTTCTCTCGGTAACGAGTTGTCCTTGTAGAAAAATGTCTTTTTCCCTAATAACGAGTTGACATCGCCGGAAATTTGTGTTTTCCTTTATAACGAGTAAAAATTTGTGTTTTTTCTTTGGTAACGAGTTCGAATTCATGTTTTCTTCTTATTAACGAGTTCAAATTTGTGTTTTTCTCTCGGTAACGAGTTGTCCTTGTAGAAAAATGTTTTTTTTCCTGATAACGAGTTGACATCGCCGGAAATTTGTGTTTTCCCTTTATAACGAGTAGAAATTTGTGTTTTTTTCTTTGGTAACGAGTTCGAATTCATGTTTTCTTCTTATTAACGAGTTCAAATTTGTGTTTTTCTCTCGGTAACGAGTTGTCCTTCCGAAAAAAATGTCTTTTTCCCTAATAACGAGTTGACATCGCCGGAAATTTGTGTTTTCCCTTTATAACGAGTAGAAATTTGTGTTTTTTCTTTGGTAACGAGTTCGAATTCATGTTTTCTTCTTATTAACGAGTTCAAATTTGTGTTTTTCTCGGTAACGAGTTGTCCTTCCGTAAAAAATGTCTTTTTCCCTAATAACGAGTTGACATCGCCGGAAATTTGTGTTTTCCCTTTATAACGAGTAGAAATTTGTGTTTTTTCTTTGGTAACGAGTTCGAATTCATGTTTTCTTCTTATTAACGAGTTCAAATTTGTGTTTTTCTCGGTAACGAGTTGTCCTTCCGAAAAAATGTCTTTTTCCCTAATAACGAGTTGACATCGCCGGAAATTTGTGTTTTCCCTTTATAACGAGTAGAAATTTGTGTTTTTTCTTTGGTAACGAGTTCGAATTCATGTTTTCTTCTTATTAACGAGTTCAAATTTGTGTTTTTCTCTCGGTAACGAGTTGTCCTTCCAAAAAAAATGTCTTTTTCCCTAATAACGAGTTGACATCGCCGGAAATTTGTGTTTTCCCTTTATAACGAGTAGAAATTTGTGTTTTTTCTTTGGTAACGAGTTCGAATTCATGTTTTCTTCTTATTAACGAGTTCAAATTTGTGTTTTTCTCTCGGTAACGAGTTGTCTTCCGAAAAATGTTTTTTTCCCTAATAACGAGTTGACATCGCCGGAAATTTGTGTTTTCCTTTATAACGAGTAAAAATTTGTGTTTTTTCTTTGGTAACGAGTTCGAATTCATGTTTTCTTCTTATTAACGAGTTCAAATTTGTGTTTTTCTCTCGGTAACGAGTTGTCCTTCAAAAAAAATGTCTTTTTCCCTAATAACGAGTTGACATCGCCGGAAATTTGTGTTTCCCTTTATAACGAGTAGAAATTTGTGTTTTTTCTTTGGTAACGAGTTCGAATTCATGTTTTCTTCTTATTAACGAGTTCAAATTTGTGTTTTTCTCTGGGTAACGAGTTGTCCTTCCGAAAAAAATGTCTTTTTCCCTAATAACGAGTTGACATCGCCGGAAATTTGTGTTTTCCCTTTATAACGAGTAGAAATTTGTGTTTTTTCTTTGGTAACGAGTTCGAATTCATGTTTTCTTCTTATTAACGAGTTCAAATTTGTGTTTTTCTCTGGTAACGAGTTGTCCTTGCAGATAAAATGTTTTTTTCCCTAATAACGAGTTGACATCGCCGGAAATTTGTGTTTTCTCTTTATAACGAGTAAAAATTTGTGTTTTTTCTTTGGTAACGAGTTCGAATTCATGTTTTCTTCTTATTAACGAGTTCAAATTTGTGTTTTTCTCTGGTAACGAGTTGTCCTTCCAAAAAAAATGTCTTTTTCCCTAATAACGAGTTGACATCGCCGGAAATTTGTGTTTTCCCTTTATAACGAGTAGAAATTTGTGTTTTTTCTTTGGTAACGAGTTCGAATTCATGTTTTCTTCTTATTAACGAGTTCAAATTTGTGTTTTTCTCGGTAACGAGTTGTCCTTCCGAAAAAATGTCTTTTTCCCTAATAACGAGTTGACATCGCCGGAAATTTGTGTTTTCCCTTTATAACGAGTAGAAATTTGTGTTTTTTCTTTGGTAACGAGTTCGAATTCATGTTTTCTTCTTATTAACGAGTTCAAATTTGTGTTTTTCTCTCGGTAACGAGTTGTCCTTCCGAAAAAAAATGTCTTTTTCCCTAATAACGAGTTGACATCGCCGGAAATTTGTGTTTTCCCTTTATAACGAGTAGAAATTTGTGTTTTTTCTTTGGTAACGAGTTCGAATTCATGTTTTCTTCTTATTAACGAGTTCAAATTTGTGTTTTTCTCTCGGTAACGAGTTGTCCTTGCGTATAAAATGTTTTTTTCCCTAATAACGAGTTGACATCGCCGGAAATTTGTGTTTTCTCTTTATAACGAGTAAAATTTGTGTTTTTTCTTTGGTAACGAGTTCGAATTCATGTTTTCTTCTTATTAACGAGTTCAAATTTGTGTTTTTCTTTGGTAACGAGTTGTCCTTCCGAAAAAAATGTCTTTTTCCCTAATAACGAGTTGACATCGCCGGAAATTTGTGTTTTCCCTTTATAACGAGTAGAAATTTGTGTTTTTTCTTTGGTAACGAGTTCGAATTCATGTTTTCTTCTTATTAACGAGTTCAAATTTGTGTTTTTCTCGGTAACGAGTAGTCCTTCCGAGAAAAAATGTCTTTTTCCCTAATAACGAGTTGACATCGCCGGAAATTTGTGTTTTCCCTTTATAACGAGTAGAAATTTGTGTTTTTTCTTTGGTAACGAGTTCGAATTCATATTTTCTTCTTATTAACGAGTTCAAATTTGTGTTTTTCTCCGGTAACGAAAAAAATGTCTTTTTCCCTAATAACGAGTTGACATCACCGGAAATTTGTGTTTTCCCTTTATAACGAGTAGAAATTTGTGTTTTTTCTTTGGTAACGAGTTCGAATTCATGTTTTCTTCTTATTAACGAGTTCAAATTTGTGTTTTTCTCTCGGTAACGAGTTGTCCTTCCGAAAAAAATGTCTTTTTCCCTAATAACGAGTTGACATCGCCGGAAATTTGTGTTTTCCCTTTATAACGAGTAGAAATTTGTGTTTTTTCTTTGGTAACGAGTTCGAATTCATGTTTTCTTCTTATTAACGAGTTCAAATTTGTGTTTTTCTCGGTAACGAGTTGTCCTTCCGTAGATAAAATGTTTTTTTCCCTAATAACGAGTTGACATCGCCGGAAATTTGTGTTTTCCCTTTATAACGAGTAAAAATTTGTGTTTTTTTCTTTGGTAACGAGTTCGAATTCATGTTTTCTTCTTATTAACGAGTTCAAATTTGTGTTTTTCCCTGGTAACGAGTTGTCCTTCCAGAAAAAAATGTCATTTTCCCTAATAACGAGTTGACATCGCCGGAAATTTGTGTTTTCCCTTTATAACGAGTAGAAATTTGTGTTTTTTCTTTGGTAACGAGTTCGAATTCATGTTTTCTTCTTATTAACGAGTTCAAATTTGTGTTTTTCTCTCGGTAACGAGTTGTCCTTCCGAGAAAAAATGTCTTTTTCCCTAATAACGAGTTGACATCGCCGGAAATTTGTGTTTTCCCTTTATAACGAGTAGAAATTTGTGTTTTTTCTTTGGTAACGAGTTCGAATTCATGTTTTCTTCTTATTAACGAGTTCAAATTTGTGTTTTTCTCTCGGTAACGAGTTGTCCTTCCGAAAAAATGTCTTTTTCCCTAATAACGAGTTGACATCGCCGGAAATTTGTGTTTTCCCTTTATAACGAGTAGAAATTTGTGTTTTTTCTTTGGTAACGAGTTCGAATTCATGTTTTCTTCTTATTAACGAGTTCAAATTTGTGTTTTTCTCTCGGTAACGAGTTGTCCTTCCAAGAAAAAAATGTCTTTTTCCCTAATAACGAGTTGACATCGCCGGAAATTTGTGTTTTCCCTTATAACGAGTAGAAATTTGTGTTTTTTCTTTGGTAACGAGTTCGAATTCATGTTTTCTTCTATTTAACGAGTTCAAATTTGTGTTTTTCTCTCGGTAACGAGTTGTCCTTGCGATAAAATGTTTTTTCCCTAATAACGAGTTGACATCGCCGGAAATTTGTGTTTTCTCTTTATAACGAGTAAAAATTTGTGTTTTTTCTTTGGTAACGAGTTCGAATTCATGTTTTCTTCTTATTAACGAGTTCAAATTTGTGTTTTTCTCTCGGTAACGAGTTGTCCTTCCGAAAAAATGTCTTTTTCCCTAATAACGAGTTGACATCGCCGGAAATTTGTGTTTTCCCTTTATAACGAGTAAAAATTTGTGTTTTTTCTTTGGTAACGAGTTCGAATTCATGTTTTCTTCTTATTAACGAGTTCAAATTTGTGTTTTTCTCTCGGTAACGAGTTGTCCTTCCGAAAAAAAAATGTCTTTTTCCCTAATAACGAGTTGACATCGCCGGAAATTTGTGTTTTCCCTTTATAACGAGTAGAAATTTGTGTTTTTTCTTTGGTAACGAGTTCGAATTAATGTTTTCTTCTATTTAACGAGTTCAAATTTGTGTTTTTTCTCGGTAAATAGTTGTCCTTGCAGATAAAATGTTTTTTTCCCTAATAACGAGTTGACATCGCCGGAAATTTGTGTTTTCTCTTTATAACGAGTAAAAATTTGTGTTTTTTCTTTGGTAACGAGTTCGAATTCATGTTTTCTTCTTATTAACGAGTTCAAATTTGTGTTTTTCTCCGGTAACGAGTTGTCCTTCCAAAAAAAATGTCTTTTTCCCTAATAACGAGTTGACATCGCCGGAAATTTGTGTTTTCCCTTTATAACGAGTAGAAATTTGTGTTTTTTCTTTGGTAACGAGTTCGAATTCATGTTTTCTTCTATTTAACGAGTTCAAATTTGTGTTTTTCTCTGGTAACGAGTTGTCCTTGCAGATAAAATGTTTTTTTCCCTAATAACGAGTTGACATCGCCGGAAATTTGTGTTTTCTCTTTATAACGAGTAAAAATTTGTGTTTTTTCTTTGGTAACGAGTTCGAATTCATGTTTTCTTCTTATTAACGAGTTCAAATTTGTGTTTTTCTCTCGGTAACGAGTTGTCCTTCCGAAAAAAATGTCTTTTTCCCTAATAACGAGTTGACATCGCCGGAAATTTGTGTTTTCCCTTTATAACGAGTAGAAATTTGTGTTTTTTCTTTGGTAACGAGTTCGAATTCATGTTTTCTTCTTATTAACGAGTTCAAATTTGTGTTTTTCTCGGTAACGAGTTGTCCTTCCGAAAAAATGTCTTTTTCCCGAATAACGAGTTGACATCGCCGGAAATTTGTGTTTTCCCTTTATAACGAGTAGAAATTTGTGTTTTTTCTTTGGTAACGAGTTCGAATTCATGTTTTCTTCTTATTAACGAGTTCAAATTTGTGTTTTTCTCTCGGTAACGAGTTGTCCTTCCGAAAAAAATGTCTTTTTCCCTAATAACGAGTTGACATCACCGGAAATTTGTGTTTTCCCTTTATAACGAGTAGAAATTTGTGTTTTTTCTTTGGTAACGAGTTCGAATTCATGTTTTCTTCTTATTAACGAGTTCAAATTTGTGTTTTTCTCTGGGTAACGAGTTGTCCTTCCGGAAAAAATGTCTTTTTCCTTAATAACGAGTTGACATCGCCGGAAATTTGTGTTTTCCCTTTATAACGAGTAGAAATTTGTGTTTTTTTTTGGTAACGAGTTCGAATTCATGTTTTCTTCTATTTAACGAGTTCAAATTTGTGTTTTTCTCTGGTAACAAGTTGTCCTTGTAGATTAAATGTTTTTTTCCCTAATAACGAGTTGACATCGCCGGAAATTTGTGTTTTCTCTTTATAACGAGTAAAAATTTGTGTTTTTTCTTTGGTAACGAGTTCGAATTCATGTTTTCTTCTATTTAACGAGTTCAAATTTGTTTTTTTCTGGTAACGTGTTGTCCTTGCAGATAAAATGTTTTTTTCCTAATAACGAGTTGACATCGCCGGAAATTTGTGTTTTCTCTTTATAACGAGTTAAAATTTGTGTTTTTTCTTTGGTAACGAGTTCGAATTCATGTTTTCTTCTTATTACCGAATTCAAAATTGTGTTTTTCTTTGGTAACGAGTTGTCCTTCCAGAAAAAATTGTCTTTTTCCCTAATAACGAGTTGACATCGCCGGAAATTTGTGTTTTCCCTTTATAACGAGTAGAAATTTGTGTTTTTTCTTTGGTAACGAGTTCGAATTCATGTTTTCTTCTTATTAACGAGTTCAAATTTGTGTTTTTCACTGGTAACGAGTAGTCCTTCCAAAAAAATGTCTTTTTCCCTAATAACGAGTTGACATCGCCGGAAATTTGAGTTTTCCCTTTATAACGAGTAGAAATTTGTGTTTTTTCTTTTGTAACGAGTTGTCCTTCCAGAAAAAAAATGTCTTTTTCCCAAATAACAAGTTGACATCACCGGAAATTTGTGTTTTCCCTTTATAACGAGTAGAAATTTGTGTTTTTTCTTTGGTAACGAGTTTGAATTCATGTTTTCTTCTTATTAACGAGTTCAAATTTGTGTTTTTCTCTGGGTAACGTGTTGTCCTCCCGAAAAAATGTCTTTTTCCCTAATAACGAGTTGACATCGGCGGAAATTTGTGTTTTCCCTTTATAACGAGTAGAAATTTGTGTTTTTTCTTTGGTAACGAGTTCGAATTCATGTTTTCTTCTTATTAACGAGTTCAAATTTGTGTTTTTCTCTGGTAACGAGTTGTCCTTGTAGATAAAATGTTTTTTTCCCTATTAACGAGTTGACATCGCCGGAAATTTGTGTTTTCCCTTTATAACGAGTAAAAATTTGTGTTTTTTCTTTGGTAACGAGTTCGAATTCATGTTTTCTTCTTATTAACGAGTTCAAATTTGTGTTTTTCCCTGGTAACGAGTTGTCCTTCCAGAAAAAAATGTCATTTTCCCTAATAACGAGTTGACATCGCCGGAAATTTGTGTTTTCCCTTTATAACGAGTAGAAATTTGTGTTTTTTCTTTGGTAACGAGTTCGAATTCATGTTTTCTTCTTATTAACAAGTTCAAATTTGTGTTTTTCACTGGTAACGAGTAGTCCTTCCAGAAAAAATGTCTTTTTCCCGAATAACGAGTTGACATCGCCGGAAATTTGTGTTTTCCCTTTATAACGAGTAGAAATTTGTGTTTTGTCTTTGGTAACGAGTTCGAATTCATGTTTTCTTCTTATTAACGAGTTCAAATTTGTGTTTTTCACTGGTAACGAGTAGTCCTTCCCGAAAAAATGTCTTTTTCCCGAATAACGAGTTGTCATCGAGGGAAATTTGTGTTTTCCCTTTATAACGAGTAGAAATTTGTGTTTTTTCTTTGGTAACGAGTTCGAATTCATGTTTTCTTCTTATTAACGAATTCAAATTTGTGTTTTTCTCTTGTAACTAGTTGTCCTTGCAGAAAAAATGTATTTTCCCTGATAACGAGTTGACATCGCTGGAAATTTGTGTTTTCCCTTTATAACGAGTAGAAATTTGTGTTTTTTCTTTGGTAACGAGTTCGAATTCATGTTTTCTTCTTATTAACGAGTTCAAATTTGTGTTTTTCTCTGGTAACGAGTTGTCCTTGCAGATAAAATGTTTTTTTCCCTAATAACGAGTTGACATCGCCGGAAATTTGTGTTTTCTCTTTATAACGAGTAAAAATTTGTTTTTTTCTTTGGTAACGAGTTCGAATTCATGTTTTCTTCTTATTAACGAGTTCAAATTTGTGTTTTTCTCTGGTAACGAGTTGTCTTTGCAGATAAAATGTTTTTTTCCCTAATAACGAGTTGACATCGCCGGAAATTTGTGTTTTCACTTTATAACGAGTAGAAATTTGTGTTTTTTCTTTGGTAACGAGTTCGAATTCATGTTTTCTTCTATATAACGAGTTCAAATTTGTGTTTTTCTCTGGTAACGAGTTGTCCTTGCAGATAAAATGTTTTTTTCCCTAATAACGAGTTGACATCGCCGGAAATTTGTGTTTTCTCTTTATAACGAGTAAAAATTTGTGTTTTTTCTTTGGTAACGAGTTCGAATTCATGTTTTCTTCTTATTAACGAGTTCAAATTTGTGTTTTTCTCTGGTAACGAGTTGTCCTTCCGTAACGAAAAAATGTCTTTTTCCCTAATAACGAGTTGACATCGCCGGAAATTTGTGTTTTCCCTTTATAACGAGTAGAAATTTGTGTTTTTTCTTTGGTAACGAGTTCGAATTCATGTTTTCTTCTTATTAACGAGTTCAAATTTGTGTTTTTCTCTCGGTAACGAGTTGTCCTTCCGAAAAAAATGTCTTTTTCCCTAATAACGAGTTGACATCGCCGGAAATTTGTGTTTTTCCTTTATAACGAGTAGAAATTTGTGTTTTTTCTTTGGTAACGAGTTCGAATTCATGTTTTCTTCTTATTAACGAGTTCAAATTTGTGTTTTTCTCTCGGTAACGAGTTGTCCTTCCGAAAAAATGTCTTTTTCCTTAATAACGAGTTGACATCGCCGGAAATTTGTGTTTTCCCTTTATAACGAGTAGAAATTTGTGTTTTTTCTTTGGTAACGAGTTCGAATTCATGTTTTCTTTATTTAACGAGTTCAAATTTGTGTTTTTCTCTCGGTAACGAGTTGTCCTTGTAGAAAAATGTTTTTTTCCCTAATAACGAGTTGACATCGCCGGAAATTTGTGTTTTCTCTTTATAACGAGTAAAATTTGTGTTTTTTCTTTGGTAACGAGTTCGAATTCATGTTTTCTTCTTATTAACGAGTTCAAATTTGTGTTTTTCTCTCGGTAACGAGTTGTCCTTCCGAAAAAAAAATGTCTTTTTCCCTAATAACGAGTTGACATCGCCGGAAATTTGTGTTTTCCCTTTATAACGAGTAGAAATTTGTGTTTTTTCTTTGGTAACGAGTTCGAATTCATGTTTTCTTCTTATTAACGAGTTCAAATTTGTGTTTTTCTCTCGGTAACGAGTTGTCCTTCCGATAAAAAATGTTTTTTTCCCTAATAACGAGTTGACATCGCCGGAAATTTGTGTTTTCTCTTTATAACGAGTAAAAATTTGTGTTTTTTCTTTGGTAACGAGTTCGAATTCATGTTTTCTTCTTATTAACGAGTTCAAATTTGTGTTTTTCTCGGTGCAACGAGTTGTGCTTGCGGAAAAAATGTTTTTTCCCTGATAACGAGTTGACATCGCCGGAAATTTGTGTTTTCCCATTATAACGAGTAGAAATTTGTGTTTTTTCTTTGGTAACGAGTTCGAATTCATGTTTTCTTCTTATTAACGAGTTCAAATTTGTGTTTTTCTCTGGTAACGAGTTGTCCTTCAAGTAAAAATGTCTTTTTCCCTAATAACGAGTTGACATCGCCGGAAATTTGTGTTTTCCCTTTATAACGAGTAGAAATTTGTGTTTTTTCTTTGGTAACGAGTTCGAATTCATGTTTTCTTCTTATTAACGAGTTCAAATTTGTGTTTTTCTCGGTAACGAGTTGTCCTTCCGGAAAAAATGTCTTTTTCCTAATAACGAGTTGACATCGCCGGAAATTTGTGTTTTCCCTTTATAACGAGTAGAAATTTGTGTTTTTTCTTTGGTAACGAGTTCGAATTCATGTTTTCTTCTTATTTAACGAGTTCAAATTTGTGTTTTTCTCTCGGTAACGAGTTGTCCTTGCAGATAAAATGTTTTTTTCCCTAATAACGAGTTGACATCGCCGGAAATTTGTGTTTTCTCTTTATAACGAGTAAAAATTTGTGTTTTTTCTTTGGTAACGAGTTCGAATTCATGTTTTCTTCTTATTAACGAGTTCAAATTTGTGTTTTTCTTTGGTAACGAGTTGTCCTTCCAAAAAAATGTCTTTTTCCCTAATAACGAGTTGACATCGCCGGAAATTTGTGTTTTCCCTTTATAACGAGTAGAAATTTGTGTTTTTTCTTTGGTAACGAGTTCGAATTCATGTTTTCTTCTTATTAACGAGTTCAAATTTGTGTTTTTCTCTCGGTAACGAGTTGTCCTTCCAAAAAAAATGTCTTTTTCCCTAATAACGAGTTGACATCGCCGGAAATTTGTGTTTTCCCTTTATAACGAGTAGAAAATTTGTGTTTTTTCTTTGGTAACGAGTTCGAATTCATGTTTTTCTTTGGTAACGAGTTCAAATTTGTGTTTTTCTCTCGGTAACGAGTTGTCCTTCCGTAAAAAATGTCTTTTTCCCTAATAACGAGTTGACATCGCCGGAAATTTGTGTTTTCCCTTTATAACGAGTAGAAATTTGTGTTTTTTCTTTGGTAACGAGTTCGAATTCATGTTTTCTTCTTATTAACGAGTTCAAATTTGTGTTTTTCTCTCGGTAACGAGTTGTCCTTCCGTAGAAAAAATGTCTTTTTCCCTAATAACGAGTTGACATCGGCGGAAATTTGTGTTTTCCCTTTATAACGAGTAGAAATTTGTGTTTTTTCTTTGGTAACGAGTTCGAATTCATGTTTTCTTCTTATTAACGAGTTCAAATTTGTGTTTTTCTCTCGGTAACGAGTTGTCCTTGCGATAAAATGTTTTTTTCCCTAATAACGAGTTGACATCGCCGGAAATTTGTGTTTTCTCTTTATAACGAGTAAAAATTTGTGTTTTTTCTTTGGTAACGAGTTCGAATTCATGTTTTCTTCTTATTAACGAGTTCAAATTTGTGTTTTTCTCTCGGTAACGAGTTGTCCTTCCGAAAAAAATGTTTTTTCCCTAATAACGAGTTGACATCGCCGGAAATTTGTGTTTTCCCTTTATAACGAGTAGAAATTTGTGTTTTTTCTTTGGTAACGAGTTCGAATTCATGTTTTCTTCTTATTAACGAGTTCAAATTTGTGTTTTTTTCTCGGTAACGAGTTGTCCTTCGTAGAAAAAAATGTCTTTTTCCCTAATAACGAGTTGACATCGCCGGAAATTTGTGTTTTCCCTTTATAACGAGTAGAAATTTGTGTTTTTTTTTCTTTGGTAACGAGTTCGAATTCATGTTTTCTTCTTATTAACGAGTTCAAATTTGTGTTTTTCTCTCGGTAACGAGTTGTCCTTCCGTAAAAAATGTCTTTTTCCCTAATAACGAGTTGACATCGCCGGAAATTTGTGTTTTCCCTTTATAACGAGTAAAAATTTGTGTTTTTTCTTTGGTAACGAGTTCGAATTCATGTTTTCTTCTTATTAACGAGTTCAAATTTGTGTTTTTTTCTCGGTAACGAGTTGTCCTTCCGAGAAAAAATGTCTTTTTCCCTAATAACGAGTTGACATCGCCGGAAATTTGTGTTTTCCTTTATAACGAGTAAAAATTTGTGTTTTTTCTTTGGTAACGAGTTCGAATTCATGTTTTCTTCTTATTAACGAGTTCAAATTTGTGTTTTTCTCTCGGTAACGAGTTGTCCTTCCGAAAAAAATGTCTTTTTCCCTAATAACGAGTTGACATCGCCGGAAATTTGTGTTTTCCCTTTATAACGAGTAGAAATTTGTGTTTTTTCTTTGGTAACGAGTTCGAATTCATGTTTTCTTCTTATTAACGAGTTCAAATTTGTGTTTTTCTCTCGGTAACGAGTTGTCCTTCCAGAAAAAAATGTCTTTTTCCCTAATAACGAGTTGACATCGCCGGAAATTTGTGTTTTCCCTTTATAACGAGTAGAAATTTGTGTTTTTTCTTTGGTAACGAGTTCGAATTCATGTTTTCTTCTTATTAACGAGTTCAAATTTGTGTTTTTCTCTCGGTAACGAGTTGTCCTTCCGAAAAAATGTCTTTTTCCCTAATAACGAGTTGACATCGCCGGAAATTTGTGTTTTCCTTTATAACGAGTAGAAATTTGTGTTTTTTCTTTGGTAACGAGTTCGAATTCATGTTTTCTTCTTATTAACGAGTTCAAATTTGTGTTTTTCTCTCGGTAACGAGTTGTCCTTCCAAAAAAAAATGTCTTTTTCCCTAATAACGAGTTGACATCGCCGGAAATTTGTGTTTTCCCTTTATAACGAGTAGAAATTTGTGTTTTTTCTTTGGTAACGAGTTCGAATTCATGTTTTCTTCTTATTAACGAGTTCAAATTTGTGTTTTTCTCTCGGTAACGAGTTGTCCTTGCAGAAAAAATGTTTTTTTCCCTAATAACGAGTTGACATCGCCGGAAATTTGTGTTTTCCTTTATAACGAGTAAAAATTTGTGTTTTTTCTTTGGTAACGAGTTCGAATTCATGTTTTCTTCTTATTAACGAGTTCAAATTTGTGTTTTTCTCTCGGTAACGAGTTGTCCTTCCGTAAAAAATGTCTTTTTCCCTAATAACGAGTTGACATCGCCGGAAATTTGTGTTTTCCCTTTATAACGAGTAGAAATTTGTGTTTTTTCTTTGGTAACGAGTTCGAATTCATGTTTTCTTCTTATTAACGAGTTCAAATTTGTGTTTTTCTCGGTAACGAGTTGTCCTTCCGTAAAAAATGTCTTTTTCCCTAATAACGAGTTGACATCGCCGGAAATTTGTGTTTTCTCTTTATAACGAGTAGAAATTTGTGTTTTTTCTTTGGTAACGAGTTCGAATTCATGTTTTCTTCTTATTAACGAGTTCAAATTTGTGTTTTTCTTTGGTAACGAGTTGTCCTTCCTGAAAAAAAATGTCTTTTTCCCTAATAACGAGTTGACATCGCCGGAAATTTGTGTTTTCCCTTTATAACGAGTAGAAATTTGTGTTTTTTCTTTGGTAACGAGTTCGAATTCATGTTTTCTTCTTATTAACGAGTTCAAATTTGTGTTTTTCTCTCGGTAACGAGTTGTCCTTCCGAGAAAAAATGTCTTTTTCCCTAATAACGAGTTGACATCGCCGGAAATTTGTGTTTTCCCTTTATAACGAGTAGAAATTTGTGTTTTTTCTTTGGTAACGAGTTCGAATTCATGTTTTCTTCTATATAACGAGTTCAAATTTGTGTTTTTCTCTGTTAACGAGTTGTCCTTGCAGATAAAATGTTTTTTCCCTAATAACGAGTTGACATCGCCGGAAATTTGTGTTTTCTCTTTATAACGAGTAAAAATTTGTGTTTTTTCTTTGGTAACGAGTTCGAATTCATGTTTTCTTCTTATTAACGAGTTCAAATTTGTGTTTTTCTTTGGTAACGAGTTGTCCTTCCTGAAAAAAAAATGTCTTTTTCCCTAATAACGAGTTGACATCGCCGGAAATTTGTGTTTTCCCTTTATAACGAGTAGAAATTTGTGTTTTTTCTTTGGTAACGAGTTCGAATTCATGTTTTCTTCTTATTAACGAGTTCAAATTTGTGTTTTTCTCTGGTAACGAGTTGTCCTTCCAGAAAAAAATGTCTTTTTCCCTAATAACGAGTTGACATCGCCGGAAATTTGTGTTTTCCCTTTATAACGAGTAGAAATTTGTGTTTTTTCTTTGGTAACGAGTTCGAATTCATGTTTTCTTCTTATTAACGAGTTCAAATTTGTGTTTTTCTCTCGGTAACGAGTTGTCCTTCCTTTGCGTAAATAAAATGTTTTTTTCCCTAATAACGAGTTGACATCGCCGGAAATTTGTGTTTTCTCTTTATAACGAGTAAAAATTTGTGTTTTTTCTTTGGTAACGAGTTCGAATTCATGTTTTCTTCTTATTAACGAGTTCAAATTTGTGTTTTTCTTTGGTAACGAGTTGTCCTTCCAGAAAAAAATGTCTTTTTCCCTAATAACGAGTTGACATCGCCGGAAATTTGTGTTTTCCCTTTATAACGAGTAAAAATTTGTGTTTTTTCTTTGGTAACGAGTTCGAATTCATGTTTTCTTCTTATTAACGAGTTCAAATTTGTGTTTTTTCTTTGGTAACGAGTTGTCCTTCCAGAAAAAAAATGTCTTTTTCCCTAATAACGAGTTGACATCGCCGGAAATTTGTGTTTTCCCTTTATAACGAGTAGAAATTTGTGTTTTTTCTTTGGTAACGAGTTCGAATTCATGTTTTCTTCTTATTAACGAGTTCAAATTTGTGTTTTTCTCTCGGTAACGAGTTGTCCTTCCGTAGAAAAAAATGTCTTTTTCCCTAATAACGAGTTGACATCGCCGGAAATTTGTGTTTTCCCTTTATAACGAGTAAAAATTTGTGTTTTTTCTTTGGTAACGAGTTCGAATTCATGTTTTCTTCTTATTAACGAGTTCAAATTTGTGTTTTTCTCGGTAACGAGTTGTCCTTCCGTAAAAAAATGTCTTTTTCCCTAATAACGAGTTGACATCGCCGGAAATTTGTGTTTTCCCTTTATAACGAGTAGAAATTTGTGTTTTTTCTTTGGTAACGAGTTCGAATTCATGTTTTCTTCTTATTTAACGAGTTCAAATTTGTGTTTTTCTCTCGGTAACGAGTTGTCCTTGCAGATAAAATGTTTTTTTCCCTAATAACGAGTTGACATCGCCGGAAATTTGTGTTTTCTCTTTATAACGAGTAAAAATTTGTGTTTTTTCTTTGGTAACGAGTTCGAATTCATGTTTTCTTCTTATTAACGAGTTCAAATTTGTGTTTTTTCTCTGGTAACGAGTTGTCCTTCCAAAAAAAATGTCTTTTTCCCTAATAACGAGTTGACATCGCCGGAAATTTGTGTTTTCCCTTTATAACGAGTAAAAATTTGTGTTTTTTCTTTGGTAACGAGTTCGAATTCATGTTTTCTTCTATTTAACGAGTTCAAATTTGTGTTTTTCTCTGGTAACGAGTTGTCCTTGCAGATAAAATGTTTTTTTCCCTAATAACGAGTTGACATCGCCGGAAATTTGTGTTTTCTCTTTATAACGAGTAAAAATTTGTGTTTTTTCTTTGGTAACGAGTTCGAATTCATGTTTTCTTCTTATTAACGAGTTCAAATTTGTGTTTTTCTCTGGTAACGAGTTGTCCTTCCAGAAAAAAATGTCTTTTTCCCTAATAACGAGTTGACATCGCCGGAAATTTGTGTTTTCCCTTTATAACGAGTAGAAATTTGTGTTTTTTCTTTGGTAACGAGTTCGAATTCATGTTTTCTTCTTATTAACGAGTTCAAATTTGTGTTTTTCTCTGGTAACGAGTTGTCCTTCCATAAAAAAAATGTCTTTTTCCCTAATAACGAGTTGACATCGCCGGAAATTTGTGTTTTCCCTTTATAACGAGTAGAAATTTGTGTTTTTTCTTTGGTAACGAGTTCGAATTCATGTTTTCTTCTTATTAACGAGTTCAAATTTGTGTTTTTCTCTCGGTAACGAGTTGTCCTTCCCGTAGAAAAAATGTCTTTTTCCCTAATAACGAGTTGACATCGCCGGAAATTTGTGTTTTCCCTTTATAACGAGTAGAAATTTGTGTTTTTTCTTTGGTAACGAGTTCGAATTCATGTTTTCTTCTTATTAACGAGTTCAAATTTGTGTTTTTCTCTCGGTAACGAGTTGTCCTTCCGTAAAAAATGTCTTTTTCCCTAATAACGAGTTGACATCGCCGGAAATTTGTGTTTTCCCTTTATAACGAGTAGAAATTTGTGTTTTTTCTTTGGTAACGAGTTCGAATTCATGTTTTCTTCTTATTAACGAGTTCAAATTTGTGTTTTTCTCTGGTAACGAGTTGTCCTTGTAGAAAAAATGTTTTTTTCCCTAATAACGAGTTGACATCGCCGGAAATTTGTGTTTTCTCTTTATAACGAGTAAAAATTTGTGTTTTTTCTTTGGTAACGAGTTCGAATTCATGTTTTCTTCTTATTAACGAGTTCAAATTTGTGTTTTTCTCTGGTAACGAGTTGTCCTTGCAGATAAAATGTTTTTTTCCCTAATAACGAGTTGACATCGCCGGAAATTTGTGTTTTCTCTTTATAACGAGTAAAAATTTGTGTTTTTTCTTTGGTAACGAGTTCGAATTCATGTTTTCTTCTTATTAACGAGTTCAAATTTGTGTTTTTCTTTGGTAACGAGTTGTCCTTCCGAAAAAATTGTCTTTTTCCCTAATAACGAGTTGACATCGCCGGAAATTTGTGTTTTCCCTTTATAACGAGTAGAAATTTGTGTTTTTTCTTTGGTAACGAGTTCGAATTCATGTTTTCTTCTTATTAACGAGTTCAAATTTGTGTTTTTCTCTCGGTAACGAGTTGTCCTTCCGAAAAAATGTCTTTTTCCCTAATAACGAGTTGACATCGCCGGAAATTTGTGTTTTCCCTTTATAACGAGTAAAAATTTGTGTTTTTTCTTTGGTAACGAGTTCGAATTCATGTTTTCTTCTTATTAACGAGTTCAAATTTGTGTTTTTCTCTCGGTAACGAGTTGTCCTTCCAGAAAAAAATGTCTTTTTCCCTAATAACGAGTTGACATCGCCGGAAATTTGTGTTTTCCCTTTATAACGAGTAGAAATTTGTGTTTTTTCTTTGGTAACGAGTTCGAATTCATGTTTTCTTCTATTTAACGAGTTCAAATTTGTGTTTTTCTCTGGTAACGAGTTGTCCTTGCAGATAAAATGTTTTTTCCCTAATAACGAGTTGACATCGCCGGAAATTTGTGTTTTCTCTTTTTAACGAGTAAAAATTTGTGTTTTTTCTTTGGTAACGAGTTCGAATTCATGTTTTCTTCTTATTAACGAGTTCAAATTTGTGTTTTTCTCTGGTAACGAGTTGTCCTTCCAAAAAAAATGTCTTTTTCCCTAATAACGAGTTGACATCGCCGGAAATTTGTGTTTTCCCTTTATAACGAGTAGAAATTTGTGTTTTTTCTTTGGTAACGAGTTCGAATTCATGTTTTCTTCTATTTAACGAGTTCAAATTTGTGTTTTTTCTCGGTAACGAGTTGTCCTTGCGTATAAAATGTTTTTTTCCCTAATAACGAGTTGACATCGCCGGAAATTTGTGTTTTCTCTTTATAACGAGTAAAAATTTGTGTTTTTTCTTTGGTAACGAGTTCGAATTCATGTTTTCTTCTTATTAACGAGTTCAAATTTGTGTTTTTCTCTCGGTAACGAGTTGTCCTTCTAGAAAAAAATGTCTTTTTCCCTAATAACGAGTTGACATCGCCGGAAATTTGTGTTTTCCCTTTATAACGAGTAGAAATTTGTGTTTTTTCTTTGGTAACGAGTTCGAATTCATGTTTTCTTCTTATTAACGAGTTCAAATTTGTGTTTTTCTCCGGTAACGAGTTGTCCTTCCGTAAAAAATGTCTTTTTCCCTAATAACGAGTTGACATCGCCGGAAATTTGTGTTTTCCCTTTATAACGAGTAGAAATTTGTGTTTTTTCTTTGGTAACGAGTTCGAATTCATGTTTTCTTCTTATTAACGAGTTCAAATTTGTGTTTTTCTCTCGGTAACGAGTTGTCCTTCCGTAAAAAATGTCTTTTTCCCTAATAACGAGTTGACATCGCCGGAAATTTGTGTTTTCCCTTTATAACGAGTAGAAATTTGTGTTTTTTCTTTGGTAACGAGTTCGAATTCATGTTTTCTTCTTATTAACGAGTTCAAATTTGTGTTTTTCTCTGGTAACGAGTTGTCCTTCCGAAAAAATGTCTTTTTCCCTAATAACGAGTTGACATCGCCGGAAATTTGTGTTTTTCACTTTATAACGAGTAGAAATTTGTGTTTTTTCTTTGGTAACGAGTTCGAATTCATGTTTTCTTCTTATTAACGAGTTCAAATTTGTGTTTTTCTCTGGTAACGAGTTGTCCTTGTAGAAAAATGTTTTTTCCCTAATAACGAGTTGACATCGCCGGAAATTTGTGTTTTCTCTTTATAACGAGTAAAAATTTGTGTTTTTTCTTTGGTAACGAGTTCGAATTCATGTTTTCTTCTTATTAACGAGTTCAAATTTGTGTTTTTTTCTTGGTAACGAGTTGTCCTTGCAGATAAAATGTTTTTTCCCTAATAACGAGTTGACATCGCCGGAAATTTGTGTTTTCTCTTTATAACGAGTAAAAATTTGTGTTTTTTCTTTGGTAACGAGTTCGAATTCATGTTTTCTTCTTATTAACGAGTTCAAATTTGTGTTTTTCTCTGGTAACGAGTTGTCCTTCCGAAAAAATTGTCTTTTTCCCTAATAACGAGTTGACATCGCCGGAAATTTGTGTTTTCCCTTTATAACGAGTAGAAATTTGTGTTTTTTCTTTGGTAACGAGTTCGAATTCATGTTTTCTTCTTATTAACGAGTTCAAATTTGTGTTTTTCTCTCGGTAACGAGTTGTCCTTCCGAAAAAAAATGTCTTTTTCCCTAATAACGAGTTGACATCGCCGGAAATTTGTGTTTTCCCTTTATAACGAGTAGAAATTTGTGTTTTTTCTTTGGTAACGAGTTCGAATTCATGTTTTCTTCTTATTAACGAGTTCAAATTTGTGTTTTTCTCTGGTAACGAGTTGTCCTTGCAGATAAAATGTTTTTTTTCCTAATAACGAGTTGACATCGCCGGAAATTTGTGTTTTCTCTTTATAACGAGTAGAAATTTGTGTTTTTTCTTTGGTAACGAGTTCGAATTCATGTTTTCTTCTTATTAACGAGTTCAAATTTGTGTTTTTCTCTCTGTAACGAGTTGTCCTTGCAGATAAAATGTTTTTTCCCTAATAACGAGTTGACATCGCCGGAAATTTGTGTTTTCTCTTTATAACGAGTAAAAATTTGTGTTTTTTCTTTGGTAACGAGTTCGAATTCATGTTTTCTTCTTATTAACGAGTTCAAATTTGTGTTTTTTCTCGGTAACGAGTTGTCCTTCAAGAAAAAATGTCTTTTTCCCTAATAACGAGTTGACATCGCCGGAAATTTGTGTTTTCCCTTTATAACGAGTAGAAATTTGTGTTTTTTCTTTGGTAACGAGTTCGAATTCATGTTTTCTTCTTATTAACAAGTTCAAATTTGTGTTTTTCTTGGTAACGAGTTGTCCTTGCAGATAAAATGTTTTTTTCCCTAATAACGAGTTGACATCGCCGGAAATTTGTGTTTTCTCTTTATAACGAGTAAAAATTTGTGTTTTTTCTTTGGTAACGAGTTCGAATTCATGTTTTCTTCTTATTAACGAGTTCAAATTTGTGTTTTTCTCGGTAACGAGTTGTCCTTCCGAAAAAAATGTCTTTTTCCCTAATAACGAGTTGACATCGCCGGAAATTTGTGTTTTCCCTTTATAACGAGTAGAAATTTGTGTTTTTTCTTTGGTAACGAGTTCGAATTCATGTTTTCTTCTTATTAACGAGTTCAAATTTGTGTTTTTCTCGGTAACGAGTTGTCCTTCCGTAGAAAAAATGTCTTTTTCCCTAATAACGAGTTGACATCGCCGGAAATTTGTGTTTTCCCTTTATAACGAGTAGAAATTTGTGTTTTTTCTTTGGTAACGAGTTCGAATTCATGTTTTCTTCTTATTAACGAGTTCAAATTTGTGTTTTTCTCTCGGTAACGAGTTGTCCTTCTAGAAAAAATGTCTTTTTCCCTAATAACGAGTTGACATCGCCGGAAATTTGTGTTTTCCCTTTATAACGAGTAGAAATTTGTGTTTTTTCTTTGGTAACGAGTTCGAATTCATGTTTTCTTCTTATTAACGAGTTCAAATTTGTGTTTTTCTCTGGTAACGAGTTGTCCTTCCTAAAAAAATGTCTTTTTCCCTAATAACGAGTTGACATCGCCGGAAATTTGTGTTTTCCCTTTATAACGAGTAGAAATTTGTGTTTTTTCTTTGGTAACGAGTTCGAATTCATGTTTTCTTCTTATTAACGAGTTCAAATTTGTGTTTTTCTCTCGGTAACGAGTTGTCCTTCCAGAAAAAATGTCTTTTTCCCTAATAACGAGTTGACATCGCCGGAAATTTGTGTTTTCCCTTTATAACGAGTAGAAATTTGTGTTTTTTCTTTGGTAACGAGTTCGAATTCATGTTTTCTTCTTATTAACGAGTTCAAATTTGTGTTTTTCTTTGGTAACGAGTTGTCCTTCCAGAAAAAAAATGTCTTTTTCCCTAATAACGAGTTGACATCGCCGGAAATTTGTGTTTTCCCTTTATAACGAGTAGAAATTTGTGTTTTTTCTTTGGTAACGAGTTCGAATTCATGTTTTCTTCTTATTAACGAGTTCAAATTTGTGTTTTTCTCTGGTAACGAGTTGTCCTTCCTTAAAAAATGTCTTTTTCCCTAATAACGAGTTGACATCGCCGGAAATTTGTGTTTTCCCTTTATAACGAGTAGAAATTTGTGTTTTTTCTTTGGTAACGAGTTCGAATTCATGTTTTCTTCTTATTAACGAGTTCAAATTTGTGTTTTTCTCTCGGTAACGAGTTGTCCTTCCGAAAAAATGTCTTTTTCCCTAATAACGAGTTGACATCGCCGGAAATTTGTGTTTTTCCTTTATAACGAGTAGAAATTTGTGTTTTTTCTTTGGTAACGAGTTCGAATTCATGTTTTCTTCTTATTAACGAGTTCAAATTTGTGTTTTTCTCTCGGTAACGAGTTGTCCTTCCGAAAAAAATGTCTTTTTCCCTAATAACGAGTTGACATCGCCGGAAATTTGTGTTTTCCCTTTATAACGAGTAGAAATTTGTGTTTTTTCTTTGGTAACGAGTTCGAATTCATGTTTTCTTCTATTTAACGAGTTCAAATTTGTGTTTTTCTCTGGTAACGAGTTGTCCTTGTAGAAAAAATGTTTTTTTCCCTAATAACGAGTTGACATCGCCGGAAATTTGTGTTTTCTCTTTATAACGAGTAAAAATTTGTGTTTTTTCTTTGGTAACGAGTTCGAATTCATGTTTTCTTCTTATTAACGAGTTCAAATTTGTGTTTTTCTCTTCGGTAACGAGTTGTCCTTCCGAAAAAAAATGTTTTTTCCCTGATAACGAGTTGACATCGCCGGAAATTTGTGTTTTCCCTTTATAACGAGTAGAAATTTGTGTTTTTTCTTTGGTAACGAGTTCGAATTCATGTTTTCTTCTTATTAACGAGTTCAAATTTGTGTTTTTCTCTGGTAACGAGTTGTCCTTCAAGAAAAATGTCTTTTTCCCTAATAACGAGTTGACATCACCGGAAATTTGTGTTTTCCCTTTATAACGAGTAGAAATTTGTGTTTTTTCTTTGGTAACGAGTTCGAATTCATGTTTTCTTCTTATTAACGAGTTCAAATTTGTGTTTTTCTCTCGGTAACGAGTTGTCCTTCAGAAAAAAATGTCTTTTTCCCTAATAACGAGTTGACATCGCCGGAAATTTGTGTTTTCCCTTTATAACGAGTAGAAATTTGTGTTTTTTCTTTGGTAACGAGTTCGAATTCATGTTTTCTTCTATTTAACGAGTTCAAATTTGTGTTTTTTCTCGGTAACGAGTTGTCCTTGCAGATAAAATGTTTTTTTCCCCAATAACGAGTTGACATCGCCGGAAATTTGTGTTTTCTCTTTATAACGAGTAAAAATTTGTGTTTTTTCTTTGGTAACGAGTTCGAATTCATGTTTTCTTCTTATTAACGAGTTCAAATTTGTGTTTTTCTCTGGGTAACGAGTTGTCCTTGCGATAAAATGTTTTTTCCTAATAACGAGTTGACATCGCCGGAAATTTGTGTTTTCTCTTTATAACGAGTAAAAATTTGTGTTTTTTCTTTGGTAACGAGTTCGAATTCATGTTTTCTTCTTATTAACGAGTTCAAATTTGTGTTTTTCTCTAGTAACGAGTTGTCCTTCCGAAAAAAATGTCTTTTTCCCTAATAACGAGTTGACATCGCCGGAAATTTGTGTTTTCCTTTATAACGAGTAGAAATTTGTGTTTTTTCTTTGGTAACGAGTTTGAATTCATGTTTTCTTCTATTTAACGAGTTCAAATTTGTGTTTTTCTCTGGTAACGAGTTGTCCTTGCAGATAAAATGTTTTTTTCCCTAATAACGAGTTGACATCGCCGGAAATTTGTGTTTTCTCTTTATAACGAGTAAAAATTTGTGTTTTTTCTTTGGTAACGAGTTCGAATTCATGTTTTATTCTTATTAACGAGTTCAAATTTGTGTTTTTTCTCTGGTAACGAGTTGTCCTTCCAGAAAAAAAATGTATTTTTCCCTAATAACGAGTTGACATCGGCGGAAATTTGTGTTTTCCCTTTATAACGAGTAGAAATTTGTGTTTTTTCTTTGGTAACGAGTTCGAATTCATGTTTTCTTCTTATTAACGAGTTCAAATTTGTGTTTTTCTCTCGGTAACGAGTTGTCCTTCCGAAAAAATGTCTTTTTCCCTAATAACGAGTTGACATCGCCGGAAATTTGTGTTTTCCCTTTATAACGAGTAGAAATTTGTGTTTTTTCTTTGGTAACGAGTTCGAATTCATGTTTTCTTCTTATTAACGAGTTCAAATTTGTGTTTTTCACCGGTAACGAGTTGTCCTTCCGAAAAAATGTCTTTTTCCCTAATAACGAGTTGACATCGCCGGAAATTTGTGTTTTCCCTTTATAACGAGTAGAAATTTGTGTTTTTTCTTTGGTAACGAGTTCGAATTCATGTTTTCTTCTTATTAACGAGTTCAAATTTGTGTTTTTCTCTCGGTAACGAGTTGTCCTTCCGTAAAAAAAAATGTCTTTTTCCCTAATAACGAGTTGACATCGCCGGAAATTTGTGTTTTCCCTTTATAACGAGTAGAAATTTGTGTTTTTTCTTTGGTAACGAGTTCGAATTCATGTTTTCTTCTTATTAACGAGTTCAAATTTGTGTTTTTCTCCGGTAACGAGTTGTCCTTGCAGATAAAATGTTTTTTTCCCTAATAACGAGTTGACATCGCCGGAAATTTGTGTTTTCTCTTTATAACGAGTAAAAATTTGTGTTTTTTCTTTGGTAACGAGTTCGAATTCATGTTTTCTTCTTATTAACGAGTTCAAATTTGTGTTTTTCTCTAGTAACGAGTTGTCCTTCCGAAAAAAAAATGTCTTTTTCCCTAATAACGAGTTGACATCGCCGGAAATTTGTGTTTTCCCTTTATAACGAGTAGAAATTTGTGTTTTTTCTTTGGTAACGAGTTCGAATTCATGTTTTCTTCTATTTAACGAGTTCAAATTTGTGTTTTTCTCTGGTAACGAGTTGTCCTTGCAGATAAAATGTGTTTTTTCCCTAATAACGAGTTGACATCGCCGGAAATTTGTGTTTTCTCTTTATAACGAGTAAAAATTTGTGTTTTTTCTTTGGTAACGAGTTCGAATTCATGTTTTATTCTTATTAACGAGTTCAAATTTGTGTTTTTCTCTGGTAACGAGTTGTCCTTCCAGAAAAAAAATGTCTTTTTCCCTAATAACGAGTTGACATCGGCGGAAATTTGTGTTTTCCCTTTATAACGAGTAGAAATTTGTGTTTTTTCTTTGGTAACGAGTTCGAATTCATGTTTTCTTGTTATTAACGAGTTCAAATTTGTGTTTTTCTCTGGTAACGAGTAGTCATTCCAGAAAAAAAATGTTTTTTTCCCTAATAACGAGTTGACATCGCCGGAAATTTGTGTTTTCCCTTTATAACGAGTAGAAATTTGTGTTTTTTCTTTGGTAACGATTTCGAATTCATGTTTTCTTCTTATTAACGAGTTCAAATTTGTGTTTTTCTCTCGGTAACGAGTAGTCCTTCCGTAAAAAAAAAATGTCTTTTTCCCGAATAACGAGTTGACATCGCCGGAAATTTGTGTTTTCTCTTTATAACGAGTAGAAATTTGTGTTTTTTCTTTGGTAACGAGTTCGAATTCATGTTTTCTTCTTATTAACGAGTTCAAATTTGTGTTTTTCTCTCGGTAACGAGTTGTCCTTCCGAAAAAAATGTCTTTTTCCCTAATAACGAGTTGACATCGCCGGAAATTTGTGTTTTCCCTTTATAACGAGTAGAAATTTGTGTTTTTTCTTTGGTAACGAGTTCGAATTCATGTTTTCTTCTTATTAACGAGTTCAAATTTGTGTTTTTCTTTGGTAACGAGTTGTCCTTCCGAAAAAAATGTCTTTTTCCCTAATAACGAGTTGACATCGCCGGAAATTTGTGTTTTCCCTTTATAACGAGTAGAAATTTGTGTTTTTTCTTTGGTAACGAGTTCGAATTCATGTTTTCTTCTTATTAACGAGTTCAAATTTGTGTTTTTTCTCGGTAACGAGTTGTCCTTCTAGAAAAAATGTCTTTTTCCCTAATAACGAGTTGACATCGCCGGAAATTTGTGTTTGCCCTTTATAACGAGTAGAAATTTGTGTTTTTTCTTTGGTAACGAGTTCGAATTCATGTTTTCTTCTTATTAACGAGTTCAAATTTGTGTTTTTCTCTGGTAACGAGTTGTCCTTCTAGAAAAAATGTCTTTTTCCCTAATAACGAGTTGACATCGCCGGAAATTTGTGTTTTCCCTTTATAACGAGTAGAAATTTGTGTTTTTTCTTTGGTAACGAGTTTGAATTCATGTTTTCTTCTTATTAACGAGTTCAAATTTGTGTTTTTCTCTGGTAACGAGTTGTCCTTCAAGAAAAAATATCTTTTTCCCTAATAACGAGTTGACATCGCCGGAAATTTGTGTTTTCCCTTTATAACGAGTAGAAATTTGTGTTTTTTCTTTGGTAACGAGTTCGAATTCATGTTTTCTTCTTATTAACGAGTTCAAATTTGTGTTTTTCTCTGGTAACGAGTTGTCCGTCCAGAAAAAATGTCTTTTCCCAAATAACGAGTTGACATCGCCGGAAATTTGTGTTTTCCCTTTATAACGAGTAGAAATTTGTGTTTTTTCTTTGGTAACGAGTTCGAATTCATGTTTTCTTCTTATTAACGAGTTCAAATTTGTGTTTTTCTCTGGTAACGAGTTTTCCTTCTAGAAAAAAAATTTCTTTTTCCCTAATAACGAGTTGACATCGCCGGAAATTTGTGTTTTCCCTTTATAACGAGTAGAAATTTGTGTTTTTTCTTTGGTAACGAGTTCGAATTCATGTTTTCTTCTTATTAACGAGTCCAAATTTGTGTTTTTCTCTGGTAACGAGTTGTCCTTCCATAAAAAATGTCTTTTTCCCTAATAACGAGTTGACATCGCCTGAAATTTGTGTTTTCCCTTTATAACGAGTAGAAATTTGTGTTTTTTCTTTGGTAACGAGTTCGAATTCATGTTTTCTTCTTATTAACGAGTTCAAATTTGTGTTTTTCTCTCGGTAACGTATTGTCCTTCCAGAAAAAATGTATTTTTCCCTAATAACGAGTTGACATCGGCGGAAATATGTGTTTTCCCTTTATAACGAGTAGAAATTTGTGTTTTTTCTTTGGTAACGAGTTCGAATTCATGTTTTCTTCTTATTAACGAGTTCAAATTTGTGTTTTTCTCTGGTAACGAGTTGTCCTTGCAGATAAAATGTTTTTTCCCGATTAACGAGTTGACATCGCCGGAAATTTGTGTTTTCTCTTTATAACGAGTAAAAATTTGTGTTTTTTCTTTGGTAACGAGTTCGAATTCATGTTCTCTTCTTACTAACGAGTTCAAATTTGTGTTTTTATCTAGTAACGAGTTGTCTTTCCGAAAAAAAAAAATGTCTTTTTCCCTAATAACGAGTTGACATCGCCGGAAATTTGTGTTTTCCCTTTATAACCAGTAGAAATTTGTGTTTTTTCTTTGGTAACGAGTTCGAATTCATGTTTTCTTCTATTTAACGAGTTCAAATTTGTGTTTTTCTCTGGTAACGAGTTGTCCTTGCAGATAAAATGTTTTTTTCCCTAATAACGAGTTGACATCGCCGGAAATTTGTGTTTTCTCTTTATAACGAGTAAAAATTTGTGTTTTTTCTTTGGTAACGAGTTCGAATTCATGTTTTATTCTTATTAACGAGTTCAAATTTGTGTTTTTCTCTGGTAACGAGTTGTCCTTCCAAAAAAAATGTCTTTTTCCCTAATAACGAGTTGACATCGGCGGAAATTTGTGTTTTCCCTTTATAACGAGTAGAAATTTGTGTTTTTTCTTTGGTAACGAGTTCGAATTCATGTTTTCTTGTTATTAACGTGTTCAAATTTGTGTTTTTCTCTGGTAACGAGTAGTCATTCCAGAAAAAAATGTTTTTTTCCCTAATAACGAGTTGACATCGCCGGAAATTTGTGTTTTCCCTTTATAACGAGTAGAAATTTGTGTTTTTTCTTTGGTAACGATTTCGAATTCATGTTTTCTTTTTATTAACGAGTTCAAATTTGTGTTTTTCTCTCGGTAACGAGTTGTCCTTCCGTAAAAAATGTCTTTTTCCCTAATAACGAGTTGACATCGCCGGATTTTTGTGTTTTCTCTTTATAACGAGTAAAAATTTGTGTTTTTTCTTTGGTAACGAGTTCGAATTCATGTTTTATTCTTATTAACGAGTTCAAATTTGTGTTTTTTCTCTGGTAACGAGTTGTCCTTCCAGAAAAAAATGTATTTTTCCCTAATAACGAGTTGACATCGGCGGAAATTTGTGTTTTCCCTTTATAACGAGTAGAAATTTTTGTTTTTTCTTTGGTAACGAGTTCGAATTCATGTTTTCTTGTTATTAACGAGTTCAAATTTGTGTTTTTCTCTGGTAACGAGTTGTCCTTCCAAGAAAAAAATGTCTTTTTCCCTAATAACGAGTTGACATCGCCGGAAATTTGTGTTTTCCCTTTATAACGAATAGAAATTTGTGTTTTTTCTTTGGTAACGAGTACGAATTCATGTTTTCTTCTTATTAAAGAGTTCAAATTTGTGTTTTTCTCTGGTAACGAGTAGTCCTTCCGAAAAAATGTCTTTTTCCCCCTAATAACGAGTTGACATCGCCGGAAATTTGTGTTTTCCTTTATAACGAGTAGAAATTTGTGTTTTTTCTTTGGTAACGAGTTCGAATTCATGTTTTCTTCTTATTAACGAGTTCAAATTTGTGTTTTTCTCTGGTAACGTGTTGCCTTCCAGAAAAAAATGTCTTTTTCCCTAATAACGAGTTGACATCGGCGGAAATTTGTGTTTTCCCTTTATAACGAGTAGAAATTTGTGTTTTTTCTTTGGTAACGAGTTCGAATTCATGTTTACTTCTTATTAACGAGTTCAAATTTGTGTTTTTCTCTGGTAACGAGTTGTCCTTGCAGATAAAATGTTTTTTTCCCGATTAACGAGTTGACATCGCCGGAAATTTGTGTTTTCTCTTTATAACGAGTAAAAATTTGTGTTTTTTCTTTGGTAACGAGTTCGAATTCATGTTCTCTTCTTACTAACGAGTTCAAATTTGTGTTTTTATCTAGTAACGAGTTGTCTTTCCGAAAAAAAAAATGTCTTTTTCCCTAATAACGAGTTGACATCGCCGGAAATTTGTGTTTTCCCTTTATAACCAGTAGAAATTTGTGTTTTTTCTTTGGTAACGAGTTCGAATTCATGTTTTCTTCTATTTAACGAGTTCAAATTTGTGTTTTTCTCTGGTAACGAGTTGTCCTTGCAGATAAAATGTTTTTTCCCTAATAACGAGTTGACATCGCCGGAAATTTGTGTTTTCTCTTTATAACGAGTAAAAATTTGTGTTTTTTCTTTGGTAACGAGTTCGAATTCATGTTTTATTCTTATTAACGAGTTCAAATTTGTGTTTTTCTCTGGTAACGAGTTGTCCTTCCAAAAAAAATGTCTTTTTCCCTAATAACGAGTTGACATCGGCGGAAATTTGTGTTTTCCCTTTATAACGAGTAGAAATTTGTGTTTTTTCTTTGGTAACGAGTTCGAATTCATGTTTTCTTGTTATTAACGAGTTCAAATTTGTGTTTTTCTCTGGTAACGAGTAGTCATTCCGTAAAAAAAAATGTTTTTTTCCCTAATAACGAGTTGACATCGCCGGAAATTTGTGTTTTCCCTTTATAACGAGTAGAAATTTGTGTTTTTTCTTTGGTAACGAGTTCGAATTCATGTTTTCTTTTTATTAACGAGTTCAAATTTGTGTTTTTCTCGGTAACGAGTTGTCCTTCCGAAAAAATGTCTTTTTCCCGAATAACGAGTTGACATCGCCGGAAATTTGTGTTTTCTCTTTATAACGAGTAGAAATTTGTGTTTTTTCTTTGGTAACGAGTTCGAATTCATGTTTTCTTCTTATTAACGAGTTCAAATTTGTGTTTTTCTCTCGGTAACGAGTTGTCCTTCCGAAAAAAATGTCTTTTTCCCTAATAACGAGTTGACATCGCCGGAAATTTGTGTTTTCCCTTTATAACGAGTAGAAATTTGTGTTTTTTCTTTGGTAACGAGTTCGAATTCATGTTTTCTTCTTATTAACGAGTTCAAATTTGTGTTTTTCTCTCGGTAACGAGTTGTCCTTCCGAAAAAAATGTCTTTTTCCCTAATAACGAGTTGACATCGCCGGAAATTTGTGTTTTCCCTTTATAACGAGTAGAAATTTGTGTTTTTTCTTTGGTAACGAGTTCGAATTCATGTTTTCTTCTTATTAACGAGTTCAAATTTGTGTTTTTCTCTCGGTAACGAGTTGTCCTTCCGTAAAAAATGTCTTTTTCCCTAATAACGAGTTGACATCGCCGGAAATTTGTGTTTTCCCTTTATAACGAGTAGAAATTTGTGTTTTTTCTTTGGTAACGAGTTCGAATTCATGTTTTCTTCTTATTAACGAGTTCAAATTTGTGTTTTTCTCTGGTAACGAGTTGTCCTTCCAGAAAAAAATGTCTTTTTCCCTAATAACGAGTTGACATCGCCGGAAATTTGTGTTTTCCCTTTATAACGAGTAGAAATTTGTGTTTTTTCTTTGGTAACGAGTTCGAATTCATGTTTTCTTCTTATTAACGAGTTCAAATTTGTGTTTTTCTCTGGTAACGAGTTGTCCTTGCAGATAAAATGTTTTTTTCCTAATAACGAGTTGACATCGCCGGAAATTTGTGTTTTCTCTTTATAACGAGTAAAAATTTGTGTTTTTTCTTTGGTAACGAGTTCGAATTCATGTTTTCTTCTTATTAACGAGTTCAAATTTGTGTTTTTCTCTAGTAACGAGTTGTCCTTCCAGAAAAAAAAATGTCTTTTTCCCTAATAACGAGTTGACATCGCCGGAAATTTGTGTTTTCCCTTTATAACGAGTAGAAATTTGTGTTTTTTCTTTGGTAACGAGTTCGAATTCATGTTTTCTTCTATTTAACGAGTTCAAATTTGTGTTTTTCTCTGGTAACGAGTTGTCCTTGTAGATAAAATGTTTTTTTCCCTAATAACGAGTTGACATCGCCGGAAATTTGTGTTTTCTCTTTATAACGAGTAAAAATTTGTGTTTTTTCTTTGGTAACGAGTTCGAATTCATGTTTTCTTCTTATTAACGAGTTCAAATTTGTGTTTTTCTCTCGGTAACGAGTTGTCCTTCCGTAAAAAATGTCTTTTTCCCTAATAACGAGTTGACATCGCCGGAAATTTGTGTTTTCCCTTTATAACGAGTAGAAATTTGTGTTTTTTCTTTGGTAACGAGTTCGAATTCATGTTTTCTTCTTATTAACGAGTTCAAATTTGTGTTTTTCTCTCGGTAACGAGTTGTCCTTCCAAAAAAATGTCTTTTTCCCTAATAACGAGTTGACATCGCCGGAAATTTGTGTTTTCCCTTTATAACGAGTAGAAATTTGTGTTTTTTCTTTGGTAACGAGTTCGAATTCATGTTTTCTTCTTATTAACGAGTTCAAATTTGTGTTTTTCTCTCGGTAACGAGTTGTCCTTCCGAAAAATGTCTTTTTCCCTAATAACGAGTTGACATCGCCGGAAATTTGTGTTTTCTCTTTATAACGAGTAGAAATTTGTGTTTTTTCTTTGGTAACGAGTTCGAATTCATGTTTTCTTCTTATTAACGAGTTCAAATTTGTGTTTTTCTCTCGGTAACGAGTTGTCCTTCCGAAAAAAAAATGTCTTTTTCCCTAATAACGAGTTGACATCGCCGGAAATTTGTGTTTTCCCTTTATAACGAGTAGAAATTTGTGTTTTTTCTTTGGTAACGAGTTCGAATTCATGTTTTCTTCTTATTAACGAGTTCAAATTTGTGTTTTTCTCTCGGTAACGAGTTGTCCTTGCGTAATAAAATGTTTTTTTCCCTAATAACGAGTTGACATCGCCGGAAATTTGTGTTTTCTCTTTATAACGAGTAAAAATTTGTGTTTTTTCTTTGGTAACGAGTTCGAATTCATGTTTTCTTCTTATTAACGAGTTCAAATTTGTGTTTTTCTCTCGGTAACGAGTTGTCCTTCCGAAAAAATGTCTTTTTCCCTAATAACGAGTTGACATCGCCGGAAATTTGTGTTTTCCCTTTATAACGAGTAGAAATTTGTGTTTTTTCTTTGGTAACGAGTTCGAATTCATGTTTTCTTCTTATTAACGAGTTCAAATTTGTGTTTTTCTCTCGGTAACGAGTTGTCCTTCCCGGAAAAAAATGTCTTTTTCCCTAATAACGAGTTGACATCGCCGGAAATTTGTGTTTTCCCTTTATAACGAGTAGAAATTTGTGTTTTTTCTTTGGTAACGAGTTCGAATTCATGTTTTCTTCTTATTAACGAGTTCAAATTTGTGTTTTTCTCTGGTAACGCGTTGTCCTTGCAGATAAAATGTTTTTTCCCTAATAACGAGTTGACATCGCCGGAAATTTGTGTTTTCTCTTTATAACGAGTAAAAATTTGTGTTTTTTCTTTGGTAACGAGTTCGAATTCATGTTTTCTTCTTATTAACGAGTTCAAATTTGTGTTTTTCTCTAGTAACGAGTTGTCCTTCCAGAAAAAAAAATGTCTTTTTCCCTAATAACGAGTTGACATCGCCGGAAATTTGTGTTTTCCCTTTATAACGAGTAGAAATTTGTGTTTTTTCTTTGGTAACGAGTTCGAATTCATGTTTTCTTCTTATTAACGAGTTCAAATTTGTGTTTTTCTCTCGGTAACGAGTTGTCCTTCCGATAAAATGTTTTTTTCCCTAATAACGAGTTGACATCGCCGGAAATTTGTGTTTTCTCTTTATAACGAGTAGAAATTTGTGTTTTTTCTTTGGTAACGAGTTCGAATTCATGTTTTCTTCTTATTAACGAGTTCAAATTTGTGTTTTTCTCTCGGTAACGAGTTGTCCTTCAGAAAAAATGTCTTTTTCCCTAATAACGAGTTGACATCGCCGGAAATTTGTGTTTTCCCTTTATAACGAGTAGAAATTTGTGTTTTTTCTTTGGTAACGAGTTCGAATTCATGTTTTCTTGTTATTAACGAGTTCAAATTTGTGTTTTTCTCTGGTAACGAGTTGTCCTTCCAAAAAAAAAATGTCTTTTTCCCTAATAACGAGTTGACATCGCCGGAAATTTGTGTTTTCCCTTTATAACGAGTAGAAATTTGTGTTTTTTCTTTGGTAACGAGTTCGAATTCATGTTTTCTTCTTATTAACGAGTTCAAATTTGTGTTTTTCTCTCGGTAACGAGTAGTCCTTCCGAAAAAATGTCTTTTTCCCTAATAACGAGTTGACATCGCCGGAAATTTGTGTTTTCCCTTTATAACGAGTAGAAATTTGTGTTTTTTCTTTGGTAACGAGTTCGAATTCATGTTTTCTTCTTATTAACGAGTTCAAATTTGTGTTTTTCTCTCGGTAACGAGTTGTCCTTCCCGTAAAAAAAATGTTTTTTTCCCTAATAACGAGTTGACATCGCCGGAAATTTGTGTTTTCCCTTTATAACGAGTAGAAATTTGTGTTTTTTCTTTGGTAACGAGTTCGAATTCATGTTTTCTTCTTATTAACGAGTTCAAATTTGTGTTTTTCTCTCGGTAACGAGTTGTCCTTCCGAGAAAAAATGTCTTTTTCCCTAATAACGAGTTGACATCGCCGGAAATTTGTGTTTTCCCTTTATAACGAGTAGAAATTTGTGTTTTTTTTCTTTGGTAACGAGTTCGAATTCATGTTTTCTTCTTATTAACGAGTTCAAATTTGTGTTTTTCTCTCGGTAACGAGTTGTCCTTCCGAAAAAAATGTCTTTTTCCCTAATAACGAGTTGACATCGCCGGAAATTTGTGTTTTCCCTTTATAACGAGTAGAAATTTGTGTTTTTTCTTTGGTAACGAGTTCGAATTCATGTTTTCTTCTTATTAACGAGTTCAAATTTGTGTTTTTCTCTCGGTAACGAGTTGTCCTTCAGAAAAAAATGTCTTTTTCCCTAATAACGAGTTGACATCGCCGGAAATTTGTGTTTTCCCTTTATAACGAGTAGAAATTTGTGTTTTTTCTTTGGTAACGAGTTCGAATTCATGTTTTCTTCTTATTAACGAGTTCAAATTTGTGTTTTTCTCTCGGTAACGAGTTGTCCTTCCTAGAAAAAATGTCTTTTTCCTAATAACGAGTTGACATCGCCGGAAATTTGTGTTTGCCCTTTATAACGAGTAGAAATTTGTGTTTTTTCTTTGGTAACGAGTTCGAATTCATGTTTTCTTCTTATTAACGAGTTCAAATTTGTGTTTTTCTCTCGGTAACGAGTTGTCCTTCTAGAAAAAATGTCTTTTTCCCTAATAACGAGTTGACATCGCCGGAAATTTGTGTTTTCCCTTTATAACGAGTAGAAATTTGTGTTTTTTCTTTGGTAACGAGTTCGAATTCATGTTTTCTTCTTATTAACGAGTTCAAATTTGTGTTTTTCTCTCGGTAACGAGTTGTCCTTCCAAGAAAAAATGTCTTTTTCCCTAATAACGAGTTGACATCGCCGGAAATTTGTGTTTTCCTTTATAACGAGTAGAAATTTGTGTTTTTTCTTTGGTAACGAGTTCGAATTCATGTTTTCTTCTTATTAACGAGTTCAAATTTGTGTTTTTCTCTCGGTAACGAGTTGTCCTTCCCGAAAAAAATGTCTTTTTCCCTAATAACGAGTTGACATCGCCGGAAATTTGTGTTTTCCCTTTATAACGAGTAGAAATTTGTGTTTTTTCTTTGGTAACGAGTTCGAATTCATGTTTTCTTCTTATTAACGAGTTCAAATTTGTGTTTTTCTCTGGTAACGAGTTGTCCTTCTAGAAAAAAATGTCTTTTTCCCTAATAACGAGTTGACATCGCCGGAAATTTGTGTTTTCCCTTTATAACGAGTAGAAATTTGTGTTTTTTCTTTGGTAACGAGTTCGAATTCATGTTTTCTTCTTATTAACGAGTTCAAATTTGTGTTTTTCTCTGGTAACGAGTTGTCCTTCCATAAAAAATGTCTTTTTCCCTAATAACGAGTTGACATCGCCGGAAATTTGTGTTTTCCCTTTATAACGAGTAGAAATTTGTGTTTTTTCTTTGGTAACGAGTTCGAATTCATGTTTTCTTCTTATTAACGAGTTCAAATTTGTGTTTTTCTCTCGGTAACGAGTTGTCCTTCCGAAAAAAATGTCTTTTTCCCTAATAACGAGTTGACATCGCCGGAAATTTGTGTTTTCCTTTATAACGAGTAGAAATTTGTGTTTTTTCTTTGGTAACGAGTTCGAATTCATGTTTTCTTCTTATTAACGAGTTCAAATTTGTGTTTTTCTCTGGTAACGAGTTGTCCTTGCAGATAAAATGTTTTTTCCCTATTAACGAGTTGACATCGCCGGAAATTTGTGTTTTCTCTTTATAACGAGTAAAATTTGTGTTTTTTCTTTGGTAACGAGTTCGAATTCATGTTTTCTTCTTATTAACGAGTTCAAATTTGTGTTTTTCTCTAGTAACGAGTTGTCCTTCCAGAAAAAAAATGTCTTTTTCCCTAATAACGAGTTGACATCGCCGGAAATTTGTGTTTTCCCTTTATAACGAGTAGAAATTTGTGTTTTTTCTTTGGTAACGAGTTCGAATTCATGTTTTCTTCTATTTAACGAGTTCAAATTTGTGTTTTTCTCTGGTAACGAGTTGTCCTTGCAGATAAAATGTTTTTTTCCCTAATAACGAGTTGACATCGCCGGAAATTTGTGTTTTCTCTTTATAACGAGTAAAAATTTGTGTTTTTTCTTTGGTAACGAGTTCGAATTCATGTTTTATTCTTATTAACGAGTTCAAATTTGTGTTTTTCTCTGGTAACGAGTTGTCCTTCCAGAAAAAAATGTCTTTTTCCCTAATAACGAGTTGACATCGGCGGAAATTTGTGTTTTCCCTTTATAACGAGTAGAAATTTGTGTTTTTTCTTTGGTAACGAGTTCGAATTCATGTTTTCTTGTTATTAACGAGTTCAAATTTGTGTTTTTCTCTGGTAACGAGTTGTCATTCAGAAAAAAAAATGTCTTTTTCCCTAATAACGAGTTGACATCGCCGGAAATTTGTGTTTTCCCTTTATAACGAGTAGAAATTTGTGTTTTTTCTTTGGTAACGAGTTCGAATTCATGTTTTCTTCTTATTAACGAGTTCAAATTTGTGTTTTTCTCTCGGTAACGAGTAGTCCTTCCGTAAAAAATGTCTTTTTCCCGAATAACGAGTTGACATCGCCGAAATTTGTGTTTTCTCTTTATAACGAGTAGAAATTTGTGTTTTTTCTTTGGTAACGAGTTCGAATTCATGTTTTCTTCTTATTAACGAGTTCAAATTTGTGTTTTTCTCTCGGTAACGAGTTGTCCTTCCGAAAAAAAATGTCTTTTTCCCTAATAACGAGTTGACATCGCCGGAAATTTGTGTTTTCCCTTTATAACGAGTAGAAATTTGTGTTTTTTCTTTGGTAACGAGTTCGAATTCATGTTTTCTTCTTATTAACGAGTTCAAATTTGTGTTTTTCTCTGGTAACGAGTTGTCCTTCCGAAAAAATGTCTTTTTCCCTAATAACGAGTTGACATCGCCGGAAATTTGTGTTTTCCCTTTATAACGAGTAGAAATTTGTGTTTTTTCTTTGGTAACGAGTTCGAATTCATGTTTTCTTCTTATTAACGAGTTCAAATTTGTGTTTTTCTCGGTAACGAGTAGTCCTTAGAAAAAATGTCTTTTTCCCTAATAACGAGTTGACATCGCCGGAAATTTGTGTTTTCCCTTTATAACGAGTAGAAATTTGTGTTTTTTCTTTGGTAACGAGTTCGAATTCATGTTTTCTTCTTATTAACGAGTTCAAATTTGTGTTTTTCTCTCGGTAACGAGTTGTCCTTCCCGAAAAAAATGTCTTTTTCCCTAATAACGAGTTGACATCGCCGGAAATTTGTGTTTTCCCTTTATAACGAGTAGAAATTTGTGTTTTTTCTTTGGTAACGAGTTCGAATTCATGTTTTCTTCTTATTAACGAGTTCAAATTTGTGTTTTTCTCTCGGTAACGAGTTGTCCTTCCGGAAAAAAATGTCTTTTTCCCTTAACGAGTTGACATCGCCGGAAATTTGTGTTTTCCTTTATAACGAGTAGAAATTTGTGTTTTTTCTTTGGTAACGAGTTCGAATTCATGTTTTCTTCTTATTAACGAGTTCAAATTTGTGTTTTTCTCTAGTAACGAGTTGTCCTTCCGAAAAAAAAATGTCTTTTTCCCTAATAACGAGTTGACATCGCCGGAAATTTGTGTTTTCCCTTTATAACGAGTAGAAATTTGTGTTTTTTCTTTGGTAACGAGTTCGAATTCATGTTTTCTTCTTATTAACGAGTTCAAATTTGTGTTTTTCTCTCGGTAACGAGTTGTCCTTGCGAAAAAATGTTTTTTCCCTAATAACGAGTTGACATCGCCGGAAATTTGTGTTTTCTCTTTATAACGAGTAGAAATTTGTGTTTTTTCTTTGGTAACGAGTTCGAATTCATGTTTTCTTCTTATTAACGAGTTCAAATTTGTGTTTTTCTCTCGGTAACGAGTTGTCCTTCCGAAAAAATGTCTTTTTCCCTAATAACGAGTTGACATCGCCGGAAATTTGTGTTTTCCCTTTATAACGAGTAGAAATTTGTGTTTTTTCTTTGGTAACGAGTTCGAATTCATGTTTTCTTCTTATTAACGAGTTCAAATTTGTGTTTTTCTCTCGGTAACGAGTTGTCCTTCCGAAAAAAATGTTTTTTCCCTGATAACGAGTTGACATCGCCGGAAATTGGTGTTTTCCCTTTATAATGAGTAGAAATTTGTGTTTTTTTTCTTTGGTAACGAGTTCGAATTCATGTTTTCTTCTTATTAACGAGTTCAAATTTGTGTTTTTCTCGGTAACGAGTTGTCCTTCCGAAAAAATGTCTTTTTCCCCGAATAACGAGTTGACATCGCCGGAAATTTGTGTTTTCTTTATAACGAGTAGAAATTTGTGTTTTTTCTTTGGTAACGAGTTCGAATTCATGTTTTCTTCTTATTAACGAGTTCAAATTTGTGTTTTTCTCTCGGTAACGAGTTGTCCTTCCGAAAAAATGTCTTTTTCCCTAATAACGAGTTGACATCGCCGGAAATTTGTGTTTTCCCTTTATAACGAGTAGAAATTTGTGTTTTTTCTTTGGTAACGAGTTTGAATTCATGTTTTCTTCTTATTAACGAGTTCAAATTTGTGTTTTTCTCGGTAACGAGTTGTCCTTCCGAAAAAAATGTCTTTTTCCCTAATAACGAGTTGACATCGCCGGAAATTTGTGTTTTCCCTTTATAACGAGTAGAAATTTGTGTTTTTTCTTTGGTAACGAGTTCGAATTCATGTTTTCTTCTTATTAACGAGTTCAAATTTGTGTTTTTCTCTGCGGTAACGAGTTGTCCTTCCGAAAAAAATGTCTTTTTCCCTAATAACGAGTTGACATCGCCGGAAATTTGTGTTTTCCCTTTATAACGAGTAGAAATTTGTGTTTTTTTCTTTGGTAACGAGTTCGAATTCATGTTTTCTTCTTATTAACGAGTTCAAATTTGTGTTTTTCTCTCGGTAACGAGTTGTCCTTCCGGAAAAATGTCTTTTTCCCTAATAACGAGTTGACATCGCCGGAAATTTGTGTTTTCTCTTTATAACGAGTAGAAATTTGTGTTTTTTCTTTGGTAACGAGTTCGAATTCATGTTTTCTTCTTATTAACGAGTTCAAATTTGTGTTTTTCTCTCGGTAACGAGTTGTCCTTCCGAAAAAAATGTCTTTTTCCTTAATAACGAGTTGACATCGCCGGAAATTTGTGTTTTCCCTTTATAACGAGTAGAAATTTGTGTTTTTTCTTTGGTAACGAGTTCGAATTCATGTTTTCTTCTTATTAACGAGTTCAAATTTGTGTTTTTCTCTCGGTAACGAGTTGTCCTTCGAGTCGGAAAAAAAAATGTCTTTTTCCCTAATAACGAGTTGACATCGCCGGAAATTTGTGTTTTCCTTTATAACGAGTAGAAATTTGTGTTTTTTCTTTGGTAACGAGTTCGAATTCATGTTTTCTTCTTATTAACGAGTTCAAATTTGTGTTTTTCTCTGGTAACTAGTTGTCCTTCCAGAAAAAATGTCATTTTCCCGAATAACGAGTTGACATCGCCGGAAATTTGTGTTTTCTCTTTATAACGAGTAGAAATTTGTGTTTTTTCTTTGGTAACGAGTTCGAATTCATGTTTTCTTCTTATTAACGAGTTCAAATTTGTGTTTTTCTCTGGTAACGAGTTGTCCTTCCAGAAAAAATGTCTTTTTCCCTAATAACGAGTTGACATCGCCGGAAATTTGTGTTTTCCTTTTATAACAAGTAGAAATTTGTGTTTTTTCTTTGGTAACGAGTTTGAATTCATGTTTTCTTCTTATTAACGAGTTCAAATTTGTGTTTTCTCTGGTAACGAGTTGTCCCTCCAGAAAAAATGTCTTTTTCCTTAATAACGAGTTGACATCGCCGGAAATTTGTATTTTCCCTTTATAACGAGTAGAAATTTGTGTTTTTTCTTTGGTAACGAGTTCGAATTCATGTTTTCTTCTTATTAACGAGTTCAAATTTGTGTTTTTCTCTGGTAACGAGTTGTCCTTCTAGAAAAAATGTCTTTTTCCCTAATAACGAGTTGACATCGCCGGAAATTTGTGTTTTCCCTTTATAACGAGTAGAAATTTGTGTTTTTTCTTTGGTAACGAGTTCGAATTCATGTTTTCTTCTTATTAACGAGTTCAATTTTGTGTTTTTTCTCTGGTAACGAGTTGTCCTTCCAGAAAAAATGTCTTTTTCCCTAATAACGAGTTGACATCGCCGGAAATTTGTGTTTTCCCTTTATAACGAGTAGAAATTTGTGTTTTTTCTTTGGTAACGAGTTTGAATTCATGTTTTCTTCTTATTAACGAGTTCAAATTTGTGTTTTTCTCTGGTAACGAGTTGTCCTTCCAGAAAAAATGTCTTTTTCCTTAATAACGAGTTGACATCGCCGGAAATTTGTGTTTTCCCTTTATAACGAGTAGAAATTTGTGTTTTTTCTTTGGTAACGAGTTCGAATTCATGTTTTCTTCTTATTAACGAGTTCAAATTTGTGTTTTTCTCTCGGTAACGAGTTGTCCTTCCGAAAAAATGTCTTTTTCCCTTAACGAGTTGACATCGCCGGAAATTTGTGTTTTCCCTTTATAACGAGTAGAATTTTGCGTTTTTTCTTTGGTAACGAGTTCGAATTCATGTTTTCTTCTTTTAACGAGTTCAAATTTGTGTTTTTCTCTCGGTAAAAAGTTGTCCTTCCAAAAAAAATGTCTTTTTCCCTCTTAACGAGTTGACATCGCCGGAAATTTGTGTTTTCCCTTTATAACAAGTAGAAATTTGTGTTTTTTCTTTGGTAACGAGTTTGAATTCATGTTTTCTTCTTATTAACGAGTTCAAATTTGTGTTTTTCTCTGGTAACGAGTTGTCCTTCCGAAAAAAATGTCTTTTTCCCTAAAAACGAGTTGACATCGCCGGAAATTTGTGTTTTCTTTTTATAACGAGTAGAAATTTGTGTTTTTTCTTTGGTAACGAGTTCGAATTCATGTTTTCTTCTTATTAACGAGTTCAAATTTGTGTTTTTCTCGGTAACGAGTTGTCCTTCCAGAAAAATGTCTTTTTCCTTAATAACGAGTTGACATCGCCGGAAATTTGTATTTTCCCTTTATAACGAGTAGAAATTTGTGTTTTTTCTTTGGTAACGAGTTCGAATTCGTGTTTTCTTCTTATTAACGAGTTCAAATTTGTGTTTTTCTCTGGTAACTAGTTGTCCATGCAGAAAAAATATTTTTTCCCTGATAACGAGTTATCATCGCCGGAAATTTGTGTTTTCCCTTTATAACGAGTAGAAATTTGTGTTTTTTCTTTGGTAACGAGTTCGAATTCATGTTTTCTTCTTATTAACGAGTTCAAATTTGTGTTTTTCTCTGGTAACGAGTTGTCCTACTAGAAAAAATGTCTTTTTCCCTAAAAACGAGTTGACATCGCCGGAAATTTGTGTTTTCCTTTTATAACGAGTAGAAATTTGTGTTTTTTCTTTGGTAACGAGTTTGAATTCATGTTTTCTTCTTATTAACGAGGTCAAATTTGTGTTTATCTCTGGTAACGAGTTGTCCTTCCAGAAAAAATGTCTTTTTCCTTAATAACGAGTTGACATCGCCGGAAATTTGTATTTTCCCTTTATAACGAGTAGAAATTTGTGTTTTTTCTTTGGTAACGAGTTCGAATTCGTGTTTTCTTCTTATTAACGAGTTCAAATTTGTGTTTTTCTCTGGTAACGAGTTGTCCTTCCAGAAAAAATGTCTTTTTCCCTCTTAACGAGTTGACATCGCCGGAAATTTGTGTTTTCCCTTTATAACGAGTAGAAATTTGTGTTTTTTCTTTGGTAACGAGTTCGAATTCAAGTTTTCTTCTTATTAACGAGTTCAAATTTGTGTTTTTTTCTGGTAACGAGTTGTCCTTCCAGAAAAAATGTCTTTTTCCCTAATAACGAGTTGACATCGCTGGAAATTTGTGTTTTCCCTTTATAACGAGTAGAAATTTGTGTTTTTTCTTTGGTAACGAGTTTGAATTCATGTTTTCTTCTTATTAACGAGTTCAAATTTGTGTTTATCTCTGGTAACGAGTTGTCCTTCCAGAAAAAATGTCTTTTTCCTTAATAACGAATTGACATCGCCGGAAATTTGTATTTTCCCTTATTAACGAGTAGAAATTTGTGTTTTTTCTTTGGTAACGAGTTCGAATTCGTGTTTTCTTCTTATTAACAAGTTCAAATTTGTGTTTTTCTCTGGTAACGAGTTGTCCTTCCAGAAAAAAATGTCCGTTTCCCTCTTAACGAGTTGACATCGCCGGAAATTTGTGTTTTCCCTTTATAATGAGTAGAATTTTGCGTTTTTTCTTTGGTAACGAGTTCGAATTCATGTTTTCTTCCTTTTAACGAGTTCAAATTTGTGTTTTTCTCTGGTAAAAAGTTGTCCTTCCAGAAAAAATGTCTTTTTCCCTCTTAACGAGTTGACATCGCCGGAAATTTGTGTTTTCTCTTTATAACAAGTAGAAATTCGTGTTTTTTCATTGGTAACGAGTTTGAATTCATGTTTTCTTCTTATTAACGAGTTCAAATTTGTGTTTTTCTCTGGTAACGAGTTGTCCTACCAGAAAAAAATGTCTTTTTCCCTAAAAACGAGTTGACATCGCCGGAAATTTGTGTTTTCTTTTTATAACGAGTAGAAATTTGTGTTTTTTCTTTGGTAACGAGTTCGAATTCATGTTTTCTTCTTATTAACGAGTTCAAATTTGTGTTTTTCTCTGGTAAAGAGTTGTCCTTCCAGAAAAATGTCTTTTTCCTTAATAACGAACATCGCCGGAAATTTGTATTTTCCCTTTATAACGAGTAGAAATTTGTGTTTTTTCTTTGGTAACGAGTTCGAATTCATGTTTTCTTCTTATTAACGAGTTCAAATTTGTGATAACGAGTTCACATCGCCGGAAATTTGTTTTTTCCCATTATAACGAGTAGAAATTTGTGTTTTTTCTTTGGTAACGAGTTCGAATTCATGTTTTCTTCTTATTAACGAGTTCAAATTTGTGTTTTTCTCTCGGTAACGAGTTGTCCTACCGAAAAAATGTCTTTTTCCCTAAAAACGAGTTGACATCGCCGGAAATTTGTGTTTTCCTTTTTTATAACGAGTAGAAATTTGTGTTTTTTCTTTGGTAACGAGTTTGAATTCATGTTTTCTTCTTATTAACGAGTCAAATTTGTGTTTTTTCTCTTTTAACGAGTTCGGTAACGAGTTGTCCTTCCGAAAAAATGTCTTTTTCCCTCTTAACGAGTTGACATCGCCGGAAATTTGTGTTTTCCCTTCATAATGAGTAGAATTTTGCGTTTTTTCTGTGGTAACGAGTTCGAATTCATGTTTTCTTCCTATTAACGAGTTCAAATTTGTGTTTTTCTCTGGTAAAAAGCTGTCCTTCCAGAAAAAATGTCTTTTTCCCTCTTAACGAGTTGACATCGCCGGAAATTTGTGTTTTCTCTTTATAACGAGTAGAAATTCGTGTTTTTTCTTTGGTAACGAGTTTGAATTCATGTTTTCTTCTTATTAACGAGTTCAAATTTGTGTTTTTCTCTGGTAACGAGTTGTCCTACCAGAAAAAATGTCTTTTTCTCTAATAACGAGTTGACATCGCCGGAAATTTGTGTTTTTCCTTTATAACGAGTAGAAATTTGTGTTTTTTCTTTGGTAACGAGTTCGAATTCATGTTTTCTTCTTATTAACGAGTTCAAATTTGTGTTTTTCTCTGGTAACGAGTTGTCCTTCCAGAAAAAATGTCTTTTTCCCTAATAACGAGTTGACATCGCTGGAAATTTGTGTTTTCCATTTATAACGAGTAGGTATTTTTTTTTTTTATGATAACGAGTTCGAATTCATGTTTTCTTCTTATTAACGAGTTCAAATTTGTGTTTTTCTCTGGTAACTAGTTGTCCTTGCAGAAAAAATGTTTTTTCCCTGATAACGAGTTGACATCGCCGGAAATTTGTGTTTTCCCTTTATAACGAGTAGAAATTTGTGTTTTTTCTTTGGTAACGAGTTCGAATTCATGTTTTCTTCTTATTAACGAGTTCAAATTTGTGTTTTTCTCTCGGTAACGAGTTGTCCTTCCGAAAAAATGTCTTTTTCCCTAATAACGAGTTGACATCGCCGGAAATTTGTGTTTTCCCTTTATAACGAGTAGAAATTTGTGTTTTTTCTTTGGTAACGAGTTCGAATTCATGTTTTCTTCTTATTAACGAGTTCAAATTTGTGTTTTTTTTCTGGTAACGAGTTGTCATTCCAGAAAAAATGTCTTTTTCCCTAATAACAAGTTGACATCGCTGGAAATTTGTATTATCCCTTTATAACGAGTAGAAATTTGTGTTTTTTCTTTGGTAACGAGTTCGAATTCGTGTTTTCTTCTTATTAACGATTTCAAATTTGTGTTTTCCTCTGGTAACTAGTTGTCCTTGTAGAAAAAATGTTTTTTCCTTGATAACGAGTTGTCATCGCCGAAAATTTGTGTTTTCTCTTTATAACGAGTAGAAATTCGTGTTTTTTCTTTGGTAACGAGTTTGAATTAATGTTTTCTTCTTATTAACGAGTTCAGATTTGTGTTTTTCTCTTTTGTAACGAGTTGTCCTTCCAAAAAAAATGTCTTTTTCCCTCTTAACGAGTTGACATCGCCGGAAATTTGTGTTTTCCCTTTAATGAGTAGAATTTTGCGTTTTTTCTTTGGTAACGAGTTCGAATTCATGTTTTCTTCCTATTAACGAGTTCAAATTTGTGTTTTTCTCTGGTAAAAAGCTGTCCTTCCAGAAAAAATGTCTTTTTCCCTCTTAACGAGTTGACATCGCCGGAAATTTGTGTTTTCTCTTTATAACGAGTAGAAATTCGTGTTTTTTCTTTGGTAACGAGTTTGAATTCATGTTTTCTTCTTATTAACGAGTTCAAATTTGTGTTTTTCTCTGGTAACGAGTTGTCCTACCAGAAAAAATGTCTTTTTCCCTAATAACGAGTTGACATCGCCGGAAATTTGTGTTTTTCCTTTATAACGAGTAGAAATTTGTGTTTTTTCTTTGGTAACGAGTTCGAATTCATGTTTTCTTCTTATTAACGAGTTCAAATTTGTGTTTTCTCTGGTAACGAGTTGTCCTTCCAGAAAAATGTCTTTTTCCCTAATAACGAGTTGACATCGCTGGAAATTTGTGTTTTCCATTTATAACGAGTAGGTATTTTTGTTTTTTCTATGATAACGAGTTCGAATTCATGTTTTCTTCTTATTAACGAGTTCAAATTTGTGTTTTTCTCTGGTAACTAGTTGTCCTTGCAGAAAAAATGTTTTTTCCCTGATAACGTGTTGTCATCGCCGGAAATTTGTGTTTTCCCTTTATAACGAGTAGAAATTTGTGTTTTTTCTTTGGTAACGAGTTCGAATTCATGTTTTCTTCTTATTAACGAGTTCAAATTTGTGTTTTTCTCTGGTAACGAGTTGTCCTTCCGAAAAAATGTCTTTTTCCCTAATAACGAGTTGACATCGCCGGAAATTTGTGTTTTCCCTTTATAACGAGTAGAAATTTGTGTTTTTTCTTTGGTAACGAGTTCGAATTCATGTTTTCTTCTTATTAACGAGTTCAAATTTGTGTTTTTTTCTGGTAACGAGTTGTCATTCCAGAAAAAATGTCTTTTTCCCTAATAACAAGTTGACATCGCTGGAAATTTGTATTATCCCTTTATAACGAGTAGAAATTTGTGTTTTTTCTTTGGTAACGAGTTCGAATTCGTGTTTTCTTCTTATTAACGATTTCAAATTTGTGTTTTCCTCTGGTAACTAGTTGTCCTTGCAGAAAAAATGTTTTTTCCCTGATAACGAGTTGTCATCGCCGAAAATTTGTGTTTTCTCTTTATAACGAGTAGAAATTCGTGTTTTTTCTTTGGTAACGAGTTTGAATTCATGTTTTCTTCTTATTAACGAGTTCAAATTTGTGTTTTTCTCTGGTAACGAGTTGTCCTACCAGAAAAAATGTCTTTTTCCCTAAAAACGAGTTGACATCGCCGGAAATTTGTGTTTTCCTTTTATAACGAGTAGAAATTTGTGTTTTTTCTTTGGTAACGAGTTTGAATTCATGTTTTCTTCTTATTAACGAGTTCAAATTTGTGTTTATCTCTGGTAACGAGTTGTCCTTCAAGAAAAAATGTCTTTTTCCTTAATAACGAGTTGACATCGCCGGAAATTTGTATTTTCCCTTTATAACGAGTAGAAATTTGTGTTTTTTCTTTGGTAACGAGTTCGAATTCGTGTTTTCTTCTTATTAACGAGTTCAAATTTGTGTTTTTCTCTGGTAACGAGTTGTCCTTCCGAAAAAATGTCTTTTTCCCTTAATAACGAGTTGACATCGCCGGAAATTTGTGTTTTCCCTTTATAACGAGTAGAAATTTGTGTTTTTTCTTTGGTAACGAGTTCGAATTCAAGTTTTCTTCTTATTAACGAGTTCAAATTTGTGTTTTTTTCTCGGTAACGAGTTGTCCTTCCGTAAAAAATGTCTTTTTCCCTAATAACGAGTTGACATCGCCGGAAATTTGTGTTTTCCCTTTATAACGAGTAGAAATTTGTGTTTTTTCTTTGGTAACGAGTTTGAATTCATGTTTTCTTCTTATTAACGAGTTCAAATTTGTGTTTATCTCTCGGTAACGAGTTGTCCTTCCGAAAAAATGTCTTTTTCCTTAATAACGAATTGACATCGCCGGAAATTTGTATTTTCCCTTTATAACGAGTAGAAATTTGTGTTTTTTCTTTGGTAACGAGTTCGAATTCATGTTTTCTTCTTATTAACGAGTTCAAATTTGTGTTTTTCTCTCGGTAACGAGTTGTCCTTCCAGAAAAAAAATGTCTGTTTCCCTCTTAACGAGTTGACATCGCCGGAAATTTGTGTTTTCCCTTTATAATGAGTAGAATTTTGCGTTTTTTCTTTGGTAACGAGTTCGAATTCATGTTTTCTTCCTTTTAACGAGTTCAAATTTGTGTTTTTCTCTGGTAAAAAGTTGTCCTTCCAGAAAAAATGTCTTTTTCCCTCTTAACGAGTTGACATCGCCGGAAATTTGTGTTTTCTCTTTATAACAAGTAGAAATTCGTGTTTTTTCATTGGTAACGAGTTTGAATTCATGTTTTCTTCTTATTAACGAGTTCAAATTTGTGTTTTTCTCTCGGTAACGAGTTGTCCTACCGAAAAAAATGTCTTTTTCCCTAATAACGAGTTGACATCGCCGGAAATTTGTGTTTTCTTTTTATAACGAGTAGAAATTTGTGTTTTTTCTTTGGTAACGAGTTCGAATTCATGTTTTCTTCTTATTAACGAGTTCAAATTTGTGTTTTTCTCTGGTAACGAGTTGTCCTTCCAGAAAATGTCTTTTTCCTTAATAACGAGTTGACATCGCCGGAAATTTGTGTTTTCCCTTTATAACGAGTAGAAATTTGTGTTTTTTCTTTGGTAACGAGTTCGAATTCATGTTTTCTTCTTATTAACGAGTTCAAATTTGTGTTTTTCTCTCGGTAACTAGTTGTCCTTGCGAGAAAAAATGTTTTTTCCCTGATAACGAGTTATCATCGCCGGAAATTTGTGTTTTCCTTTTATAACGAGTAGAAATTTGTGTTTTTTCTTTGGTAACGAGTTCGAATTCATGTTTTCTTCTTATTAACGAGTTCAAATTTGTGTTTTTCTCTGGTAACGAGTTGTCCTACTAGAAAAAATGTCTTTTTCCCTAATAACGAGTTGACATCGCCGGAAATTTGTGTTTTCCTTTTATAACGAGTAGAAATTTGTGTTTTTTCTTTGGTAACGAGTTTGAATTCCTGTTTTCTTCTTATTAACGAGTTCAAATTTGTGTTTTTCTCTGGTAACGAGTTGTCCTTCCAGAAAAAATGTCTTTTTCCTTAATAACGAGTTGACATCGCCGGAAATTTGTATTTTCCCTTTATAACGAGTAGAAATTTGTGTTTTTTCTTTGGTAACGAGTTCGAATTCGTGTTTTCTTCTTATTAACGAGTTCAAATTTGTGTTTTTCTCTGGTAACGAGTTGTCCTTCCAGAAAAAATGTCTTTTTCCCTCTTAACGAGTTGACATCGCCGGAAATTTGTGTTTTCCCTTTATAACGAGTAGAAATTTGTGTTTTTTCTTTGGTAACGAGTTCGAATTCATGTTTTCTTCTTATTAACGAGTTCAAATTTGTGTTTTTTTTTTCTGGTAACGAGTTGTCCTTCCAGAAAAAATGTCTTTTTCCCTAATAACGAGTTGACATCGCTGGAAATTTGTGTTTTCCCTTTATAACGAGTAGAAATTTGTGTTTTTTCTTTGGTAACGAGTTTGAATTCATGTTTTCTTCTTATTAACGAGTTCAAATTTGTGTTTATCTCTGGTAACGAGTTGTCCTTCCAGAAAAAATGTCTTTTTCCTTAATAACGAATTGACATCGCCGGAAATTTGTATTTTCCCTTTATAACGAGTAGAAATTTGTGTTTTTTCTTTGGTAACGAGTTCGAATTCGTGTTTTCTTCTTATTAACAAGTTCAAATTTGTGTTTTTCTCTGGTAACGAGTTGTCCTTCCAGAAAAAAATGTCTTTTTCCCTCTTAACGAGTTGACATCGCCGGAAATTTGTGTTTTCCCTTTATAATGAGTAGAATTTTGCGTTTTTTCTTTGGTAACGAGTTCGAATTCATGTTTTCTTCCTATTAACGAGTTCAAATTTGTGTTTTTCTCTGGTAAAAAGTTGTCCTTCCAGAAAAAATGTCTTTTTCCCTCTTAACGAGTTGACATCGCCGGAAATTTGTGTTTTCTCTTTATAACGAGTAGAAATTCGTGTTTTTTCTTTGGTAACGAGTTTGAATTCATGTTTTCTTCTTATTAACGAGTTCAAATTTGTGTTTTTCTCTGGTAACGAGTTGTCCTACCAGAAAAAATGTCTTTTTCCCTAAAAACGAGTTGACATCGCCGGAAATTTGTGTTTTCCTTTTATAACTAGTAGAAATTTGTGTTTTTTCTTTGGTAACGAGTTCGAATTCATGTTTTCTTCTTATTAACGAGTTCAAATCGGTAAACGAAAAAATGTCTTTTTCTTAATAACGAGTTGACATCGCCGGAAATTTGTGTTTTCCCTTTATAACGAGTAGAAATTTGTGTTTTTTCTTTGGTAACGAGTTGAATTCGTGTTTTCTTCTTATTAACGAGTTCAAATTTGTGTTTTTCTCTCGGTAAAGTTGTCCATCCAGAAAAAATGTTTTTTCCCGATAACGAGTTGACATCGCCGGAAATTTGTGTTTTCCCTTTATAACGAGTAGAAATTTGTGTTTTTTCTTTGGTAACGAGTTCGAATTCATGTTTTCTTCTTATTAACGAGTTCAAATTTGTGTTTTCTCTCGGTAACGAGTTGTCCTCCTAGAAAAAATGTCTTTTTCCCTAATAACGAGTTGACATCGCCGGAAATTTGTGTTTTCCTTTTATAACGAGTAGAAATTTGTGTTTTTTCTTTGGTAACGAGTTGAATTCATGTTTTCTTCTTATTAACGAGTTCAAATTTGTGTTTTCTCTCGGTAACGAGTTGTCCTTCCGAAAAAATGTCTTTTTCCTTAATAACTAGTTGACATCGCCGGAAATTTGTGTTTTCCATTTATAACGAGTAGAATTTTTGTTTATTCTTTGGTAACGAGTTCGAATTCATGTTTTCTTCTTATTAACGAGTTCAAATTTGTGTTTTTCTCGGTAACGAGTTGTCCTTCAAGAAAAAATGTCTTTTCCCGAATAACGAGTTGACATCGCCGGAAATTTGTGTTTTCCCTTTATAACGAGTAAATTTGTGTTTTTTCTTTGGTAACGAGTTCGAATTCATGTTTTCTTCTTATTAACGAGTTCAAATTTGTGTTTTTCTCTCGGTAACGAGTTGTCCTTCCGAAAAAATGTCTTTTTCCCTAATAACGAGTTGACATCGCCGAAATTTGTGTTTTCCTTTATAACGAGTAGAAATTTGTGTTTTTTCTTTGGTAACGAGTTCGAATTCATGTTTTCTTCTTATTAACGAGTTCAAATTTGTGTTTTTCTCTCGGTAACGAGTTGTCCTTCCGAAAAAATGTCTTTTTCTCTAATAACGAGTTGACATCGCCGGAAATTTGTGTTTTCCCTTTATAACGAGTAGAAATTTGTGTTTTTTCTTTGGTAACGAGTTCGAATTCATGTTTTCTTCTTATTAACGAGTTCAAATTTGTGTTTTTCTCTCGGTAACGAGTTGTCCTTCCGGAAAAAAAATGTCTTTTTCCCTAATAACGAGTTGACATCGCCGGAAATTTGTGTTTTCCCTTTATAACGAGTAGAAATTTGTGTTTTTTCTTTGGTAACGAGTTCGAATTCATGTTTTCTTCTTATTAACGAGTTCAAATTTGTGTTTTTTTCTCGGTAACGAGTTGTCCTTCCGAAAAAATGTCTTTTTCCCTAATAACGAGTTGACATCGCCGGAAATTTGTGTTTTCCCTTTATAACGAGTAGAAATTTGTGTTTTTTCTTTGGTAACGAGTTTGAATTCATGTTTTCTTCTTATTAACGAGTTCAAATTTGTGTTTTTCTCTCGGTAACGAGTTGTCCTTCCGAAAAAATGTCTTTTTCCCTAATAACGAGTTGACATCGCCGGAAATTTGTGTTTCCATTTATAACGAGTAGAAATTTTTGTTTTTTCTTTGGTAACGAGTTCGAATTCATGTTTTCTTCTTATTAACGAGTTCAAATTTGTGTTTTTCTCTGGTAACGAGTTGTACTTCAAGAAAAAATGTCCTTTTCCCGAATAACGAGTTGACATCACCGGAAATTTGTGTTTTTACTTTGGTAACGAGTTCGAATTCATGTTTTCTTCTTATTAACGAGTTCAAATTTGTGTTTTCTCTGGTAACGAGTTGTCCTTCCAGAAAAAATGTCTTTTTCCCTAATAACGAGTAGAAATTTGTGTTTTAACGAGTAGAAATTTGTGTTTTTACTTTGGTAACGAGTTCGAATTCATGTTTTCTTCTTATTAACGAGTTCAAATTTGTGTTTTTCTCTGGTAACGAGTTGTCCTTCCAGAAAAAAGGTCATTTTCTCGAATAATGAGTTGACATCGCCGGAAATTTGTGTTTTCCCTTTATAACGAGTAGAATTTTGTGTTTTTTCTTTGGTAACGAGTTCGAATTCATGTTTTATTCTTATTAACGAGTTCAATTTTGTGTTTTTCCCTGGTATTGAGTTGTCCTTCCAGAAAAAATGTCTTTTTCCCTCTTAACGAGTTGACATCGCCGGAAATTTGTGTTTTCCCTTTATAACGAGTAGAAATTTGTGTTTTTTCTTTGGTAACGAGTTTGAATTCATGTTTTCTTCTTATTAACGAGTTCAAATTTGTGTTTTTCTCTGGTAACGAGTTGTCCTTCCAGAAAAAATGTCTTTTTCCCTAATAACGAGTTGACATCGCCGGAAATTTGTGTTTTCCCTTTATAACGAGTAGATATTTGTGTTTTTTCTTTGGTAACGAGTTCGAATTCATGTTTTCTTCTTATTAACGAGTTCAAATTTGTGTTTTTCTCTGGTAACGAGTTGTCCTTCCAGAAAAAATGTCTTTTTCCCTAATAACGAGTTGACATCGCCGGAAATATGTGTTTTCTCTGTATAACGAGTAAAAATTTGTGTTTTTTCTTTGGTAACGAGTTCGAATTCATGTTTTCGTCTTATTAACGAGTTCAAATTTGTGTTTTTCTCTGGTAACGAGTTGTCCTTCCAGAAAAAATGTCTTTTTCCTTAATAACGAGTTCACATCGCCGGAAATTTGTGTTTTCCCTTTATAACGAGTAGAAATTTGTGTTTTTTCTTTGGTAACGAGATCGAATTCATGTTTTCTTCTATTTAACGAGTTCAAATTTGTGTTTTGATCTGGTAACGAGTTGTCCTTGTAGATAAAATGTATTTTTTCCCTAATAACGAGTTGACATCGCCGGAAATTTGTGTTTTCCCTTTATAACGAGTAGAAATTTGTGTTTTTTCTTTGGTAACGAGTTCAAATTCAGGTTTTCTTCTTATTATCGAGTTCAAATTTGTGTTTTTCTCTGGTAACGAGTTGTCCTTCCAGAAAAAATGACTTTTTCCCGAATAACGAGTTGACATCGCCGGAAATTTGTGTTTTCCCTTTATAACGAGTAGAATTTTGTGTTTTTTCTTTGGTAACGAGTTCGAATTCATGTTTTCTTCCTATTAACGAGTTCAATTTTGTGTTTTTCTGTTGAAATAGTGTCCTAAAACCAATCGGGTTGGACCGGATCCGACCGGGTCAGATCATTTCTACTATTTCTTTATGTTTATACATATATTAAATGGCTTTTATGTTGTCATATATATGTTCTTTTAAAGGACCAATTGTGAATTGTTATATGATAATGTCTTTAGTATTAAACTGTGATAGAGAAACCATGATAGGCGATTATGGTTGATGAGATCTCTAATCACTTTAATAAGTTTGATACTTAAATGTCTCTAGCCGATGTACTATCAAACGGGGCATTGATAGTATAAACGGACTAGCACGTATTAGATGTTTCTGTCTTTAGGGCGGGGATAGATCTCGTCTATCGAAGTGTAGAGACACTTGATTTGTACGTGGACGTGTATTAGAGAATGCGTACGTTAGATCGACCCATTTACACGGATAAGTGTCACACTATGTGACGCTTGTGTAATTATCCTTAGGACCGGAGTCTTCATGGCATCACGGTGTGGATTGTCATGCTTTGACACTATTGAGGTTTCCCCTAGCCACGGGGCGATCATGCGGTAGTGATTGGGTGTGATACTGAAGCATGCGGAGTATACATGATTGGTCGTCCGGGAATCGCGTATCCTATGATTGGGATCGAATATCCGAAATGGCCTTCTTATAAGGAATGTCTAGCTCTCGTGAATCTTTGCAAAGTGGGAGTAAATGTGTTACTTCGAGAGAGTTTGATATCCAGATTATAAGATACGGTCGTTTATGTTTTGACACTCGACTAACAACCGTATGGATATTATTACAGCGATAGGATTGTAAGTTACACGGTAACTGTTTCATATGAAAGGTAGTAATCATTGCATTTGACTCTTCCGATTATTGCGGGTCACGGTGTGTTGCTAGACGCTATCCCGTGATCGTTAGGCATGAAGGGCATTTTCGTAATTTGCACTTTGTGTCTACGGCCAACATATTCGGAAGCCTTTCGGGTCACACACATAAGAACATCTAGCCGGATTAAAATGTGGTTATAGATGATAACCAAATAAGGAAAGAATTTATCTCGTACTATAAAGGTTATAGTGGTAAATTAATATGGTGGTATTTATTTATTATGAATAAATATAATACAAGATATTAATTATATTTATTAACTAAAGAATATTCCGGAAGCCAATATTTGGCAATATGGGGCGCCACATTGAAGTGTATAAGATACACTTGGATTGTGCAATATTTAATTAATAGTATTACCAAATATTAATATTAGATATTAATATATATATATATATATATATATATATATATATATATATATATATATATATATATATATATATCCAATATACATATGGCGGCTAAATTTATGTGTGTGATTGACATACGTAAATGCCAATTGATCAAATTGATATATTTGATGTTTGGATATTAATAGATTTAATTGTGTAATATATATGTGATATATACACGTGTATAAATTGATTTATGGTAATAAAATAAATATAGTCAATATAAGATATTGACAATATCTTGGAATATTCAATATATGATATTGACAATATCCTAGATTTATTTGATATGAGATATTATAATAAATGAGATAAATCAATCAAATATATTTTCCTTATTTTATTGGGAAAATGTTTTTTTCTCCTCCACTCTTGTTGGGGCGCCCCTCTCACTATAAATAAGAGGTGGGTGTCAAGTTCTTTTGTACATCACAATTCCAAGAACTAATAGTTCTTGTGTAAAATAGAGAGCATCCATAGAGAGTTGGAGAGAGGGAAAAGGGCCGGTCTAAGCAACCGGAGTTTTCCAATAGCTATCCATGATGGGATTCCGGCGGGCTGTTCGTGTGGACTAGCGGTAGAGGCCGAACACTTGGGCGGCTCTATGTAGAACTACTCTCCTTAGACGGTCAAAGCGTCGATCTTTTAGATCAACCAAGGTAACCACCGTCTACTAACTCGTTTGTTTATTGCTTAAACGAAGTCGATCCTGGTTAAAAGGAAATAAAATTTTAAATTCCGCTGCGTTCCTGCGTAGATTTCCTAACAGTGGTATCAGAGCGAGCTTCGAGCTTAAGCAATAAGCATATTATTTTGCGTAGTTAATTTTATCGTTTTAAATCACATAATTAAAAGATGAAAGATTTTAGATTCGCAATACGATACACGAAAAGAATAAAAAAAAAAAAAGGGATTGGGTGGTGCTCGGCCGACTGGCGGCGGCACCACCACCGTCCGGCGGCCGGCGGCAGCGTTATGGCTGTCGGCTGGCGGCTGCTTGGCGGGTCTCTTTATTTTTGTTTTGTGTATTTTGTTATTCAATATGGTTCATAGTTGTGATTGTTAATTTCTCTTTGTTTAGTTGTATCATGTGGCTAACCAATAGTTCAAATAGTTTGGGCCATTGGGATGCCACATGGCATTAAAATAATAATGGTTTTTCCAAACTTTGTTTGGAATAGGCTAGGCCCTTTCCAAATATTTGATTTGGGAAAAGGGCTAGGCACAAAGGCCACTTCCAAAATTTTGATTTTGGAAAGTGGCCAGGCCTAATCCAAAATTATTTGGCCTTTCCAAATATTTGATTTGGAATAGGCGCAGCCCTTTTCAAATATTTGATTTGTAAAAGGCCTAGGCCACTTTCAAAATTTTGATTTTGGAAAGTGGTCAGGCCTAAGCCAAATTTGGTTTAGGAAACCAAACGCATCTCTTTTGATTACGAATCAAAAGGAAAGAAACCAAAGAGAAATAATTTTAATTTTGATTTATTTTGGAATAGTTCTAATTAATTAAAATTAAAATTAAAATCGGTTTAAAATTAATCGTTAATTTTATTTCGATTAAAATCATTTAATTAATTAAATGTTAATTAGTTAATTGATTAGATAAAATTATTTAATAGATTAAATGTTAATTGATTAATTAAGACGCAAGTAGTTAATTTTTAATTTTATCTTTTTCATAAGATGTTATTGTATGGATTAGATATAGTAGATATAATATGATTATATGGACCCCGATTGATCATGGACTCGACCGATAGGATAGATGTGAATGATTTAAATTTTCTGTTGGTTTTAAAAATTGTCCTAGGCCGTTATGAAGAACGTGACCTAGTTTATTTTCTGCATTTATCCCATTCCCGTTGACTCCCCCCGTGTGCGGCGGGTGTATTTATTTTATTAGATAGAATTAAATAAGAACGGAGCAGAAGATGAAGACCAAAGAAAGACGAAAATAAAGATCACATTGGAGAATGGAGCATTAAACCTCCTATTGGCGGTTGCAGCTACCTTTAGAGTGCGACCCGCGGTTTCGTCAGTTTGTATTCGAAACCGCACCTAGGAAAGGTCCATGATCATATCGGTTACTTTACGCATTTATTTATTTTGTGCTTGTATTTATTTTACATGATACGATAGATGCATGACTAGGCACGATCTAGATAAATGTGTAGGATGTATGTCTATAGAGATAGATATATTTGATGAGACCGTAATTAAAATTAATTAAGTGAATTAATTTACTTAAATACTTCCACAACAAAAATCAAGTCGAAAAATTGTCTCCCAATATTATAGCGACGGTGAAGAGCCTTTGTTCGGATCCAACTGATCGGCCCTCGTCGGGAGTTGACCTACCACGGGTATATCGTCGTTATTGAGATATGATCGTATGAGATCTCGCGAATATTGGGTTATGATTTGACTAGAGTATTGCGGTGATTGGCCCTCGTCAGGACCGTCTTATTCTAGAGGCAAGGGGTTGACTACCACATAAAGATGTGGATTGTCAAAGAGTTGACTAGTCAACCACCAAGAGTCACATAGAGATGTGATTGGTAAGAGTTACATACCTTTCGAATTATTCCGGTTGATCGGCCCTCGTTGGGAATCGGGGTAACCAGATGGGATCTTGGCCACTAAAGAATTTTGAAAAATTCTTGAAAGTCAATTGGGAGTAGTTGACTAGTGGGAGCAAAATCATAAATCAAAAGACCATTTTTGATTTTGCGTGTATAAACAACAACACTCTTTTATTTTCATTTTTATGTTGTAGTTTTAATAAACTTTATATTTATGTTTTTTCTCGATTAATAAAAACCAAATTATGACTGTTACCTCTTGAGAAACGTTCTCAAAATGGTTATGTAATTTTAATCCTTTTAAAATAAGCAATGACGCGAGCAATCCCGTTGTAGTAGTTAGAGACAAGGAGACTACATATTTGATGCAAGTACTCAAGACTTTAATTATTAATGAAAGGCGGAAGCTCATGATATGATTGAATCATTTGAAATAAGTTTCAACGAATTAATCATATACTGGATACGATCCAAGATGATCATTCAGTCATACGATGACAATTAATTCAAACGTTGGATAAGAATGACCACATCTAATTTTGGAAAGGTTGTTTCAAAATTGTAAGATTTAAGTATCGACTTAATTCTACCATTGCTTAAAGGTTAATTAAATAGTTAATGTTTTAAATACGATTTAAAAGGTTAAATAAACTATTTAAACAAACTTTAGATTTTCTTTATGAAAGGAAATCAAAGACATACCTCTTGTGATTTTTCTTAAGTCTTGTGAAGACTACACTAAGAAATATTTACAAGTGCCTGAAGGATTAAAAGGAAAGTTAGGGCATATGCTTAAATAGAGAACTTATTGAAGTTTCTATTCTAGGCAAGTGAGTTGAGATAAATCTATCTAAGTTCAAAGTCAACTCTTAGATATATGATATCTTGCGAGTGTGATTAAATTAGAAAGATTAAATATAGATATGGAAGGTGAAGCAAACGTTGTGACACTTACCATATTCTGGATCTAGTAAACTGATAAAGGAAACTAAATACATGTTATTATCTTCCGGTTCTTGTGAAGAACATACTTTCAGTTATTTGTTAGGATTTAGTAGACATATTCAATTGTAAAGAATAAATGTTATTCCGATAAAGTTGGAAGGTCACTGAATCTAACATACTAGATTGTTGTCACTGTATAGTTGATGTATGTGATGAGATCTCAACTAAATATTTGTATGGCTGTTATCCTTAATATTTTTGGTTGTTCTAGACATAGTCTCTCTGGAAGGAAAGCGTGTAACTAAACGTCGTTCTGATGATGTTGAACCATATGATTATGAATCACGTGGGTAATACGCATCTTATCTAAAGATGACTAAAATACCCTTTTATGAAAAGGGTCGTAAACTCTAGAAAAATTGTCTAAAGCCTAAACATACCGATGTTTGTTGGCTTATGACAATTAATGCCACAAATAATTGTTTGTTAATCTCTATGACTATTTATAGAAATAGTCAAGTGTACTCAGTGAAGTGCATAATTCGGAAAGCCCGAAAAGTTTGAGCTAGTACGAATATGAGATTGATGAGCTACTTAGGAATTAATCTTCAATTGGATTGAATTAATTAATACCTGAAGGGTGTTTCAGAAGTCGTCTGAAAAGGAATAAGATTCTTCCCTTGAAGGATACCATCTTTGGGATACACAATTAGATTGTGTTCCCAAAATGGAAATAACACTTTATATGATAAAGGTGTGACGAAAGCCATGCAAAGTATCCCTTACCCGTTTCGGGATAGTGCCCTTATACTTAACCGAGTTCCGAAGAATAAAGGTTGAATAAATTCCATATTAGATATGGAAGAAGATAATGTCGAATCTATCTTAACCGATGATTTGAAGTTTTCATAGGCAAAGTCAGAAAGGGCTTGGAGCCTAGTACGACATATGCAACTTTGTGGAATATCTTAGCAAGTACGCTAGATATTATTTACTCGTCCACGGAACAAAATGTGTTTGTCTCCAAACATGCTGTCTTCTAAAGGAAGTGTTTCTTCCGAGAGAAATAGTGGGAGTGAATCAGATCTCAAAAGAGTTTGAGAACCACAAAGATACATTCAACCAATGGAGCATGAGCAGACGCCGCATAGCGACGAGGTGTAGGACACTGCTCAGTGCACACAAAAGTTCTGTAAGTCTGTGGATAACCTCAAGCCTGAAAAGGCTGTTGGTATGTTCATCTTGAAGAATGAATATCTCACGACTTATGAAAGAATGTTTGAAAGGCAGGTTTGAGAGATATGGCCAGGAGCAATAAAATCTGAATTAGATTCCGTCAGTGACAACCAGGTTGTGAACCTAGTCTGTCTTACCTAGAGGGAATGTCCCTGTAAGGCTGCACCAGACACCCTACAAAAAAAAGTTAATGTATTTTAGGTACCCAAAACTATTTGGGTCCATAGTGGTCAGTGGTAAGCATGACCCTTGGCAAGTTTCCATAAGGTCTTCTTTGAAAAGTGTTATACTTTTGTTCATACATGTATTCTACACATCCATAAGGTCTAACATTTGGATGTGTAGGATTCATATATGCTTTCTGGCCTTTTGGTATGTAATGTTGTTTGGAGTGATTTCTATTGTTAGAAGCACTAGCATAACCATTGGTTTGCTGTCTGTTAGGAACAGCCCGTAATATAGAGTCTGGTGAGGTCCCTGCTGTGGTCTTATATAAGTCCTCTGATGAGTCCTTTGTTGAGTCCATTGCTGAGGTTTTACCCTAGCATTATGGTTATATCTTTTGTTTCTAGCATTGGGGGCAGGAATATACATTTCCCCCTGAGATAAGTAACACTTGAATGATTGACATTTTTAGGTTTAGGATTTTTATCCTTGGAATATTTCTGATTTTTGCCTTTTTGTGGTCCAACAGACTTAATAGCAGGTCTGCTATCAGCAGGTCTAGAAGGTCCAGCAGTCCTACCTTTGGATTTACCCTTTTTTGTTAGGTACTGATGTCCTTTTTGACTTCTGATTTTGCCTCTTTGAAGCATTCTTAGTAGGCTTCACTACCTCAGCAACCTTACTAGGAGTTGGATCTTGTGCAGGCACAAATTTAGGACCTATTCTGGTACTAGGTTCAATAACCTTACTGGATCCACTCTTATTGGATTGTTGAGTTCCAAATCCAAGGCATGTTTTAATCACCATAAGGCTTTCCAGATTTGAATGCTGTAGTGGAACTAGATTTCTCAACAGATTCAGCAGCTACTGAATGTACAGCAGGCCTATGCTGATTCTGTCCAACCTCTTTTTCCTTACCCTTGAGAATTCTTAATTCAGCTTTTAACCTATCAACTTCTGTTTGAAGAGCTTTTTTTTCAGCCTTCACAATCTCATAACCAGATTGTATTATCCTCAGTTGATTAAGGATGGCATCCAAAGTTTCTTCATTGTCAGAATTTTTAGGATTTGAACCACAAGTTAATTCACAATCACTTTCAGCAGGAGTGTTTATAGATACAGAATTGTATACCTCCTATGTTTCATCCATATTTGCCATTAAGGCATAATCATCCATATCAGCAACAAGTGCAGTATCATCAGATTCATTTCCTTTTTCTGATTCTACTTCATATCCCGATTCATCTTCAGCAACCATAGCTTTCTTGCCAGATCTTCTTTGTTGACTTTTTCTCTTTAGTAGGTCTGGACAATCAGGTCTGAAATGTCCAGGCTTATTGCAGTTGAAGCAAAGATAATCAGGTTCCTTCTTCTGTTTTAGTTCAGGACAGTCAAGTTTGAAGTGTCCTGGTTTCTTGCATTGATAGCACAAGTAATCATTGTCTTTCTTGGATTCATCCTTCTTCTTTTCACTAAACTTCTTTGAGAAATTCCTTGGAGAACCCCTTCCATTTTTCATCATCCTGATTTTCTTGCTCAGTAGGGCAATTTGCTCTTGCATCTCATCCAATAGATCATCTTGAGCTCCTTATGTCTCTTCTTGATGTGTAGCAGCCAATGCAGTGGTCTTTGGTTCTTCCTTTTCAGTCTCAGGTACAAGTTTCTTACTGAAATCATAGGCCTTAAGATCTGAAAACAATTTGAAGGTGTCCTCTTCATGTAGACTTCTCATTTCTTCTATTGCAGTCGCCTTCATTTCCCAAACTTCTTTTGCAGGTATTTTGAATACTTTACACTCAGTATGGTGAGTTCATCCATGATGGCATTGAATCTTGATTACATTTGTTCAATGGTTTCATTGGGTTTCATTTTGAAATCTTGAAACTTCTTCTTTGACACACTGATTTTGTTCTTCTTGATTTCATCAGTGCCTTCACAGATTAATTGTAACTTATCCCAAAGTTCCTTTGCAGTTTTGCAATCTTTCACCTTCATGTACATATTGCTATCCAAGGTTCTGTATATGATATCAATAGCAATATTGTTGAGGTTTGCTCTTTTTCAATCTTCAGCATTCCACTCTCTTTTTGGCTTTGGAATGTCGAGTTTGATTATCCACGAGTTAGAGTTTGATTATCTCGCATACGACGTTTATACTCATCAAATCGATCTAAAGAACTCATCAACATTGGTCTTACCGTTTGTTATCCATGAGCTTTTGATCCTAACCGGCGTGTACCGATTTGGTGAGTCCGAATCCTCGGGGAAAAAAGTGGTAATTCTTTTAAACATCCATCATCTCATCATTTGTGTGTAGGAAATAGGATTCCGTTAATCTTGCATTTTTAGAAAAGCCGGTTCATCGCCGGGTTATATGTGGCATACGACGTTTATACTCATCAAATCGATCTAAAGAACTCATCAACATTGGTCTAGCACATAATTATTATAGAAATTACCCTTGTTTGTTATCCATGATGCAAAGCTTTGAAAATCGAAACTTGAAGAAGTTTTCAAAGTTTTTTCACAAGCACAACAAGTAGGATTACTTCGCATGTGAGCATGTTACTCCCTAATCATCATTTTGTGTTGTAATTATATATAATTATATATAATTACACACTAACTTCTAAAAAAGTAACTTGCTTTGATACCAATTGTTGGTACCTTGAAAAGGCTTTGGTTAAGTTTAGAGGGGGGTGAATAAACTTAACACTTAAAAATTTTGGAGTTAACAAACTCAAGCAACGTGGCTTCGCTTTGATACCAATTGTTGGTACCTTGAAAAGGCTTTGGTTAAGTTTAGAGGGGGTGAATAAACTTAACACTTAAAAATTTTGGAGTTAACAAAGACGGCCTCGGTCGATAGTTTGCCGACACTCGCATCTCGATCGTTGATTTTACTGAATTTGTTGCAGCGGAATATATTCAAATTAAGCCTCATTACTTGTTGTTAAAATATGATACTAAGTATTAGATACTCATTAGTGTAAGTGTGTGATTCAGTTGCAAGTTTCAGTAGGTTGATGTGCTGAATATACTAAATGCAGAATATAAATGCAGAAAATAAGTAGGCAGATTTTATAGTGGTTCCAGGTGGTGTAATACTGTCAGTCCACTCTTCTTCTATGATGTTGTAGGTAATTCACTAGAGATCTTTGAGGTTGCAGTTACAAAAATCCTTAAGATGTTTGTCTTTCACCAATAACTATGGCTTCACAAACTGAACACTTGGAACAGGTAGGATTGCCGCTCCAAAGTCTTCCACTGGTCCTTGAAGGGTAGGATTGCCTCTTCACCAGCTCCACCACAACCAACAGTCCTTGACACCCAAAGATGCTTCATTGTCTTCAGCAGGTTTCTTGTAAAAGAAAGTTTGAATCAAGTAAGTGATTCAGCTTTCAGCAGCTTGATCAGGATGAAATGATCAGCAGCTTGATGTCTTCAAGTGTGTAAACTTGATGTAGCTTGATAACAGATTACACTTGAGGAAGTTTACTGGATCAGTAGCTTTAAGCTCAATAGGGTCAGCAGGGTGACTTCTTGATAAGAATTTGAAGCTCAAGATTAATTGTTGTTTTTCTCCCCAAAAATCATCTTATCTATCTGAATTAGGAGTCCTCTATTTATAGGTGAGAATCCTTGTGACATATGTTTGAAATTCAAACATTTCCGTTTCAGATTTGTCCCTTTCATGACTTGCATTCTGTCCCTGTACATAGTACTGACACTGTTAGTTTACATTTTGACTGATTTCAGACTGTCCACCCTTTGACTTGTATCCATTGGATAAAGGTCTGAACCTTTCCTTAGCCATTGATTTGTTGACAAAATCAAGAGTAGTTATCTGTCCTTATCCTTGTAATCTTCCATTGTAACCTTTGATTAAATCGAAATATATATCTAGTATATAGGTTCCTGTGTATATAAGTCTGCTGAGATACTTGTCAGTCAGCTAACTGAGGTTTGCTGTTTTTATAAAACACTTCAGCTGACTATCTTTTATCTAACTTTTAATTATGAAGTTAGATTACACCAATTTGAACATAACTAAATTTCAGTCACCACTTAACAAATGGAATTTATACCTTGTACACAAGGTATATGTAATCAGTTTAGGTCATCACATACTTCACGAAATTCTGATTCCATATCCTTGACTTTAAATACTAAGTTTGATTCCTTAGCCTTCAATAACTGAGTTTGAACCCTCAGCCTTCAGTCCTCAGCAGGTTCCTAAACTAGTCTACTGACTCAGGTACCCTACTGATCTAGACAGGTCTGTTGATGAAATTCAGCTGACCTTTTACAGTGCTTGTTTGATCAAACATATACAAGGATCAAACTCTAATAAGCCTATACAATTTAATCTAGACATCTTTTTGCCTTTGCACTATAACAGCTAGTCTGGCACTCATCACTAAAACTTAAAATAAGTCTAACACATACACACGAGGATTGAGTTAATGGTGATATGCTTAAAACTAGTTAGTCCGTGGTGAATTTAATCAGAGTATGGGTCTCATGATTAATATACCAATAATGCGCCCAGAACACTTAACGGTGTGACCGTCTTATCCGGACCGTCGGTATAGGGTACCTAGTGGGGCATTTATATATGATGTCTATCATATAGACTGGACCGATTTGATTTGAATTCTCGATATAATTCCGTGATCGAGAAATCTTATCGAATCACAAGATGATCATATATGGATTAATCTCAATCCTGATGTGATCACAGGATACTGCTTGGTTCAAAGTAGGGTTTGATGTGTTATTTAAGGATCACTTGGATACATGTGATCTGAACACTTCTCGTTGGCTCTATTCTGGAATGAGTGAGTAGTCTGTGACTTCACATATATGGAATCCATTCATTCCTGTGGGAAGTAGACAGACAGTTCCCTTATTTGTTAATCCTAGAAACTGATCGATGGGCCCAGTTCATATTATATTAGTTATGAACTAATTGATCACTAGGAGGTTAACGGTAAGTAAGGATAAGATGTTTTGAGAAGGGTTTACGGAAATATCCCGAATCAAAACGAACAGTCTATGGAGGATTTATCCGTATGTAATGATTATATCAATGGACGCTTATCGACTCAATGATTAGAGTGTAAGTATATATCTATAATTGATAGAGTTCAGTTTCGGGTTTATGGTGGCGTAATCCCGGAATTAATAGATTGAATAAGAATTGTTATGTTTGATGAATAATTTTATTTAATTTATTGTAGCTACTGGTTATAGGTCTATGGTCCCCGATGTGGCTCCTAACATGCATATGTTTCTTGACGTTGGGCCTCAATAATAATTAAGTAGTTGGACTATTTAATTGATGTGCGATTTATTATTTATTGGACTAAATAATAAAATACATGGAAAAGACATTTTTCGTGGACTCGGCCCATTATGTGAAATTTCGTGTGAACCCTAATTTTCTAGTATTGGGGAATTAGTTTTCTTGACAATTATAAGACATGTGATTAATTGTTTATTTGTTAAATAATTAATTAAGGAAAATATATTAGATTGATCCTTAAATATTCTAGATTTATTCTAGATTATTCTATGAGTATCTTTTATGGAAAAGGATTATTATAATTGATTTTGTATTAATTATTAAATCCTTAGAGGACAAGTATTTCTCTCCTATATAAAGAGAGTTATCCTAAGCCTTTTCTATCAACATAATGCGCATACATACACAAAAAATAAGCTAAGGAATTCACCCAAAGCTTAGGGTTTGAGTTGGGAAAATCTTCGGGATTTTCCGGGTAGCATATCAAGGAGGTCAAGCATCAAGAATCGGCTTCCACCGGTTGTTGCTTGGAGATACACATCGGAAGTCTATGGCTTCTCGATTCTCGGATCTCGGCTTATTCTTTGGATCTCGGCTTATCTTTTGATTGGTAAGTAGATCTAACCTTCTTGTAGGTAGATCTTAAATTATGTGCTTTAATGTTATATTGATCGTGATCCTTGTTATTCCGCTGCGTAATCGGGTAGATCTAGATCCGTCCGGCGATATTACATCCAAAAGTTTGCCCCCCTTATATTTTTATTTGTCTCTTTAATTTTCTTTTTGCCCCCCTTACTGGAGATCCTGTGTCCGCGACTTTCATCCTGCAAGCGTATCATGTATCCGATACCTATTGGATACCGATACTCGACGGATACTCCATTGGATACATATTTGGGGCGAATTGTAAATTTCAAATACTTTACCGGTTTCACGTATCTTAACCACAGATACAAGTATCCGAAAAACATGATACTTAAAGAACGGGTTTGAACTTTAATATGTGTACGTATACACACACATGATATATATATATATATATATATATATATATATATATATATATATATATATATATATATATATATCATACATAGTAGTATACATATTAAATTTGCATACAGCTTTTTGCGACCTTTTTGGTCGTCCGCCTTTAGCGACGTTTTGTTCGTCGCTAAAGTCTGTCCTTTTTTTTCTTTTTTTTAGGAAACGACGTCGTTCTCAACTTCTAACCCACCACCGCCATCCTCTGCGAATGAGAAATGACGAACGACGAAAGCCCACCGCCCTCGACGAAAGCCCACCGCCTTCTTCTCCAACACCCGGCCTCCACGTCTAACCTTCCACTATCTTTTTTTTCTCACCGCCCTGAGCTAAATAGAAGCCTCTGAGTCGGTGATGGACCATTTCTCGCTTCCATTTCCATTGTTGTTCAGGCTAGAGCATTTCTCACTTCCTCCGGTGTTGTTGAATTCAGAGTCCGGTGAGAGCCCGTCTTCTTCGCGAATTTCCTCTTCCTCTGATTTTAATTTACATGGTTTCAAATGTTGCTTCTTCTTATCTTAATCTTAATCTTAATTTTCAAAATTTTTGATTCAGCAGGTTTGTTATTTGGTGGTTGTGTTCTTTGCTTCAGGCTATCCTTCGATTTTAAGGTACAATCTTGCATCTTTGTCTGCTGTTTTTCTTGCTTATCCAACCTTGTTCCAGCAAGATCGTAGCTTTAGATTCTGCTTTCTCGATTTGATGTTTTTTTGGATTGCATTAGCAACCTCGTTCCAGCAAAATGGTAGCTTTAGATTCTGCTTTCTCAATTTCATGTTTTTTTGGATTGCATGTTGTGTAGGGGCCCAATTTTGATTCGATTTGTAGGTCTTCTTGATACTGCTGTGCTTGGTAGCCGTTTATGCAAAACTTCAAGAACACCCGTTACACGAGTGCATAGCTTTGAACACAAAGCAATAATGGGAGCTCCGGAGAATATGGTTCGTTTACATTCCTTTTTTAGCTTTTGAAAACCAACTCGTGATCTATATCTTCGTCTACCTTGTGTAAACAAGGCTTGTGAGTGCGTGATTTTTTAACCGATTACGTTGTTTTTACTTTCTCTTTTTCCAGAAACTACAAACTTTTGTACTATGCTTGTGTTATTTAAGGTTTTTGTGGACGTGAAGCTTACTTACCTTGGTCTCCTACAGGCTTATCATCTCTTGTTATGCCAGCTGCTGCACTGGGAGCCTTGGGTTATGGATACATGAAGTGGAAGGTACATAATCAGGGTTGTTTGAGATTTTTTCTATTCAAAATTTTATATTCTTTAGATTTATTGCCATTATAATCCTGTCTCTGTGGAGTGTGTTTTCACCATTCTGATTTTTTTTTTGGTCTTTCAATCTTAGGGTATTACATTCTCAGATCTTATGTATGTTACGAAGCAGAATATGACTTCTGCGGTTGCAAACTTGACAAAACATCTAGAGAATGTCTTAGAAGTTGTTGCTGTAAGTGTAGATTTTTGTCATAGTTGTCTCATTAGGTACTGTCGACAATCGAATTTTCCACCAAATTCAATTACTGAAAGACTTACTCTGTTTAGGAGCATATTTGTGGTCAATTTGATGCTACATATCGTGTTTTGATGGCATCTTGCCATAGCTTCTTGTTGACAAGTCTCCGTAGTAGAATTTAGCACTCGGAATTCTTTCGATTCCTAACGATTACGGTCGTTTACCTAAGGCTCACGATCTCAGTACCATCGCTCATAACTCTGTAGACCGGTACGTGTTGAATTGAATGTAGGGAGTTTTGATTGATTTCTCGTGTTTGCGATCTGATTTTCTTGTTGTTTTGGTCGTTTTAGGCAAAGGAGATGAAGATTCTAGAGGAGATCAGTGGGTTGAAGTCATCTCTTGGGAACCAAGAGCTGTCATCTACCATAACTTTCTGGTATGTGTTGATTTTGGTGGTTGGAATTGACAAACGTGTTTCATAGACATGATTTACTGAATTTGGGGAAAATTGTAATGCTGAGTGAATAGTTTTCTTGTATAATAGTAAATCCTTTTCAAGATTCAAGCTATGCCTTAGCATTTCTTTTCGCTTTAAATGTTCCACTTTAAAGGTTTTCTTAATAGGTGAGAAAATAGTTATGTTATGTATACTATACAAAGTGATTGTTGTTTGTCCACATTATTGTACCTTTGCTGATAAGAGGAATAGCTCCATCAATCATGTTGTATCCTAGAGACTTTTTCAGACAAAATGAGATGGATTATTTTGGCGCAGATTTGTCGTTTTTTTTAATCTGTGTTAATTTGGGACGGAGGAACAAGAAGTAGCATTGAGTTATCCGTCTTTAGAAACCGAAATTTGAGCTTCCAAATGCCAATATGATAAAGAATTTCGAGAATCCGCTAGCCCGTATCTTGTGTTTAGTTTCTACTTTCTAGGCGTACGTGTGTTTCTTTTCTTTCCTGCCTGTTCTATGAGTGTATTTCTAGAAGCACGTCAATTGAAGTGTTCTTGTTTAATTGAAATTGAGCCATGGCTATGCAAGCGGGATTAGGCGTGTCCAGAATCCTTGTAATTGTCGGAGCTGGTATTTTATTGATCTGTGTGTTTCTCGTTGTATTTGATTCAAGTATTCCATATTCATTTATGTTGCAGTTTTGATCTGAAACGCTGGTTATTGTTTGTATTTAGGGCATACGGGGACTATACTGTTACAGAATGGTAAATTATCTGACTTTTTGGCGGAGCTTCAGGTACTGTTTTTTTCCTCTCGTGATTGATTGTACAATTGGCTCTCACTTCTTTTTTTCTCTCTCTTTCCATGGTGTATCCATTTAAAAGTTGTCACCAAAATTTCTCTGTAAAAGCTTTCACCGTGCTCGAATGGGTTTTGATTAATTATTAGTGCAACCTTGTAGATAGCTGCTTTCTCTAGGCATGACACGCTGAATAGACGCCCTTATGATTCTGTTGCCTTTTTTTTGGGAACTTTTATCAAAAGGGACTTTTAATGCTATGGTGTGTTCATTTTGAATGTGTTCTTTGGCTATGGAAGTGAAGAAGTTGGCGTCAGGTCGTCCAATTACCGTCCTTAATGGGAGCTCCGGAGAATATGGCTGTTAAATTTACAGGATCTAGCCAAATAATTACTCAGTTCTATCAGTTCATTCTTTTAGGCTTCACGTGACAATTTATATCATTGCAAGAAATGAATGTGAACTATTCTATGATATACATAGGGGGTGATTATATTGATATATCATCTGAATTTGTTGATCAGGGAAACAAAGGTATCATGGAAAACTCTCAACAAAACACAACAGCACCACCACCACAGTGTCAAATGCCGGATCAGGCAAAGTCTACGGCTCAGCACAACGCAGCAGAGACATTAACAACACAGAACAACCTCCCGAACAAAACACGAAAAACACAACCAAGTAGGGGCAACACCGTGCGTAGCACGGTACCGACCACTAGTATATATATATATATATATATATATATATATATATATATATATATATATATATATATATATATATATATATATATATATATATATATATATATATATATATATATATATATATATATATATATAAACTCATTTTATTTTTATTATGTACAGGTTAGTCCTTATATTTTTTTATTTACAAATACACTCCATATCCGTATCCTATATTTTCGTAAAATCATGTATCTACGTATCCACGTATCCGTACCTTTGCATCCTGGTTATCCCTACAAGTAGTTGGCACGTCAACCAACTGGTTTTCTTTAATTGCCTTTTGGTTTGAAGGAACCTATGACCCATTGGCGGAGGTATGTATATCAACGTCGGGTCATGTAACCCCACCGAGATCCGATAAATAAAAAATAACATTAAAATGATATAATTTTGTTGTTAAAAAATGTCGTTTTGTAGTTAAAAAATATAGTTTTAAACGTGACCCCACTAGAACGAATTTTCTGACCCCACTGAAATATATTTATGAATCCGCCCATGTTGTGGCCTATAATAGTATTGTTTTTAATTACAGTTAAACCTCGATAAATGAGTATTCGATAAATGAATAACCTCGCCAAATGAACAATTTTTTACGGTCCCGACTTGGGCAAAATGGCTTAAAATAATATTCGATAATTGAATAACCTCGCTAAAGGAATTTTTTTTTCCAAGTCCCGAGGGTAATAATTTATCGAGGTTTAATTGCATCTTATGAAGTTTTCATCTTTTGGTGTGTAATTTGACTGATGTTTATATTCCTAAGAGATAGCTAACGTTTTTCGTTTAATTGAGTTTCCTATATTAGGCTATCTCCAGTCATAAATCTTTTAAAAGGTTTATGACTGTGCCACGTCATCGGTTATAAATCTTTTCGTTTTATAAACCCTTTATCTACTATCATAAACCTTTTATTTTGCCACGTCATCGGTTCATAATCATTTTACAAAAGGTTTGTAAACCTTTATAAAAACCTTCACACAATAGTAAAAACTTTTACAAAAGGTTTGTAAACCTTTTTTGCAAAAGGTTTGTAAATACAAACCTATTGGAAAAAACCTATGAAAAAACGCTTTTCTTCGCAACGGTGAAAAAACCTTTTAGAAAAGGTTTGTAAACCTTTGTCTCCTACCATTGGAGATAGTCTTATTTGAGTTAATCACTACCCGGTAGTCATTCATTTCCACCAACCCCCACCCCCCCCCCCCCACCCCCACCCCCTATTCTCTTTCGTTTGTTTCCCTTTCTTATACACTCTTAATATATAAGAAATAAAGTAACGCCTTTATTGGCACCAATTGGTTTTAATACAACGGTAAGCGTTTGATTTTAATAAAGGGGTTTGATATTTTATACATAGTAGTAATTTTTATCTTCTTTATTTGTTGATATGAGTTTTATTATGATCACCGGTTCAAAAACGTGTTGTGGCACTTTTATTGTGCAACTACCGTTACTGTCTCTCTGCGCTCTGCCATTTTGGAGGGTGTGAGTGAATAAATTTAATTTTGATGTTTAATGTTTTAGCCATTTGCATCTACATTTTGATGTTTAACTTTTTTTTCCAACAAATTATTATTTAATTTTATTTGATGTGTTGTTATTTCCCAGGTATATCCTACATTCAACATGAATGACCTTTAAACCGATGAGGATGTCACAAACAATACAAGTTATGATGATGGAAAACCCCCGTGGCAGCATGTTTACCAAATTGGAAGAAACAAGTAATGCCGGAGGAAACATTCCTTTTAGATGTCACTTTTATAATATTGTCTTCTTATTATCGTATTCAAGAGTCAAACATCATTTGCTTAATCTGAAAGGTGGTGGAATTAAACCTCGCGCCAAAGTATCTACTCAGTTGATAAGGGAGATGGAAAGAAAGATACAAGAAGCCACGGAAAGGACTAACAGAACCATACCCAAAGACGTTCCATTGCCTAGTTCGGGACCCTATTATATCCCATAATTCTACTTCTTACTTTCAATTGAAGGGTAATGAACCAACTAAAAAGAAAAGGCAATGGGAATACTACGATAGATATGGCATATCAACTATCAAAAAGAGAAGAATTAAAGGATGAAGTTGCAAGGATGTTTTATTCTGCCTAATTTAGCTAGAAATCCTCATTATGTTACGGCCTTTTAGCTTGCTTGTGAACTTAATTTAAGTGTTGTTGTTCCTCCTGCCTGGTTACGACACTTTAAGAACTATCTTGCTTGAGAAAGAAAGATCACATGTTGAAAGTTTGTTGCAACCAATTAAAAACACTTGAAAATACAAAGGAAATAGCATTGTGAGTGATGGTAGGATAGATTGCCAAAGACTACCTTTGAAATTTTTTATTGATGTGTGTGAAAGTGGTCTTATGTTTTTAAAGGTTGTGAATTGTGAAGGTGAATATAAAGATAAGTTTTTTTTATTGCCGATAAGATAAAGGAAGTGATTACTGAAGTTGGTTCTCAAAATGTCGTTCAAGTTATCACTGATAATGCTTTTGTTTGCAAGGCTGCAAGTTTACTTGTTGAAGCCCAATATTTCACATGTGTTTTGGACAACTTGCTTTGAAAAATATTTGTGCAACGAGAAATACTGAAGCTAATGAAGTTACTTATGAAGAGTGCAATTGGATAACTGATGTAGCAGGGGATGTTTCTTTTATTAAGAACTTTATTATGAATCATAATATGAGGCTAGTTATGTTTAACCAATTTGTCATGCTAAAGCTACTTGCTATTGTTGACACCCGATTTGCCTCTCTCCTAGTCATGCTTTTTTTTTACGGGTTCCTAGTCATGCTTAAAAGGTTTAAAATCATAAAGAAATGACTACGAAGTATGGTTATTAGTGAGGATTGGAATGCATACATATAGGATGATATCGGTGAGGCTACTTTCATAAATGGAAAGATATTAGATGATTTATGGTAGGGAAAAGTTGATTACATTCTTTCTTTTACTGATCCCATTTACAAGATGTTGAGATTCTTAGACACTGATAAACCTTCTCTTCATTTAGTATAACATATGGAGTACTATGATGCTGTGATGGATATCAATTATTGTGATTTTGACTTGATCCATCATTATTGATGTCTTCAGTATCATTAACATCAATGTTATACTCACATTACATACTACTATTATATATAATAATACAATTCTTTGACAATTGTCATCATATACAAATCATAAAATAAATAAAATGATCAAATTTCGCCTCAACTTTCAATGATCTTTATCAATGATTTCTTGGTGACTTTGTCGCATTGCTTCACTGAGTCTATGCTTTATTATTTTTTGGAAAAGCTAATAGAGTAAAATTATTGGTTGAGTCTCGTGCTGATAACGTGTTAGAATTTAAGAAAATAACAGAGAAAGAACAAGAAGAAATACAAAGTGCGGAGAAGAAGGAATATTGCTTGTTTGTTATTCCAAATGCCTAAGAAGTATTTATGGTAGATATTACGGTGTGAACATAGTAAAAGAATAAAAATTTATTCAAATCAATCAGATTAATAGGTAATCCATCCATGATATTATTACATTATAAAAAGTACGGAAAAAATGCACTCACCGAGATTTGAAGCTGAACCTTCAGTTATAAAATGGGCAGAACCGTAAAGCTTGTGGACGGTCCACATTCACATCCTAACACAATTCATAACAATTGTATTTCATTGGTTCAACTGAATATGTGAATACATAAGATATAGGCATCGAGGACTTAGCCTCCAAGTATATAATAGATAAATACAAATAATAAGATAAATAATTAAACTTCTAGATTATTCTTGACACACCCCCTCAATCCCGTGGGAAGGGACTGGACACGGAGATTGGACTTGAGGCTAGTGAACCGCGGTTGAGCCAATGGTTTGGTGAGAAGGTCCGCCAATTGATCATAAGACGTAATGAAGGAAATGCCAAGCTTGCGAGATGCCACTAATTGGCGAACATGGTGAAAATCGATCTCAACATGCTTCGTGCGAGCATGGAAGACAGAACTATGGGCAAGATATGTGGCGCCAATATTATCACGCCAAAAAGTAGGTGGAGAGGAAGAAATATTCGAAGGGAAGATCACCCATTACGTGATTGGGGACCCTAAAAAAATTATAATAGAAGAATAAGAGATTAAGATTGGTTGAAGAGCCATTGACGATGTTGTAAAGACGACGTGGACAACAGGAGCAGATGGGTGCAGCCGGATTGGATGCAGTTAAGGTGAAAAGAGGATGCTAGAATTGAGTGAATTGGAGCAAAAAAAAGAGAGAAAAGGAACACGACGACTATAAATTTGAGAAGAAGGAAATTCCAACAAATAGCCATGGATAGAAGCAATAGAGCAACATACGTACATGTTCATAACCAGAGAGAAATCTAAGACTTAAAGATGTAAGATGATGATGGTCATCTGAATGATTGCTAAGATTTTGTTCTTGAAAATAAAATACCAACCAAAGAAGAAGCAAATAATTTATTTTGACAATTGAGATAACATAAAAAACAACGGAAAAAGGGGTAAAAGTGGAGGGGTCAGGGCTCAATTGAGATAACATAAAAAAACAACGGAAAAAAAAGGGTAAAAGTGGAGGGTGAGAGTTCGTTTAGATTAATGCAACGAACCCCCACCCAGACAACTTTTTGAAAGATTGACCAGGACACAATCTTTTAATTGCAGATTCAAACGATATATAGCAGATTGATGCGGAGGAGCTGTTGCAAATGTTTCGTGCCAACAAACAGTAGACACAATTCCAAGGAAGCTAGAAAGCCAATTTGAGTTCGTGATGTTATATGTTCTGCACGATCATTTTATTGCAAGCAATCTTCATGTCCATTGCATTACAATGAGATTGCGGGACGTATTGAAGATAAGATTACAATATCTCGGGATACCGCTAATAATGATGATTGAAGATACAGTTACAATATTTAGGGATACTGCTAATAATGATGATTGATTGTCCTTTGATTTTAAACTTCTGGATTATTCTCGACACATCCATTTCATTTACATTTTACATTGTCAAAATAAGAACCATCGTAAAGGTGTAAAATAACATTACAATGTGAATTACTGAAGCAAAAAAATTAAAATTAAAAAAAAAAAAAATACTCATCTCCAATGTAATTAAAAAAGAATTGCTTTCAGCCTTTCAAGTAGTGCTACTCCCCAACGTGTTTCATGCTAAGTTGCTAGCAAACAAGGCGAGTTCAGTAGCAAAGGAAAACAATTATAATGGAAGAAAACATTCCCTTTCATTTATGATAGATACTAAGTGTACACGAATAACACGATGGCTGGTGATGGAAACACAAATTGCAAAACGACCACATACATATATGAACCTTAACCACACAACTATATTATGCTTCCAGAACTTTTGGCATTGTAATTACTAATACATATATTAGGCCTTTACAACTTCTCATGCCATAAGTTTGCTAATAATTACATGAAAGCTATTTTTTTTCTAACTACATTTCTACCCACACTAATTATTAGGGGTGTTCACGGTTCGGTTTGTTTCGGTTTTGAAAATCCTTTACAACTTCTCATGCCATAAGTTTGCGAATAATTACATGAAAGCTATTTTTTTTCTAACTACATTTCTACCCACACTAATTATTAGGGGTGTTCACGGTTCGGTTTGGTTCGGTTTTTGAATTTTCAAAACCAAACCAATAATTTCGATTTGCAAAAGATGGAACCAAAACCAATATTATTAACTTCGGTTTGGTTCGGTTCGTCATTTCTTCGGTTTGGTTTGGTTCGGTTTCTCGGTTTACAATACAAAGAGTACGACAACGACATATAGTACTAAGTTGAGCTCAAAAAATTACATTTTCCCGATTACAACGTTTTTTAATGTGTTATTTCAACCTCTAAAAAGTCGAATTTTGCACAGATGTGGTGCCCGAGTATATTGGGTGTAGTGCCATCTATGTTGCACCGACACTCCAATATGGTAACGTGCGCCGTATCCGACACGTTTCCGACACGACACGCGTCCGACACGCGCCGACACGGTGTCGGACACGTGTCGGTTGATTTAAAATAATGTTAAATTAAATTTTAAAACCGACACGCGCGGGGACACGTCCCCGACACGCCGGGGACACGTCAAGGACACGGAGCGACACGGAGGGACACGTCCCCGACACGGGGGGACACGTTCCCGACACGGCTATTTATATTTTTTTATATTTTTTTTGTATTTTTTGTATTTTTTTGTATTTTTTATATATTTTTTTGTATATATATATATATATATATATATATATATATATATATATATATATATATATATATATATATACTACGTGTCCCCGGCGTGTCGTGTCCTATATTTTTGAAAGTTGCGTGTCGCCGCGTCCGTGTCGTGTCGTGCGCCGTGTCCGTGTCGGTGTCGGTGCAACATAGAGTGCCATTAACATTGCCCAAAAAATATTGTGATTGAAATTTTTTTGGCTCAATATGGTTGAAGTATAATTTTAGACTTCTTCTCGTATTATTTATTTATTTATTTTTTATTTTATGGCAAAACGATCTTTTATTTCAAACAAAATGTGGAAGGTTCACATGGTACAACGATGAAATGTATTTTCTTTTGCTTAAAAGTAGAAATATGTATTTTTATGGCTATCGGTTCGGTTTTGGTTCGATTCTTCGGTTTCATTAGTTAATACCAATTAGAGTCGGTCCGATTCGATTTTGTGTCGGTTTGGTTTTACAATTTTTAAAAACCATTTAAACGGTTCGGTTTGGTCGGTTTAAAAAAAAAATGAACACCCTTACTAATTATCTTAAGCATTTGAACGGTCGGTACGTTTCACTTAAATTAGTAAAAATATTATAATCAATGATTTCAACTAATTGATATGGTTAGTGTATGACATTGTGTTCATCCCATTTCTATAGTAACCACTTATCTAGCTTGATTTTTTTTTTTTTTTTTTTTTTTTTTTTTGAGGATATCTAGCTTGATTTTAGAAAATTTACATGCATTCTAGGTAGCACCACGTATCTCCAAGTTTATATGATGACGATGACGATGACATGATGATGATTGACGGAGGTCGGACTATTACATCACCACGTGTCATTCCCGTATTAACCTAGTAATAAAGACAGATACAAACAGAGTTAAAGCCGCACCTAAACCCCAGGTGAGAAGTCGGCTCGGCTAGCTTCCCAGTCAACCGCAGGTCGGCTAGAGCACAGTGGAACTCAGCTAGTGCAGCTCGGGCCTCACAATCTAAGGGACTCGACGCAGGTCGGTTCTGAGTATCCCTTAGACGGATTAGCCCACGTGCACAATATAACAGATAAACTTGGAAAGAATCCTCAGCCATAGGGCTCTGATCCTACATTTAAACTACCGTGATTATCTCTTACAATCAAGAGGATCAAATAATAATTATCCATTACGAACACAAAATCAGAGTCCAACAAGGACATGGCCCATGCAGGCCTAGGGCACAGGCCCCCTCTATATAAACAATCCCTAAGGACTATGAGAGACTTGATTCCTGATTGAGACACAGGATACGTAGGCAACTTGAGATACATTATCTCAGACTCCGTCTAATCCATACACAAACTACTCCTTTGTTCACATCTTTTCTCGTTTCTACACCTTGGATTGATTGTCATTAGGATAATATGGCCCGAATTTGTTACCCAACGAAACCCAGCATCGTCAATGATGACGATGAGGATGATGAGGAGAAGGAGGGTGAGGGAGGGGGGAGAGAATAACAAGGGGCGAGGAGATGACAATGATGAGCACGGCCATCTTTTTAATAAAGCTATAGATAATTAAGAGTTATATTATCTCTTTAATAAAAATATAAGAGATAATATTAAATTAGATTTTTATTATCTTTTCAATTAAAAAATATAAGATAATTAGGAATTCAAAAAGGATAAAATAATTCAAATTGATTATCTCATTAAATTAATAAAATAGGATAATCATGGTATGCATATCCATTGGCCACTCTCTACACCTATAAATAGAGAGACATGGTCATTTGCAAACCAGGAAGGAAAATCAAGAAAAAGATCAAGGAAGGTCAAGGAAAAAGATCAAGCAGAACATCAAATAAGGTCAAGAGAAAGATCGAGGAAAATCAAGAAAAGAACAAGGTGAAGAAAGCCAGAGAAAAAGCTTCAAGCTCTCTGCCCCAACACCAAAAACAGAAGATCTAAGAAGCCACAAGCCTTCAAGTTCTTCAAACAACCTTCAATCAACTTTGAAGATCTAAGAAGTCACAGGCCTTCAAGTTCTTCAAGCAACTTTGACGATCTAAGGAGCCACAATCCTTCAAGTTCTTCAAGCAACAAGCAACATTTTAAGATCTTACCGCTATATCCGAAGATCTTCGCCAAAAACGGTATCCTTCCCAACAAATCGGAAGAATATCACCAAGATCTGAGATTAAGTCCTTGTGATCCTCGGAACAAAATCAAAAGGATAATCAAAGGCATCCTGTGAATATAGGGATTTTGCTAGAGATTGTACTCACTTATTTAAAAAATTAATAAAATTATTTGTTACAATTTTCTCGTCTCTTCTTAGATCTTCACCCTCATCTATGTATGTGAGCGCATTGGTCCAACAAAACTTCTATCACCTTGTTTGGACCGGAAAGATCGTGGCGGAGAACCCTAGTCGTGCGAAGCCAGCCGTCTAATCATGACAAGAAAATATGTTACGCCCTGTTTCCATACACCGAGTCCTTATCCGGAAAAAAACATCCAGCACGCATATGTTTTTTTAAATATAAACAGAATATATATATATATATATATATATATGTAAGCCTCAATGATAACGTATAAACTTGAAACAATATAAGAATGAATTGGGAATATCGAACAACAACTAGAGATCAAACGATTCCAATCCAAGCCAAAATAAAACCAAAACACAAACAACGGAATATAAATGTTGTTTACAACCACTTTGAAGATCCCAAAAGAAATTAAAGGTAAAGTAACTTAATTGAAAGACATAGTCTAGAGACTCTCAAGCATTAAACGTTTACAATTCCAAAAGATAATCAAGGTGCATAATGGTAAAGATAACATAGTCTTCAATCATTAATCCAAACTCACACATCAGCCCATTCGTAGCTATCATCATAGCCGTAGTCATCCACCTCCCAATCTTCTCGGGAGGGGAAACATACAACACACACACACACACACACACATATATATATATATACAATATATTGTTGGAAATAAAATTTATGTTTTGATGATGATTCATCGTATTTAATCATTTATTATCTTAACCCGATTGATGAAGTGCTAAAGCTAGCTGTTATAGTGAAAGGCTAAAATATGTCTAGAGCTGAATGTATAGGCTTTACTAGAGTCTGATATTGTATAGGTTACATCAGACAAGCACTGTAATAGATAGATGTGTCGTAGAACTGAAAACTGGAAATCATTTAGAAAACAGGAACTTATCGTTAAACTGAAGAGATACACCATTTCAGAACTGAAGAAGGTAAGTTCGCTGAGGGACAGACTCGGTTGGCTTATCTAGAAGACAGAAGAACTGGGGGACTCAGACTCGGTTATTGAAGATTGAAGAACATAGGGCTCAGACTCAGTTATGAAAGCCGAGACTGTAAAGTTAGAATTCAGGCAAGTCTGTGGTGACCTGAACTGACTTTATGGATCTTGTATGAAGACCTAAGAGTCATAAGGACAATGAACTTTTAGAAGATATATTCTTACGGTGTACTCTGGTTAAGTTGATTATAATTTATGACGGTCAAATTATACCCATAAAAGTCATCAACGTTGACCTTAAATCGGGATTAATAATATATATTTTATAATAAATCGCATGTGTATATTGATTATTTAATGTTATGTGATTAATAAAATATAATTTGGTATTTATCCGTTTTTATTATTTAAATATGATTTACTTTGGGATAAATATTTATTTTGTAGATTGCGATAAATCGGAAGATATCTATTATCGGAGGAAGTAAATCTCAAAGGAAATTAAAGCAGAATCGGATTGCATTGAAGATAAATACCGGAGTAGCACGAAAAGAGGAGTAAGGCATGACAAGAGCCAGCGAGCCAATCAGAATTCACTGGGCTCGCTGGCGGCGGCCCTTCCACTCGCTGGGGGCGAGTTCGACTTTATCCGAAGATCGGTCGGGAGTTATCTCTAATTGTTTTGATATTTTGAAATATATCTTTTAATTAGCTTGAACACTTATAAATAGAGCTGTACGAATTTCATTTGAGATACACCATATACACTCTAGAAATACAATATTCCAATACTTTTGTCAATATAGTTCGTTGCTTTATATTTTATGTTCTTTCATTACGGAGTCGTTAGAATCGCCGGTTAGAGATCGTATCGGGGAGTGGGAATCACGCTCGTCTTCGAGGGTAATGTCTACTCAATTATGCAATCTTTATTCGTAGATCTAATTTATTTCGTGATGGAGTAGTCTTTTTGTGTATTGATTTCGTGATGTAGTTAATTAACGAACCCATGTTTATGTAGATCTGAGACGTAAAAGACGTTTCACGAGCAAATCTGGTTCAGATCTGAGCTTGCTGGCAGCGAGCCTATGTCTTGCTGGTAGCAAGATCTGTGATGTTCTTGATTTGTCTGTGAATGGCTTCGACTACGTCAGGTTCTTGCTTTGTAATTAAAAAGAGTAATTAAACTTGATCAACTTAATTATTTGTCATCGTAATTTAACATGAGACCTAAAAAGTGATTGTTACTTAGGACAGATATTGAATCGGTGTCTAAGAAGTACGCCTAACCATAGGAATGTTGCTTAGATGAGGTTACGGTTTATACCGGCATCCCTAGTTTCGTAAATGTGTCAGAAGTTATATGAGATGGAGACTAAAAATGTGAAGTCACGTAATGGAGACACGATGATCTAGATGGCCTACCCGGAGCTAGATCTATTTTAGGGGATGACTCCCGTAGTCAGAATAATTAATCTAAAATGTCTTATTTTGTCTCGTCGTCAATCTACATAGCATGGGGGAGTAATTACTACTAGCGTTATCAATACCGTTTGTCAATTATTTATAAAACCTATAAAAATAAGTGTCTTAGTGTCGTTGTGTCTTTTGTTGGTTTTGTGTTTCTATTGTGTCAATTTTAATTCTACGTTATTTGTTGGTCGTAGGCCGCCTTTTATTTGCTTTTAGTTTCATAAGTTGTATTTCGTTTAAGCCGAGTCTCTGTGGGATCGACCTCGACTCTATCTAACTATACTACGATTGAACCTAGTTCTCTTGCTAGTGTGTTATTTAGGTATCGAGTAATTTTATTACTTGACCCGCAATCAATAATCAGATGTAATATTAGAGTACTAATTTTTTAAGAAGAGTAAAATCTCAGTTAAGAAACTGACAACTGACAAACTCAGCATAAAACTGATCAGGATACTCAGTTTTATAAGTCAGTCATCCAACAAAATGATAGTACAGTCAAACGTTGTAAAGGAAGCAATTCTATTGGATGAAATACTGACAAGTCAGAACGGTCACAAAAAATAGCCATTACAAGATAGACATTGATACAATTTGAATTCAAGCAAGATTTCAAACAAATCTGGGCAGTTTCCCAGATTTCACAAAGCTCGCCGGCGCGAACCGAATCGCCCGTTCGCCGGGAGCGCACCGTTTTTCCGGCGTTTCGCTCGTTTCGTTTTACACAGTTTCTACTTTGTGTTTTCGTATTTTTCATAATTTTTAGAGTCCGTTTTAATTTCGTTTTTTATTATTTAGTCTAGTTAAAGGCTAGCTTTTTAAGTTTTTAATTGTTTTATTGTTTTTTGTTATTTTATAGTACGCTACCCCGAAATCGAAGGAACCGCTTGAGTCGTATAATCCTGAAATAGAGAAATTTGCGAGGCGAAATAGGAAGTTAGCTAGAGAGCTGGCTAAACAAGGAGAAGAGGATCCAAATCTTGAGGAAAGCGAGCATGGATTGGAAGAAGGACATACAACCGATCATTCTGAGCATTCTGAATCTGAGGGAGAAATGGAAGACATTCCGGTCAATCCGAACCAGGTACTTAATCCTGAAGTTGTTAATAATGCCAATAATGTTAATAATGTGAATAATCTTAATGTTAATAATGGGAACCAAGGTGCGAGGCGCACTTTACAAAGTTATGCAACGCCTACTATTGAGCAATTCATTCCCGCTATCGTAGCACCGCAAAATGCTGCTGAAGTCTATCACCCTAGGCCTAATGTAATTCAAATGGTGACCAACGATTCCACTTTTCATGGAATCCAAAATGAGGATCCTGGTGTTCATGTGACAAATTTCTTGGAAATCGTTAGCACAGTGAAGCCAGAATTAATCCCGGAGGGTAACATTCGTCTTAAGCTTTTCCCTTTCACTTTGAAAGATAAAGCCAAGCAATGGCTTCTCTCTTTAGAGGCTGGATCTATCACTACTTGGGAACAACTGTTGCAAAAATTCATGAATAAGTATTTTCCTTTAGGAAAAACCTTTAAGTTACGCCAAGACATCTTAGGATTTAAGCAACAACCTGGGGAGAGTTTTGATCAAGCTTGGGAGCGTTTTAAGGAAGCGATGAGAAAGTGTCCTCATCATGATATCTCTCTTTGGCTTTTAATGCAAACTTTTTACCATGGATTGAGAGAGACTGAGAAAATTAGAGTAGACGCCTCTAGCAATGGAGCGTTTGTTCTTTTATCTCCTGAGGAGGCACAAGGAAAGATGGAGCAAATAGCAATGAATAGTCAATAGGGAGGAAATGACATAGCTACTGTGAAGATGGCCGCTGACATATTTGAGGATAGTGCATCCAATAAAATCCTAGAACAACTGTCTGTTATCAAGAATATATAAGGTGGATGGAATGCAAGAGAGGATGGCAAGAGTAGAGAATGGGATTGGAATCGAAGTAATTCATCAAAATGAGAATGCTGGTACTGAAGAAGCCAATTATATTGGGAGACAAGGAAATCAATGGGGAGGATATAAACCTAACCATAACCATCCTGGATTCGGATATAGTGACCGTAATGGAGGAGATGGGCCTAAACCGCCTACTACTTATGTACCCTAGCAAACTAAAACTTTTGGTTGGGAAGCTGCGATAGAAAAGATGAGTAATGTCGTTACTGACAATATGGGACAACTTTCAAAATCGATGGCTGAGTTAGCCACTAACTTTAGCCAATATTGTAAGAAGAACGATGCTAAGGTAACCAATCAAGAAGCCATAGTCCAAAATCTCACTCACCAAATAGGACAGTTAGCTGAGCAAGTCTCAACTAGACCTCCTGGAGGATTGCCAAGCAAATATGATAAAAACCCTAAGGATTTGAATGCGATCATGACTAGAAGTGGGAAAGAAGTGACTCCACCATCTTTGAAAGAAAAAGAGAAATCCGTTGAGAGTAAGGATGGTGAGCCAAGCAAGGAAGGAAATACTTCTGGGACCCTGCCTGAGCAAGAAACCTATAAGGAACCTGCTGGCCCTAGAGTTGAACTTTATAATAATAAGTATCCCATTTTCACTGATGTCGATCCTTCAACCTTACCCTATCCTCCATGCAAATCTAAGCCTAAGGTAGTTGACAAGTGGTATAAAAAGTTCATTGATATCTTTAGAAAGTTACACATCAATATACCTTTAGTTGAAGCACTGGCTGAGATGCCTGAGTACACCAAGTTCTTAAAAGAATATGTCTCTACTAAGAGGAACTCCTAGATTTAGAGACCATTTGCCTAAACGAGGAGTGCTCAGCCATTCTTCAACATAAGTTACCCGCTAAGTGCAAGGATCCGGGAAGTTTTCTCATTCCCTGCACCATAGGTAACGTATGTCTGAACAAAGCCTTGTGTGATCTAGGAGCGAGCGTGAATCTGATGCCTCTGTCCATTTTTCAGAAGCTATGTATGAAAGACCTTAAAAGACTTCAATTACTTTGCAATTAGCTGATCGTTCGGTTAAGGAACCTTGTGGAGTGGTTGAGGATGTGTTAGTAAGAGTTGAGAAGTTTGTGTTTCCTGTCGACTTTGTTGTGCTAGATATTGAAGCTAACTAAGAAGTGCCCCTAATCTTAGGAAGACCTTTTATGGCCACTAGTAGGACGCTTATCGATGTTTACAAAGGAGAGTTAGTGTTAAGATTTAATGGAGATGAAATAGCATTCAACATGCTTGACACTATGAAGACACCTGATGATGGAGAGGATGCATGTTTCATGTTGGATTCGGTAGACAAGCTTGTCAATGACTTCCAATAATATGAGGATATAAAGGATTTCCTCGAGGCTAACCTAGAGTTAGAGGATGAAGTGCCATATAAAAAGAGCGAGGAAGAGAAAGTGATATGGCTTGGATGTAGTAGAGGAACCCATGGCCATGTTGAGGAGATGAAGTCTACCGAGGTCGAGAAATTCTACCAAAGACCGATGTGGCATAAGTTCTTTGAACTTAAGTTAACCGGACAAAAGTTAAAGACCTCGTTAGAAGAACCACCTACCAATCTGAAATTGAAGCCTCTACCTGCACATTTAAAGTATGTGTTCCTTCAAGACGAGACCTTGCCGCTTATTATTTCTTCTGCCTTGAGTGAAATACAAGAAGAAAAGCTGATGAGAGTGTTGAGAGAGTATCGCGGAGCATTTGGATGGACTATAGCTGACATTAAAGGCATTAGCCCTAGCGTCTGCATGCATAAAATCTCCGTCGATCCTGCAAAGAAAGCGGTTGCACAACCTCAAAGAAGGTTGACTCCACAATTGAAGGACGTGGTTAGGGATGAAGTTATTAAGATGTTAGAAATGGGAATCATCTTTCCTATCTCTGATAGCGAATGGGTTAGCCCGATCCACGTAGTTCCTAAGAAGGGAGGTTTGATGGTGCAAGCCAATGAGTTAAACGAGTTAATTCCTGTTAGACTCATTACCGGTCATAGAGTATGCATTGACTTTAGGAAACTGAATGATGCTACTCGTAAAGATCACTTCCCTCTTCCCTTCATTGATCAAATGCTCGAGAGACTGAGCGGACATGCATTTTATTGCTATCTTGACGGTTACTCAGGATATTATCAAATTCATATCTCACCCGAGGACCGTGAGAAGACCAATTTTACATGTCCATATGGAACTTTTGCTTACAATAGAATGCCCTTTGGTTTGTGCAACGCACCAGCAATGTTTCAAAGATGCATGATTTCTCTATTTGCTGATATGGTTGAAGATTTCCTAGAGATCTTTATGGATGATTTCTCCATTTTTGGAGATGATTTTGATTCATGTCTCGCACATCTAGCAAGAGTGTTGAAGAGATGCGAGGAGACGAAACTGGTACTTAACTGGGAGAAATGTCATCTTATGGTTACTGAAGGTATAGTACTTGGCCACCGTATTTCAAAGAACGGTATAGAGGTGGATAGAGCAAAAGTAGAGGTGATTGAAAAACTGCCTCCACCAACCAATCTTAAGACATTGCGAGGTTTTCTTGGCCACGTGGGATTCTATCGTCGGTTTATGAAGGACTTTTCCTTAATCTCTCGACCTCTTACTGAGTTATTGGCCAAGGATGTGCCATTTGTGTTTACTAATGAGTGCATGAAAGCTTTCAATAAGTTAAAGAGCATACTTATTACTGCACCCATTCTGATTGCGCCTGATTGGAATCTACCTTTTGAGTTGATGTGTGATGCAAGCGATACAGCTGTAGGTGCTGCCTTAGGACAAAGAAAAGACAAAATCTTTAGGCCCACCTACTATGCTAGTCGAACTTTGAATACTGCTCAAAGGAATTATGCAACTACTGAGAAAGAGCTTCTGGCTGTTATCTTTGCATTTGACAAGTTTAGATCTTATCTAGTGGGATCTAAAGTCACTGTTTGGACCGACCATGCGGCATTGAAGTATCTTTTAGCCAAACAAGATTCCAAGCCAAGGTTATTGAGATGGATTCTACTATTGCAAGAGTTTGATGTAGAAATCCGTGATAAGAAAGGATCTGAGAATCTGGTTGCGGATCATCTTTCCCGTTTACAAATAGAGGATAATGAGCCAATGACCGAGATTGGAGAAACATTTCCTGATGAACAATTATTCTCCATCACGGCCATACATGGAAAGGATGATTGCGTTGCAGTATCTTCACGTGTTGAGGTTGTAAAGGAGAAGAAACAACCATGGTTCACGCGCTGATAGTACAGTCAAACGTTGTAAAGGAAGCAATTCTATTGGATGAAATACTGACAAGTCAGAACGGTCACAAAAAATAGCCATTACAAGATAGACATTGATACAATTTGAATTCAAGCAAGATGAACGTTGGTTCTCACACTATAAATAGAGGACTTTGCACCAAGGATCAAACACCAAGAATTAACAAGATTACAAGCATTTTAGTGCACAAGTCTCGTTCATTCAAATTGCCATCATTATCTGCGTTCTACATCGATCATATCTAGTTTTCTTCAAGTGTTCAAGCTACACAGAATTTACTCAGAATCAAACACTTTGAAGAACCACAAACAAGAATCAATTCATTGATTCTTAGCCCAACTTTGATTCTCAATCAAAGGTTAAGACTGTGAAGCAATCCGGTGAAGGAGTTGCCAAGGACAGTTGTATCAGCAGTCGGGTAGACTGTGTTTGTGGTGGTAGCTAGTGAAGAGGCAAGCATAACCCTTCAAGGACCAGTGATCAAGCAATTGGAGAGCAGCCATCCCACCTGTTCTACAAGTGTTTAAATAGTGAAACTAGGATTAGTGAAGGACTATTGTTTAGGACTTTTTGTAACAGCTCACCTCAAGAAGTTCTAGTGGAATTTTCCTCCTACACCGCAGGGGAAGAGAGGACTGACAGGATTACACCATCTGGAACCTCTATAATTCTTGCTCTACTTACTTTATGCATTTACATTTTGTTATTTACAATTACAGTATACTGTAATTGATTGTTATCAGCATACACAGTTCACAAACTGACATTCACCAGAATTCAGTTCAGCATACTCAACTCTATCATATAGAATAACAAGATCCAGATAAAGGCTAAAACTTATATCCGCTGCCGGTTGACTCAGTTTTGTTATAAGTCAGTTTGACTTAAAACTCAGCTTAGTCAGCTTAACTCCACACAATTTAAAACTGAACCTTAATTGAATTAATCCAGTTTTAGGTGTCAAGTTTATTCACCCCCCCCCCCCCCCCCTCTAAACTTGTGTTAGCCTTTCTAAGGGACCTATATATATATATATATATATATATATATATATATATATATATATATATATATATATATATATATATATATATATTACATGTAAAGGATTACAATTGCTACCACAAAGGTTATTAAAAGCTCGCTCATCATCTGCTAGCTTTGTTAATAAAACATCGACCAAGCAAGGGTTTGTTATGGTATAATCAAGGACACTTCGCTCAAATGATGGGTATGCACCGGGACATGTTCACTACCTCATATTGCACGAACTATTCCATACTGTGAAAAGAAAACGCACCTTACCATGAATTATGATATTGTAGCTTTTAGACACAACACATATATTTATTACGAGGTTAATTTAGCCAACTTGGTTCATTCAATAAGAAAACTTCCTAAGGACTTCTAGTCCTAGACCATTCTATATTAAATTACCTAACACATAGCAAAGTGATCTTTGACTACTAAATCAATGTCCCGCAAGGCCTGCCTTCCGGTGCTCCCACCTTCTCCCCGCAGAGGTCTCAGTTGTGGTGTTGAGCCGAGGCTACCAGAAGTCAGTTACTAGACTTTGCAAAGTTCCAAGTAGCGTCCCGAGGACAAACAAGCCATAACATAATGTATTATACTTGAAAATACAGTAAAACAACACTTCTGAGGTTTCTTCTAGAAAAAATAAACACTTCTGAAGGTTAGGCCCACTCCTATGAAACCTTAGGCCACCTGGCCCAACTGGAAACACTTTGAACTCTCTGAATCCCATGCCTAGGGGCGGCCTAAGGTTAGGCCCGCTCTTAGGGGGCGTCCTAACACATCTACAACTCTTCTGACTCTTTGCATCATTAGGCCCGCACCCAGGGCATGGTAGGCACACTCCTAGCGTGTCTACGGATTTCATTTTTGCGTTTTTCATCACCCGTTCGATTATGCACTTATTCACAATGAATTTTAGCACCCAAATGATGCCAAAACACTACCAAAACCTGTACAACCCTTAACCATACAAGCTACAACCTATAACATCAACAAAACATCACTAAAAGAACACCTCATTACCTCGTGTTTTGACAAAAACTGTTCAAAAGACGATCCAAAGCCAAAACTAAAAAGAACTCTGTGAATCCTTCAACTCCTACGAAATTCCTATCAACCAAAACGATGACTACGATTACCACGATGATTATAACAATCTAAAACACCTAAACCTCGTAATTTTACCAAGATACGATCAAGATTCTAAAGTATGGCTGAAAGCTGAAAACTTACAAATTGGAAAGAAGTTGGCATCAAAACGATCCTTGTGAAGCGGCGATCAAATTTCCCACCTGCGGTCTGCACAAACAATGATCATCTTGATCAGAAAAGCCAAGATTTCATTTCTTTTTTCTTTCTCCAGTTTTCTCCAAAGCAGTTCAATTCCCGCGTTTCTTTTGCCAATGTCATGTAAATGAGGGGAATTAATGGGTAGGGGTTTATTTTAAGAAAATTAAACTCCCATTAATTCTAATTAAATCCTCAACAAATTAATAAATGGATAAAATAATAGAATGGATAATTATTTTCAATGAAAACCCGTTTTACTTTTCTACCCTTTCTCGAAGTATTAGGGTATTACAAAATCATTGCTCAGCGATTTTAGGGAATTACTTCAGCTCAAAGGAATTTACTTCAGCCGCTCTTACTAGCTCCCCATAAGCACTTTGGAGGATTATCATTCGCGGTAAAGAGTTTCTCTCTCGTGGTCTCCGGTGGAAGGTTGGAAAGGGGGATAAAATAGATATTGAGGATGACCATGGCTGCCAGATGAGCCAACTTTTCATTTGTCTGATAAACTCTTTAACTCGGCACTGGAGAGTTGACTTGGTTCGAGAAGCTTTCAACCCTTTTGAAGCCCAAAAAATACTTTCGATACCATTATCGCCTAAAACCAAAGAAGACGGGTTTATCTGGTATTGTTCTGAAAATGGATGCTACTCTGTTAAAGCAGGTTATTCTTTAGCTTAAGAATTGAAGACGCAATCGACCTCCAACAAGCCCTCTCCTTCGGCAAAGCGTATGAACCCATGGACGCATCTTTGGAGAATTCGAGTGCAACCTAGAATTTTGCATTTCCTTTGGAAAGTTTTTCAAAATGCCTTACCCACCAATCTAGCCCTCTAGACTAGAGGAGTGGGTGATGGATTATGCCCGGTCTGTTACCGAACAGAGGAAACAATATGGCATTGTCTCTTTGAATGCGAAATCCCGAAGGCGATTTGGTCACAATATCACAAGGGTGAACACCTTAGGAAGCTGAAAACTAATTCAATGCTTCAAGTGCTCGAGGAGCTGATTTGTACAAAAGATGATAGTGAAATTGATCACGTGGCTTGCTTATTGTGGCATATTTGGAAAGCTAGAAATGATTCGGTCTTCAATAAGAAACACGTCCATGTAGGTACGACTATTACACACTCCTTGGCCAAAACTGAAACTTATTTAATTGCCAACTCAAAGGCTCGAGGGTCTGCTTCAAATCAATTCCCTGAGGTAAAATGGAAGCCTCCACCTACGAAATTTTGAAATTTAATGTCGACGCATCTTTTGGTGAGAACGTCACAGCTATTGGTGGACTCCTTCGTAACAGCCGGGGGGGCATTCTACGTAGTTTTTCCAAAAAACTAGAAGGGAAATATGACGTTCCAGTTGGAGAGGCTTTGGCAGCTTATAACGCTTTGGCATTCGCTCTTTCGTGGGGTTTTTCAAGGTATCGTTCGAAGGAGATTGCTAATCTATTCATCATCGTCTAACCGACCAAGTAGAAGATTTATCTCAGGTTGGAAGTATCATCGAGGATTGTAAAGCTCTCCTCCCAGCGTTTATCACAGTTTCCTTTTCCTTAACAAAACGTCAAGGAAATATCCCTACATTTACTAGCCAGAGAATGTCTTCATCTTGTTGGATGTATGGAATGAGGTACTTCCCCCCTTCTCATGTATTACTTGCTTGTATCACGGATGTTGATTAATAAAATTTGCATTTACTCCTCCAAAATATATATATATATATATATATATATATATATATATATATATATATATATATATAATATATATATATATATATAGTGACAATCAAATACTTTTGATCTATTAGTATTTACCAAGTATAAATTAAATTCACCAGTCCCTTCAATAAAAAAAAAATATATATAAAAAAAAAAACAAACCCTTAAAACGTGAATTCACAATCTACCGGTACGGAAAAAGATCCCCAACGGTGCATGTTGCACCTTCCCTCCCACAAGTGCATCAAAACGGTGTCGTTTTGATTCAAAACGACACTGTCTCGATGTGATTTAAAATAAAATAAAAAAAAAAAAAACACAGTCAAAACGGTGTCGTTTCGGATCGAAACGACACCGTTTCGATGCACCTCCCCTTGCACCGCTCAACCTGCACAGTCGGGGATCGAAGTCCCTACCGGTACCATCAATCAATTACTACTACTCCCTCTATCGCATATTATAAGTCCTTTTGGACTTTTCACACAGATTAAGAAAATCATAAAGGAGTTATTTTTTTAATATTTTAAAGCAAAATATTGTATTTTTTTTTATGAGTGACCTATAATATTGCATTGTTTAGTGTGAAAATGAAAACAATGCATTAATCTTGTATTGAAATGTGAGGATGACTTATATTTTGAGACACCAAAAAAAAAACTTAAAAAGACTTATACGGAAGGAGAGAGTACTATTATTTAACATAAAGAATGGAAGTTTTTGTAGGCGCTCCATTTTGGGTGATTTGACCAAATTAAAAATAAACGGGATAAATTCACATCTCAACCCCTCCACGCACGGGCGTGGGCAAGAACTGTGATTAACAATTTAACGGGTGATTTGACACCCGAATTAAACGATATCGTATAATTTAAATCCAAATTAAAAATAAACGGGATAAATTCACATCTCACCCCCTCCACGCACGGGCGTGGGCAAGAACTTGTGATTAACAATTTAACATGCCTTTGCAAGACTCGTGGTTTTGCATGAATGATTTGAGTTTGAATTTAACTTTAGATCTCACCCCTTAGCATCCATATTGGCCACAGAAATAATTTTCATTTGATTCTCGTTTGGACCACAAGGAGTCTATGAAATGACAATGGCCACTCACCAATTGTGACTTTGAACTTTGCTGAATTAGATTAAACATTGCACGTAAAAAGTAAACACTTTTTCAGAACCTTTAACGACGGCGAATAAGTGGCCTACTATTATTTTTTCTCTTAAAAGGCTTTTTTTTTTTTGAAAACCGAACTAATACCGGTGAGTATAGACACAACGCTGGACACCGCTGGCTAAAACGGCTAAAGCCGGAACTCATCAGCCGAACAAACCTGTTGGAGAAATTTGAATTAAAATTAATTTTAAAATTATGGAGGGTCGCATCGGTTCAGTGAAAGGTTACAATTACGTAAGAGGTTGTATACTTTCGGTTAAAGGTTGCGCATATGTTCGGTTGAATCATTTTTGAAAGGATGCAACCGTAGTGAATGGCTTCCTTACTCCTATAAATTGAACTCCCTCAATTGTCAATGAAAAAACACAGATTTTTGCACATACTACATACCAAAATTGTGCACAAATTAAAAGCCATTTTTGCATAAACACTTGTGCATAGTCGAGATAGATATTCAAAGTTCGTAGCTCGGCACATTCATTGTTCACATCTAAGTGCAAGACTAGAACAAGGAGACTGTTGTATCTTGGGAGACATGTTGCCATATCCGTATGCACATAGTCGAGGCAATAATATCTTAAGGAAAGCATTCTACGCGCCTCAGTCTAAACAATAAGTTTCCGCATCTACTATTGCTTTCTGTCATTCAATTCTATGTGCATATGTGTATGTGTATGAATATGAATAAAAATTCTGCAAAGGGTTTGTTTATCTGTGTTATTGAATTTTGCCTAATATATCTGCAAAGTTTTTATAAACAATATAAAACAGATTACGACAAACGAATTCAGACAAGTAATTTTTCCAACAAAACCCAGAATAGTTTCAAAAACGCCTAGTTACACCATCTGAAATCATATTACACATTTTTCATACCTTGGAAGTCTCTGTCGCGAATTAGAGATGATTTTTATCTAAAATCTCTTCACTATCTAATCGTTCCGGTTTCACAGTTGATCAAGCACATGCGGATCAAGATAATTCTGAAGCAGTAATTACCGCGTGTGTCTGCGATTTCTTGGTAGGTCAGTCCGTCCTATTCGTCCTCTTCTGTTTTTATCAAAAGTTGTAGTTTTTAGTTAATCTAATCGTAGATATTTGCTTTATCTAGGCGATCTTTCGTTTCCATCAGTTGTTTTCAAATATATATCATACTTGACATCAAGGGCGGATGTATGTTAAGACATAGGGGGGCTAAGCCCACCCGGAAAAAAAAATATATATATATATATGTATGTAGCCAGGGGCGGCGCCAAGTGGTAAGAAAAGGGTCAACTGATCCCCAAAAATAAAAATAAATTTTTTGTATGTATTTTTAACACTAATTGAAAATTTAATACATTAATATGTACTAACTGACCCGTTAAAATTTTTAAATATTGACTCTTGACCCGTATATATACATGGATATTAAAAATTAATGTATTATGAACTTGTAAAACAATTGTCGTTTTCGATCTCTGACCGGTATCGCAAAGATCCTGCAGCCGCCCTTGTATGTAGTCATGTTCGATCTATAAAATATTCTTAATCTAACCCACCTGACGAATTCGATATAGTCCATTAACCCACCCCAAGTGAAAATCCTCGCTCCGCCCTTGCTTGACATCCAATAAAGGTAAGATTAATATAATTGAAGGACTATGTTTAAATTTATAATTTTTAAATAATTTTCGTACACAATAATATTTTAATTTAGCACTTCAATTTCACTAATTTTTTAAATTGTGATCTTTGGTGCGCGAAATTTACAGCAATTATGGGAATCCGCGATGCCAAGGTACCGGCAAAAAACTTCCAATGCAGCGGCAAAACTTCCAATGAGTTGGCAGGACCGAAACTCATATATGTTGTAGATTTCCAGCTTACGGCTATTTGTTCAAATGATGAGGTTCCAACTATAAATGCAACACTTTACATAATAAAGAAGAGTTGGAGAATCATAATTCAAACAAGCATTTAAACGTTCATAACTCAATCAAGCTCCTACAAGCTCAACTCAAGCTTAATTGAAAAATACCCTCAATTTCTGGTTTTACTTTATGCTATATGTCTTGTATCATTTCGAACAAGAAGATAAGCCTTTGCAGATTGAGTTACATTGAAAGAATTGAGAGTTAATTTTATATGGTTAAAGAGAAGTGCTTTATTTTGTTAATTAGTTAGATTCTAAACTATAAAGAATCAGAGACTAAGAAAGACATGGCTAAATTGTTTGTGATTTAGTGTTCGCATTGGTTCAACTGACTATTCAGTAATTTTATGGTGGTCTAGGTGCAAGTTTTTGGACCACCAAGTCAGCACTTTCAAAGGGATACATTGGTGGAAAGATTTACAGGTAGGATTCCATTGATGGAAGTTGAATTCCTATTGGTTGGGCACACCAAGTAGGATTTGGTCCTCGACCATAGTAAAATTTGTGCCGACTATTAACCCGATCTCAATTTGATTAACTTTGGAAACTCAATAGAAGGTCACATGCAAGTCAAGAAAGTTTCATGTAAATTTGGAGAGACACTTCTTGAAGTGGTTTGACTTGTGCTCAATTGAACTTAAACAAGTTTATTGAAAGCTAAGTCACTTAAAAAAATGATCTTAAGATTTTATAAATCAAGTTTAATCATAACACACATTTTCAACTTGATTATACACATGATCTTTATCAAGAGTTTTAAAAAGAGGATATAATGTTACTAACACCAATTGGTTTTAGTACAACGGTAAGCGCTTGATCCTAATATGGTATCGGAGCGGGAGGTCATGGGATCAAACCTTGGCTCCCTCAGTTATATTGTGCAAGTGTTGGGCCTATTTGTTTGTTGACCTGGTTTGGTCTTGTCTTTGTGTGCCTTGATGGCTCTTGTCTTTGTGTGCCTTGATGGCACAGCCTTGTTAGAGGCCCACACTTGAGGGGCGTGTTAAAGGAAATAAAGTTGCGCCTTTACTAACACCAATTGGTTTTAGTACAACGGTAAGCGCTTGATCCTAATATGTTAGCATTCATACAACCAAACAAGAATTGAAAAGGAGAAGATGAATGCTGGAAGCTTGTGATATTACAATGAAAAGCATACCTAGTAGAATACAAGAGAGAGGCTTATATAGCCAGGCACAAAGCAAAACTAAAAGGAAAAAGACTAAAAAAAGCCCGTAAGGCTAAAATACTAATAGCTAATATAAATATATATGCTAACACCCCCCCTCAAACTCACGATGGTACAGCAAGAAGCATCGAGAGTTTGTCAACGAAAAATCTATGACACTCGACAGTGTGAGACTTCGTGAAGAAGTCAGCCAACTGCAAGGATGACGGAGTAAACGGTAGAGAAATGGTGCCGTGATCCAAATGATGCCGAGTGAAATGACAGTCAATCTCAATGTGTTTGGTGCGCTCATGAAACAACGTATTGTGAGCAATCTGAATGGCACTCTTATTATCACAATACATAGGAGTGGGGTCAGAAAGAGTAACTCCCATGTCAGCCACTAACCAACGCAACCATATAATCTCAGCCGTAGTGGAAGCCATAGCACGATACTCTGCCTCGGTGGAAGAATGGGAAACTACATCTTGTTTCTTGCTTTTCCACGAAATAAGAGAATCACCAAGAAAAATACAAAACCCAGTCGTGGACTTCCGAAAAGTCGGATCACCAGCCCAATCTGCATCAGAAAAAGCACGAAGCTCCAAGGAAGAAGTGGATGGAAACAAAAGACTCTGGTAAAGAGATCCCCGTAGGTAACGCAAAATACGCACAACAGCAGCCCAATGTACAGCAGTAGGTGCTGAAATAAACTGACTAACAATGTGAACAACATAGGCAATATCAGGGCGAGTGATCGTCAAATAAACAAGACTGCCAACAATGGACCTATACAGAGTGGGATCTGGTAGAGGAGTGCCATCATTTGGAGTATACTTCACGTTCAGCTCGAGAGGAGTGTCAGAGGTGCGAGTGTCAGTGAGCCGTGCACGGTGAATAATATCGCAAAGATACTTGACCGAGAGAGGAGGTAACCTCGTGGTGAGGAGGCAACTTCAATTCCCAAAAAATATCGTAAAGGGCCCAAATCTTTCATCTCAAAGCAACGGGACAAAGTTGCTTTCAAATCCACAATACCATCAACATCATCACCCGTAATAATCATATCATCAACATATAACAAAAGGAGAACACGACCAGCAGAAGTCGATCGAACAAATAAAGCAGAGTCATAAGGGCTAGAGACAAATCCAAGGGAGATCACAACCCGAGAAAATCTATCATACCAAGCCCGAGGGGCTTGTTTAAGGCCATACAACGCCTTCTTAAGGCGACAAACCTGTCCTGGAGCATGAGAAACACATGGTGGGGGAACCAAATACACTTCTTCCTTCAAGTCGCCATTCAAAAAGGCATTTTTAACATCCATCTGAGATATATGCCACTGACGAACAGATGCAACAGCAACGAGGACACGGACTGAAGTCATCTTGGCAACATGAGCAAAAGTCTCCTCATAATCTAAACCATACTCTTGAGCAAACCCCTTAGCAACTAAGCGGGCCTTGTATCGCTCAATAGAACCATCGGATTTCGTCTTAACTTTGTACACCCATCTAGAACCAATAGTCTTTTTACCTGCAGGAAGATAAACAAGGTCCCAAGTACCAGTCTTGTCTAAGACGGAGACAGTTCCTCGGCCCATAGCATTTTGCCAATCACGGGAACGAAACGACCTCCTTATAAGAGGAAGGCTCAGAGATAGGATCAATGGAAACAAGAAAGGAAGCAAAAGACTTAGAATAACAAGAATAGGCAAAATGAGGTAACTGAGTAGACTTACGTATGCATACTGGATAGCGGGGCTCAGCAAGATCCGTCGTCACAAGCGGTGATTGGGTAGCCGTATCAGGGGTCGGAGAATCATCAATAATAGGTGCAGTAGGAGGTGAAGAGTCAGACGAGAAAGGATCAATGTGAATAAGATCAGATTTAGTCAAGTTGTGGGTGCTGGCGGGAATGGTAAAGAAAGGGATATGCTCAAGGAAGGAGACATGGCGAGACACGTATAGTTTTCGAGAGGAAGGATCATAACAACGATAACCTTTTTGACCTATACCATACCCAAGGGAAACACATATAGCAACACGGGAAGAAAGTTTGGACAGTTCTACATGTGGACGAAGAACAAAGCAAGTGGAACTGAAGACTCTTAAGAGAGAATAATTAGGTGTTTGACCAAATAATTGTTCATAAGGAGAAAGGCCGAGTTATGAGCGGTCGGGATACGATTAATAATGTAAGCGGAGGTGAGGATGACTTCTCCCCAAAACTCATTTGGAACACTAGCGGATAGCAACATAGACTAGCAGTTTCAACAATATGTCGGTGTTTTCTCTCGGCAACACCATTTCGCCGAGGGGTATCGTGCATGAAGACCGATGCACGTACCTTCGAGAAAGAAAAAGATCGAAAGGGTTCCACTAGTGTATTCCCCACCCAAATCGAACGGAAACACTTAACAACAAGTGGAATGTTGGGTTTTAACATAGGCTTGAAAATCAAGTATAAATCTTAGTGAATTCAGAACGATGTTTCATCAAAAACACCCAAACATAACGAGTATAGTCATCAATAAAGGACACATAATATCTAGACCCCCCTTTGGTAGGAATAGGAGCGGGTCCCCAAACATCAGAGTGGACTAAATCAAAAGGCGCACAAGATTTTGATGAACTATTATGAAAAGGCAAAGCAGAAAATTTTCCAAGTTTACATCCACTACAATCAGAAATATCATGAGATTTCAAATCACCCAAAACACCAGTGTTACACAAAAATTTCAAACGAGAGTGTGAAACATGACCAAGTCTAGAATGCCATAAAAAATACTTAGAGGATGAACTGGTTAAATGAAAAGAAGATAAATCAACAGAGGTGGCAGCTGCATAGCCAGGAGTACGCAGCTCATCCAAAACATATAGACCCCCCTGTCTACGGCCTGTCCCAATCAGCCTCTTGGAATCGGGATCCTGCACAGAACAAGAAGTGGAAGAAAAATGAACAGAATATCCAGAATCACATAATTGACCAACAGATGCAAGACTGAGAGTAAGTTTAAGGATACAATAGACATTTGAGAGAGACACGTGGGGAGTGTGAATAGTGCCAATGCCATCTAATGGCAAATGTGAGCCATCAGCAGTAACAATAGTAGGGGAACATGAGTCAGAAGACAAAGATGTAAACTTAGATGAATCAGGAGACATATGAAAAGAAGCCCCAGAGTCTAAAACCCATAGGGATGACGGTTTACCTGAGGGATTTGATGAAGGCAAACCTGTTGGAGAACGAGTAGTCATGGCAAAATGCTGAGGCGGCGGGACTGTCTGACCTGAGGACGGAGACTGAGTAGCAAGGAATCTCTGAAACTGTTCTGCAATGGCATCCATAGAAGGATTCTGAGAAGAAGCCACATCCAAATCACCTGTAGGTGCGCGCCGCAGCCCATATAAGATGACCCACTACGGGTCTGTCCCTGTCCGGTACCCTGTGTGCGTGGCTGTCCACCACGGTTCTGTTGCTGAGACTTATCACCAGACGTCGAATTCTTCAAGGCTAATGCAGGGCACTGGCTTTTCCAATGTCCAGGCTTCTTACAATAACGACACTCATCCTTTTTAGCAGTATTTGTCCGAAACTGTTGAGATGGTGTCGCTAAAACGGATGCGAAGGGGCGGTTGGTACCTTTTCGGTTTGTGTTTTCGACGAGTTTCTTGACTAACAACTCGTGAACCACCGAATCGACGAGAAGGCAAGGGATTACGATGCATAATCGAAGCACGACGGTGCGGACGAGCGAGTGTAAAGAGCTCGAACAAGACGCGATTCCTCCCGATGAACAATATAAGGTTCAAAGGCCTTCAATTCGCAGACTCGTCATAGCCGGTGATCCCAAAGAGCAAGTGATTTCAAAGATAAAATTCCCGAATGCCGCGATCATTCGTGACAAAGCACGGATTTCCCCTTCTAAGCGAAAACGAACGGATATATTGGTGCGCATAAACAAGTCTTCCCAAGTAGTCCAAACCTCCTTAGCAGTTTCATACTTAGCCAATTGCACACCAATCTTAACATCGACGAATTATTAATCCAAGTAATAATTTTTGAATTGGCACAATCCCACTTATCAAGCAAATCAAGCATAATTATCGTACTCTACCGTGGGAGCTTTAGCAACCCCGAAACATATTTCCACATTTCTTTCCCCCGAAGAAAATTTTTCATCACATAGCTCCAATATGAGTAATTTTTACCATCCAAACGAACACCAATTGACTGCAACGAGTCATCACTAGGGGCCATTGGTGAACCGAAAAAGACCCAAAAAAAAAAGGCACAAGTCGAACCTCAAGCAAATCGGACATTACTACACGATGGCCGGAACCCCAAACAAATCGATGCAAAATCGGAACCCCAAACAAAACGAAACAAAATCGAGACAAAAATCGATGCAAAACCGAATCAAAAACTCACCAAAGCGACGGCGGCAACGACCATATAGCGAGAGAAAAAAAATTCGGGGCTTCGCCCCGACCGAGCGGGGGCGCGCGCCCCCGTACCCCCGGCGAATATCGAGTTGGGCTTTAGATGATTATAGGCTCTGCTACCATGTTAGCATTCATACAACCAAACAAGAATTGAAAAGGAGAAAATGAACTTTGGAAGCTTGTGATATTACAATGAAAAGCATACCTAGTAGAATACACGAGAGAGGCTTATATATAAAAAGACAAAGCAAAACTAAAAGGAAAAAGACTAAAAATGCCCTTAAGGCTAAAATACTAATAGCTAATATAAATATATATGCTAACAAAGTGCAATATGAAACCTGTAAAAGATCCCAACAAAACTATGGATTGAACACGTATCGAATGATCCCACAACATTTTATTCAGATTTTCATCAAAGTCATGATAACTATACCTGTTAAAAATTATGTAAATGGATGCACATAACATGATCACACTTAAAAAGTTTGAAGATGATACAATCAATAGATTAAGCCGTTAAAAGATTGTTAGGATAATATCAAATATAACTACCGAGATAATCAACGTTATACACATGTAATTATATATTTTCTTGGTTAGAATCCCTTTGATACATAAATTGATAATTTCATGGTACTTAACAAAAACATTTACAATAATTGTGATTAATCAACTATTGTAAATTAAAAATCTTGTTGCGTTTTTTTTTTCCCACACATGCACACGATAGGACTCGAACCCGTGATCAAGAGGTCATGAGGCCTCAGCTTAACCACTTGAGTTAAGCCTCATTGGCAACGAAGGGAGTATTTGGTAGGGGCAAATTACGGATAAAGACACGACCATTATGGCATAACGAATGATACAACCAAATTTATTATCTTTGATAATAATGAGAGTACATGTTGAAGTATTTAAAATGTTAATTATCTACTCCTATCAACTTAATTTTTTGAGAAAGATGGTAGTTCATAATGGTATCAGTGCGGGTGGTCATAAGAATAATCATCGCTATAGCTGCCAACTCTGTATTACATTTATATTGTGCAAGTTTGGCTTGTTGGCCATCTTTGTGTTTCATGTTGACCCAGACTTATTATATGCCTACACTTGAAGTGACGTGTATAAGATGTTAATTACTTTTAGAGAGAGATGGTAATTCAACAGTACATCATATACAATGGATCCTACATCATAATCTAGGATCAGTAATTTTATTGTCTCACCCGTTGTGGCATAATGATTGTTTTTCTATCATTACTCCTATCTCAAAGTTGTTAAAAAAGAGGTTGCTCTTAAAAAATATATAGGTGGTTCTTGATTACAAATTTTGTTACACGTGATAAATTATACAATTGTTCCAATAGAAAATGGCGGAGCCATGGTAGTGGTGGTGGTGGTGAATCGGCGGTTTTCTGGCGGCGTGTGGCTCTCATAATCCATATAAGGCTTCGGGTTCTTAGCCGGCGGTTATGGCGGTTACTCCTTTGTCGGAGGTGTTAGTCAACTTACTGGCTCCTCTCTCCGATTGGAAGTGACCGTCAACGACGGTGATTTTCCGGCGATGGCTACCAGTCCCATGTTTTCACCCTTGATTGTAGTTCCTTTGCGAGTCAGTCTGTATGTTTGTTTGTGTTTGTCTGTATCCAGGTTGGTTATGTTTGGCCTTCATGGGGCTTTACTTTTATCAAAGCGCTATTGTGAGCTTATTGCTTTGACAGCAATCTAGTAGGTAGTTTGTTGTTTGTGCTCGTTTGTTTTGTGGTTGCAGTCAGAGCAGTCTTACTCGAATTCGCATTAACAGAGCCCAGTTCTTCCATTCCCATTTCGAAGGACATGGCCTAGGCAACGAAAAAGGGGGCCGATACTTCAACTACTCAACGGCTTTCTGGATTTTAACGCTCCGGTGTGTGTACTCGACATGTAAGTAGCTAGAACTCGGTCGAATAAGAACCCGCTATTACCTCTGCTGTAAATTTCTTATTCATTCAAGGCGCTCGGTCGGTGCTCCTTTCTCATCTCAAACGGGTGTTTTCCGGCTTTGTCTGTATGTCTTTACCGGCGTTAGTCCGGCTTTCTAATAAAATCTTTCGTACTTTTGGGGTATACATTAGTTAATTTCGTTTCGGTAAAAAAAAATTTATTCTTTTCGCTTTTATTTAACTGTCGTGGTTATCAAAAATAAAAATTAATTTTTATTTGTCGTAGTTAAATTTTCAAATCATTTTATCTATATTTACTCTTATTTATTAAGAGGTGAGAGGTTGAAAACAAATTTGTATTAATTATATTCAAGAGTTGTTATTGACATTTTAATGTTAAATCAAAACATTAACTATTCTTTTTAATATATAATTTCTGACAACTGCGACGGTTAAATAAGAACGATGAGTAGTTGTACAATATATAGTACTCAAATGAGGAACACGTTTGATCAGGAAAAAAAACAAAAAAGTCATGAAATTTACATTACAGGTATATATCTAGAGGATGATGATAAATGCTACAATGCTACTAAGGTTATAAAGTGCATCACGTGTTTTCACGTTTATGGTCCTGTTCACTTATAGAGCTTGAAAATGATTTAGATATACTTCATTCGTACCAAAAATAAGTCATTTCAGAGTTTTTTTTTTTTTTTATGTATTAATAAAGTAGTTAAATATCATTAATATATAACTAAAATACTTAATACACGATTTAACAATCATAAATACAACAACCGTAAAATAGTTGTATGAATATAAATTAGTAATAAGACATTGAAAAATGTTAATAAATATTTTTTTTACCCAATAAATACTTTTTCTTAGTGTGAATAACTTATATTATCAAACAAAATCAAAACGTTAAGATAACTTATATTATGAGATATCGAATTTATTAAAAGAAAAATTGATTAACCCTGATCTCCATACTAGATTATAGTCTAGTTCACCACTAGACCAATGTACATTTTAATATATGGTTTAAAAATAAAGGTAAATATTTGATTTGATGGATCGGTGTGTCTCGCACAAAATGATACGGGCATAATCATTATAAAATCACGGTTGATACAACTAAATTTCTACGGTTAATTATAATGAAATATCATTACCAAAGATAATAATATTGATTGTATCACCCGTTATATCATAATGGTTATGTCTCTATCGTTACTTTCTTACTCGTATAAGAGGAGACACGGTGAGGCTTCATTATACCACATTCATCAATCATCACCACTACACTCTAGAAACACAAAAGAGTAATAATGGAGATGGAGCTTTACAACTTCATGTTTGTCTGGTCTACAGTGTTTGCATCTCTATGCTATTGCCATGGCATCGCCAAGGTCTTCCCTGAGGGCAAAGAAAGGCTTCTCGCTATTCTTCCAGTTGTTTGTGTGTTCTTGGTGCTTCCTCTCCAATTAGCCTCCGTCCATTATGGTGGCATTTCAAGTTTCCTCATTTCTTGGTTGGCTTGCTTTAAATTGCTGCTTTTTGCAACCGGAAAAGGCCCTTTATCTACTGATCTTTCTCTTCCTCGATTCATCGCTTTTGCCATTCTTCCGATCAAAGCTCGGGAAGTAAAACAAGAACCCACCAAGAAAACCCCCAAATCGAATCTTAATTATTTTGCGAAATTGATGCTATTGATTATTGTCTACAGGGCTTATGATTACAAAAGCTATCTTCATCCTATGATTGTGTACTTTATTTACGCTTTGCACATGTATTTCGCTATAGAGCTGGTTTTAGCCGCACTCGGCGCCGGTGCTCGGGCGTTGGTCGGAGTTGAACTTGAGCCACAGTTCAACAAGCCTTACCTGTCTACCTCGCTTCAAGATTTCTGGGGAAAAAGGTGGAATCTGATGGTGACTAACATTCTACGCCAAACCGTGTACGATCCTGTCCGTACGTCTTCCGCGTCGTTCCTTGGCCGGAGAGCCGCTTCACTGGCGGCTCTTATGGCAACCTTTTTCGTCTCCGGCTTGATGCACGAGCTAGTTTTCTACGGCTTAGGCAGAGTAATTCCGACCGGTGAAGTCACTTGCTTCTTCCTCCTCCAAGGCGTCGCTGTAGCTATTGAAATTATCTTGAAAAAGAAACTAAGGGGAAAAATTCAGGTGCCCAGAATCATTTCAGGTCCGTTAGCAATTGGGTTCGTGATTTACTCGAGTTCCTTGCTGTTTTTTCCGCCATTGATGAGAGGAAAAGTTGATGTGAGAGCATGCAAAGAGTCGCTTGCTTTCATTGAGTTCGTAAAGCATGGCAAGCAACTCAGTCCAAGTAATTTCACCTGTCCATACTTCTAACTAGTAATTAATTAATTCCGATTAATTAATTAAATAAATAATTTAGTAATTTTTCTGCTGTGTGAAACATCCTCTTGTGTCCATGTTCTTCATTAATTATGAAAGGGGAATTTAGTCGAACATTTGATGCAAAGAATCGGATTTTATTTAGTATTCTTTTAGTAGTAGTATTTATTTTAATGCATTTTGGAAGATTTGAGATACAATTAAATACTACCTAATAATAGATATCCACTAAACGATCAATGAAAATTGAGTCTTTAACTTAAATGACCTCTACAGCCCTACTCTAAAGCTCTACGAGTATATGTTAAAGGATGGTTATATTTCAATTGTTTAGTTTCTAAAACTTGTTTGCATATTTTTTTCCCGAGAAAAGTCGATACAGATAGTCAAACTCTCACATCTCATCTTAACTTAGTAGGTAAGATTATTATTACAATATATCTCAGCTCAACGCTCAACTACAACATTTTCATTACAACACATTTATTATTTTACTACCGGAAGGGCACACTACATTCATTTGGTGAGATGTAGTGTGGTTGCAAAAGATCAAAACACTAACACAATATACATTTAGACCATAAGACTTAAAATAATTAATAAATCATTCTTAATGGTGAATAATATGTAAATATATTACCAATAGTAGTCTTGCGTTAACCACGTCATAATTAAGGATAACTTTAAATGGTACTATAACATGCATCGCATACAACATTTGGAGTCCTGATCCCCTCATGTTCATATATCCCAATTGTGGTGTTTACACTTGTATTGTAACGCCTCCAGATCCCGGGTTTGGTAGCGCTAAATTAGTCATAAATGTCCGGTCAACTGCTTAGACTGCCGTCCTCGTTTAGTCTAAAAGGGCTAACCCGAGTTGACAAGACATTTATGTCTCACACTTATATGGGGGTGAACATTCTATTACTTTATCGATGTGAGACTTTTCATTCTCTCCCTCTTATAAGGGACTGGCGTCCTCGCCAGGACGGCCAAGACTGTTCTCGGATCGTCCCTACCAGAGGTAACTAGAGGTCATCCTTACACCGTCTTCTTGTACGGTGCGCGCGCATAGTTCGTCGATAGTCGGCTCGAATACCATTTCGTAACGCCCCGCACCCCGGCCAGTAGCGGCTAAATGAGTCATAAATGTCCGGTCAACCGCTTGGACCGCCGTCCTCGCTTGGTCTAAAATGGCTAACCCGAATTGACAAGACCTTTATGTCTCACACTTATATGGGCGTGAGCATTCTATTACTTTATCGATGTGGAACTTTACATGTATACATATGCAGGATTTTTTTTTTCTCTTTTCTTTTGTGTGGCTGACATTGCATAGGATCCACAAGTGCACGGGAGTGAAGGGTGGGTTGGTAGAGGCGAGAGATAGGGTGGCACAGGCGTGGGTTCAATGGTGAGGTAGTGGTGAGTCAATGTTAGTGAGTGATGGGAGAATGTGGGTCGGTGACTGCCCATGGTGATAGGGTGGGTTAGTGGCGATGTATAGTGGTAGGGTGGGTGGTTGGTGGCGTGTGATGGTGGGGTAGGTCGTTGGCAGTGAGTAATAAAATGGTGGGTATAGGTCGTGGTGTGAGGAAGTGTGGTGGGTGGGTCGTGGTGGACGACGGTCGATGATAATGGAGTATGTTGGTGGCGAATAATGATGATGGGTGGGTTAGGACGTGCGGGTAGTGCAGGATATGCAGTTAGGTTGTTGGATGTGTGGGTTTTAGGAGGTGATAGATGTGGGTGGGTGACGATAAGTGTTGGTGGGTTGTCATTGGATACAAAAGGTACCAAGGCATCCAGTAATAGGTGGTTATGATGAAATTGGGGTGACAAGCAATGATGAGCAGTGATAAGGAATGGTTGTAGGTTGTTTGATGACGTGTGATAGTAGAGCGTGTGGCGACGGGTGATGGTGGGTGAGTATTGAGGTAGGTGAGTGGTGGTGAGGAGGTGGAGGTGGTAAGGTGGTAATGGTGGTGGTGGGGTAAGCATTGTGCTTTGTTTTGTTTTGTTTTGTTTTGTTTTTTTTTTTTTTTTGACACTAGAGCATTGTTATTTTATTGAACTACTATGCATAGAAAATGTGTAATGTTTTGTTCCTAAAGAAAGAACGAAAATGTGTAATGTTTTATAGTCGGTGTATCACATGTATTCTTTATGTACCGAGTACAATAAATGTGACACTGCTACTATTCTGCATTAAAGATAAGTCTAAATGATCCAAGTCAATTGTGTGGTAGAAAAAGTTCACCAATGGTTTATAATTACGTCCTTGTTAATGGATAAAAGAAAGTAGGTGCAATATCATTGAACCTCATTTGTCTAAATAGTGGTCGATTTAACGATGGAATCAAAAATTGATGTTTGAAGTTTCGAGGGAAATTTTTGGATGGTGAATTTACGGTGAATTGACACGTGGTTGATCGGAGCGACATAATTTACGTTCAGATGTAAACTGTGTGACTACGATCAATCCACGGGTCTCTTCACCATAAATTCTCTCACCACCCAAGAAATTCTCGTCATATGAGGCTCTTGGGTACTCACTGCACATGGGGTTAAGTAACCCGTCGGTTGTAACGCCCCACTCCCAGATACCGAGCCATTATCCGTGAGAGAACGTTCGGCGCGTATAGCATTAAATAAATTTAATATTATACGACAGCCTCTACGTCGTCGTATCAAAATAAAGCAACGGAAGCCCAAAAGGCTCGGGTAAAAACCTTAAATGCTACTAGAATACAAACCAAGTAGGGGTAGAAAGGAAAAACTTACAACGTACGATGTTACAAAATATAGATACAACCCTTGTCTTACAAATTTGGAATAAAAGTACAACATGTTATTTAAGAATCTACAACATACTATAGTACAACCTTTAAAAGAAAGTAATAGAAAACATCATCAGCACCAACGTCATCAAAACATCATCGAACCCCTCAACGAGCTCAAGGACAACGTGTTCGTCTTCTCACCCCAAAAGCACACAAAACAACATATGCAATTGAGATAAGTACAAAGTCTTGCTAGAAGAGGAAGAAAGTTTAATGTATATTCATGTCTTACAACGAAAGGTTCATTAATTATTATTAAGTTGTCTTTATGAGACCGACTCAGTTGTGGGGTTCACTTCATGCTCATCAACATGTCGTGACTAAACGTTTCTAACTTAATTTATCTTTGCCACATCGGCATTCAAGGGCACAACGCATGGTGCTACTCACCACGAGGTATCGTTTGCAACCTATCAGTGGATCACACCGATAGCCACGGGTTAAGACCCGATAGTGGCCAGCAGAGTTATTCACTTTATCTGACCGCCCACACATCGCGATTTGGCTAGGTGCCTTACCAAGAATGTTGCGATGTTTAGTCTTTTAGCTACACACGTACGTTTATTGTTAATTATTAACTAGCCACCTATGTATTTTCAAGTAAGCTCCCTCACTTCTAATACTCTCTTTCTTAGACCACTAGTACACGGACAAGCGCCAAGACATACACGTACATTGATGAATACTAATTCATCAAAGCACAAGCCTATCATGCCCTTCCGACGGTCCCGAACTTTAACTCCCTTTAAGAGTACATTCGGTGCCGGAACTGAGCGCATCAGAAACTCATTCAAGGCTTGTTCATGTTTGTTTAATATTAGTAGATCAAGAAACAACACTTGAAACTCAACACATAGCTCAAACATCATATTTCCCAAAAGCAAGATCAATGCGTGCGCATTCTAACTGTACAGGCCCTAAACCTGATTTTCAACACTTCTCTCGATTCTACAACCTTTCTAACATGTTTATCACCAAAAATACACATCAAAACAAAGCAGAAAAAAACGACCTTTAAACATACCATAACATCTTGTACTAAAACAACAACCATTAACATGATTTACAATCAAGAAATCAACACAAAAGCTCAACCTTAACATCATAAAACTTTAATTAAACATTAGAAAGAGCCTCTTACTTGATTGAAGTCACAAACCAAAACTAATCTCTGCAGCACTTAAGCAGGCCTCAAACAAGATCTAAAAGATCACAATTAACATGAATTAATTGCTGATCAAAGCTTCTAAACAAAGAACTACGAAACAAAACCCTAGAACATGAATTCATGATCCTTTTCATGAATTTACAGCAGAAATTCGACTCCAACATACCTGAGAATCAGACCCATATTCTGGTATCAAAACGATTCTCATCTTCTCATGGTTCCAGCGGTACATTCGGATTTCTAAACGGATTCACGGATCAAAAGTTATGCCCAAAACCTTAAAACACAAAACATCATGATCTTTTACGATTTTGCAGCAGAAAACGAGTTAATTATACCTGGATTATTTCCTGTAAGAGTATTTTTAGAATAATCTACGCTCTGAGGCGATCGTTTTGACTATTCATTGCTGCAAAACGGAACTACGGATTGGAAGATATGAATTTTTGAAGTTTATCTCCTTCGCCAATGTAGAAGTCGACTTTGGCAGAGGATGATGGAACGCACAGCAGTTTTTTTTTTCTGTTCAGATTTTTAGAAACGAAAAGTTATGAGTGTGAGAAGTTTTAATCTTGAAAATAACCTCCCAAAGATTGATGTTATTTATTAACTCCCAATAACTTCCCTTTATATTTCAAATAAAACTTAAATTCTTTATTTAAATATTATAAATTTGAACCTTATGTTAAAAGACGTTTTTGCCCTTTTTGGAAAAGTCGGAATGTTACATTCTGTAACGCCCCCAGACCCCGGTCTGGTAGCGCTAAATGAGTCATAAATGTCCGGTCAACTACTTAGACCGCCGTCCTCGCTTGGTCTAAAAGGGATAACCCGAGTTGACGAGACCTTTATGTCTCACACTTATATGGGGATGAACATTCACTTAATTTACCGATGTGGGACATCACATTCTCCCCCCTTTATAAGGGATTTGCGTCCTCGCCAGGACGGCCAAGACTTGTCCCGGATCGTCCCTACCAGAGGTAACTAGAGACCATCCTTACACCGTCTTCTTGTACGGTGCAGCGCATAGTTCCGTCTGATAGTCGGCTCTAAAACCATTCTGTAACGCCCCCAGACCCCGGACCTGGTAGCGCTAAATGAGTCATAAATGTCCGGTCAACTGCTTAGACCGCCGTCCTCGCTTGGTCTAAAAGGGCTAACTCGAATTGACAAGACCTTTATGTCTCACAATTATATGGAGGTGAGGATTCACTTAATTTACCGATGTGGGACATCACATGGGTTGATCGGAGCCACACAGTTTATATCCTGGACGTAAATTGCGTGGCTCCGATCAACCACGGGTCACTTCACCGTAAATTCCCTTTGGATAAGAGTTGGGTGTAGACCTGACCACAATGAACCGGAACCGGCTGGACCCGTCTAAACACCCTGGACCTGTGGACCAGACCAGCGGTTCCATGGCTCGGGGTTCACTGGCCCTACGGTTTCCCGGTTCCATGGCGGGTTGGGCTTGAAGAGACCCGGAACCGGCCTGTGACCCTGACGGTTCATGGACCCGTCCCTAACCGGCCCGGAGGTTCCAACAACTATTTTTTTTCTTCAAATTTTCCAACCATTTCTTCTTATAAATACCCATCATTCTCACCATTTCACTCACACTTACGCTCCTAATATCAATTCTACATTTCTTCCTATAAATGCCCCTCATGTAACCTAATTTTTTGAAAACATATTCATTACAATCGAATATAATTAATAGTAATTTATTATTATAATTGATTAGAATAAATAAATTTTGAAAATTTAAAAATTTACTCCCTCCGTTTTTTTTATCTATTACATTTCAGAATTTGCTCTTTTTTATTTATCTGTCATTTTACATTCCAATGCATTATTTAGTATTTTTTCCTTTTTTACCAATAAAATATTTACATCTTCAATAAAAAAAATACATTTCCAATACTAAAAACCTCTTTACCAACAAAGTATTTACCTTTCCAATAAAAAAAATACATTTCCAATACTATATTTTAGACATATTAATTACTTTCTTAATTAGTGTGATTCTTCTCTCTGCGACATATATATAAAAACGGAGGGAGTATTATTTATTTGAACTGTGAACGAACCGTGTGAACCGCCAGTACAACCCTCCGAACCTCCAGTTCAAGGCCCGTGTTGAACCGACAGTCGCACCAAACCGCCGGTTCCGGGCCGAGCTGGGCCGTGTCATCCATTTGGTCAGCTCTAGCTGGGTGGGTTAGATTTATAGTACTAATGGTGTGATATCCCACATCCGTAAATTAAGTGAATGCTCACCCCCATATAAGTGTGAGACATAAAAGTCTTGTCAACTCGGGTTAGCCATTTTAGACCAAGTGAGGACGGCGGTCTAATCAGTTGACCAGACATTTATGACTCATTTAGCGCTACCAGGCCCGGGTCTGGGGGCGTTACAGAATGGTATTCAGAGCCGACTATCAGATGGAACTATGCGCTGCACCGTACAAGAAGACGGTGTAAGGATGTCTTCTAGTTACCTCTGGTAGGGACGATCCGGGACAAGTCTTGGCCGTCCTGGCGAGGACGTCAATCCCTTATAAGGGGGGGAGAATGTGATATCCCACATCGGTAAATTAAGTGAATGCTCACCCCCATATAAGTGTGAGACATAAAGGTCTTGTCAACTCGGGTTAACCCTTTTAAACCAAACGAGGACGGCGGTCTAAGCAGTTAACCGGACATTTATGACTCATTTAGCGCTACCAGGCCTTAGGTCTAGGGGCGTTACAAATGATATATGATTGAATTATATAAGTTTTTTTTATGTTTCAAAAATAAAATCCAGATTGGCTTCGGCCCCTGGCCAGGTAGAAAGATGGCAATGTGTTTCATGGTGATCATGTATGATATATTATTCCTTTCAAAAAAAAAAAAAAAAAAAAAAATATATATATATATATATATATATATATATATATGATGTTGTCCCTTCAAAATAAAAAAATAAAAAGTTGATTCAAAAATAAGAACAAAATATTATATTATTCGATGCTTTAGTTCAACCGAGTGAATTGTGTTTTTTTCTTTTTCCTTTTTCGTTGTTGTGCCGTTCGATTTGATAAGGAATTTCACGAAAACGATGTAATTATATCGAATATCTCTTTTTTTTTGCAGGATGATCGAATATCTCTGATGGTAGAAATTAATGATTCTTACTTTTGTGTTTTCTTACTTTTATTTTGGATGGTGTGATGTTTTATCGATTTTATATGTAGTAAAGTATACTCTCTGATGCCCATCGATCTGCTCATTAGACATATTCACACCATCTAGCGAAAACGAAGAAAAGATCTTTTGCCCCGAGGTAATAAACAAATTAAAGTTAATTACTTTTGAATGGTTACGGATTGGAATTTTTGGAAATCTCCTGTGCTTGATTTTATCATAATACGCGGCGGGGAGAATGAAGCAGCAGCCACACACACAACTCAAGTTGTTTTCCTTTAGATTTTTATTTTTCATCTTGCTAAATCATTCTTTTTAACCGACTCATATTGATATTTAATGTGTTATTCGGATCCCGGTGGTGTCATTAGGCTTGACAATGAAAAAATGAGCCTTTGAATTGAACACTGTTCTCATAATCAACAGCAACATCAACTACGTCTGCTGGTGTGATCTTTTGTTTGTTCATTTTTCAATTATTTGTTGTTCTCGACTGACTCAATGGCTATATCGGTTTTTTTTATTTTTCATTATTGATAGACTCATCCAGATGTAAGTGTGCATAGTTTTAGAAGAATCCCCGAGTCACATGTGACAGAAGGATTGATGTAATCTGAATTGGTTACTTTTTGAAGGAGTAAAGTAAATGTGTTGTAACATTATTTTAATTTTTTTTTTCAAGAGGTAACCAAATTATTTCAGATATGTGTGTAGGTTTTATTTCCCATGGAGGTGGAAGTGAACTTTCAAATTTATCTATGAGGTGGCGGTGATTTTTTTGCGTTTCGGTGTCACCTCTCTCAGGTGCCCTGTTATATGTCCATTATTTCTTATTTTCAAGTTTCATTCATTGATGGGATGATGAAGTTTGGATGTAAAGGATGCTTCTTTTTTATCATTCAGAAAAAGGATGTTGTTTTTAGTTGAACTTGATTGATATTGCATCATGGTGAACTTTTTTTCATCATTTGTCTGTTCTATTTGTGTGCCAGTTTTGATTTTGAAATTGAAAGTTGGAAAATTCATTGGCCAAATACATGGATTGATCTGTGACTATTTCTTCTTGAAGGTGAATCTGTGTTACTTTCGCTCTTTTGTTGACAATTTTGAACCTTCATTGTTTTTTGGAGACATAATATTTCTTGAAAGCCACCACAATTTTGAACCTTCATTGTTCGTCGGCAACACAGTTGCTCCACCATCCTATGGCAGGAACAGGTTCTTCAGGTATTGCTACTAAGCTTCCTGTGGTCTTCATTTTTTTTTATTTTTTATATAACAGTCATTTATTATATTTACAAATCTTGCACTATATTCCTTCTACTTGCACTACTATGACGTTACCTTTTCACTCTTCCTATGCATTTCTATCACAGAATCAAGGATGTTGGTCTATGTGGGTATTACATTTTCTACATATTCGAATTTTTCTTTGAAAATGAAAAGGTGAGGTTTTGTTTATGATGCCTACCTTACATTTTCTACATATTCAAATTTTTCTTTGAAAATGAAAAGGTGAGGTTTTGTTTATGATGCCTACCTGTGAAACACCATTCTATTGTTGCAGTATGAAATTAAAACAAAAGATTTGGCATGAAGGATGTTTCTATCTTTCTGTTTTACATCTTTCATAATTTTACATTCATAATTTTACATCTTTCTGTTTGTTTATTTAATTTATGTGTTTCCTTTTTCTTTATACACAATAGTGAACTGGAAAAATCGTTGTTAGCTTGAAAACATTATTCTGAATCGTAGATGGAAGTGTATAATGCAGTTGTACAAGAATATTTGAATGGTGAATATAATGTGATATCTTATACATATCATGTTAAAATAATTCAAATTTGTCTGTGCAAGTAAAGTAAATGTGCTATTTTTATGTTTATGTATATATATATATATATGATGTTGTCCCTTCAAAATAAAAAAATAAAAAGTTGATTCAAAAATAAGAACAAAATATTATATTATTCGATGCTTTAGTTCAACCGAGTGAATTTTGATAAGGAATTTCACGAAAAACGATGTAATTATATCGAACCAAGTCTCAAAACGAAGAGCATAAACAAATTAGTGAATTTTTTATCACGTTTGGATCGCTAGATCAAAAGATGAGTGTTTGAAAAATTAGGGGGGGGGGGGATAGGTAAAACTATAAGTGAACAAAAATCCCGGAAACCAAATCAATTGGTCGGACCAAATTGAATAATACCAAAAAGCATAAATCATGATTTTTCTGTCCTAAAACTAAAAACAAATTGTTTAAAGTAATTTGATTTTAATTTGAAAAAAATTATAACCGCTTCAAACCGAACCTGTCTAGATTTATACTTTTATTAATAACTAGCTAAATGCACGTGCTTCGCACGTGTTTTAATCAAATTATAAAAATATCAATTAAGAAAAGTGCTAGTATAGTTTAACATTATATATGTTGCGAGGGTATGTGGTTACTTAACTATGTTGAATAATGATAATTGTTATAAAATAATGTCATTCTTCCACATGGTACATATCAGTTGTTATATCTTGATTGATTCATTTTGAAAATTGGTAAAATATTATTGATGTTGTTTGAGTAGTTTGGTATTGATAGATGTATTTTTTCTCTCCATGCATTTGAACAACATATGTTCATAATATAATAGAATTCTATAATGAATTTAAAGAATAACATTGATATAATATTCACATCAATATATAATCAACCATAAGTTTAACATTTAGTTTTGCTTTGTTTAATGAACTGTTTAACCACCGGTACACGGGCTAGTCAGAAGTTGAACTTTGGGCACCTCTATTCTAGGGTCCCTCGTTCTATTCAAATACTTTAGCAAGTAGTACTGTTAGAGAAAAATCGCTAATGTCGGGACAATTTGAACATATCACCTTATAATTATCAAGTATTTTAGCTTGACAATGCCAAAAATGCCTTGACAATAATCGTAACCAAATACTTTGCCTCACATATCACCACGGGATGCCCATCCATTATGGCCATGCTTGTAGATTATATTGATTGTTGTTACACGTTATCCATTAACTTTTAGGAGAATTTAGGTAAAACACTTGAAAAGTTTTATTCAATGAAAAGAGTGCAGATATTCTAAATTTCGTAAAAAGGGTGGAAGGGACTTTAAAATTATTATAAAGGGCATATATAACATCCTTCACAAAACCCATTATTATATATTGGTTTCCTTGGTTGTTAGGTATTTTCTTAAAGGTATATGGATTTAAGTAATACTTCATTCAGTCGGCTGCCCCATAATGCTAAAGGCCGGGCGCAACCGCCCCTAATTGTTACATACAAATGATAACCATTACTAAATGATCTCATTTTTAAATATATGAGATCATAAAAATGATCATGTTTACAAATAAATTATATCATGTTTTATATGATGCATTTTTTATTCATTTACATACGAAAAGCATTATTAGTCTACAAATTCGTGTTTTTATTAATGAGTTTGCCTCGAATCTCTAACAAATCATTTAACATTCTTTAAGTTCTCTCTACCTAAATAATACCATTAATTTATTATGCATAAGTGTGGTTATTGATCATAAGTACATATATACTTTAGTCATATTCTAGCTACAAATAATCTTGGTACAACAAATTATTCTTGGTTGCTTACCAAGGAAATCGAGGGGGGTTGCGATTTTAATTTGCACCGCTTTAGTTAGTATTCATTACCATTCACCAAAAATCGAGTCAAACATGATCTTGTTCATAATTGGCTTTGTTCGTTTAACAACTCTATCGATGAGACTACTGGTTATTAAATTCATCATTTAAAATATTGTCAATACACCCCTATAAAAATAAATAAATAAAAAATCAGAAATATGGATTACGTTGTACGTACACATGTATGTTGCAGTGAAATATACTTGGTTTTTTTTATATATATATATATATATATATATATATATATATATATATATATACACTTTGTTTTGTTTTGAGGAGCATGGATCCTCAGTTGTGCTTCATTCACAGCACCCGTGACTATGGGAAGTGGTACATTCAGAATTTCCTGCTGAAAGTACAAAAAACAAAAAAACAAAAACAAACTCTATACACCCAAAATTTCAGAGCTTGTGTTTTTCTTTTTCTAAAGACAAACCATAATTTCTCACCGTTAGTTTCAACAAACACAAAAGTCTAGTCAAAAGTACCACAACAGTAAGAAAGAACTTTTTCAGCAATCAGATTTGATTAGAAACACAGAAACACAGAAGTCTAGTCAAAACACTTCTGCGTGATCTAACAAAATAAGAACAAGTCGAATCCCGTTTTCCCATGAATCAACAAGAACAGCGGGCCAAGTTAGATCAACCTCAATACAAGAAGTCATGATTGAGTTATTCGACAACTCTACCGCACCCCCGGAAACAACTGGCCAAAACGAAAGAGATGTGGCAGTGGTGGCGGGTTCTGATAAATTTCATGAATCTTGATCTAAGAATTCAAAACTGTATTTGGCGGGAAAATTGGTTTGAGCTATAGAAGAAGAAGAAGCTTGACATTTTATTGATTGAACTGAAAACTGAGTTTACAGTGCTTACATTTCACCTTATATAGAGTTGAGATCAGTAAATTAACATAACTGATTCAGTTGGAGCGGTTACAACAAACTACAATGTATCAACTAATTCTGCTATGCTAAGTGTTCGACCACATGCTTCAATGAACTAACTATATTAACTTAAGTTCAGGTTGCTGTGCCTTCATGTACTTCAACACCCCCTCTCAAACTGAACTTCAGGGCTTGTAGATATTTACTATAGGATATGAGTCTAGGAGTGTCAAGAATCTGCCTTTATCTAAAGGTTTAGTGAATAGGTCAGCAAGCTGTAGACTTGTTGCTATTGGTAGTGGTTTCAGAATGCCTTGCTGATATCTGTCCCTGATTACATGGCAGTCTATCTCTATGTGCTTAGTCCTCTCGTGAAAAATAGGATTTTCAACAATGTGCAGGGCACTCTTATTGTCACAGAACATAGGAACTGGTCTGTCTTGTCTTACATTAAATTCAGCAAGCAAATAAGTCAGCCATTGGATTTCACAGGATGCCATGGCCATGGCCCTATATTCTGCTTCTGATGAACTTCTAGATGTTGTAGTTTGCTTCTTAGATTTCCAACTTATAAGAGAATTTCCCAGGAAAACAGAAAAACCAAGGTTATGGATCTTCTTGTATCATTACATCCTCCCCAATCGAATCCACATAGCATTTCATTTCTAGATTACCTTCGCTTTGGAAAGAATATGCCTTGGCCGGTGATTTCTTGAGGTATTTCGGGAGTTTGTGTTTCGCTTTAAGTTGGAACTCGTTGGTTTATCAAGGAATTGACTAAATTTCTTCGTGTTGCAAGTGTGATATCCGGTCTTGTTAGTCCTAAGTATAATAGCTTCCCTACAAGACTTCTGTAATAGCTATTTGATTCCAGTTGTGGAGAATCTTTGCTGTGTAATTTGATTGTAGCATCAATAGGAGTCTGACTAGGCTTGCAATCTGAATATCCATAATCTTCTAGCAGTTCAATGCAGTATTTTCTTTGAGACAGTGTGATGCCCTTCTTTGATCTTGCAACTTCAAGTCCTAGAAAGTATTTGAGTTCTCCTAGATCCTTGATTCCAAATCTGTAATTTAGAAAACCTTTTAAGTCTTTTATTTCATTCATATCAGGACTAGTCACTATCACATCATCAACATATACCAACACTGCTACAAAGTGATCATCAGCTCCTTTTATGAATAGATTGTAGTCCTGTTTGGACTGCCTAAACCCCCTCTCAAGCAGGGCTTGTGTTAATTTTATATTCCATTGCCTGTTGGCCTGTTTTAAGCCATATAAAGATTTTTGCAGCTTGCATACAAGGCCTGGTTCTATTTGAAAACCTTCTGGAACTTTCATGTACACATCTTCTGTCAAATCTCCATGCAAGAATGCATTGTTTACATCAAGCTGATGGAGATTCCAACCTCTGTTTGCTGCAATAGCTAATAATGTCCTGACAGTAGTTAATTTGGCTACTGGTGAGAATGTATCCAAATAATCTAATCCAGGTTGTTGTGTATATCCCTTGGCCACTAGCCTAGCTTTAAATCTTTCAATTGTACCATCTGAGTTTCTTTTGATTCTATACACCCATTTGCAACCAATGGGTTGTTTCCCTGGAGGTAAAGCAACTATGTCCCAAGTTTTTGTCTGCTGTAGGGCTTTTAACTCCTTATCCATGGCTTCCCTCCATTCCTCATGTTGAACAGCTTCTTTATATGACTTTGGTTCTGTCAGAATCTGGGAACTGAGAACATAATGTTTGTAAGTGTTAGATAAATGATTCAAAGTGTCAACATGTGCAAGACTGTGAGGAGACTTGTGAGTTTTAACATTCCGCAAACATAATCCTTAAGATATGAGGGTACCCCTCATGTCTTGAGGATTTCCTTGTATTAGATTCTCGTGTTAGATGAATCTTGAATAGTTTCATTTATTTGTTCAAGGTGATCAATATGATCAATAGGAAATTGATCATTAATAGTGTCATGTGATGTAGGATCAGGATCATCTTGTAAGTGATCATTAGAATTAGGTTCATGCATGTCTGAATCTGACTGTGTAGGTAATGAATCAGGTGTAGATATGCACTGATCAAATGCCACGGGCAAAGGCAAGGTATTGATATTACCTGAAGTGTTTTCTATTTTGTAAGGAAAATTGAGCTCATGAAAGATAACATCCCTTGCAACAAATATTTGCTTTGTGTAGAGATTAAGAAGATAGAAACCTTTGACATTTGGCACACTGCCCAAATACACAGATTTTATACTCCTTGCTGCAAACTTGTTATTATCATGATGCAAATTTGAAGCATAAGTAAGACAACCAAACACTCTAATGTTGTTATAATTAGGTTTAGAACCATATAACATTTCATAAGGAGTTCTTTCTTGTAACAATGGTGTAGGAATCGGATTAATAAGATTTACAGCATGCAAAATGAAATATGACCAGTAAACTAAGGGCAAACCAGACTGGAACCTTAAACTTCTAGCAACATTCAAGATGTGTTGATGTTTTCTTTCCACCACCCCATTTTGTTGGGGTGTTTTAACAACTGAGGTCTGGTGTATAATCCCTTTTTCAGCATAGAAACCAGGCAAATCAAATTCCAAACCATTGTCAGATCTTAGAACTTTCACAACTTTATTAAACTGTGTGTTTACAAGATTACAGAACTGTTGAACAAGACCTCTAACTTCTCCCTTTGACTTTAACATGTGTACCCAACAAAATCTACTATAGTCAACTACTATCGTTAAGAAAAATCTATGACCATGTACACCTGTGATCCTGTACGGACCCCAAATGTCCATGTGAATCAAATCAAAACATGCTTCAGAAACAGTAGTACTTAAAGGAAAAGGAAGCCTTGTTTGTTTTGCTAAAGGACAAATCTCACAGATGTGTCCTTCTGGTACTTGAATTTGATCAAAGTCTTTGCTGATAGCTCTTAACCTTTGATCACTAGCATGACCCAATCAGTAGTGCCACAATATGCCATGACTATCCGTAACTTTATTAGAAGCGACGGCGATAAGAAAAAAGAATAACATGATCTATCACTTTAAGGATGTATAATCCCCTTTTGAGTTCAAATTTAAACCAATCTTCTTGAGTGTTATCATATCCCGAATCACACAAGAATCCATAAAAAACTTGACATTGTAAGCTCGGATCTAATCAGCTTGCTAATAGACATGAGATTAAAATGAAATTCTGGCACACACAACACATTATCCAGTATAAGATCATCATTGACTTTAACTTGACCAATATGAGTAATTTTAATGTCTCTACCATTAGGCAAACTTACAGTCATGTTATCAACAACTTCACAACGAGTGAACAATGCCTTATTAAAGATAATATGATCAGTAGCACCTGAATCTACTATCCACTCAAAACAATTATAGGTTCTAGAAAAACCTGAGTCAGAAGTTCCAAAGTTTGCTGAAAGAACAGCAGAATTGGCTGCACTAGGTCCAGTCATACTGATACTTTGGGAGCTGCCTTTTAGGATGTTAAGAATCTGCTGGAATTGCTCCTGAGTCACTGGTGCTTTAGGATCCACAGCTACATCTTGTGAATCTTGACCAATAAAATCACCTTCAGGAGCCACATTGACATTGTTAGCAGACACAGATCTGCCCCTACCTCTTCCTCTAAAATTTGTGGGAAATCCATGCTTCTTATAGCACCTATCCACCGTGTGACCAACCATACCACAGTGTGTACACTGGGGCTTCTTGCTGCCATTATTATAGCTCTTCCTGAAATTTGCATTTGCATTCTGATGCTGATCTTGATTATGTGCCATTAAAGCACTCTTAGCCATATTTCCAGAATGTGAAGCATCAAGAACATTCACAGAACTTGCATTGTGACTTGCATTTCCGTAATTCTGTTGTCTTTCTTGTTTCAAAGCCATAGAGAAAACATTCTTGATAGTAGGAAATGGAGAGATCATTAACACTTGAGACTTCATAGTAGCAAAATTATCATTTAGACCTTTCAAAAATCTGATCACATGATGCCTATCATTGTGATCCTTATACCATTGCTGACCACAATTGCAAGTTGGAGCAGGGGTCAAAACTATTAGTTGATCCTACAGAATCTTAAGTTTGGAAAAATACTCAGAAACAGAAAGATCACCCTGTTTCATATTTTGAATATCATCCAATAGATCTGATAATCGATCAAAATCTCCACCTCCATAACGATCTTCTAAATCATCCCAGATTTTCTGTGCAGTAAGACAATACATGAAACTCTGAGCAATATGTTTTGAAACAGAATTGGCTAACCAAGCCTTAATCATGCTGTTATTCTGTTTCCATAGCGCCAAATGAGGATCACCAGCAGGAGGAGCTGGAATCGTACCATCAATAAATCCTATTTTGTTTTTAGAAGACAAAGCATTCAACATAGCAACTTTCCAACTCTGATAATTGTGTTCATCAAGAACAGGTTGAACCAAGATGAAGGCTGGACTTTCACTTGGATGAAGAATCAAATCCGCAGAACAACGACTTGATTGGCCATCGAACAATCAAAGAAAAATAATGCAAGCGGAAGAATCACCGAATTTTCTGGAAACAATCAGCAAGAAAAACTGCAGAATTATCTGCTAAACGAAGAGAAAACACGAACGAAGATCAAGAATCATCTAAAACGCTCCGATACCATGATAAATTTCATGAATCTTGATCTAAGAATTCAAAACTGTATTTGGCGGGAAAATTGGTTTGAGCTATAGAAGAAGAAGAAGCTTGACATTTTATTGATTGAACTGAAAACTGAGTTTACAGTGCTTACATTTCACCTTATATAGAGTTGAGATCAGTAAATTAACATAACTGATTCAGTTGGAGCGGTTACAACAAACTACAATGTATCAACTAATTCTGCTATGCTAAGTGTTCGACCACATGCTTCAATGAACTAACTATATTAACTTAAGTTCAGGTTGTTGTGCCTTCATGTACTTCAACAGGTTCGGACATTGGAACCAGAAGATTCTATGCCGGAAAGTCTGAACTCGCTAATGCCCTAATGCTATTGAATAGATAATCGCAGAGAACAATTTGCCAATTCGAGATCGGACATTCAAACGCTTCTGGAAACAATTGGCGAATTTCGCAGAGCTTGTGTTTTTGATGGGTAGTAACAACTTTTTTTTTTATAAAACAAATAATCAATCTTTTCTTTCTTTATTAGGATTTATGCATGTACTCAACAAAAGAAGTTTTATTCTTATTATTAAGATATATTAGGGGAAAATTTTATGAATACTTATTGACGATGTTGGATCTCGTCACGTGTATTATCCAGGTCTAAATACTCTAGAACGACTTATCAAGAACTGATAACAATAGAGATGGAAATTGGGATCTGATTTAGAGTGAGCTTGAGAGTTAGTTTCTCTCAAGTTGCCTACGTATCCAATCAATGCAATTGGAATCAAGTCTCCGTAGTTCCTTAGGGTAGTTTATATATGGAGGCGTTTCGCCCTCTTTTCTTGTTTGACAAGTATAAGACTCTTAAACCCTAAGGATTATTTTGTGTAAATCATTTATTAAGAGATAATTATGATTATGTTTAAATTAGCAGATCCGCGTCCTACAATCACGGGATTCACCTTCTTTAACTAATTAAATAGGCACGTGCTTGAATTCCCCTTAGAGAGAAGAGTCCCGACGTCCTGCATCGGGCACCTCAAGTCGTCTCGACCAGGCTCTCCCGACTTCATTGACCGAGCCGCCCTGCAATGGTCAGATCGGGGAATGAGAGGGAAGACCTCTTTCGTGGGGTCAGGCCAACCCGAGATGGAGCTCCTGGCCCAGGTGATGTATGATAAAAATATAACCATACTATATGACTTTTTATATCGTATTTACGATAATATCGTATAAATTCTATAAAATATATCTAAAAACACATAAAAATCTAAATCGTTATAAATAGATATTATCGTTATAATTTTAGTAAAACTTAGAAGATGTCTAAATCGTCACGGGTGTCCTTGCGGTGTATGGATGGTGGATATCCGGTCGTATTTAAGGTGTGGTGTTACTCCGGCGGGTGGTGGTATGAGAGAGTTAGAATGGAGAGAGCTTTGGCTTGCAAGTATAAGTGTGTATTTTATATCTCATATATCCTTTAGTTTACAATGACCACCCCTTTTATGAGGTGGATAACTTAGGGAATAAGTAATCTATTAGATATTTTACTAATAGCTAGGTTTTACTTAGATACTAAGCAAGGCGAAATATCTAAGCTACAAGTGGGGAAAAGATCTGGATCAATCGGCGGCCATCTCTCTGAGGTCGCAAGGAGCAAGCCCTCTCTGGCCTCGCCGCCCGGCGACCCTTCTTGACCCGCCCGGATGAGATTCACAGATCCGTTGCACTTGCCCGGGACCGCAAATGCCTTGGTCGCGGCGAGGTGAGACACGTGGCCGCCCCTTTTGCGATCTCTCTTGTCATGCCGGAGGGTGGCCGCAGTGGGTTGTCCCTTACCGTCGAGGTGGTGGAATTATTTATACCCATCAATGGCCCCCTACTCCGTGCTTTAATGACATTCCCCGGGGATACGAAGGATGGAGTAATTATCAACACCTTTTATGACCTCATCGTCGGATGCGACTTGTACACTTAGTGGCCGTGCTTTCAAAGCAAGCGACCTCAAAGTAACTTTGGGCCTCGTTTTTGCGACCTTGTCGTCCGATGCGACTTGTTCGCTAAGAGCCGTGCTTTCAAAGCATGCGACCTCAAAGCAACTCTGGGTCTATTTTTTGCGACCTTGTCGTCTGATGCGACTTGTTCGCTAAGAGCCGTGCTTTCAAAGCATGCGACCTCAAAGCAACTCTGGGTCTATTTTTTGCGACCTTGTCGTCTGATGCGACTTGTTCGCTAAGAGCCGTGCTTTCAAAGCATGCGACCTCAAAGCAACTCTGGGTCTATTTTTTGCGACCTTGTCGTCTGATGCGACTTGTTCGCTAAGAGCCGTGCTTTCAAAGCATGCGACCTCAAAGCAACTCTGGGTCTATTTTTTGCGACCTTGTCGCCGTCAATCGTGGCCGACGTCGCCTTCTAGGTTTTCCTCCGCGGAACGATGCGGCCGTTTCAAAGAATCGCCTAGGTAGTTGTACGTGGATACCGACGGGACGCCTTTTCGTATTTCAAAACCGACAACCGCCGCCCTAATCCGAACCGTTGGATGAAGCGTTCCCAACCGTACGATCGTGGCCCCCTTGCCTATATAAAGCTTTCGCTTCTCACCCTTCACACTTTTAGTGTGTCTTATTTTCTCCGTTGTTTGTTGTTTTTAGAATTCTCTAAGTTTTTGCGTAGCTTTGAAGGTTCAACGGCGCTCCCGCGGTGGTTCTAGGATTTCACGGCGGTTCTTTTGAAGATTCCGGTCACCTCTTTGAGTATTTCCCGCCACGCGGTTTTCCAATCTTTCTCAAAGAAATCGTGTAAGAAATCCTTTCGTTAACTCGTTTACTCATCCATCCCCGCCTTGTTTTTCCATACATATCAATTTTGTCATTCTTTTTGCTACGGAGATGCAACATTGCCTTGTTTCGATTAAAAACGGGGATTTTTCCCGGGGAGAGATTGTAGCTTTCCCGGGAAAATTGGGGTTTCACCCGCTCCCCGCTATCCTCTCGTAATTTTATTTGCGATCTCTTGCAAAAACGGAGGAGGCGGTATGAAGTGGGTGCGATCACCTTCCCGGGCTAATTTATTATTATACCTGTGTCCGAAAGCTCCACCTTTTTTCCTCCCTTGTTTTTGCAGGATGTCGGGGAATGATTATTCGCGACGACTCTACGGAAAGGGAGATTTACGATTATGCCGAGGATGACCCCGTACTATCCGCCGCCCCGCCTGGCGATCCGTTGGACGAGGTTGAAGTGGAAAGTAGTCGCGCGTATATTGGCGAGATTACCGCCGACGAGGCCGCTCATATGGATGTCGACCCTTTTGAGTTGGAGGCCTTCGTCTCTCGCCCGAAATCCGCCGCGCAGAGTGAGCCTTAAGGAGAAGGCGCGGGCTCAAAGGTCTCCTCCGCTCGTGGGGCCGAAGAAATCGCTTTCCCGACCGAAGGACAACCGCGGTCCCGAGTACTAGCGGCGCTCCCGACCATGACGAAGCTTATGTTCGTGACGCCGCGGTTCAGCGAGTTAACGGGGTCCAAGTGAGGACGAAAATGCGGAATTGCCCCGGAAGGATATCCGGATGCCTCGCGAAAAGCGAAGAAAAGGAAAATTGCGAGCCAAACCATGACAAGCTTGGTGAGGCCGCCGCGGCCGATACCCACCGAAGAGCTCTCGTCCCAACAATCCCGAAGCTATGCGAGAGTTTGCGATCGTGGCGGCGTACGAGAAGGACGTTGATAAGAAATGGTCCCGACCGTGCAAGAGTAGCGATCTCAACAGACCATTAATAGCATATTCGGAATCGACACCGCGTGTGTATCGGTTTTCTTTTTTTCGATTACGGGAAGGAGTCCGATAAATTTAAACCCGGGGACCACAAGGATTATGTAGGTGCGCGTCGCTCCGAGGACACCCTTATCCTCCACTTCCATCATTTGTGTGCGGGTCCGAGACCGCCTTTCGATCCTTTCTTTGTGAAGATCCGCAAGGAGATGCAGTGCGCTTCCCTCCGATTTTGCCGCCGGGACTATTATCCGCTTGATGGCCTTCATCGTTACGTGCCGGATTCTCGAAGATCGAGCCGACGTTAACTTTACCGGGGCAATTTTATTCCTTCGTGGGACGCCTATTCCCGGACAAATCTCTCTCGAGGTCGCGTACCCCCGCCTACTATTCCCGCTTCCCAATAAGTTTCACAAACGGGGGCGCGGGTACCGAAAGTCGAGTCGAAGGTAGGCCGGCCTTTTCCTGGGCAGAGTCCGTGGAGTCAAATCCACGCTTTTAATCTTTGACCCCCCCGTGAGTGAGCGGCGCTACGTAAAGGGGCCGATGACGTTAACCCGCCGGACGGGGCGGCGCCATCTTGGAGAAATGTTTCCCGGGTTGAACTTCTTGATCCGGCCGAGCCTTTTGTATGTATGGCGGGCCCGGTGGGCAGAGGGAATGCCGCGCCCATGGTACGGACGGGTCCCGAGAGCCGCGATCCGGACCGGATTGGGGGTTGTCATATCAACAAATGTTTTCCTCCGAGTGCCCGGAATGTGGGGGCGACCCTATACTTAGGCCGCTTTGTAACTTTCTTTGTCCACTTGTATTTATTTGTAAATGCTCATTTTGTTTTCCGGGTTCTAAACCGCTCTCTTTTTGTAGGTATGGATCCAAATGCTCGCAGGCTTACCGAAACAAGCTTAATGCGGAGGCGTACAAAGCGGCGCGTTGCTCGACAGAGGCTTTGAAGAAAGCTCTGTGGATGGTGCCCCGAACTGTAGACGCCTCGATTGTCGAAGAGACACATAACCCGGAAGCTGCGACCTCTTCGCCCTTGTTGCGACTTCCTCTGCCCTTGTTGCGGGCCCAGGTCAGGCTGGTGCCTCAAAAAAGACTCATCCCCCTACTAAAGAGTCGCACGGCGTGAAGCGATCTCAACCAGAGAAGGCGAAGGATGATCGCCCACCCAAACGGTCCGCTCCCAGCCCGGCGCATCTTAAAGAGGTTGAAACTCCGGTGGAGAAGAGCGCACCCGCTGAGACGCTGCCACAAAAAACTTTGCCTCGAGGTTACTCGGGAAAGAGGCCCTATGGTTGGATCCGAGCTTTACCCAGATCTTGACTTATCCAAAGCTCGCCGGGTTGGTGAAGCAATTGCTGATGTGATTCCTCTTGGGCCGATCCCTCTCGGTTATCCTGATCATGTTCAAGCGGAGATTGGCCGGGGCATATTGGCCCGCTTTGCGGCTCAAGACGACTCTCCGCCTCAAGATGAGATTGCCGAAATCGAGATTTGAGCGCCGCTTGGGATTGCGCTTCTTCCGGTAAGACCTTTTTTTTTTTTTTTTTTTTTTTTTTTTTTTTTTTTTTTTTTTTTGCTAATTATCCCGTTTTCCACCGCGCCTCGGTGCTCGTTTAAACAGGTACTTCGAGGCCGCCGAGAGGCGCGATGCAGGTGAGGAAAGTGACGGCGCAACTCGGGAGCGACCGATAAGGCGAGGGTTACCGCCGAAAAGAAAGCTAAGCACGCGGCCGGCGAGGTGGAGAAGATGAAAGCAATCATGGAGGAGCACTCTAAAATAGATGCCGAGATCAATGAGAAAGTTGCATCTTTGACAAAGGATTGGCGCGGGGGCGCAGGAGGAGATCGCCGCGTTGAGGGTTAAGCTTGCCGAGGCGGAGACGGCCGCCAAAGGCCGCCGAGAAAGCTATTGAGGAAGCCGCGAAGAAAACGGCCGAGGCCGTCGAGAGGCCAAGTCCGGGGCCGTCGCCGCCACAAGAATTCGGATGACTTCTTCGACCTTATAGAGAATAGCTTTGACCAGGGCTTTAGTCACCTAGCTCGCCGTATCCGGGCCGATCGAGGCAGGGGCACATCACTCGGGAAGATATGCCGCGGTGGGTGAACACGCATCAAGGTCATCCCGATTTAAGTGGTCTTTCACCCGGAAATCCCTTATGCAAGCGAGCTCGTTACCTCGATTCGACCGAACAGCCTTAAACGCGGCGAGCCCGTTTGGGATCCCGCTCCCGTTAATCCCGTAAACTTTGAGATGTTGAAGAAGCCTCCGCCCTCCGAGCAAGGCGACTAGTTTACCAAAGACCCCGCCTACTCCGCATGCTCTCTAGATTTCTTGGACTTTTCTGCGAGCTCTTTGAAAATTTGATTTGTAACTTTGACTATTTACTTTTGTGATTTGACTGAATCTTGATTTGTAATATCTTGACAATTTATTTTCTGCATTTTTTCAATTTATAAAACTTGGCTTTTCCTGTCGCTGATTCGATCTGGCGGCCTTTCGCGAGGCTGTGATTTGTGCGAGGTTGCTTAATAATTTGGCATTTGGCGTCAAGCGCCATGAAACGTCGTCGTCTCGTTCTAACCATAGTCGCTACGCGACGCTAATTTTTCAAAGTTTCGCCGGCCTTATTGAGAGCAAGTTGCTTTTGCCGAAGATAGAGCTCGTTAGAGCAGCCTTTGACCGTGTCATTAACGCAGTTATGACCCCTAATGACTAGGTGTCGCTTGTAACCGTAGCCATAAATTTCGGTCTCTTTATGGTCCGGCGCTCCCGTTGCCTTGGTTTTCGGGTCGCTTGCATATCCGGCCCTAGGATCCAGCTTAATCCCAACCGTTGATTATACCCCTCTCCGGTATAAAAAGGGGGTTACTTTGGAACTCACTCTACCTCTTGCCTTTGTACCGAATTTGCTTTCTTTCTCCCTCAATCGTTCTCCCTCAATTGTTCATTATCCTCTTTACCGTTTATCCCCCGATTCTATGTCTCATCCAGGGGAAAGCAATGTGCTCGGATATGGAAAGCTCGTCCTATCCGGGATGTTTCTCCCTTTTTCACCACCGCCTCCCCGTAGCCAAGGATTATTTCGGGATTATTTTAAGTGGCGTGATATTATGAGGGAGAGGGGCTTAAATGAGCAACGAATAAGACGGCTCCATGCCGCGCGTTCGGCTTTCCGGGCCGGTGGGAATTTATTGCCGAGCCTCCGGGAGCGGTTAATGTTACCATGATACGGGAATTTTATTCCGTGTTGTCCGAGGTAGCCCCCGGCGGGACCGTGAGCGCATTTCTCTCCGGGGTGTCCCCGTTATCTTTACTCCGGAGAGAATTAACCAAGTTTTTAACATACCCGCCATAAATCCCTCCTCCCATTACGAGATCGCCCGGGACCTTGCGGATGAGGAAAATAGGCATTCGTCAGTGTATTGCAACGTGCGAGCCGTTCCCCGAGAACCGCCGGGTTTGGTCTTTAGGAGTGATCGCGTCCGACCTCTCTCGCAGCCGACCGTGAGTGGAAGAAGTTTATAAATTCCCGCGCTCTTATCTCTGCCGATGCTGATGTTGTTAGTGAGAGCGAAGCGCTCCTTCTGCACGCCATTCGCGACCATCGAGTGGATATAGACTGGGGAGTGTTGATCCATCGCGAGGTACTAAGATATGCGTGCTCGGTGGTTCAAGGTCGCCGTGGTACTGGTCGCCGCATGCCTTTCGCATCGCTGATAACCAAATTATGCGCAAAGCGGCGCTGTGGTCCCCTTCCATACTCTCGACCGATATGTTTGAAAAAACTTATCCGGTGGAGCCCTTTGCAAGCGTGGTGTCGTTTTTGGACCTCCATACATGTGATCGGAGGAAGATAACCATCCTGCAGTTGATGGAAGTTTGTCCAGGCTTGATCGATATGTTTGAAAAAACTTTTCATCGTTTTTTTTTTTTTTTTTTTTTTTTTTGATGATGACGGAAAGACAAGAATGTAAATACAGTTTTGAAAGAACAGCTTTATTTGAATTGGCTTGTTACATATAGTATTTTTTCGCATTGTCCGCATGCCATGGTCTATTATACTCGCGGCCCTCCTTGTCACTTAGCATGTACGTCCCCTTTTTGATAACTCGCGAAATCCGCAGGGCCCTCCCGCTTTTCCGATAGCTTTCCTTTTTTTGCTTCGTGGCCCGCGGCTTGTCTTTTTTGTGAACGTAATCCCCGACGGCGAAGTGATGATTGCGAATACGTTTGTCGTGATGACGCTTTGCCGCCCGTTTATAATTGACTAGACGACCGTATGCCCGGATGCGCCGTTCCTCTACTAGATCAAGCTCGAGTTTACGCGCCGCCGTGTTATTGACCTCGCCGTAAAAAACGACCCTAGTGGCTTGGTAAGGCCATTTCCACAGTGCGCCATAGCCTCGCATCCATATGTTAAAGCAAAAGGAGTTTCCCTCATTGTGATTTTTCGCGACGTCCCGAGTGCCCACAGCCGCCGGAAGCGTGATCCGGCCGCGTGGCCTCGCTTTCTCACCCAGGCTCTTTTTCAACACACTTAGGACCCGTTTGTTGGCATTTTCGGCTTGCCCATTTCCTTGCGGGTAGCACACGGATGATTGCCAATGTTTAACATTGTTCTCCCTCACGTAACCGTCGAATTCGTCTCTCGAACCGAGGTCCGTGATCGGAAACCATCACTCTTGGAACACCAAATCTTGTCCATATTTGATCGAGCAAAAAGTATGTTATGTCCCCGGTATTGGTTTTTACCAAGGCCTTAGCCTCGACCCATTTAGTAAAATAATCCACCGCGACGACCACGTATTCGCAACCCGAGCGACCCTTCTTCAAGGGTCCGACGAGGTCGATCGCCCACATGTCGAAAGGCCAGTGCCTACCACTATGCTTTGTTCGACCGAGGGTAGCCCGGGGATACTTGCGAACTCTCGGCAAGCATCACATGCTCGGTATAAGATTTGGCGTCTTCTCGCTAATTTCGGCCAATAATATCCGGCTAGGAGTACCTTCGTGCTAGTGTTCGATTGGAGAGATGGCCGCCGCACATTCCCTCATGTAGCTCGTTAGGATTCCCGTTACCTCCTCGTGTCGTACGCATCGTGTAAGGGGTTTCGAGAATGAATGACGGTAAAGCACGTCGTCCATAATCGTATATCTTGCGGCCCTTCTTACTAAGGCCTTAGCTTCGCAAGCGGTCGCCGGGAAGCTCTCCTAACTCAATATAAGACTTCATGATGTCGACCCAACAAGTGTTACTGGGTTGGAAATCCATGATCTCGTCCTGGGAGATGGCGGGTTCCGATAGGTGTTCGACCATGATGCTAGGATCGCACGATGCGTCTTCGCTGGTTAATTTGGATAAGTAGTCTGCCCTATGATTGTCCTCTCGAGGGATGTTCTTGAATTGACAATATGCGAAGTCGCTTTCGAGTCTTTTGACGAGGTTAATATACCTTTGTAAAATTTCGCAATGAATGCCATATGACCCATTGATTTGATTCACCACCAACCGTGAGTCGCAAAATACTTGTATATTTTCGACTTTCATGGCTTTGGCGAGTTTCAACCCAAAGAATGACGGCCTCGTATTCTCGCCCGGTTGTTGAGGCGGTGAAATCAAATCTCGCAGCCTCGCTCAATTTCTTCGATGTGCCCGGTTCTAACAGATTATTCCCGCGCCACACCCTTTGTGATTAGCGGAGCCATCAACGTAGAGCCGCCAACAAGGACTTGGCCCGATAGGCTCGTCCTCCGTGGTGACCCTATCTTGGTCGCGTTCGGAGCGTAGCCGCTCTTTCACCTCGTCGTTGAAGCTTGTTTCTCGCTATGAAATCCGGGAGAGCTTGGGCCTTTACAGCCTTCCGGGGCTCATATCGGATATCGAACTCGCAAGCTCGATGGCCCATCGGAGCAATCGACCGGACAGTCCGGTTTGTGAAGAACCCGTCTTAGCGATGCATTTGATAACACTACGATGGTGTGCGATGAAAAGTAAGCCCTTAATTTGCGGGCGCCTATAACAACACAATAAGCCAACTTTTCTATATTAAAATAACGACTTTCAACGGGGCTTAGAGCTTTGGAAACATAAAAAATCGGCTTCTCGCGAGCCTTCCTCCTCTTTTACAAGTGCCGCGGCTACGGCCCTATCCGAGGCCGCCAAATATAAAAACAGAGTATCCCCGAGCCTCGGGCCGGTTAGCAACGGCGGTCTTGACAAGTATTCTTTGAGGTCTTTAAATGCCCGGGAGCATTCCGCCGTCCAAGAGAAGGTACGCCCCTTTCGTAATTTTGAAGAAAGGCGTACTTCTTTTCGCATTTCGAGACAAACCTACCCAAAGCCGTGATCCCGCCGTTGAGCCGCCGTACTTCTTTAATACCGGTAGGCTCGCTCATGTTGACCAGGGCCTCGATTTTTTCGGGATTTGCCTCGATCCCCCTTTGACTTACCATAAAGCCCGTAAATTTCCCCGCCCGGACCCCAAAAGTGCATTTCGTAGGTTTAGTTTCATTGAGTGATTCTTCACATTTGCAAAGGTTTCGCGAAGGTCCTCCAAGTGATCTTGGCGACTTGATTTCACGACCATGTCATCAACGTAGCCTCCATGTTCTTGCCTATCCGCGTGCTAAAAACTCGTTTACCATTCTCTCGATAGGTTGAGCCTCGCGTTCTTTAGGCCAAACGGCATCATCTCATAGTAATATAGCCCGCCGGCGGCCCCGAAGGCCGCCGCCTCCTTATCTTCATCGGCCATTTTGACCGGTGGTAGCCGGAATAGCGCCCGTAAAGCTTAAGGTTTCAAAACCCGCGATCCCATCCACCATTTTATCTATTCGAGGAGCGCGTAGGGTCCTCGGGGCAAGCTTTGTTTAGATCGGTGAAGTCGACGCACATCCGCCACTTGCCGTTGTGTTTTTTCACCATTACTACATTTGCCACCAGTGTGGGATATTGAAGTTCTTTGATTATGCTCGTCGCTAAAAGTTTCTCGACCTCAATTTTTATTGCGACCTCCTTTTCTCGTAGAGAATTGACGCGCCCTTTGTTGTATTGGCCTCGAAGTTGGGATCGACACTCGTGTTATGCAAGGCGACCTCCGATTCCACACCTCTCATATCGCTACCTCCTGTGCGAATGCGTCCAAGTTTGCTTTCGAAGCTCGATCGCTCCTCCCTTTCTTCCTCGGTAGTCCTCGATCCTATTTTTATCTTTTGATCGGGATATTTGTCGTTTATTATAACCTCGATCAACTCGTCTTCGGCGTTGAAGTCGGGCTCGTCCCGAACTTGCAATGTTTCTACCTCTACGGCCTTCTCCGAGATTTCTTTCATCATAGCAATCCGACCCGTAGCCGTGTTAAGACCATCCGCCGGGGTCGCTTAGAATCGACCCCGTTTTTGGTCATATAGTCGAGGAAAGCTCCGTGTCGGCCGATGGCGACCCCAACTTCTTCCCCTACGTGAAATTTGACCCGTTGGTGGGGAACGGATGCCACCATTTGGAACTTCTTCATAGCCGGGATTCCCAAAATCATGTTGTAGTAAGAGGGCGGTGTCGATTACCAAGAAAGTTATTATCTCCGTTCTACTGTGGCTCATAGTCGCCCAAAATGATATCGAGGTCGATCGTGCCTTTGACCCGTACCGTGTCGTTGGTAAAACCTTCGAGGACCCCAAGGTAGGGTTTTAACTTGGCCTCCCCGAATCCGATCCGTTTTAAACAAATGGGCCGAAATGATGACGTCGCGGCCGGCCCCCGTGTCGACCATTACTCGGTTGACGCCGTGCTTGTCGTTCACCCCCACCTTTAGAATGAGGGGTATCTCCATGTGGCCATTGACCGTTGTCGCCTCGCTTTTTGTGAATATGATTCCCTTCTCATTCTCTCCCAAACACACCGCTTTTCGAAGCCGCGGGTATTGATTTGATTTATCCGAGATTTCGCTGATGGTTGCCGGGAATATTCCCGTGGATGACCCGAACCTCTCTCCGATAGACGCGAGGTTGGCGTCCCCGACCGGGAGTGTTGTTCCCCTCGCGTTTATATTTATTGGCCGGTCCCTCACGGATCGCCTTTCTATCTCGCGCCCTGGGGTGAAGCATTCATCGGTGATGTGGCCATGGTCCTTGTGATAGTCGCAAGATTTGGATTTATCGCGGCTATCGGGATCGCCCCTCATAGGCTTTGGTTTGTCGAAATGTTCACGAATTTCAAACAAGATTTGGGATGCTTTGGTGTTGAGCGGGGTGAAATTATCCTCGCTAAATTTGTACGGCTTCTTTACCTCACGATCGCGATTAGTATCTCGTCCCTTTTCTTTTTTACGGTCATCTACGCGATCCTCCTTCGGCGAACGTGGCTCGTCTTAGGCTTTGCTTTCCCCGCATGGCGCCTCGCCGACCCCCATCATTCTCGGCCCTTTCTAACATCTCCCCGAGACCCGCTTTGGGGGGGCCGCATTGAATTCGCTTTTCATCGGGCCTTTGGCGATTCCGGTGAGGAAACATGTTATGACCGCATCGTCTGGAATGTTCCTTGTTTGATCATATATTCTGACGAACCGTTCGTAATACTCCTTTCCGGATTCATGCCCTCCCATACGAACCTCATATAGGTCCTCAATGGTTTTCTTTGGCCTGCTTGCCGATTCAAACTCTCTGACAAACTTTTCCGACAAATCCTCCCAACTTTCAACTGAGCCGCGAGGAAGCCCGCGTATCCAGGACGCAGCCCCTATCCCGCATGCCGCCAACCAATGCGATGCACCAGGCGGATTTATTTTGTGTAGCAAGGGTGATGCGACCCCGGAACGCGGTGAGCCGCCGTTTGGGTACGAGTTTCCATTGTAATAGTTGTAATCGGGATAACCGACCTTTTCTCTCGCCGGGAGGCAATGTTTCGGTAATCCCTTTAGCGAGTACGTCGATCCCCGAAATTGGGGCGACTTTCTCGACGGGCCTCGACTTTTTTAATTTCGCAAGCTCTTTTCTCATTACCTCCATCCGTTCCGCCAAAATAGGTCGATTCTCGGGTCGCGACCGTGCTTGCGTACGCCTCGCTCCGTTCTACGCTCCGATTCCCTATGATCTCGTGATCCCTCTTGGCGGGCCCTCTTTTCCCCGATAATTATGCGGGCATCTTGTGCGTGTCTATCCCGTTGGACGGGCATCTCTTCTCTAGAAGGCCGAGACGACTGGGGCTAAGGCCTTGTCCTTCTCACCCAACCTATTAAACGCGGACCCTTTGTCGATCCTCTTTCCTTTTTGATGGTCGCGATCTTCGGGGGCCGAGGTTCGTGGAATTTCTTTCCTCGGTCCATTGCGACCCGAAGAGTGCACGCTCTCCTCTACGTCGATCCGCCGAATTTGGCTCGGCGGCCCCGTCCGCGACCGCAAGAGGGATTTCGTTTCCGGGAGGATTCTCGGGGTCGAATCGTCATGGGGCCCGGCCCTTAGCCACCAGTGCGGGAATTGGTGAGATACATAGTTTCGCCGTACCCGGCGTATTCCCTCATCTCGGCGACCTCTCGGGTCCTCCCGAAAGCCCGGTTGTATTTTCGGGATCGATCTTTGGCTTTGCCGTGACCTCTCTCTCGCGAGTTCCATCCAGGGCAACAACAAGCCTCTTTCGACTTGGTTTTTTGATTAATGACATTTCGAGCATCGCTAGTGCTAAGACCCCTCTCTCGGGATCCTTCTCCTCTCGCAGGGAGATTGTCTAGCGTTTCTCCCGCGCCTTCCCCACGAGCTTGATGTAGCATAGTACCTTTTGCAGGGGTTTGGGGTGTTAGATGTCCTTTACTTCCGGCCATCTCTGCGGGGTGGCTTTTTGAGCGATTTCTTTGGCAAAGGGAAGAAATAAAGGTAGTTTGAGGACTTTCTTTGTAAGATTATCTCCTCCTTGATAAGAGCTCTAGGTGATTTTTTACACAATCGGTTTCCCGGTAACGGAGCCAACTGAAGATGTCTAAATCGTCACGGGTGTCCTTGCGGTGTATGGATGGTGGATATCTGGCTGTATTTAAGGTGTGGTGTTACTCCGGCGGGTGGTGGTATGGAGAGAGTTAGAATGGAGAGAGCTTTGGCTTGCAAGTATATAGTGTGTATTTTTTATATCTCATATATCCTTTAGTTTACAATGACCACCCCTTTTATAGAGGTGGATAACTTAGGAATAAGTAATCTATTAGATATTTTACTAATAGCTAGGTTTTACTTAGATACTAAGCAAGGCGAAATATCTAAGCTACAAGTGGGGAAAAGATCTGGATCAATCGGCGGCCATCTCTCTGAGGTCGCAAGGAGCAAGCCCTCTCTGGCCTCGCCGCCCGGCGACCCTTCTTGACCCGCCCGGATGAGATTCACAGATCCGTTGCACTTGCTCGGGACCGCAAATGCCTTGGTCGCGGCGAGGTGAGACACGTGGCCGCCCCTTTTGCGATCTCTCTTGTCATGCCGGAGGGTGGCCGCAGTGGGTTGTCCCTTACCGTCGAGGTGGTGGAATTATTTATACCCATCCAAGATGAATCGCAACATATAACCTAACGATGAACTGACCAGAGAAGTTAGGATATGAGATAAAGGATAGAAAAATCGGAGGGTAAAAATGGCCGAGTGAAAACGTGACAACGGAATCCTATTTCCTATCCGGGGCAGATTTGTCTTGGGAAAGATTAATCTTATTAAATTTGTGCTCAAGATCGTAATAATGTTAAAATCAACGGTTTAATTGAAACTAACACCGGAAAGTTAAATCGATCCGCCTGACAACCGGAGCCTTTTGAATAACATCGGCCGTCTGACAAACGGAATAACCTCTTTTATCCGGGGTAGATTTGTACTCGGTACCTGTTCAGACTAACTGAGATTAGCATGGGGCAGTTGTGGAGATTGAACTGATGAAAATTTGACATATGACAATTTCATACGCTCGTGTGAGGAGGAGTTGTCTAGCTTAGGAGTACACCGGTTCATATATAATTGATTCACCTTAAAATAAGGAAAGATCAAGCACATCTATTTCTACTAAAAAAAGATTCGATTCAAATACATATTCTCGCTAGATTTAATAATATTACTAGTATTTATATTCTATATATTGTATTCTAATAATATTACTAGTATTTATATTCTATATATTATATTGGTATATATATATATATATATATATATATATATATATATATATATATATATATATGTATTCCTATATATTTATATATATATTTATGTATCCATATATATATCTGTTTTAGTTTTATGTATTTATTTACTTGTTTTAATTTTATTTCTTGTTTTACGGTTACTAAAAAAAAAAAGAGAAAAGGAAAAACCGCGACTTAGATTGAGTTAATAACGAACTTCTTGGTGTTTAGCCACACTCTGAATTACCACACGTTTCCCTGAGGATTCGACACCTGACAGTTTGACCCGATACACTGTCGGTTAAGGACTGGAATAGCACTAGAAAAGGCCACGTCACCAGGCGCCTTTTATATACACTTTTTCTATAACACCATTTTCTGAATGACACGTGGCAGGCTCTATCCTGACCATCATCACTTATCACTTATCCTTATTCTTATCTCCTTGCTTTGTTATTTACTAACAATATTTTTGCTTGTCTGTTGATGGTTCACTTGCTGTGCAGACTTTATACGAATGATTTAATTCATTTTCAAAAAAAAAAAAAAGGAATATTATGTTTTAGCCCACTTTTTGTCATGTATATAAATTTTAATCCAGTTTGTATTTTTTTGTTGATTTAAGGACAAAATATTTTTTTTCGGACTATTTTGCCCTCTTTTGGAACCCAAATCTTTCTCACTCGCTGAACTCTTCATAATCTTTACCGGCGGGGCCGGAGTCTCCACAACGGTCTCCGACTTGCTTCTAATTATCTCATGTCTCACCTCAACATGATTCATGGAATCGCTTACGTGGGCGCCGGAGTCTCCACAACGGTCTCCGACTTGCTTCTAATTATCTCATGTCTCACCTCAACATGATTCAAGGAATCGCTTACGTGGGTGCAAGGACGGAGCCAAGATTTCTATATCGCGGAGGCTAGAATAATATTTTTCATGATAGTTGTTTTGTACCGATAAAATTACACAGAAACACCCAATAGATAACATTTTATAAAACAACTAGTTTCATGATATTTATGAAACAACAAGTTTCATGATATTTTTTCAACTTGTTGTTTTTCATGAGATTGAGGTTGTTTTATCGGTACAAAACAACAAGTTTCATGATATTTTTTCAATTTTTATAAAATTACACAGAAACACCCAATAGATAACATTTTATAAAAATTGTGAACAAAAGGCGAATAGAATTTGAATACAACATGTCTACTACAACCAATTCATCATTCAAAAACTTGTTTTTCATTTAAAATGTCAACATGACTAGATGCTAAATACTTTGAATCACTTCAACTGCACCCTACGATGTTTCTGGAAATTGAATTCATCAATAACAGAATCATACATTCATATTTGAGTATTCATAGATGATCCAAAATAGTATTTTTTTTTTTAAATGTTTGGTCTTTCATGGATATTAACTGCAACAGACGTGTACCAAAATACATCACAAGTTCACTGAATAAATAATTGATCAGTTTTTTCTTCCTGTACTATCTTTCATCTAACTTCTATTATATAGAATTGGAAAGGACCACTTCAATATATATATATATATATATATATATATATATATATATATATATATATATATATATATATATATATATATATATATATATATATATATATATATATATATATATATATAAACTTAGACACAACTAAAACACTTTAAGTTTTGAAGAAATATCTACACAACAAACAACACTACAAGAATTCAGAAATTAATAATTTCAGATTGGACAAACATGTTCAAGCAATAGCACAAATCATCCCTTCTTTCAAATAGCACAAACCATCCCTTCTTTCAAAATGGAAAACCTCAATAAATTGAACCCTAGAAATTGTAATTGAGGTCAATAGATTAGTATGTTCTCTCTCTCTAGCAGAATTAGTTTGGTGAAGATTGAAGAATAGAATATTATGATTATCTTGAACAATCACCTTGAATTCTTGGCGCAAAATTGAAGAATGAACCGAAGAAAGCGCTGCTCTCGCCTGCTCAGGCTGCTCTGCTCCTTTGCCTGCCGCTGAAGAGGACGACAAAAAACAATGAGGTAATAGTTTTTGTTTTTGTTTTTTTTTTTTTTTTTTTTTAAGACATAAATCGGTTTGAATGTTTTTTATTATTATTATTATTTTTTTTTCTAAGGTGGGTTGAACTAGTTGGCAGAACTAGTGGGCTACTGGGCTGGATTTTATAATTGGTATATACCTAATAAATAAATAAAAATGGTTGGGGCCCACCCAAGTCTGAATGTATTTCCGCCATTGCGTGGGTGATTTTCAAGCTCAACCATTAAAACCAGAGCCACCATTGATGAAAAGGAATCCATTTTTGTCGACAATGAAAGGGAAGAAGCAGAACCCAGTAAGGTAAAACTTCATTTCTTTTTATTCAGAAAGTTCAAATTTTAATTTCTATTTGATTTGATTTCTTGAATTTGTCCCCCTTTTTATTGAATTAAATTTTATTTAGGAAGTTTTGTAGAGTGGAAACTGCTGAAAAATGCGGCTGTAGATACAAAAAATTTATGTGACATAATATATATGTCACGTACTACCTTTGTCTCGGAATTAAATTTATTTTATATTATTTCCTATAAAAAATGATAGGAAATGATATAAATAAATAATTAAATAAAATCTCTTAGAAATTTATAGATTTAATTATTTATAATTAAATGACTATGTAGATATACAAAATATATATGTGAAATATTATATTTGTCACATACTACATATGTCGTTAAATCTAAGTATTTTTATATTATTTCCTACATTAAATATTGGGGGATAATATAAAAGTCAATAAATCATCAAAATCTCTTAAAAATCAATTCGTTAGGAGATTTTATTGATTTATAAATGCAAAGATTGTCTACAAATTGCTAAAGCCAATCAGGAGAGTCTGGACGTATTAAATGCGGATATTCTAGAAATCAATCAGAGTGTGAACATATTAAATGAGTGTGGACGCATTAAATACAAATTAATTCAAAGGCATCACTCAGCACTATAAATAGGAGAGCATTGGTCGTTTGCAAAACACATTAAAAAGTTGGTGGAAATCTCAAAGCAAAAAGCTTCATTCATCAACAACACCGAAGCATCGAAGATCTTCCAAGAAATCCTTGATGTTTTTCAAGAACAACACAGAAACACAGAAGACACATAGAAAACAGAAGAGCAAACACTGAAGAGTTGGTGGAAATCTCAGAGCAAGAAGCTTCAATCATTCATCAACAACATTGAAGCATCGAAGATCTCCCAAGAATTCCTCAACGTTCTTCAAGAAAGCCAAGAAGATCGAGGAGCATCTTCAATACTCGAAGATCAACACAAAGGCGGAGCTCTTCAACAAGGCATCTTCAACACTTGAAGATCAACACAAAGGCGGAGTTCCCTAATAAGGCGTCTTCAACACTTGAAGATCAATACAAAGGCGGAGTTCTTCGACAAGGCATTTTCAACACTTGAAGATCAACCCAATGTCAAGAAAGGCGAGAAGATCGAAAAGCATCGTCAACACATTGAAGAGTTGGTGGAAATCTTAGAGCAAAAAGCTTCATTCATCAACAACACCGAAGCATCGAAGATCTTCCAAGAAATCCTTGAAGTTTTTCAAGAACAACACAAAAACACAGAAGAGACAGAAGAACAAGCACAAGGAAAAGCATCTTCAAGCATCGAAGATCTTCCAAGAAATCCTTCAAGTTCTTCAAGAAAGCCAAGAAGATCAAAAAGCGTCTTCAACACTCGAAGATCAACACAAAGACGGATTTCTTCCACAATGCATCTTCAACACTTGAAGATCAACCCAAAGTCAAAAAATGTGAGAAGATCGAAAAGCATCGGCAACACAGAGTTGGTGCAAGCATCTTCACAGAAAAGTTGGTGAAAAGGAAGAAGGATTGGTGGAAGAAGAACACCAAGAACTTTGCAAGAACATAAAAAACATTGAGGATCTTCCAAGAAAAGACATGAAGTTCTTCTACAAAGTTGCCTTCAACACTTGAAGATCTTCCGAGAAAATCCAAAGTTCTTCAAGAAGATGAAGAACATCAAAAGCTTCAAAGAACCATGAAAGATCTCTTCAACATCGAAGATCTTCTGCAAATTCGAAGCCCTTCATCTAAGATATTGAAGGTAATACAAAGTATTCCTTCAAGTCTTTGTCAAAATCATAGTTCTTCCACCATATCCGGGAGGTTATCAACACAATAGCAATTGGTGAAGAAGTTAGAGATAAAGCATCAAGCCCTCTGCTCAACCACCACGGAGAAGATTCAAGGAGTAACAAAGAATCCTCCAAGTCATCTCTAACAACCGAAGATCATCCGCCAAATACGGAGTTCTTCAACAAAAAAAAGATCTAGGAAGCAACAAACAAGCCTCGAAGTTCTTCAGCAAACGAAATCCATCCGCCAAAACCGGAGTTCTTCAACAAAAAGAAGATCTAAGAAACAACAAAGAAGTCTTCAAGTTCTTCAACAACTTTTGAAGTTCGTCCACCGTATTCGGAGTTCTTCAATGACAATCGAAGGTCCTCCACAATATTCGGAGTTCTTCCACATTCGAGGATCATCCACCACATCCGGAGTTCTTCACCAACTTTCGAAGTTCATCCGCCACATTCGGAGTTCTTCAATGACAATCGAAGGTCCTCCACAATATTCGGAGTTCTTCCACATTCGAGGATCATCCACCGCATCCGGAGTTCTTCACCAACTTTCGAAGCTCTTCCGCCATATTCGGAGTTCTTCAACAACAATCGAAGGTCTTCCACCATATTCGGAGTTCTTCAACAAATCGAAGATCACAAAGAAATCCAGTGTTCTTCAACAACAAACAAAGGCCCTTCCTAACGAATAGGATGAGCACCACTAAAATCCGAGATCAAGTCCTGGCGACCCTCGGAGAAATTACACTTCTACCACTACTATGCTCTTTATAGTATGTTATATCATATCTATCAACTTGATACAATCATTGCCACACCGATCATACCATAAAGTCTCTCGACCTCCAAATAACCTCAAGCTAAAATTTCACCAATTGTTTTATCAACGTGATGAAAGTTCCACCAATTTTTATCCTTATATTTTCATGTTATTCGTTTTGAGAGTTGTTCGATATCATTACATCGTTTCTCGTTAGATTCACTGTAAAAATTCACACAGTGAATCCTGAAAAACAGTGAATTTGACCGTGAATATCGAACTATAGTGGATTTCCACAGTGAATTTTTAGAAATTACGTCAGAATATTGTTAATGTGGTCTCAAAATGAAAAACACGAAAAAAATAAAAAGAATGAAAAATGGTGAAAGAATTATCAATTTTGGAGTTCTAGATTGTGACATATGATTCTGTTTGTTTTGGGTTGGAGTTTTTTTTGGGGTTTTATATACTAGTGGTTGATAAAATATGATAAAAATGATTGAAGTAATGATTAGAAAGTTAAAATGTTTTTTTGAAATTTGTGTAGATAAAAAATGAGTAGTGAGAAAAATTAAAATAAGGTAGTATAATGAATAAAAGTAATAAAGTATATAAAGTGAAATGGTGAGAGATGATTTAATATTCTTTTATATGTAGTTGAAGAATTTGTAAAAAATGATTGGTAATGTGATATATAAAAAAACTCCCAAAAATAACCCCAATCCAAAACACCCAAAACAAACAAGAGAAAAATTGATGTATGAGAGAATGAAAGTGTATTGTTTTTTTTGTTTTTTTTTTGTTTTTTTATGTTATAAATAAGTTTGTCGTTTATGTTAAAGTTTTGAATTCATGTCTTAGTCACTAATTTAGAACTTATGTTTGTATTTCTGCCTAATTCTCCATGAATTTAATGTTAGAAGAGTTGCAAAAGGTTTGGATCACCCTAGGCATTTACCTCGTCTAGATCGAGGTATTAATGAACAGAGTCCTTTATAAATAAATTCCGATTTAGTTCGTATAAGTTTGTGTATGTTTATTTATTAAGGTAAACGATTCAAAGTACATATTATTATATATATTTGATTATTAAACAAAAAAAATATACTCCGTATAAGTTAGCTTCCAAACGTTTGTTTAGGTTTGCGTGCACACACACAAAAATCAATCTTTGTGTAACAACCTGACCCTCAAAACCTGAGTAAATTCTCGATAGGGACCATTCGACCATGACCTGAGAATAATATAAAAATCTCGACTCATGAGGCCTTGTGAAGTGCATGTGCTACAAACATAAATACAAAAGCTGAAACATGAAAGCCTCGGCTATTACAATTCTCAAACCGTGATTTAATGTAGTTGGCATAAACGAGAGGATAAAAAGTTGAGCAATCCAAGAAGTAGCTAGCTTCTTCCACACACATTAAATTGATATATCTACCATGCAGTGCATTAGTAATGAATGAATTTATTACACTTTCACATCGTTAGGAATATATAGTAGTACTCCCTTTGCTGCTTACCATGACAAGGGGAAAAAAATATATCTGAAGAAAATTTTAAAAAAAAAAAAATGGAAAAGAAAATCAGCAAAAACGTATCATCATCATACATGATTATAATGGTTTTGCTTGTGCTATTGGTATCAGAGATGGCCCCCATGCCTAGTTTAGCATGCTCTTCAGGTTCAGACACCACTGATTGCAGCAAATGCATTGTTAATCAGATGAAGTTCAACTGCCCGGCTTGTGGGTCGATCATGAAATGCATGGCTAAGTGTTTGTGGGGTGGAACTTCGCGCACCAAGTGTATGAAGAAATGCGATTGTAATACAGGGGGCTATCCGAGGCTGTCTGATTGCAAAAACTGTTTGTCACAATGCAAGTGTAGCTGCTCAGCATAAGCATAATAATAAATTAAATGGCTCGTAATCTTGATTTAACTTTTGAGCCTTTTCATTTCCCCATAGCAATTGAGCTTCTCCGGTGTTTCTAGTATTATCCCAGTAACAACACTTGCAATAATCCTTCATATTCGATGAACGGTGTTGTATTTAATAAGGTGTATCTTTTTTTATGCTACTTGTTACATAGAAGGCTAGCTATGGAAGATTTGTTACATTCTGATTCCTTAAAGAGACACAACAAAAACAGACAAGGTACAACAAATAGTGGACAGTAAAAATTTCTATTATAATAGATGGGTGCATAAATCTGAAGCCAAATTTTACAAGATTTTGGGACAGGCGGCTATTAAGCCTGTTGACCTAAAGTTTTTGTTTATATAATTTTTTTGGAAAAAGCTCTTGCTTAGATAGTCTTTTCCATATTTTTTATCTTTAATTCCCCAAAATGCCCCTGAAGAAGTTGCCTAGATAGTCTTTGTTAAAAGTGTCCCACATTGCGAACTTGTTGTTGTTTCTGAACTTTGTTGCTTCTGATCTTCTAAATAGCACCATTACTTCCAATAGCCCCCCTCAAGCTGACTAGGGGACATCTTGACCTTCTGATCTTCTAAATAGCACCATTACTTCCAATATGTGGAAAACATAGCCCAAGCCCATATAAAGAGAGGGCCTCATCCCCAAAACCAGGTTGTGAGGTGAGGGAAGTCCATCTCTTAATATGGTGGGTGAAACAACAACAAGTTCCCAATGTGGGACACTTTTAACACGCCCTCAAGTGTGGGCCGGGCACACAAGGCCAACAAATAGGGCCCAACACTTGCACAATAAAGGGTAGCTCTGATACCATGTGGAAAACATAGGCCCAAGCCCATATAGGAGGAGGGGCATCATCCCCAAAACCTAGGTTGTGAGGTGAGGGAAGTCCATCTCTTAATATGGTGGGTGAAACAACAACAAGTTCCCAATGTGGGACACTTTTAACAGTCTTTTCTATATTCGAATCCAAATCACACTCATTCGAACCCAAATCACACCAATCCAAACCCAAATGTTAACCTGTATGCTATTAACATTAAGGGGAAGGTTTTTATTCGTATAGCTGATCCTTATTCAGGTCTTCATGTTGTATGGTTTCTAGTTTATGATAAAAAACCAAAAAATACTTCAACTGATGCCCTGAAGTTGACTGATATTTTTGATGTGTTAAACAACGAACCGTGCACTGCAATTAACATTAAGGAAGATATGGTCATTACAAATTCAGGGTTTTAAGAGGGGTTTTTTTAGGAAAGAGGAATTCATAAGACATCAAGAAGAACAGTGTGTTAAGGATGGTGATTTTTAGTATAGTACAAACTCTGGAATAAACAAAATCAAATTGCCTGAGTAAGTCATTTAAATAATTAAGGACGAAGAGAGGAAATCACAATGTTTAGAAGTTAAAAAAATTGATGTGCCTTGTAATCTATAAAAAGTGTTTCTGCGAGGTATAATTTTTTTAGAGAGAGAGGGGTAGTGAGAGAAGGAAATTTGGGGTTTCAAACTTCTAGTGTACATGGTTTTGCAGAGGAAATGAGGGTCTTATATAGGTCTCCCCATTTTTTGAATTAAATCTCCACCGTACACGTGACAAAACCATTTAATATTACAGGTTTTGCCCCGTTTGGCCGACACGTGGTCCCACTAATAAAAGGCGAATATTCCTTCCTTTTCCCCGTAGCCATTTTAACTTTGTCCCCTACTTTTTCCGGTAGCCACGTGACTTTTGTCAGTCATTATTCAAAATTTGAATTTGGCGGAAGGAGAGAAATAATTTTAGAGAAGTTAAAGGGGTCATATTAGTCCTAACATTATTATTCGCAATTTTCTTTTTTATTTTAAATAGGCAAATAGTAAAAGACTATTTTGACAAACAGTGTTAAAAATAAAACTATTGGGGCAATTCCCCCATTTTACAAGGTAAAGTATGTTATACCAATTGAATGGCTTGAGATGCTGGAGAACGTTTTATTTGATTGGTGTTCACGAATAGAGCCGAGCCGAACATCTATGGTTCAAGTTCGAGCTCGTTTGTTAAACGAACATGTTCAAATTCGTTTGTTTGTCAAACGAATATATAATCGTGTTCGAGTTCGGCTCGATAACATGAACATAATGTTCGAGTTCGAGCTCGAGCTCAGCTCGTGAAATGAAATTTATATACATTGCTCGTGATAAAGCTCGAATATAACTAATTTACCTGAAAAACACACCTAAAAATTCCATAACATCAATTAATATACATATGTCCATCACCAATACATACATTTTAAGCTAAACATATACATACATATATATATATATGAGTTCACAAACATGTTCGAGTTCGTTCGTTAATTAAACGAGCAGAGCTCGAATATGTTCGTGAACAGTTCGGTTTGCTTAACAACACTTAATTATATCATATCCATCAACTTGATACAAGCAATATTGCTACAGCGATCGTACCATAAAGGCTCTCAACCTCCAAATAACCTCAAGCTAGAGCTGCAATCACCTTGCCAGAACACGTCCCGAAACCAACCAGGTATCCATCCCCCTATGAACAGATTAGATGGTTGGTTATTAGTACTCAAGTTACATAGATGATTAAAAAAGTTGTGTAAGGAGGATATTATCACAATACTGTGCCATTACATTTGTAGACCAAGACCATGACTGGGTCCTGGGTCCTTATACGAGTCACAACTAGTATGAGTAATTGACTTTTGGTCCTTTCATTTTTAGGTACATCTTTTGCCCCTAATTATACATTTAGGACACTTAACGGATCTGACGCTTGGGCCGACGTTAGCACAAAATGTTGTAACAAAAGTATATAGTTGGGAGTGAAAAATGTCATTACGGAAGATATGGCCCTATTTTGACACAATGAGAAACTATAAAAGACCAAAAATGTCATTATCACCGCTTAAAACGTAAAAGTGGAAAGTCTGTCACAGAAAAACCATGCAGAAGCCGGTGAACACCACTTCATCTCCATCTTCCAGAAATGTCTGCTTTGTTCTGCCTAAAGACAAGGATTTTTGTCCATTCCATGTTATCTCCAGCAAGCTTCCAAGAGAATGTGGCTCCTGCAGCATTGTAGTTCACTGAATATATGAGAAATCAACAACACAGAGAATACAGAAGAACATATGGTTCAAACGAGTCGATCATACCGGCCCACTGATGGTCCCCGTACCAAGAAGGTCACCGGGCCGCATGTTGCAGCCATTAACAGTATGGTGTGCAAGTTGCTGTGTAATACTCCAATATCTGTACGAAACCATGCATCGTTGACAATAAGATTCCCCCTCCAAGTTCCAAACAAACAGTCTAAATGTAACGATTGGTGAAATCATGATGAATCATAAAGCTGTGAGAGGATCCTCACAGATGCTTGAAGTTGCTTTTGGTGACAACATAAGAATCTTCTTGTCCAACAGGCTTGATGAGAACCTTAATTTTCGAAAAAAGGATTAAAAGTTTAACGATTAGCTCAAGAACCTAAACGTTTAGAACATTTCTACCTAAATAGTTACCGTAAAAACTTAAGTAATTCTTTCAAAGGTGCCCCGTCTAGTGGAAAACTTCAGTAAATAAAAGAGCTAAAGTACCTGCAAGGAAATGTCATAGTTTCTGGAGGTCTGCTCATTAAGATATGACAATGGAGGAGGTTTCTGGAGTTAATGATACGGGTTTAGTTTTAAAATAATTTAACAGTAACGGTAAAACAGCACAGACAAAAAACAACAGGAAAATATCTTACCTTTGTTGGGGCATCAATAGAAAATTTCTCTAGAGCCTCTAAAGTGACAATCCAAGGGGATATAGTTGTAGCTAAGAGCAAATTACAAAAATATTAATTTCCTACGAATAAGTATATATCCTTCAGCAGCGGAACACGATGAGCATTCTTACCGAAACTTTTACCCAGAAAAGGACCTAGAGGCAGCATTTCCCAAGCCTGAATATCTCTTGCTGTTACAATAATTGAGATAGGTAAGCCATCGGGTTTAAACTGGAAAAAGGTCGTATATAATTACAAAAAGAGTAAATTTTCTCCATACCACTCCAGTCATTCATCAAAACAAGCCCAAATATATGATCCGCGGCCTCATTCACACCCACTGCCTTCCCTAACTCATTCCCCGGACCAATTACTGCCGCCTTGAGAAATCAAGCGAGCAAAATAAAAGTGGACAACAATTAGCCTCACATGCAACCGCCAGGAGGGTACTGTAATCTCAATGACTTTTAAAAGAAAGAGAGATTATACAAAAGAAAACAGCTTTGACACAACCAATTGATATCGTGGGAATCTTAGACATATAACGCAAGTCGGTGATACAAAAAAAATGAAAAAACAAATGGTAAGACATGAGATTTTACCATTTCAAGCTCAAAGTCCACCTTTTTGGAGGGTCCAAAATACGGGGTGCCGTTTACTGGATGACCTTGTCCTCTAAAGAATAACAAAACAAGAATGCAGTGTACTTTCAGATATTATTCAGCAGAGACATACTTAGTCTCACAGTACTGGTTTTCTCAAGCACATGAAGAAGCATCCAATAATCAATATAATCTACTGGATATGTGCACAGACCAAAGTTTGCCCGCATGACAATGTAGGCTGAATTGCCCAAGGAGTAGACCGTGCAGTGTTGTGGCCCCAAGTAGTAGGCAGTGTATAATGATGAATTTTCCCAATTTGAGACATTTATCAAAAATCATAGGTTGTATTGCTACCTTGGATGGATAATATCTGTGCCGGAGATGACAATAGAAGATGCTCTTCCATGATAAGCAACAGGGAGATGGTACCTGATAGAACACGTAAAATTTCCATGACAATTGCACTTACCCTATTGTGGTGTGTGTGGTGTGTAAGGGGGAGGGGGAAGGGCTGGCCCTCCTACCTTGCACATCACCTACATTATATTCTCTCCCCCCCAACCCCCACCCAATGCCGGGGCATATGGAAACCGTTTAATCACAAGATAACGTATGTTATACCAGCTAGGGTGGATTGGATTCTCTTCATCTCCAAACAACTTCCCACAATTCCTAGCATGATGCTCGGACGAATTGAAGTCTGTATAGTCTCCAACAGCAACAGGAAGAAGCATTTGTGCTTTGTCCTGAAGCATCAACCAATAAAAAACAATATCACAATAGCATTCCAATTCCATACCGCTTGAGATTCAAACTATTTGGGAGTGAATTGATTATCCTACCATCGGCACAAGTGCTTTCTGTCTTAGTGCTACATTGTCACGTAATATCGGTTCCTCAGCTGGCATAAGATATAAAAAGATAGTAAAATCCAAAATTCAATCGAAAGAACAGACTTTAAAAAGTAGAATCGACTTTCCCCCCATACATTGAGGTTAGCACTTGAACAACAAATGTAATCGAACGCCGATAAAAACTTTGACAAGCAAAAACGTAAAAAAAGAATAATAAATAAGAGGTAAAAGTGTCCAGATGAAACATTATGATATAAATATAAGAATCTTGAAACAAAAGGGACTGAAAATGTCTTTATCTTATTTTCAAATGTCTGTTTCACTGTTTATTTCCATTCTCTAAGTCAACTTCATTTGGCACTACAGGTGAAAGCTACATTTTACCGGTACACTACACCAAAAAAAAAAAAAAAAAAAAAAAACTTGTTCTTGATGGTACCTGACAACAGCTTCTGCAAAGTAGAACGAGCTTCCTTCCACGCCGGTCGGCCCAATTCCAGAAATTTATTCAGATTAGGCTGTTGAATAGATGAAAATGGGATATCAGCGGCAAGTGAACAACTATTACAACTACGATTGCTGAAAACTTCATCAATATTCAATTATCAACATTCATTCTTACCTGGTTGAAGCAGCCGGAGCTATTAAGAATGATGCTGTCGAAGAGGCCAGCGGATGCAATGACAGAGAGGTCCAAAATGTGGTTACCGATGGCCACACCTGGTCTAGGATCCGAATCCGTTTGCGGCTTGAAAATGCCATATGGAAGGTTCTCCAATGGGAAGTGGGAATCATGCTGGAATTCTACAAATGACTTCAACACCATGAATATAACAGCAAAAACGATACCACTGTATGTAATGTGCTCTCAGAAGGGAAAAACTGCAAAGTCAAACACTGTAATCACGAGCTGTATAGGAAGTTGAAGTAATGCTGGGATTTGTAGTAGTTGTACGTAGTTGGCTCTAGGCTTAAGTCATTCACCACGTGTACCTTGATGTCGTAAACATACACACAGTTTGATTTTTTTTTTTTTTTTTTTTTAATCATGTGTTCTGTCGATCTATATAGGTCCAAATTCATTCATATGTGTCTTCCTCACGAATGAATTACTTTCTTCGTTCCAATTTAACTGTCGTATTTGTTAAAATCAAAATTTCTTTTTTATACGTCGTAGTTACATTTTCAATACATATTTTAATATTATTTCCGCTTTTTAATATTAATTTTCAACTTTCTATACTCATTCAATCAATCAATCTTTCATATTCAATACACCATTACTCTTTTCAAGATTTTTTTAATACTTTATAATAAAAGTCAATGTAATTACTCATATTCTCAATCTGTGTGTTTAATCAAATCATGACATATAAAAAGAGCGGAGGGAATAACTAAATAAGAATTTCCCTTTTTTTCCGGTTTTTTAAGGTATTTTTCTCGTTTTAGGTTTTTTGTTTCTTGTTTGGTAAATGTGTGACAACTTCATTTACCTACAAGACCACTCTATCATACTTTATCCACCATTTCTTACATATCACACATTTTATCCATCCTACCCCACCTCATTACTCCAATATATTCTACCACCCACCTACCTCGCTCTACCTACACTACCTCACATTACCCCTACCTTTCCTTACATACATTACTCTGCTTAACATACCTCTCTACCCACCATGCCTTAGCACTCCAACCTACATCTTCACTCATCTACCTAACCTACCCTATTTTGTCCTACCCTTACCATACCCTATCCACCACTCACTCTACCTCTCCCCTATGCACCACCCCACCCTAACGTCCTTACCCACCACATCATCCTACCCTACCTACCGCCCCATGCTACCTTACCATATCCACCACCTTATCCTATCCTACCTTATCTCACCTCACCTTACCCTACCCACCCTACCAACCTTATCTTAACCACCTCCCCTACTCTAGCACCTTCCTATGCCACCCTATCTACCCTGTCCTACCTTACCTTAACACACCAATCTACCTTTTCACTCACTTTTTACCTAACTCTACCACACTTCACCCAACCTCTATCTTACCCTACCCAACCTAGCCTACCCTACTACCCACCACTCCATCCTATCATACATTATCTCACCCTATCCTACTTTACGTATCCTACCTATTTTACCCCAACACCTACCCTACTACACCATAACCCCTACCTTACTCACCCAACCCTACTCCATCACCTACTACCACCCACCACTCTAACCCTATCATTCACGTGTTTTATCGATATTCATTTTATTTCATTCATTTATAGAAGGAATTAAAATGGTAAATTTTCATTCAATCGGAATAAAATATCATTTCATTCATTCAACTCATAATCATAGACAAATTTTTTTTTGAAAGACATAGACAAATATTAGAATTAATGTAATGAAAAACTATTTCATTTCATTCCACTACCGCCTAACAGAGAAAATGGTTGAGAAAAGAAAAGATTTTATTTTCTTTTCTCAAATTAGACATATTTGGTTAAATGACAATAGAAAAATGTCTTTTCTCAAATTCAAGACTTTTCTATAAAATTAATTATTTTTCCACATTTTTTATTATCAGCTTACTGTGAAGAAAAGTTGAGTGAGAATAGAAAAACTTATCAATTCTATTCTCGACATCTTTTATCTGCATACCAAACTAATGGTGAGAATCTATTATATTCTTTTCTCATCTATTCTTTAATAGAGGTCTATTTCTAGCATTTTTCTTTTCTCATCTTCTCTCTGTATCAAACATGCCTTCGAGGAAAAAAAAATTTAAATGAAAATGAGGAAATCATTGGATAATTGAATTGGAAAAGAAAAAGAAAAATGAAAAATGAACTTTCCGGCGGTTGGGCTGGCAAAGCCTGTAATTCTCCTCGCTATCACCTTCGGCATCACAATTATTTCGATCCTTTATTTCGATCATAACCCATCTTCAGCGAAGCAACATCCATTTCCCTCGAAACCCGATCTAATGGCAAAGTTCATCTTATGGCTCCATGGATTGGGAGATTCGGGCCCTGCAAATGAACCCTTCAAGACTTTCTTCACTTCCACCGAGTTCAGAAACACTGTTTGGTCTTTCCCTTCTGCTCCCTTAAGTCCCGTCACTTGTAATAGTGAGTAAATTTTCTTTTGATGCTTGTTGTTCTTTGTATATCAACTCTAACAAAGTTTCAATTTTATGAATTTCCATCCAAAATCATTTAGCAGATCAAGTTTTCGTTTAATCAGGATGTTCGAGTTATTGAGATTTTCCCTTTTTTTATTCATGTTATCTTCGGGATTTGGCTAGTCGGGAACAAGATTACATTTTTATGCTTGGGAGTTGGGAAATTAATTCAAGCTAAAGATGGATATGTAGAAAATGCCCGATACAAACATCTAGCATTATTGTGTCAATTTGTGGTTTCATATGTTACAAGTGGACACTGTTAGTTATGAACTCCACATATTTAAGAATGTCAATCATGGTGTCATTTCACTCTACAAAATAGTCTGGGAAATAGTACAAATTACTGATGGTAGTTTTAACAAAAATGATTGGGCTGATGAGTAATTAGATACAACATCAAGAGGAACATAACCAATCCATGTGCATGTTTAATTAAGGGACCTTCACACGTTTCTTCGTCAATTTTGTTGCAAATTCGCTAAAACCCAACAAAATCATTTTCTAATGATTGCATTAGCTTCATTTTACATTTCTCTGATTGAATAACACTAGCTGTATCTTGAGAAGCTTTTCCAACATGGCTGCTCATGCTTATTTCTTGAGCTGCATATGAGTGGATTTATTGTTTTTTGAACTGGTTTCGTTTTCCTGCAGATGGTGCTGTCATGCCTTCATGGTTTGATATTCATGAGATTCCAGTTACTGCTGTAAGTAGTCCTTCTCTTTTGAAATTGACATGTGAGTGTTTTCGTATTGGCTACGTCTTTTCATTATGAAACTATAACTAATCTTTTAATGCAAATCATTGAATACTGTGAACCTTTATCTTTAAGCAGTTTTGTTTCCTGAAAACTAGTTTGTACCTTTTTAAAACTTTTAAGCGTCAAACAAATTTCAGGACTCCCCAAAAGATGAAAGAGGGCTGCTTCAAGCTGTCCGGAATGTTCACAAAATGATAGATAAAGAGATTGAAGCAGGAACTAGGCCTGATGACGTCTTTGTTTGTGGATTTAGTCAAGGAGGTCACTCCCTCTCTCTACTACCTTTTGATCTTGGTAATACCCTATTATGTTCACACGCCGAGAAATTCTCGAATGTTTAATGATTTTTGTAGGTGCCTTGACGTTGGCAAGTGTCTTGATGTATCCAAAAACTTTGGGTGGAGGTGCAGTTTTAAGCGGATGGGTTCCATTTAATGCATCTTTAATAGAGCAGATCAAACCTCTTGCAAGGAAGGTAGTGATTTGATGTGCTAACAGATTCTTGGTTTTACACGATTTTTTCATTTTTAAAAACGGTTATACCCTAACCGGAAGGGCCCCCACTCTTCCTGTCCCACGGAATGAGTGGAGAGGTAAATCAGGTAACCTAGTGGATCCGTTTACATGGGCTGCTATTTTAATCATGAACATGAGGTCACATTCCGTTATAGCGAACAGATTGCTTGGTTACGATTTTTTCATTTTTAACATTGTTTGGGATGGTTATTACTTTTTTTTGGCCTTTGTGGGTCAGGTTGGTTTCCATGAGTTTTAGAAGGTCAATCATATCTGCATTTCTGCAGTTTTTGCCTCTTATTCTTATAGAAGTGAACACAAATTGGTGCTTTTTCGGAGTTCTACACAAGGAATCCAACCATTTCATTCATACACGTAATTATTTCTCATGGTATAGTAGCTAATTGACAGCCTTTGGATCTGAGCATTCTAGTTAGCTCCTCTCAGTCTTATGCCCATAATGAAATGGTTCAGAAATAAAATTTGGATGTAGGGTGACATGGTTCAGAAATAATACTATTGACACGAGCTAAATTACCTGCGCTCGAGAGACTCGGGAAGTTGGACTTTGGTAGTGGCAGTGTATCACATGACATCAGTCGAGGGCTCTACGACTCTATAGACTAGCCATCCGAGACCTCGAGCAGGCTTCAGGCTTGGCATGCGCTTGGCCAATGGTCTAGACGTCTTCCTCGAAGCATTCGGCAGGTCCCGGATACATCATGTACTCAACAGCCACTCTGGACAACCCACCCAGACCACGAGCAGGTCTTTGGCTCAGGACATGCAATTATCTCTTATATTAGTTTGCGTTGGGTGGGATGGTATATGAACCCTTCTTTGGTTTCTTGAGTTTTAGAAGCCAAACATATCTGTGGTTTTCGCCTCTCTTTATTATGAAGTGAATAAAGATTAGTATCTATATAATGTAATTCATTGTGCATGTTATTTTGATAATTTACTTCTTTTTCGTCTTTATAATCAGCCGACACCCACTATGTTTTGGCACTAGTAATTATCTCATGTTATCTATATGTGGAATGTGGAACTATATGCAGACACCTATATTATGGTCTCACGGTATAGCGGACAGAACAGTATTGTTTGAAGCTGGGCAAGCAGGTCCACCTTTTCTTGAACAAGCCGGAGTAAGCTGCGAGTTTAAGGTACGTACACCCCCCCTCCTAGCCTCTAATAAAAAGCCTGCTGTGATTTAATAATAAAGAATGGAAATCGAATAACATTGTAACGTTTGTTCAGGCGTATCCTGGCCTTGGTCACTCGATAAGCAATGAGGAGTTGCATCATCTGGAATCATGGATAAAAGCCCGTTTGCATAGCTCCTCCTAAAATTTTCCAGATTTTGTCATCTTTTCTAGTTTCTTTTGGGCTACATTTGGATGGTTTTAGTTTACATTTTGTTTTTCGGTCAGTTTCCCATCGGTTACTGCTTAACATTTCCTGTTGGTTAGGTTATAACATCGTGTCACTATGTATTTATATATCATTAATCATTGTGGGACGGATTGAATGATACGGGCCACGTTTGAATGATAAGGCAGAGACATCAAAACGGTGTCGTTTTGATGTTTCTAAAGCTTTTGATCAAACGACGTCATTTTGACGCAACTGGCGTAGCATATGTTGCACCTCTTATCTTCGTCTTAACATGGACTATTGGCATTATAGGTTTTGACAGACTATCTACGACATATGGTATTGGCCAAACCAAATCATTCATGAGTCGAGCAACTGCCACCCTCCGATACACACCTTTGTTTCTAAAGTAGTTGGGCGTGTTAAGAACCTTAGGTTGGCAAATACTGAAATAGCTCAATTTTTTTTCAAAAAAAAAAACACACACACACCTCAAATTTTGTTTTTCTTTGTATAATTGTACTTTGCTTTTGCTTTCAACTTTGATACAACAACACTTCACCAAATCAAGGGAATTTTTTTTTCAGGCCTGGGTTTGACATTTTTTTCAGGTCCAACTTTATTGTCGTGAACGAAATCAGGTGTTCCTATATATATATATATATATATATATATATATATATATATATATATATATATATATATATATATATATATATATATATACGGAATTAGCCTTTACCGGACTTATTATGTGTGGAAATTGTCAGTTTTCCGTATATAACATCTAATTAGCTTATGTGGGGTGTGAGTAGCTTTTCCGGGTGTAATATTTATTATAGGGAAATTGTGCTTCACGGGTGTAGTATTGTAGGGAAGGCAGTAACAATTCTAATTCATTATGTGAGGGGCGAAGGGGTTTCACGGCAATAATATACCCGGAAATGGTGTTTCATGGGTTTATTATTTAACCCTCCTAGTGTGATGTATGCACGGGGATCCGGCAAGACTAAGCCAAACCGAGAGCGGAGGGGTGATTCCTTCTAATCTCAATAGGGCTCTCTTGACCCGATTTCGTCCGGATTGTCACATATGTTCCAACGAATAGGACGGGTAGGCTTGCCTACGTTACCGACACCATTCGGAATCCTTGATTTGATGTGCTTTTATGTTAACATCAAAAAGACGTGGTTAGTTAACCCACCACCACTTCCAAAATATTGAGTGGGAGCGGGGAGGCGACGCCCAACCCCACGGCCTCTACTATAGATACAAGTAAGTGAGAGAAGGGTGACGCCTCGCGGCGCTTTGATTTCGTCCCCCTACGGATGGTGTTCACCCCTATCAACATTCATGGCTTGGTCTGCGAAAGGATAGGATTTACGGGTACTCGTCGGGTCACCGACCTATCCTACGACGGCATACTCGGGGCGTACCTAAGAGATCCGATATAGTAGGTCACACTCATAAAGGATATTTTTGGTAATATCTAGGCTAAAAAAGGAAGGTAGTCAATGAATAAAGGGATGTTCGATTCTCGTGGGATGTTTGATTCTCACAAGTTATTTATTGATGAGATTGTCTCGATTTAACCGTCATCTCTTTGACCTACCTACGGCGGCACTGAGATGCGAGGTTAAAACCTTGGAATGGTAGAGTAGACTTAATTTTAGTTTACAATTCCTAAAATAAACTTATATAGTAGTGTTAAACTTGAATTAATATATGTCATTTTATTTACAGCATTATATCCCTTACTAAATTGCTTAAAAAATTGACTAGTATTGACTTCGTTAAAAAGTGGAAAGTAACTAGGACGTTGAACTAGTTAATCGATAATGCAATTATTTTTCGAAAGAGATATTTTCTCTCAAGCCTTTTAAAACCAGAGTGACATATAGGTATGTCACTAGTGTCATTCGTGTCAAACGGAAGACAAACTTAGTTTGAACAAAGGTGATTTCGGACTTTGAAATTCTTTTAGTGAATTTTGAGTGTGTAGGAAATACACGTGCAATTTTCTAATTGAAAAATCGGAAAATCATGAAGTGTTACTAGTTGGACGATATTTGGAATCGATGAACTAGTGGGAGCTTTATGATTTGTTGTTTTCTAGAACATTAGAAAAGTGTAACTTGACTACACACGTAACCGTTCTAATTGAAAAACCGGAAAGTCATGAAATGTTGCTAGTTAGACGATATTTGGAATCGATGAACTAGTGGGAGTTTTATGATTTGGAAACATTAGAGCTGTGTAAGTGGTTAATTTTAGCTAGAATAGTGGGAGTGATATAAGGAAATGAATCTCGGGTTCAATCCTTGGATATCGCGGAAAATTTATTTTACGTTTAAGACTCGTTGGAACGAATGGATTTACCTTCTATTCGATAATTTGTTTGTCGTATAGAAAGTGAATATACCATTTGTAGTACGAATCCAAGACTCGGACTTTTGTTTGATAAAGTCAAAACCACTTACAACCGCCGAAATATGTATATAAAACACATCTTAAGAACTATTAAAAGCAATTGGTTTCTATATTTAGATAAACGCTTCTTCATATTCCATAGTTAGTGCATAGTCCCTAAAAGACAAGACCCGAAGAGGCGGCTCGGGGTGATTCCTTTCTCCCAGTCTGGTTATATTGTCTCAAAGGTTCAATGACTAAGTTTCCTTTCAATCGGGAAAGGATAATGGATATAAAGAAGTAACATAGCTTGTTCATGACGACCTTCGGGGTCTGATGAAAGATACGAGCTAGTAGGAGCTTCCGAGTAGTGACTTCTTGTCTGATAACTATTCAAACACTCCGGTAAGTTTATCCAAAATATTTTGAGGTTTCTCTCGTTTTCAACGAGAGATAGAGTATTCTATACTCGGAATAGGCCATTCATAGTCCTCGGGACTGATGCTCAGCCTGCCTCATTGTGACATGTTCTCACTAAGTGAGAAACCGTAAAATTGCCTTATATATGTTTTTAGATGTGCTACAATACACTGCTTAACTCAATAAAGATATTAGAAGCGAAATATCGGTTTACATTGAAATGTAAGACCGAGAAGTCTACCTAGAATATGCTTTGGAATTTACGGATAAGGTGTGGATTCGGTTCACCCCACTTCCATAAATATAAGCATTTAGCACACGGTGCTTGAAGGTAGGTCTGGAAATTTCGCGAACACGTTCGGTCAGTGACCAATCGTTCTATATCTTGTAGCATTGAGAAAAGGTTTGTTATAAGATTCTTGAAATCGGGAAGGGACGGTTATACCGTTACGTCCTTTCCGATGAGTCTATGAACAAGTAAAACCTTAAACCTTGAAGTACGTTTACTCAAGGTAGTTACTAAGCGATTAAAATCGACCACATCCAACATCGGTTGTTGGTGATAACACTAAATACTACTAAACTAGATCGAATTTCGATCCACCCGAATGTAGTGGGAGTATGGTTCACCCATTACCCATTACGGGTTACGCGGACTTTGTAGTCTGAGGATCGATTGATGACCTATGGCTCTTTTGTGAGCAGTATAGGATTCCGATAATAGAGGTTGGTTTAATAGCCAAAACCCTGTGAATGGAGTTCGGTACTCCACCCCGTTCATGCTCTTGTAGAACCACCCGAGCGTCTCGCCCAGCCCGGTGGGAGTAATTGGCTACATGGAAAAGAGTAGAACGAGTTCGGTATTGCATGATTTCGTTCAAAAGCAGAAAATAGGGGTGATTCCCTGAGACTTTCTTGCCAAACAAACGGAGTCCGGATTCATTCGAAACGAAGGGTATTGACTTATGAACTTATGACGGGATGACCGTCAAGGCTTATGTCCTTTGTGGATAAAAAGCAAACCTCTCGGTCATTGGAAGTCATATATTTCTACAATGTGTGGATTTGACCGAGAATATTGATAAGTCTTTTGTAGCTGGATATCAATTTTAGTACGGTAGTGAATATATAAATATATATTAGTGTTTGTGAAGGATAACACGCACCGGTTGGAATCAACATGGGTGTGTTGTACTCGAAGTCGAATACGACGATACCACGTTTCTCGCAACGAGAGATTTGGACAACATTCTTAAGAGTTTGACTCGGTCGAATTCATTAGAATCGGTCCGCCATCGGTTTCCCATCCATCTTATTGGTTAAGATGATGCATACGTGTATGCAACATTCAACGAGGAAGTTCTACCCTATGCCTCGGGAATGTAAATCTTCGGATTGGGATAGATTCTCTTTCTAGTAAGAGAGGTTATTGAACGTCAACTTTGATGAATCTTAGATTCGGCGGTTAACATAGCAAGTTTAGTATGTCCTTTAGTGAGAGAACGAGGAATAATATGCGGACATATTATGTGTGAACTTGGATATGTGTGATACAACGATTTTGACTTTAAGTCGGAGTGAGGATGATCGTTAAGTCGATTCTCGCTCGGTGTTTATACCACATGATTAGATGGACCGGTAACGTTTCGATTCTACGGATCGTCTCGAGCCGACAACCCGACTAATCATTAAGACCCATGACGATGTAGGTGCTCCCCGAGTCACCGACCTATCCTACGACGGCATACTCGGAGTGTACTTTGGAACGATATGCTTAACTAGAATATACTTTAGAGCCGGCTCTAAAACAATTAATCACAAATGGTGTTTCACAATTTTGCAATTGTTTTATTTAATAAATGGATATTATTATTTATTATTTAATAGGGGCGAAGTACAATATTCATAATTGGTTATGTGAGGGGCGAGAACTTATCCGGACTTTCGGTTAAGAGAACCTAATGGGGCATTTATATATATATATATATATATATATATATATATATATATATATATATATATATATATATATATATATATATATATATTGAATCATTAGATATGGCATTAGTATATGTTTATATTTGGGGCTTCTTATATAGCGTAGCTCGTAGAAAATTTCATTAGGTTTGCTCAATAGAGCATTTTTTTTTCTCGTTCTCAGCAGCTTGGTAAAGCATCGGCAGGAAGTGAGGCATCTGTTAGATCGAAAATCTAAGTTCAGTTCTGATGGTTCTGTCCATCATCTGTTCTTCATCGTCATGATGTAAATATATTTAACACGTCATGATAATTATTGTATTACGGCGCTACGATACAACCGAACTTTTCAATAATATATCATACCAATAACGCATACAATGACAAACAAAGTATAAAATACTTTACCAAAAAATCATTCTATATATATATATATATGAAATATGTTCTCGCCCCTCACATAACCAAATCTGAATATTGTACTTCGCCCCTACAATAATAAACCCATGAAACACCATTTCCTTTCCTGGTATATTATTGCCGTGAAACCCTTCGCCCCTCATATAATGAATTAGAATTGTTGTTGTCATTTTCCTACAATACTACATCCGTGAAGCACCATTTCCCTACAATATTACATCCGGAAAAGCCACTCGCCCCTCACATAAGCTTTTAGATATTATATACGGAAAACTGACAATTTTCACACATAATAAGCCTGGTAAATGCTAATTTCATATGTATATTGTAGGAACTCCTGATTTCGGCCACGTCAATAAAGTTAGACCTGAAAAAAGTGTCAGGCATTTAGCAGAGCCTGAAAAAAAAAATCCCCCAAATCAACGGGGGACAGTCTAACTCCAAAAATGTCACTAAGTCAACGAGGATCAGTCTAATTCCATCTAGTAGGCAAGACTCTAGGGAGAACATAATGGTAAACAAATACTCCGACCGTGTGAATCGTTGTCAACCGCCAGAAACCATTTGTAACTGCCAATTAACCGTCACAAATTGCCGCAGGTCCGGTGGAAGCACGTAACCAAAACAATTACAATGTACTACCTCCGTCTTAAAATATTAGACCTTTCACATAGTTTAAAAAATCTTACGGTATTACCTCAAAACACACTTATTCACCTCAAAAAAAAAAAAAAAAAAAAAAAAAAAACTTACAGTATTAGTTAAATTGGTGAAGTATTATTAATTTTAATGATAAAAATCTAAAATAACATTTGAATATTATTAATACAATAGTTTAGTAAAAAGTGGATAAATATATAATAAATGATGGTAAAAGGAGAAAAATATAATTTTTATTAATATTCATGGGACAAATTATTTTGGGAAGGAGGTAGTGTTGAATAAAGAAAATATTGAGTACTTAGTATTGCACACATCAGTTTTAAAAGATGTATTTATGAATTATGATGCTCTGAATAACCTATACAATAGTAAATTTGTATAGTACCAAAAAAAAAAAATAGTAAGTTTGTATATATATATATATATGAAAGTGTTATTAACACTTCAGTATTAAAATATGTATTTATGAATTATGATGCTCTGAATAACCTATACAATAGTAAATTTGTATAAAAAAAAAAAAAAGTGCTGTTAAACATATAAGTTTTGTTTTTCCTGTTAATTTGGGATTGTTTGTAACGAAATAGTATTTTACGATTATTATATAATGATGTCTAAACATATTTATCTGTACTTTAGATTGTAGCTACAAAGCTGTATCCGCGTGAATATGTATATAAAAAATACCATTATTTTATTGTTGCATTTTGTTCACATGCTCTGGAAATTGTACAGGATTGGCTTTGGTGTACAAAAGGTTTTTTTTTTTTTTTTTTTTTTTTTTCTAAGCGTGTACAAAAGTTTTATAATAAGATTATCACACAAATATATACATAAAATATGAAACGAGAGGTTAAAAAGTTGTTGGCATATGTTTGTCTCATTAATTTGCCGTCTCGACATACATTTTTCACTTAAAAGATGAAAGAATTAAGGATTACGTGGATAACTTCTATTTGTTAGTATTATCCATAATGACGGTATTAATTTTTTCGTAAGAAGTTAAATTTATTCACTATCAATCGCTCAGACGGCAATTACATAGCTGAGAGGTCGGCAATCCCAATTAAGGTACGTGCTACAATACAAACGTAATATTTGTGTCGTGTCATGTTGTGGCGGACTGATTATGTGTTGGGACCAATTGGTGTCAGTAAATGTGGGTGTGGACAATCTGTCCCAACACTTCCCTTATGTGTTTGGACCAATTGGTGTCAGTAAAGGTGGGTGTGGGCAATCTGTCCCAACACTTCCCTTAAGTGTTGGGTGTGGGCAATCTCTCCCAACACTTGCACATTTTTTTTTTTTTTTTTAATAATGTTCCAACCATGGTTCGATCCCGTGACCTCTGGTTCACGATACCATGTTAGGATCAAGCGTTTACCGTTCTACTAAGACCACCAATTTGTGCCAGTGAAAGACGCTACTTTATTTCTTTATCATTTAAGAGTGTGAGCAATCTGTCCAACAATATAGAAAAAACGATCTCAATCCTCTACATTGAACGAATCCATTCCGGTTTTTGCCGGACCGGCTCTGTGAAATTGGGCTCGATACTAGTTTGGTGGAAGGTAGTTTCGACTTAACGATAAATGTTTTTATTTTCTGTAAGGGATACATTTATTTTGAAGTGGTAAAATAATAATAAAGATAATAACTAGAACATATGATTCTGAATTAATAGTCATAACCAAATTGAATACTTACAAAATACATTCGTATTGCTCGTCATAACCAAATGAAATACTCACAAAATACATTCAAATTGCTCTTCTACGCGTAGAAGCAAAATTCTTCATCACAATACCGGGGTCGAACTCTGGATTAGTCGAACCAGTGCGTTTCGGATACCGAGATTTAAGGCGAAAAAAATTAAAAATTTCTTCAACGCAATTGATAATCGATTTTGTTAATCATATTTTTTGTGATATAAAATAGAAAACGTTTGATTTATGGTATTTATAAATAGTGTTGCTTAAGAAATTGATTTTACTATCAATAATTGGAGTAGTGTTTATTTTTATCGATTGATGGTTTAGTTAAAACTATTTTTTTAACTAAATTATGGGTTTAGTGGATTACAATCGTGTTTGAACTTAAGAGTTTGAGTTTTCTTTTATACTGATGGCAGAGCCAACCCTGGTTTTTGTGATCAACATTGATGTATCAATTTATTTATATATATATTACGTCCGTCCTAAAATGTAAATTCATTTAAATTTTTTCATACAAATTAAGAAAATTGGTTAAATTTGTTGTGTGTCATTAATTTTGATTAAGAAGTCTAAAATGACCTTTGACTTGACTGTTATTAATGTGAAATATTAAAGGGTAAATGAGTATATTATAAATGAGGGTTAAAAAGAAAAAAATATAATAAATACTTTATTGATTTTTTAAATTAATTTACATTATCAAAAAAATAAAAAACTGAACGAACGTATATTTTAAGACGGAGATAATAATAAATAAATAAATAAAGCTCTTTTAAATGAATGTACTATAATTTTTAATCAACCTTTTGTCCCTTCAACTTGTCACACCCTCTTTGGTCTTACAAAAATAGATTAAAAATGGAGTACTTGCCACACCCTCAGGCATGACTCGAGCCTTCTAAAGTTGAAACAGAAAACCGTGAAAAGGGGATCATTTGATTCGTAGTAGGGTAACCCAAAAAGGAAATTATATCCCGCACACTTTTCGTGTGTATCGTCCGTTGAAGATGCGACACGTGTGTAAGAAAACAAAAAGTAATTTGTCTTCTTACGTACATGTCCCACATCCAACATGACGGTGCGTGTAAGGACTCCCAAGATAGAATTTGTCAATCCAAAGACACATCTTTTGACGTCAGAACCCATGAAATCTCACTACCGCAGAAATAAAAGTAAAATAAAATGTGCAGGGGATCTTTGGAAAAAAAATAGCGAAGACTTAAAGGAGGGAAGTTATTGTGTGGTGTCTTCATATGGTGTGGAGACATTGTATGTCATCATACAGACCACACAGTTTTATTATGTATTTAAATTGTGTTTTTTTTTATCGTTTCACCCGTCATTTCACCTCACATTCTCTCACCACACAACAACTTCCCCTTAAACAATATAACAAACGAAAATTGGTTGTTCTAAATATATTTATTTTCAATAAACATATTTACATGGGAGGGCCTACGGACCTTGTGGTACACGGCTACTAAGTATTGTGCTAGAATTAAAGCTTGGGAATATAAAAGGCCAAAAGATGTTCTTGTTCATTTTTGTTATAACGGATCGATAAAAAAATAATGATAATTATGAATAAAGATCAGAATTAAACAATCATAAAAAGTAAATAATATATTAGGATTATATATGTACATTTTATATTTATTTGTATTAATATAGTTTCGGAATATTCTACCCGTGTATATATATACTGCTGTACTGTAAACCTAATTCAATCAATGAAATACAATTTCCAATTCATCTATCATGGTATCAGAGCGTAGAGAATTCAATTATCCCTTTCCAATTTTTTCAGCCGCATAACCCTATTTTTTTTCCCCAGCATTTCGTTTTTTCATTCTCCTGCTTCCTGTCGCCGTACCTTTCCTTCTTCTTCTTTCGGTTCAGCCTTCCACCGGTAACCATGTGTGCTGCAGATTCAGCGTCCAACCCTCCGTCCGGCACCACTCCTCAGCAGTCTTCCCCCACCGTCCAACAGCAGCCCATCATTGCCCTCAACCCTTCCCTCCATGTTTAATCAAGCTCACAAACTCCAACTATACCGCCTGGAAACTCCACCTCTCAACCCTCCTCGCCGGTTATGATATTATCAGATTCGTCAATGGCTCTACCGCTTGCCCACCCAAACTTGTCACCGCTGATGGAGTCTCCTCTCCTAACCCGGATTATGCTATGTGGACTCGTCAGGATGCTTTGGTGCATAACGTAATTCTCGGATCAGTGTCACCGGATCTCGTCACCAATATTCAGCATACTACCTCGGCTCAGGAAGCTTGGTCTATCCTTGCTGATACATTTGGTAAGCAAAGTCATGGTCGAATTAAACAATTGAAACATCACCTTCGATCCATTACGAAAGGTAATTCCTCTGTATCTGCCTATTTTACGTCTATTAAATCCAAAGCTGATGAGCTTGCCGCTCTCGATTCTGCTGTTGATCCGGAAGCCCTAGTTGATCTTATTTTGCAGAATCTCGGACCTGAATACTCTGAATTGTCACGTGCAATTCAGGCTCGTAACTCGTTGATTTCGCTTCCTGAACTGCATGAGAAATTACTCAACCATGAAGCTAGTCTCCTTCATCAACACGCAACATCTCCTTCTCCTGGCTACACTGCATTTGCAGCCCATTACCCCCATCGGCCACCCCCTCAACCGCGTCACCCACTGCCATATCCCCCATCTCCACCTCCCTTTCCCTCCCCACGTCCTTCCCACCCTCCTAGACCTCTCCCCCAGACCCCAGTTCCAGCCCCTTTTCCAAATTCACAACCCAACTCTACCCGAGGTCCACGTCCTTATCAAGGAAAATGACAATTGTGTGGGGTTTTTGGTCACTCTGCTAAACGGTGTCATACCTATCCATTTTTTCAACAACTACCTCGTCCCCCCAACTTCAACCCAAACCCGAGGCCTCCTCAGGATTATCCGGCTCAAGTTGCATCATCTTGGTTACTCGACAGTGGAGCCTCGCACCACATGACTTATGATCTCAACCTCTTATCATCGCATGATCCCTACACAGGTTTGGATAATATTATCATTGGTGATGGTCGTTCCCTTTCTATTAGTCATATTGGTTTCGCAAATCTTTCTTCATTTTACTTATCTAATGTTTTGTGCGTACCCCAGTTATCCCAGAATCTTTTATCTGTTTCGAAATTTTGTTCTGATAATTCTGTCTCCATTGAGTTCTTATCCAATTCCTTTTTGGTGAAGAATTCGAAGACTGGTCGATGCCTCCACCAGGGCCAAGCTAAAGATAGTGTGTATACTTGGTCCCCTAGTCCATTGCTTGCTTTTTCCGCCAATAAGACAACCACCTCGACTTGGCATCATCGCTGTGGTCATCCCGCTTTTCCGATTATTCAATTTTTAGTTAAAAACAATTATTTGGACTTATCGTCTGTTGTTTCTTCCCTTGTGATGCTTGCATAAGTAATAAAAGCCATAGACTTCCTTTTACTGAATCTACTTTAAAATCTTCCCGCCCTTTGGATATTGTTTTTTCGGATGTTTGGACTGCTCCCATTTACTCTGTTGACGGTTATAAGTACTACATCATTTTTGTTGATCACTTTACGCGCTTTATTTGGCTTTATCCTCTCGTTCATAAATCTGATCTGTCTGCTATTTTTCTTAAATTTAAACCTTATGTCAAAAAACTGCTTGATGCACCCATTACAACACTTTATTCTAACAATGGCACTGAATACATTGCTTTACGTCCTTTTTTGTCCTCGCATGGCATTGCCCATCACACTTCCCGGCCTCACACTCCCCAACATAATGGTATTTCAGAACGGCGTCACTTGCATATAGTTGAAACGACCCTCACCTTCCTTACCCATGCATCCATGCCTATCACCTACTGGTCTTATGTAGTCAGCACTGCTGTATATTTAATTAACAGAATGCCCACCAAAACCCTGGCAATGCTCTCTCCCCATGAAAAACTCTACTCCACCCCCTAACTATGATAAACTTCGTGTGTTCGGTTGTCTTTGTTACCCTTGGGTTAAGCCATACAATCAACATAAATTAGATTCCTCTTTCATACCGTGTGTTTTTCTTGGGTACTCCTTGACCCAAAGCGCTTACCTGTGCTATGATATCTCTGGGGCTCGTATGTATGTTTCTCATGATGTTCGATTTGTTGAGGATCTATTTCCCTTTGCCACCACTCCTCCTGATCCCGACCTTCCTTCTCTTGCCACTTTACTTTTGCCGGACATGTATTCGGATCTTCCCATCCCTCCTACTTTGCCTGCCTCACTCCGTCCGCCCTCTACAGCTCCGTTCGCCCCTTCCCCTCCTTCCCCTGAACATGTCTCTTCCTCCGACTCTGCCTCCTCTTCCTCTTCCACAACTTCACCACCATCGTCCCCTTCCCCACCGCCACCTCCTTCTCATCCTATGGTTACTCGAGCTCGCAACCACATCTTTAAACCTCACCACCTTCTTAACCTTACTGCCCAATTGGATTCTCAATTCTCTGATACCGAGCCCTCTACTGTTAAACAGGCATTGCAAAGCTCTCATTGGCGCCTTGCAATGTCTGAGGAATTTGATGCGCTCGTGCGCAATGGCACTTGGTCACTGGTTCCCCTATATTTGATCTTAATGTAGTTGGTTGTACGCCACCCTGATGGCTCCATCGATCGCTATAAGCTCCTTTAGTGGCAAAAGGTTTTGATTATTTTGAGACATTTAGCCCTGTGGAGAAACCTACAACTGTCCGACTGGTTCTCAGTGTTGCGGTTTCTTTAGGTTGGTCTCTCCGCCAACTCGATGTCAACAACGCTTTCTTGCAGGGTTCCCTCACCGAGGATGTTTATATGACTTAGCCTCCGGGCTTTGAGGACACGGATCGTCCCGCATATGTCTGCAAGCTTCAAAAGCTATTTATGGGCTTAAGCAGGCGCCCAGGGCTTGGTATCATGAACTCCGGTCTTTTGTTCTCTCTATTGGGTTTGCGAATTCTACCGCAGAATCTTCTCTATTTATTGCTCGTACTTCATCCAGTATTACTATTTTGCTTGTCTACGTTGATGATATTATTATTACCGGTAGCTTTTCCTCTCAGGTACAGCAGGTTATTGATTCTCTTGCTCAGCGGTTTTCTATCAAGGATCTTGGGTCCTTATCCTATTTCTTGGGTGTTGAGGTCACTCCTAATGCTCATGGTTTGTTGCTCACTCAAACGAAATATATGCATGAGCTTCTCTCTCGGGTCAACATGCAAGACTCCAAACCGGTCTCTACTCCGCTTCCTCCTGATGCCTTTACATCCAGTGACTTGGCGTCTCCCCCGCACTCCGATGTACTCAGTATCGTCAGGTTCTGGGTGCTTTGCAATAGCTTCTATTTACTCGGCCTGATATATCTTATACGGTCAACAAACTTTCTCAGTATATGCACTCACCTTCAGATTATCATTGGTCTCTTGTTAAACGCATCCTTCGTTACTTTGCCGGTACATTGCATGAAGGTTTGCAGTTATTCTCTACCTCCCCGCTTCCGCTTCATGCCTTTTCTGATGCTGATTGGGGAGGAAACCAAGATGCCGGTTACTCGTCGACCTTTGCTTACTTGGTTTTCCTCGACAAAAATCTTCTTTCCTAGAGTTTGAAAAAGCAGACGTCTGTTGCTCGTTCCTCTACTGAAGCCGAATATCGTTCGGTTGCTGATACTGCCATTGAGATTGCTTGGCTTACTTATCTCCTCTCTGATCTTGGCTTCTCTATTGATACTACTCCGGTTATTTTCTGTGACAATGTTGGTGCTACGCAATTATGTGCTAATCCTATTTTTCACTCTCGCATGAAGCATGTTGTAATCGATTATCACTTTATCCGTGATCATGTTCAGCGTGGCCTGGTTCATGTATCACATGTCTCTAGTGCGGATCAACTCACCGATGCTCTCACCAACCACTTTCTCGGCTTCCGTTTACACACTTCAAATCCAAGCTGGGTCTTCAGCTCCCTCGTCCCACTCGTGGGGGCGTATTAGGATTATATATGTACATTTTGTATTTATTCATATTTATATAGTTCCAGAATATTCTAGCCGTGTATATATATATATTGTTGTACTGTAAACCTAATTCAATCAATGAAATACAATTATCAGAATACAGAAACAAGAAAAACATATTTAACGTGGATTTCGGAAATATGTCAACTATTCTACGGACGAACGATGATTATTTTATTATCACGAGAAAGTTACAATCTACATGCATTACATAAGGTATTTATAGGCCTTGAGAACCCAACCATAACCGCCTTAACAGCCAACCCAGTAAATGACTGGAATAATCCAGAAGTAACGTTCACCAAATCGGAAAACCATGCAAACGTATTCCGCAAGTAATGCTGAGAACCAACTCAACACAACAAACTCAACAGATTGATCAACCATTCAACCCTGCTGACTTCACAGCTGAACACCGAACTCAGCAGCAGCTTAACAATATGCTGAACAAACCACAGTTTCCCACCCGACTCAGCTGAGTATGCCATTCAGCTGACCAAACTCAGCATGCACAGTTTAAGTCACTATTACAAATCTCCACCTTAACTTCAACTCCATGTTAATCAACCAGATGCACAACCAAGTGCCAGATTTCCTCTTTGTCTTCAGATTTGAATACCTCGGCAGAACCCTACTTCAGCTAAGTGTTCCCAGATTCGGATTAACAGCTTTGGATGCTCAGCAAGTCCAGACATAACTGAAACTTGCCTCTTTTAACTGTTTTAGTGAACATATCAGCAGGATTAACGTCAGTGTTGATCTTTTCCACTTTAACCCTCTTCTCATTCCTTAGAAAATGGTACCTAACATCAAAGTGTTTGGTTCTCTCATGGTGATTTTGATCCTTAGCCAAGCATATTGCACTGAGACTGTCACAATACACTATGACTTGATCTTGATGCAGACTCAGATCATTGACTAGCCCCTTTAACCAGATTGCCTTCTTTGCTGCTTCTGTCAGTGCCATATATTCCGCTTCAGTAGTAGATAATGTCACTATTTCCTGTAAAGTTGCCTTCCAACCCACCACAGAATCACCCAAAGTAAACACATACCCATTCATTGATATCCTACAATCCACATCAGCAGCATAATCAGAATCACAGTACCTTGTGACAAAACATTGAGTACCACCTCCATATATGAGTCCAATATCAGATGTACCCCTAAGGTTCCTAAACATCCTATTTACTACTTTCCAGTGTTCCTTCCCAGGTTGAGTCATAAACCTACTGACAACACTGACTGCCTGAGCCAAATCAGGCCTAGTACAGACCTTGGCATACATTAAAATGCCTACTGCACTAGCATATGGAACCTTTGACATGTATTCTTCTTCCTTAGCTAACTGTGGAGCAAATACAACAGACATATGTATATTTGTGCCGTATGAGTATCTATAGGCTTGGCTACTGACATGCCAAACATGGATAATGTCTTCTCAATATACCCAGCTGAGACAATAACAACTTTCCCTTATTCCTGTCTCTATAGATCTCCATCCCTATGATTTTCCTTTCATTCCCCAAATTCTTCATCTCAAATTCAGTTTTGAGCAGATTCTTTAGATCTTGAATGTCTTACTTGTTTACAATAGCTATCAGCATATCATCCACATACAAAACCAAATAGATGACCGAACCATCCTTCAGTTTGTTGTGATAAACACAACAATCACATGGACTCCTGCTATAGCCCAGCTGAATCATTTAACTGTCAAACTTCTTATACCACTACATTGGGGCCTGCTTAAGTCCATACAAAGACTTCTTCAACTTGCAAACAAAACCTTCCTTGCCAGGGACTTGGAAACCCTCTGGCTGAGTAATATATATTTCTTTATCTACATCTCTATGTAGAAAAACTGTCTCCACATCTAATTGCTCAAGTTCAATATTCTAATGTACCACTACTGTTACTAGCACCCCGATGGAAGTGTGTCTGACTACCAGTGAGAATATCGTTTCATAGTCTACCCTTTATTTCTGACTGAAACTTTTTGCAACCAAACGTGCCTCATATTTGATGCCCTCAGCAGGTGATATTCCTTCCTTTTCTTGAAGATCCATTTGCAGCTGACCACATTTCTGTCATGTGGTTGTTTGACTAGATCTCATGTCTCATTGTTCTGAAGTGACTCCATTTCTTCTCTTGTGACAACAAGCCATTGAGATGCCTCAGACCATGTCATAGCTTCCCCGTAAGTGTTTAGTTCAGAACCATCCACTTCTTCAGCTACCTGAAGTGCATATCCAACCATATCCACAAACCTATATTTTGTAGGGGGTCTAACATTGGTCTTTCTAGCTCTGCTGAAAGCTATACTCAGCTTACCAACTTCAATTTGTTTGAGTTGAGTCTCGTCGACCCATGTTCGACAGACCGGTTTGGATCCGATTCTCGCTCCGCCGAGTGTCGATCGTCTTGGTGAGTTTTTCAATTCAGCTGACTTTACTTGAAACTCCACCTGTTTGTCAACCTTCTCAGTTCTAGATCCAATTTCAGATTTTGATGTGGCCTTCACAGATGAGTTAAGAATAAAGTTATCATCAAAGCCTACACTTCTGCTGGGCATAACCCTATTTTCAGCTGATGAACATATTTTACACCCTTTAACTCCATATCCATATCCTACAAATACTCTCTTCTTGGCCCTATGTTCCCGTTTACCTTCATTGACATGATAGTAAACTGTGCTTCCAAATACCCTCAGCCCCGAGTAATCTATAGGCTTTCCTGACCAAACCTCAAGTGGTGTTTTGAATTTAATACCAGTGTGAGGCCCCCAGTTGATTAAGTAGCAGGGTGTGCTGACGCCCTTTGTCCAAAATCTTCTTGTCAGACAAGAATTAAAGAGCATGCACCTTGCCATCTCCAGAAGAATTTGATTCAACATTCCTGCAACATCATTCTACTGTAGAGTGTTTCTGATTGTATGGTGTTTGGCCTCATTCAATCAATTTCTTAGTCTGCGTGAAAACATCAAGAACGACTTATATTTTGAGACGAAAGAAGTATTTGATTATCGTTAGTGCAATGATTATGAAGTAGTTGTAAGTGGTTGAATTGTTATTCAATAAGATGTAAGATATGGATAATAAATACATAATTTATAAATGTTGAATGATTTATATTATGAGACGTATCTAAAAAGCATAAAGACTTTGAGATTATAATTCAAAAGAATGATTATATTCGGCCTTCATATCAAAACAAAAAGATAAAAACCCAATTTAATATTTTGCATACAAAATTGACCACATGACTAAGTTCCAAAAAGGATGAAATTATTAATTCCCCGCATTGCGTGGCCCAAAAATATGTCACCAACTTGTATGCTTCATAAAAAACTCCTCCCCTTCCACAAGCTCTCCTAAATTCATTTTAGTCCCAAAAAAGAAATTAAGGAAACAAAAAAAGAAACACACTCCTTTTCTTTCTAAAAGAAGAAGAGATCGCCGTCGTCAACTATGAGGAAGCCGTACAGAAAAGGCACAGTTCATCCCACACCTCCCTTGATTTCCGACCACCTATCCTTTTTGCCGGCAACAATCTTGACTCTGACGGCAGCTTTATCTCCGGAAGACAGGGAGGTGTTGGCATATCTCATTTCTTGCTCATCCACCACCTTCTCCAGCTCCGGTAATCGCACCACCACCAACAGGGCCACCACCGCCTCATCCACCACCACTAAATGTGGTGCTGACCATCCTACTTGCTTCAATTGTTACTGTTTTAGATGCTATATGAGCTACTGGGTCAGGTGGGATTCATCCCTTAATCGTCAACTCATTCATGAAATTATCGACGCCTTTGAAGAAGGATTGTTAGTACAGAGCAAGAAAGAGAAAACTAGAAGGGAGAGAAGAAAATTCAAAGGCTCATCAAACGGGTCGGGTGAGCTGAAAGGTTCGGAGCTGAAAGAAGACCGTTCCGAGTCTGTTTCAGTGGAAGACGTTAATTCAAACAGCAGCGGCGGTGGTGCCGGAAGTGAAGACGGCGCCGACGAGGAGGATTTTGAGAAAGGTTCTGTCAGGAGGTTTGTCAATTTTCTTGGACAGAAAATATGGAGTGTCTTGGCTTGAAACCAAAAAAAAAAAAAAGTATAGCTAAGAGGATGCAAAATTTGTGTGTTAATTCCATTGAAAAACTTTTGATTTTTTTTGTGTGTGTGTAATTTTCGCCATTTGCACCCTTTTTGTTATCCTTTTTTCTGTTCTATCTGCTATGAAAATGTTAAACCTTTCTAAATAAACTTTAATTATGCAATTACATCTACCAATGCTGGTTTTTTTTTTTTTACCGAAACAAAATTACTCATACAGACGACTATTAACACACATGAGTATGATGAGCCTAGAACCGTAATATTTTGATCACAGGGCCTTAGCTTAATCGATTGAGCAAATTTTTCCAGCGGAAAAACGACTACTCAGTTTGTCTCCCATTACCTGTTTAGACCGTTGGGTAGTAGTCTTCTGAGGGTGGTCTTAAGTGATAGTACATCATCATAGGGATGATGTGATTTACCGTTAATTAACTACTACTCCCATACAAAAAGATAACGTAATATTAAATCCTAATAATACCCTAAATATTTATTATAGAGATTTCAACAGGAAAAATAACACACTCTAATTTTATTGTAATATACAGATTCTGTAAAATCTTATTTACATCTATCGTATTTAAGGCAGTCGCATCAGATTCTTTTAACGAATACTCTATTTTACAGTTTTAAATATACGTTTTTCTAATGTACAGAATCTATACCCAAGATGAAATTCATCATATTCTTTATTTTACGTAATCCGATAGATATAAAGGGAAATTTACAGAATCTGGATGAATGCGTTAGATATGAATGAAATTTTACAGAATCTGTATTATAGAGATTAAAGTAGAGTATCTTGCAGTGTTATTTTCCCTGTTGAAATCTCTAAAGTAGAGTTTTTAAACGATTTACAATATCTACTGCAAGTACTCTTATTCATATTGTGTAAATTTTTCTTTATATTTATCGCATTATGTAAAATAGAAAATCTAATGTATTTGTGAACTGAAAAAACATGTATTTAAAATTGTAAAATAAAATATTTATTACGAGGATCTGATGCAAGTATTGTTACAGTTTTGGTTACTTATCTGTGGTTGAAATTAATGTCTTAAATTTCAAAACTAATTATATTAAGTAGTACTGTATATATATATATATATATATATATATATATATATATATATATATATATATATATATATATATATATATATCACTACTCTATCAGGAATCTGAATGTTGAAACTTTTTAAAGTTGAAATTAAAATATAATATGAGCTCTTCAAGGTCAACTCGCATACTTTAAATGTTAGAGCAGCCCTAATGAAATGGTTTTAGAGAAATTCTTTTAATCTTCTGTCAGAATAGAGTCTTAATTTTGTTTAATAACAAAATAATGGTCATTAAATAGACAACTTTTTATGGAGGTTGTCTAACATATTCTCTATCTGCAGATAACCTTTGAGAGAAGATCTCTTTGACAAAAAAATATCTTCAAGGCTATTCTAAAAAAAAACCATAGTTGCAGGGTTTGTACTCATCTTCTAAAAAAAAACCACTAGAGCATCTTATCAACAATTTCTTCCGTGAATTCTCTCTATATTTTTTAATCCAATCTGAAGATGCCATTTGTCATTTTTCCGTCTGAACAGAGAGAACAAAAGAGAACAACCATTACGGTTGCTCTTAGTTGTACATGCAAAGTTGCATTTCATTTTCTTTCATGTGGCTTTAGACAGATTGTGTAACGTCCCGCTTCCGAATACCGAGCCCTTATTCGGAAGAGAAACGTTCGGCGGTATAGCATTAAATAAATCTAACATTATACGCAAACCTCGTCGTCGTATCAAATAAAACAAACGGATACTAAAAAGACTCGGGTAAAAACATAAATGCTACTAGGAATAGATACAACCATACTAAAGATTGATAGTTAAATTACAACGACGAAAAACCAAAGTCTTACACAATACGAGGTCTTAATAGTACAAACTTAACTTACAAAAGATCTTAGAAGTAATGATACAACAAGTCTAGAAAAAGAAATACAACTAGTCTAGTACAACCTTTACAAGTAAATAAACTAAAAGCATCTTCAAGGCATCAACGTCAACAAGCCGTCGAATACTTTTGGTCAACCTGTTCGTCTTCACACCCTATAATGCATACAAAAGAAAATGCAAATGAGGTAAGTACAAAGTATAGCTAAGTTCTACAACGGAAAGATTTACTTTATTATTATTAAGTTGTCTTTGTGAGACCGACTCAACTCTAGGGTTCACTTTATGCTCACCAACATGTCGTGACTAATGGTTTCTAGCTTAGCTTATCTTTGTTACATCCGCATTCAAGGGCACTACGCATGGTGTATATCCGCCATAAGATATCGTTTATCACACTCATAGCCACGAGTTTAACAGTGCACGCGTTCGGCGAAGTCCCTCTACCATTCAGCCGTTTATAGGCCAACAGAGTTGTTCACTTTTACTGACCGCCCACACGTCTCGATATGACCTTGTGCCTACACAAGTACGTTTATTATTAGATTATCATCTAGCCACCTAAGTATTTTCAAGTAAGCTCCCTCACATCTCTTACTCTCTTACTTAGACCATTAGACGTGGACAAGCCTTGCACATACACAGACATTGATGAAATTCTAATTCATCAAAGCATAAGCCGATCATACTCTTCCGACGATCCCGAACTTCAACTTTGAGGAAGAGTACATTCGGTGCCGGAACTAAACGTATCAGAAGCTTAATCATGGCTTGTTCATGTTCATTTAATTGTATTGTATCAAGATATAACAATTAAAACTGGACTCGGGGCTTAAAACACATCATATCATAAAACTGTCCCAATGCTAGCAAAATGCGCACGCATTGAGCTTCTGCCATGGGAAATGCGTACGCATTGCTCTGGAATGCACACGCATTCGACGTTCTGACAGATTCAGGATGCTGTTGTTTGAGCAATGCGTATGCATTGCTCAGGAATGCGCACGGGCTCATTTTCTCCCGAATACGCATGGGCTCTTGATGAAAGCAAACTGCAAAGATCCTTTTCGCCAGGGCTCATCTTCTCGGAGTTGGAATCTTCGCTTTGATGAGACAATCAAACAGTTTGATTTCATCAAGAACGAAGATGAGCCCTGTGTTACCAGAAGGTTAGTGGGAGTTCTATTGTGTTCTTAGTGCTATATGTAGTCGACATATTGCTCATAGGAAATGATGTGCCTATGTTAGAGTCAGTCAAAGCTTGGTTAACTAAGAACTTCTCAATGAAGGACTTGGGTGAAGCAGCCTATATTCTAGGAATCAAGATCTATAGAGATAGATCTAAGATGTTGCTTGGTCTGTCATAATCCACCTATATAGACAAGATGCTGAAGAGATTCAGCATGGAGTAGTCCAAGAGAGGATTGCTGCCCATGTCACATGGGGTCTACATGTCAAAGGAAATGTGTCCTAAGATAGAGGAGGAAAGGGCGCAAATGAAAAGGATCCCTTATGCTTCGGCTATTAGATCCATCTGTACGCCATGTTGTGCACTAGAACGGATGTCTCATACCCACTTAGTATGACTAGTAGGTACCAGTCTAATCCAGGTGATGGTCACTGGATTGCAGTCAATAATATTCTCAAGTACATGAGACGTACTAGGGATATGTTCCTGGTTTTTGAGAATGATGATTTAGTATTACGAGGTTATACAGATGCCAGTTTTCAAACTGACAAGGATGACTTTAAGTCACAGTCTGGATTTGTTTTCACGCTTAACGGCGGAGCAGTGAGCTGGAAGAGTTCCAAGCAGGAGACTACTGCAGACTCTACAACGGAAGCCGAATACATCGCAGCCTCGGAGGCGGCAAATGAAGCAGTTTGGATAAAGAAGTTCATTACTGAACTTGGTGTGGTTCCCTCCATTGAAGGTCCAGTGCCACTGTACTATGATAACAATAGGGCAATTGCTCAGTCAAAGGAACCTAGGTCTCATCAGAAGTCCAAACATGTGCTACGACGCTATCACTTGATTAGAGAGATAGTAGATAGAGGAGATGTAAAGATAGATAAAGTCAACATGGATGATAACATAGCTGATCCGTTAACCAAGGCATTGTCACAAGCAAAGCATGAGAAACATGTTCACATGCACGGGTTTAGGCATATGGGTGATTGGTTTTAGGCCAAGTGGGTGATTGTTGAAATGGTGTCCTAAACCCAATTGGGCTAGACCGGATCTAACCGGGTCGGGTCATTCACAGTCTGTTTTAGTCATGTAATAACGTTATTATGATTAATAAAAGCACTTTTGTAATTATATATTGTTTATCTTCGTGTTATTGATTGTATATATATAGTAACGTCCCTAGTGTCAAACTATGATAGAGAAACCATGATAGTGATTATGGTTGATGAGATCCCTAATCGCTTTAATGAGTTTGATACTTAAATGTCTCTAGTCATATGTACTGTCAAAAGGGACTTTGATAGTATGATTAAACTAGCACGTATTGGATGTCTTCTATCTTATTGAAGATAATGATAGATCTTGTCTATCGAAGTGTAGAGACACTTTGACTGTACGTGGACGTGTATTATATAATTCGTACGTTAGAATGACCCACTTACGTTAAGTGTCACACTATGTGGCAGTTGTGTAATTATCCTTAAGATCGGAGTCTACATGGCATCACGGTATGGATTGTCATGCTTTGACACTATTGAGGTTTCCCCTAGTTTTGGGGTGATCATGCGGTAGTGACTGGGTGTGATACTGAAGCATGCGGAGTATACATGTTTGGTCGTCCGGGAATCGCGTATCCTATGATTAAGAGTGAATATCCGAAATGCCTTCTTATAAGGAATGTCTAGCCCTCAAGAATCTTTGCAAAGTGGGGGTAAATGTGTTATTCTGAGAGAGCATGATATCCAGATTATAAGATACGATCGTTAATGTATTGACACTCGAGATACGATCGTATGGATATTATTACAACGGTAGGATTGTAATTTACACGGTAACCTTTTCACATGAAAGGTAGTAGTCATTGCTTTTGACTCTTCCGATGATTGGGGGTCACGGTGTGTTGCTAGATGCTATCCCGTGATCGTTAGGTATGAAGGGCATTTTCGTAATTTGCAGTTTGTGTCTACGGCCAACATATTCGGAAGCCTATCGGGTCACACACATAAGAACATCAAGTCGGATTAAAATGCGGTTATAGTTGATAACCAAATAAGGAAAGTTTTATCTCAAGACTATAAAGGTTATAGTGGTGAATTAAGTTATGGTGGTGTTGGAAATATTATTTGTGTTTTGATGATGATTCGTCACGTAATTAGACAAATCACTTACAACACATGATGATGAAGTCGTAACTAACTGTTATAGTGTTTAATGAAAGAAGAAGCAAGAAATGGTCTAGAGATAAATGTATAAGTTCTATCTAGAGTCTGAACCTTGTATAGGTTGTTTCGGACAAGCATTGTAATAGAATAGGAACTAGGCGAACAGCTGAGTCACAACAAGTAAACTGAGTTATAGCAAGAAAACTGAATACGACTATAAAGAACTGAGGGTTCAAACTCAGTTATGCAAGAACTGAAGAAGATAAGTTCGCTGAGGGACACAGACTCAGTTGGCTTATCCAAGAAGATTGAAGAACTGAGGTGGCAAACTCAGTTAGAAGCTGATAATTCGTGACTATAAGTCAGGATTCAGGCAAGTCTGTGGTGACCTGAAACTGAGTTATAAATCATGTAAAACTGAATAATCTTAAGGACAAAGATTATCAGTTACCTGGATAAGAAGAAACTGATTGGTGTACTCTGACTTAACCAATTAAAGTCAAATATTAAGTATACAAGGTACTCAGTTTTGAAGAAGAGTAGAAAACTAAGTTAAGGCCTTGTCAAATTTAAACTGAGCATACGACAAAAGATCGTACATGTGAACGTTGGCTAAACGACAAGTGTAACGGCTACAAGAGCTAGTGACCGTTACATCACCCCTATAAATACACAAAAGAATCACTTGGAGAAAGAAGGGGAGGATCAGAAAAAGAGCATTACAAGCAAATATTCAAGATCCAAATCCAGATCCACAAAATCAGATCAAATATATCTAGAAAAAGGGGAAGCCAACAAAATTGTCTTGAAGACTTCAAAGAAAGATCCAGTAACCCATCAAGGGGAGAAATAAGGCATCTTGGAGCTACAAATTCAAATCCGGAAGAATCAGACAGCTCACTGAATTAATCCTTGATTAATTCTAAACCTAACCTTTGTGAAAAAGGGTTGGCTGTGCATAGTTTGAAGAGAGCAATTCTACCTTTCTTCATACGGTTGCAACTTGGTTGCCACAGCTGTTGGTGCAGTCTGAGGACTGTGTGTTGGTATTAGTGGTGAGCTGGTGAAGGAGCAATTCCACCTCCAAAGGATCAGTATGTATAGTGAATGGAGCAATCTCACCTTTCTTCATTTTGTGTGACACAGTGAAACTAGGGTGTTGTGAAGGACTGTCATAGTGCTAGGATTTTGTAACGGTTATCTCATTATTCTAGTGATACCTCCTACGCCACAGGAGAAGGGGAGACGTACGGGATTACACCACCCGGAACTTCCATAAACAAATCTTGTGTTGATTTACTTTATGCATTTGTGTTTGTTTTATTTACTGGATTATCACTCAGCAAACACTATACACTGAGTCATCACAGATCTGATACATAGAGAGTCTTAGAACTTAACTGACACATCTATTGCACTAAAGGCTATTACTTATCTGCTGCCAGTTACCAAAACTAAATATAAGTCAGTATTGATTTATATTCAGTTGAGCTAACTGAACTCCGCACAAGTTCCGGACAGGAATAAAACTGAACTGAAGATCAGTTTGAGTTTCAAAGAAACTCAGTTCCTGGGGCTTTTCCAGCTCAGGATTAGTTTTTGGTGACAAGTTTATTCACCCCCCCTCTAAACTTGTGTTAGCCTTTCCAAGGGACCAACAATTGGTATCGGAGCTGTGCTTCTGTTTTGAAGAGATCCATTACTGATCCAGTATCAGTTTGTCTACTTGAAGTATCTGTCTGTCCGTTACTTGTTTGGAGCATCCAATTGTTGAAGACCCCTCACTGTATCAGTTCACTTAGTTTCAATGTCTACATCTAGAAGTTGGCTTACTCACCCCCTAACTAAATGCTTGCAAAATATATCTGATTTTCAGGATCAAATGATCGAAAGGTTCAGTACGACAAATTTTTATACAAATCCAGAACCTCAACTCAGTGATGAAGTGGATACAAACTTCAATGTTCACATTAACGAATCCAGAGGAGTTCCATCACTGAGAGACCTCTCAAAGGGAGGAGGAAAGGAGCTGTTGCAAGTGGTTGTTGATATAGAAGATTCATCACAACAACAAAAGAATGTACATTCAAATCCTAAAACAGCAACAAATCATCAAGAAAAGGTACATTCTTCAAATCAGTTATCATCTGCTGAACTCAGTCTGAGAAACTCTGATCTTGTCAAGTTAAGCGAAAAACTTACAATAGAACTAAAATTAAAAGATAGGGAACTTGACAAAGCAAAAGATTGGAATGAGTTTCTTGAAACTGAGGTGTCAAATCTAGCTGAAAGATTGATGTTTAGTAAATTTGACAAAAGCAATGATAATCCCCCACCCCTACCAGTCTTGAGATTTCAAAAAGTATAAACTTTAGAAATCAAGATACTGGAAGATCTAGTGAATTGCACAAGGAAACTAAAAATGATAAATCTAAAAGAATCCTTGTGAAATCAACTAAGATTGAGCGTAATGGTTTATCCAGAAAAGAGTTGAGAAGGCTTAATTCTCTCAACAAAGAAACCGAAAATAATACTTCAGTAACTAACTCAGCCGGACCCAAAAAGATATGGGTACCGATGAAAACTTAAACTGTTTTGCAGGAAAAGTCAGTTCACATTGCAAAATCCTCAGAAAACTGACTCCTATACAAAACTGAGAAAGCAAAGGCTGATGAAGGACAAATTGGTCAAAAGCAGAAAACTTTCCAGCTACCATCTGACATTTGGACTGACATGACAAATCACTCGAAGCCACATGTCAATCTGGGAGAAAAAGTAGATGTACATCCCTACATAATCTCATTGATTGTGACACGACTCTCATTTTGAAAACGATTGAAAGACGCAATCTTGACGAAATCCTGTTCAATCAATTTCAAAGAATCCCTTACTCAAAAATCAATGGAGCAATACAACATTGACGATGGAATCACTACCAGCCTGGATAATTTCTGTCAAAGATTCTCAAACTCCAAGCTCTCAACCCAGATTGTGAACAAGATCAAGAAGATTCGAGGATTGGAAAATTTAATTGATACAAAAGTCACTACCTTGAATCCAGATGGCATCAGAGACTTCTACAAAAATGCCGAAATCATCAATGGTGGAAAAAGCTTCAAAACAACAGTTCAAGATAAGAGCTTTACCATTGATGAACAGTTACTCTCACTAGTGTTTGGTCTAGACATAATTAGAAGTTCTTTATCCCTCAACTTTGGAAATGAAGAAAAAGTGAAACTTTGGAACGTCACTGCAATCAACAAGAAAGAGAAGAACTTTAGTGGATCTATCTATCAGCAGAAACGTGAATTTGCATTTTTGACGATTCTTCTGACAAAAAATGTCATTGGTCATGCTAGGAATTTTTATACTCTCTCGACTGATAAACTGAAACTGATCTACGCCATTTGGTTTGGAGAGAAATTGGATTGGAACGAGTTTATTCTCAATCAATTAATAAAGCAAATCTCAGACGAAAAGGAGAGAATCAAAGAAAGGAAGGAAGTCACCGGAGAAATGTTTCTACTGAAAAAGGGATTCACATATCCAGTGCAAAGGATACTAGATCATTTCTCCATTTCAAAATCCACACCAACAGAAGTGAAACAGAAATCAGTGTCCACTGGGACAAAGAAAAGGAAAATCATTGAAGTAGAAGAATGGAGTGAAGTTTCAGACTCCAGTTCAAGCGAGACTGTGAGTTTAGATGACAGAACTCTGAGAAGACAGAAAAGGATGTTGAACAAGTTTCAAGCACAGAAAACTGGAACTGAGGAAGTAATTGAAATTGATGATGAAACTGAAGAAAGCGAAGGGAGCGAGTCTGAGGAATCTGAAGAAAGTGATCAGATTAAAAATGAAGAAATTAAAGAAAATGATGATGATGAAACTGAAGTTAGTGATTCTTTAACTGAGTTGTAAGGAGAATACACTGAAAACCAAAGAGAAGCTGTGGAAGATGCAGAATTTTGTGAAGCTGAGTATGAAAAGGAACTGACAGTTCATGATACTCACCTTTACTATCCTGAAACTGGCTCATCATCACAAGTTCATGAGGCATCCACAAGCAGGTTATTTGAAGATTGTTATCACTTATCTTCAAACAAGGGGGAAGATAAAGTTGGTGATGGAGTTAAGGGTCAAGCTGGCACTAGTGGAAGTGAGGCTAAAGCAGAAACAGCTGATGAGATCCTTGCCAAACAGTTGATGGAAGAACAAGGCATACAGATAAGTGCTGATCTATTAACCACACAACTCAATGAGGAAAAAGCTGACAGTCTGATTGAGGAATTGACTGAAAAAGTGATCTTCAGAGATACAAGGACTGAAGAAGATGAAGAAACCGCAGTCAGAGTTGTGCTGAATATAAGAAAAAAACTTGTGATCTGAATCAGAATGAAAGAACGACTAAAGGCAGGAGAGACAATGACTAAGGGGGAAGCTGGATTGAAACAAGAAAGCAAAACTGAAAAGACTAAAGGGAAGGAATCCAGTCTTATTTCAATGGAAGAAGAAAAGGTGATGTGTGAAGAAATCAAAGAAATTTTGGCAAAGTTTAAAGCTGGCAACAATGAAGAGGCAAATCAATTGCTAAATAAATATTTAGAGATCAAGCCTAGAGATGGTGAAACAGAAGAATAAGGAAAAGCAAGAAGACTCCTAGAGACCAAAAGGAGTATCTTTGTTGGAGAAAAACTGATGAATTTAGAAAAAGATAATTTGTAATTATTTTATGTAACTCAGCTTATTGTGTCATAATGAACTCAGTTGTTCTAGTTTGTTTTCCTAAATTGATTTGTTATGATTTCTTGCATTATTCTTTTATTATTGCTTTTAGGGAGGGTTATGATACATCATCAAAAAGGGGGAAATTGTTGGAAATATTATTTGTGTTTTGATGATGATTCGTCACGTAATTAGACAAATCACTTACAACCCATGATGATGAAGTCGTAACTAACTGTTATAGTGCTTAATGAAAGAAGAAGCAAGAAATGGTCTAGAGATAAATGTATAAGTTCTATCTAGAGTTTGAACCTTGTATATGTTGTTTCGGACAAGCATTGTAATAGAATAGGAACTAGGCGAACAGCTGAGTCACAACAAGAAAACTGAGTTATAGCAAGAAAAATGAATACGACTATAAAGAACTGAGGGTTCAAACTCAGTTATGCAAGAACTGAAGAAGATAAGTTCGTTGAGGGACACACACTCAGTTGGCTTATCCAAGAAGATTGAAGAACTGAGGTGGCAAACTCAGTTAGAAGCTGATTAAGTCGTGACTATAAGTCAGGATTCAGGCAAGTCTGTGGTGACCTGAAACTGAGTTATAAATCATGTAAAACTGAATAATCTTAAGGACAAAGATTATCAGTTACCTGGATAAGAAGAAACTGATTGGTGTACTCTGACTTAACCAATTAAAGTCAGATATTAAGTATACAAGGTACTCAGTTTTGAAGAAGAGTAGAAAACTGAGTTAAGTCCTTGTCAAATTTAAATTGAGTATACGACAAAAGATCGTACATGTGAACGTTGGCTAAACGACAAGTGTAACGGCTACAAGAGCTAGTGACCGTTACATCACCCCTATAAATACACAAAAGAATCACTTGGAGAAAGAAGGGGAGGATCAGAAAAAGAGCATTACAAGCATATATTCAAGATCCAAATCCAGATCCACAAAATCATATCAAATATATCTAGAAAAAGGGGAAGCCAACAAAATTGTCTTGAAGACTTCAAAGAAAGATCCAGTAACCCATCAAGGGGGGAAAGAAGGCATCTTGGAGCTACAAATTCAAATCCAGAAGAATCAGACAGCTCACTGAATTAATCCTTGATTAATTCTAAACCTAACCTTTGTGAAAAAGGGTTGGCTGTGCATAGTTTGAAGAGAGCAATTCTACCTTTCTTCATACGGTTGCAACTTGGTTGCCACAGCTGTTGGTGCAGTCTGAGGACTGTGTGTTGGTACTAGTGGTGAGCTGGTGAAGGAGCAATTCCACCTCCAAAGTTTCAGTGTGCAGAGTGAAGGGAGCAATCTCACCTTTCTTTATTTTGTGTAAACAGTGAAACTAGGGTGTCGTGAAGGACTGTCATAGTGCTAGGATTTTAACGGTTATCTCATTATTCTAGTGATACCTCCTACGCCACAGGAGAAGGGGAGACGTACGGGATTACACCACCCGGAACTTCCATAAACAAATCTTGTGTTGATTTACTTTATGCATTTGTGTTTGTTTTATTTACTGGATTCTCACTCAGCAAACACTAGACAGTAGACACTGAGTCAGCACAGATCTGATACATAGAGAGTCTTAGAACTTAACTGACACATCTATTGCACTAAAGGCTATTACTTATCCGCTGCCAGTTAACAAAACTAAATATAAGTCAGTATTGATTTATATTCAGTTGAGTTAACTGAACTCCGCACAAGTTAATGGACAGGAACAAAACTGAACTGAAGATCAGTTTGAGTTTCAAAGATACTCAGTTCCTGGGGCTTTTCCAGCTCAGGATTAGTTTTTGGTGACAAGTTTATTCACCCCCCCTCTAAACTTGTGTTAGCCTTTCCAAGGGACAAACAGGTGGAGTGTGGGAAAGGATGAAAATGTGGAAAATAGGGGAAGTGAGACGGTTTCTGCTGACTGGTAGGTTTCTGAGGCAACGGGTGTCCTCCACGCATCTCTAAAAATTCTACTTTTAAATCTGACGTTCAGAATCTGAAAAACCCTAGCTCGGTAAACCGGAGGTAACTCCCGGTTTACCGGGACTTCTTTCCCCAGATTTCTCTGTACTTCTCCTCTACACAGCTTACAATAATTTTTGGTCAATCCTGACCTCAAAAATGACTAGTCCTTACTCTTTTTGTTGCTATTACGACTCAACCCTAACCTACTTCACTAGAATCCACAACGAGTAAAAAAAACGTTTCCAACAACCATCAGTTTCAAGCCTAAGGGTGCGGTAGGATGAAGAAAAGCTCGTCCTTTCATCCAGCTACTTTTATTCATTCCTAATCTACCTAAGGGTTCAAGAGAATAGTTCTGAGTTTAAAGTCGTCAGCTCGACTTACCTTCGGATCTTCAATCAGTCAAAAGTTAGGGCCTTAACTCACCAAACTTGCATCTTTGAGGTTTCAACCGTCATGCACTTCCCTTCTCGTCGGTCATTACCTTTCGAGAGTGCCTTATCCCGGTTTTCCATAGAAACTTTCCGAGCTCTCTTCCTAGCACGCCTCTCTCTCTTTGCTCGTGTGCTAGGCTGTCCTCTGCTTTGAGATTTAATCTTTATTCCCAAGGAGTCCACATTTTCCACTTTGAGCTCTAACCTTTCCCTATGCAATACGGAAGGACTAGCTTCTGTGAGCGCCTTTTTGTGGTCCTTCTCTTCGCTCTCTCTAAGCATTCTCATGAACTCTTGCTCACATGTTTCTACTAAAACCTCTCGTTGCTTATGCCTCTCCTTTTCTATCTCTATGATTTCCACTTTTCCTGAACCATAAGTAATCTTGCAACTTTCCGGTATATTATCTAGGGGCTCTAGGATTTTCATCGATACGGCATCATTGTTCAATCTTAAAGTGATCTCCTCATTATCAAAGTCCATTATTTCTCTGCTGGTCGCTAAGAACGGTCTACCTAATAGAACAGGGGCACTCGGAACCTCATGTACGTCTAAAACCGTGAAATTTATAGGAAATGAGAATCCTCATGCCTTAATCATACAATCCTTTAGCAGGCTAGCAGGCATATATCGGGTTCGATCGACAAAGGTCATGGACCGTGTTTGATCCATTACAACCGGAAGCTTAATCTTTTGGCAGATGGATAGAGGAATAATGTTACAACTTGCAATGGAATCACAAAGACTTAATTAAACATACAGATATACCATTGATAGATATTGGGAGTCGAAACGTTCCAGGGTCTCCTAACTTTTCTGCTGTATCAGAGTCCGGGTAATCTGATAGCAAAATACTTAACCGCTAACTTTTACCGACAGAGTATCGGGTCAACGGGAGTATAGTGGTCACAAAGTCGAATCCACAAGGAGTAATGTCTAAGTACAAAGATGACTTATAACTTACTTTAGGTCAATCAAAGGTTGAAAGGTCTTATACTAGTGCAGAAATAAAGATTATACGACCGGTGTTTGCTTCTAGTTATTAAAAGGTATAGCCGAACTATGATCCTACGAGCTAATTTTACCCTTAAGGAAGGACTTGATCGGGAGCGTGTCTTAACCGACCAACCTATCCAATGTAGTTTAATTACATCCACGGGTGCCAACTCCTAATTCTAGCGATTAGACTGAACAACTCGATCTAACCACCCTATGGGAAGCTAACCGACTCTCCCTTTAGAAAACCGATTATCCTAACATGATTATGCTCTAGAGTCGCTCTAACAATGATGACAAACCTCTGTATTGGAAACGGACCTAACAACTAGGCCGAATCTACGCAACGATCCTAAAACCCCTTATCCCACATCTCACCGCAAAATGCATATATAAGTTCGATGTGTGTGACAGTGAACTAGGTGATCAATCTAATTCAAAGATGTTAAAATAAGTTTTAGGACGTGGATTACTCGTTTAACATTAAATTACACACTACACAATTACCAATCTCATCCTCCGTAGGGTTTTCGCTCGCTTTCACATAATCCGACTACACAAGCAATTAGCTACTCATGATTATGCTAATGACAGAATAAAGAAAGGAAAACATGCTAGAAATAATAAAAAGGGAAATAATTCATTACCATAAAATAGCAGAAAATCTGATCCACAATGTATGACGAAATAATTGCACCAAAAAGTTGAATCTTTTGTTTTTGAAAAGGAAATCTAAGCTATAACAAGTGTGTAGAATCGAAGGGAGTAATCTATGGAATCAAAGGATTGAAAGGTGATCAAACTACACTAAAATAGAACCTAAATCGCCTAGGAAAAGTCTAAAGACGGCCAAAGATGTATAGGGGCTGAATGAGCTGCATATTTATAGTGTAGGTCGAAAATCTGCTTCTGTCGGTCTCAAACGCCAGTTTGCCTCCTGTCAAACGCTAGTTTGCCTGGAAATCTTGATGATATTGGGGTTTCTCCTTCCATGGACGAGCATTTTCCTTAACTTGAACGCCAGTTCATGGATAATGCCTTGAGGGAGAAACGCCCGTTTGCAGTTTCTGAACGCCAGTTTGGCTTGAATGAGCTTTTTGATTCGGGCTGAACCCATCCAAACGCCAGGTTGGGGGTAATTTGAATGCTAGTTTGGCTAAAAACTCAACTTTCAGTATCAATTCTACTTCTGTCAAACGCCAGTTTGGACCGGCCAAACGCTAGTTTGAGGTAGGCTTGAGTCAAACGCCAGTTTGAGGTATGGCAAACGCCAGTTTGCCTTGATTTCACTCCAAACTTGACTTTTTCTTGCTTTCATTCTACATTTGTGCCATGAACACGTCTCTTATTCCAAAACATCGCCTTCCAAGTCCTCGAGTCACCTAAGTCCTGTAATAACATATACGAACAAACACCACGCGTAATTCCGCGAGACAAAAGTGCTCGGAAAAGAGTCAAATATCACTAAAAAGGTGGGGTTTACTATCGATGTGACAGTTTAACTCCCTGTGCGTATAACTCTCGATATTACTCTCAAACAAGTCTGTATCTACCCAAAACATGCCAATGAGGTGATAAACGGGGGTTAAACTGCGCACCAAAGTACAGTAAAGTTGACTCCCATCAACCACCCCACACTTGGCCTTTGCTCGTCCTCGAGTAAATTAGGCGTTTTAAAACAGACCAGTGGATCAACTTTATGAAACATGCATAGCACTCACGACATCAAGGTAAATGTAAAGAAGACATTGAATGTAAACAACTCGACTCTATCTTATCACGAAAACGAAGTGTATGTGTGTGATATAAACCGAGGCTACACTCAAAATGATTACCGGCTTCGAATACCGGCCAAATGACTACACACAACTCACACCGGGCTAGAATCTCCACTAATCGAGGCAACCGAGGCTAAATACGGTCAAGTAGGACTTGAAGGGTTATAACGTTAAGCTTTGGACGGGGTTAATCGAAATTAAAATTTAGGATTGGAGAAAGAGAAAAACCCGAGTGAACCTAATCATTTCATTTACTTTCTATTTGAAAACATACTAAACCACACCAAACTCCTTCGATCCTTCTATACTCATTGATAAACATTCCGACCTCAACATCATTTTTTCATTTACTTAGAACATCTTCCCTTGACTTCTTTTTCTCAACTTTATTCAAACTTTCTTTCCCTTTTTTTTCCTTTTCTTTTCTTTTCATCTCTTTTCTTTTCTTTTTTTTTTTTTCTTTTTTTCCTTTTTTCCGGACCACTAGCCTCACATTAGATTTCTCGAGCTCCTCCCCTTCGTTATACTCGCTCGTACTAACCAACTCCTCTCGAAACACGCACCACTCCCACCCCATACTTGCTTCAGCAAGTGTGTCCAAAGCAACGACTAAGTCCACTCGTAGGGTGATCAAAAGGAACGTGACCAATAATAAAGCTCAGGGTTAGGGTAATACAAGCTAAGTAACCAAAACGGCTCATTTAGGACGGTGGTCAGACCGTCCTATCAAGGCTTAGAGGGGTTACGAGGGTATAATATTGGGATTTTGGCTTATTTGGCTCTGGCGGGTCAAAGAAGCGCCATGACTCTCATCTTGTATCCGGCTTAGGTAAACCTCTCTATTTCACCTTGAAACTAGTGGTATAAGTGTGTATAGCAACCAAACTATGTATAACCAAGGTCTACGTGCATTAAAAAGGGTTCGTATCGTGACAAAATGAAATCGCCCTGCACACATTACTCGACTACTAAGACATCTACCAAATCCATCATGAGAAACATGCATATAACGCGGTGTCAAACCGTGAAAAGTTTTAAAATTTAAGCCACGAATTGACTCGAAAACGGACATTAACTAAGCATATCACAAGTACCGGCATATTTATCAATCGAAACAATAAAGCTAAGTCGTATCCACCCCTCACTTCGAATGAAGCATTGTCCTCAGTGTGTGAATGAGATAGAAAAGAATACTTAGCTTGAAAACCCGGCAGAAAGGCGCTATCGAATCCCGTAACAGCCTCGTGTAAGCGCCACCCGAACCCTTATACCAAAATAGACAGAAACAACGCAAGGCATGCACGGGACTTGGTCCTCGTCGTAAAATATCGAATAGGGGTATGGGGTATAACTGTAATAAGGCCGTGTCACGTCAGAAAACTCGATATGCTATATACCGCACAACAATGGATTGCTATAGATGGATAAATAACCCCTACGGGTAAAGTACAGAACATGTAAGCATGATAGAAAGGCCACAGAGGTACACAACATAAAAACAATCCATAGTGCGTACAAATAAAAACCAAGACACGAATGACAGTCGTAGCATGCCTTAAGGCTTACAAAACATCAGGATCAAATAGTAGTATCCACAGACTGAAAGTATCCTCAAAATTGGTACAAATGGAGCAAAAACAGGCTAGACAATGCCTAAACAACCCAAACACCAGGCACAGACGACATAAGGAACATCATAAAAATAATAAAAATCACGTCTGTCCGGGTGTATCATCATCAAAGGTGAGTGCCAGTAGCGCATACTTAAAAACCCCTAGATCACCTTTTTTTCTAACAGTCTTATTATGGCGGGGTTGCCTCCCCCCAAGCGCCTTTGTTTTACGTCGTTGGCTCGACCGGGTGACGCTTAGCAGACTCCAATCAAAATAAACTCAAACAACCCTAACAAACAAGCAACACCTAGCACTTAAGCACGCAATCAACTCAACTAAATTCCGTACTCATCTGTTTAAGCATGCTCACAGATATACCAAGTATAAACATCAACATAGTAGAGCTAATGAATGGCATACCTCCTTTAGCTCATGATGCTGCCTCGGGCCATCCCGCAACATCTTTCTTATCAACATGCACTTTCCCCAGCATTGGGATCAACGGTAAGACGGGCGATCCCGATTCATTCCATGTTTCGATCTTTCTCTCATCAATGACATCATGTGAACTCACCGCCTTCCCTTTCAATGGGATCTTGCTGTCCTTCATGTTAGTACGAGCCACAACACAAGAATATAGACTCGCCATACAAGCATTCATCATATGTAACTTTACGACCTCTGTCCTTGTAGACATTCAATTTCTCTCTCTCGCCTCCCACGCCAAATGAAATATCTCTTCCTTCACCCCAATTTGAGCATCGCTCGTGGTCAAGAAGGGCCGACCAAGCAGGACAGATGTCCTAGAATCCATTTCCATGTCGAGGACCACAAAATCTATGGGGAAAAAAAACTTACCTACTTGCACCAGGACATCTTCCGCTACCCCCATAGGTGTCCTCACTGACCTATCAGCCCTTTGAAGGGTCATTCCCTAGGCTCTAGTTCTCCCAACCCTAACTTCTCATATAAGGCTCTAGGCATCAGGCTCACAGAAGCTCCTAGATCGCATAAGACATTCTCGATCACAGTATTGCCTATGGTGATTGGGATGGTAAAACTGCCACGATCTCTCATTTTCGGGGTTATCTTACTATCATACACCGCCGAACACTCTTCCCTCAGCTTTACTAATCGATTCATTTTCTCTCGACTCGATAACGCCCCTTTCAAACACTTATAGTACGCCGGTACACTCGTGACCGCCTCTAGCAAAGGAATGTTAACCTCTACCTTCCTAAGAATGTCTAGGAACTTATGTTGACTATCAGTGAGAAGGTTCTTCCTAGGACCCTTAGGTGGATAAGGCAGCGTACTCTCATCAAAAGCAGGAGGGGGAGGAGGCATAAAATCATTCTTACCTCGAGCTTTTGGCCGTGACGGTACAGCTGTTGCCTCTTTCTTGGCGGGAGTGCTCGACTCTTCCTCTTTAATGTCTACCACTATGAAATCCTGCTTCTTTGCTGACTCTTCCTTCTTTCTCTGAGCCTCTAGCTGTTTCTCCATTTCCATATCTCTCTCTTTCTTTGCAATTGCTAGATCTCTCTTGACTGCCGCCAACTCTCTTCTCATTGCTTCTAACTCAGATTCGACCCTGCCTCTTTCCAAATCCTCAACCTCATCTTCTTCATTCAGATAATTCTCTGCTTCGGTCACTTTATCTTTCTTTGTCCAATCACACCCCAGATCCCTGCTACTTCTAGTAAATACTGCATTCACTTCCCTCAAATTCTGTTCAGTATTGCTTGGGAGGCCACCACTCAAATTTTTCTTCAATGTATTCGTGATTTGACCCACTTGGGTTTCTAAGTTCCGGATAGCAGAATGAGTGGCCACTTTTTGTTCCACAGCATTTTTGTTCAGCTCAGATACAGTCATATCCAGTATTTCCAGGAGTATCTCAGCGGACGTATTCTGAACACCAGAGTTATTCGATTGCTGATTATTTTGATTGCTCTGGTGGAGATGAGCATTGGGATGCTGGTAGGTGCCGGAATTACTGTTTCTTGGCGGGCGGATCGCTTCGCTTCGATTCGATTGTTTTGTCGGCCCCGATTTTCGATTCCAACCTTGATTCTGGCCCCAATTCTGTCCTTGTTGTTGCTGTTGGCCTTGTGGTTGAGATTGCGGATAACTGCCTTGGTTATTTTGGTAGTTGCCTTGGTTCTAATTCTAGTAGGAATTCTGATTCTGGGGGATTTGGTTCCAAGGTTGGTTGTATGAGCTTTGGTTTTGTCTGAAACCTTGGTTTTGATTATTGTTATGATTCCAGTTCTGATTCTACCCCTGATTCCAACCTTGATTCTGCTGATTCTGATTCCACTGCCTCTGATTCCCTTGTCCAACATAGCTCACATCATATTGTTGTGAATCATCACCCATACCATAATCCATTTGCGGCCCTTGCTAATTGTCGAAATTCTGATTCCACTACTGTGGGCCAAACTCTTGATAATTCATACTCATCTGCCCCATCGCATAGGCATTCATTCTCTGTTAATCATTCTGGGTTCCAAATTGTTGTTGTGCTGGAGTAGGTGACAACTGTTGTGGATAAGTGAGCTTTTTCGATGATGTACATTCCATGGCAGAATGTCCACCTCCACAAAGTTGGTATTGTTGTGCCTTCTTTCTTTCCAACTCCATTTGGTCCATCTTTAGCACCATTTCTTGCATCTTGTCATGCATGGCAGATTCTCTATCGAGTTCTTCTTTCAGCGACTTTACACTTTCCATCGGGACTTTCTTCTTCTTTCTACTGGACCCCCATTGTCCTTCTCCATTTGCCGCATTCTCAATCTGTCTCATAGCTTGTTTAGGAGGCAGATTCATGATATCTCCGCCACTTACGGCGTTCAGCTTGTTCTGGTCCACTGGCTCTAAGGCTCTAAATAGTATAATTACTTGCTCAACAGTGGAAAAACCGTGTGGAGGGCATCTCTTCAGTAGACCCCGAAATCTCTCATATGTCTCTTTTAGTGTCTCTCCCTCAAGACCTTCAAATGAAGAGATTTCTTCTTTCAGATCTAAAATCTTTGCCGGAGGAAAAATACTTCCTCAAAAACACTCTCACTACATCCGCCCATGTATGTAACGAATCATTAGGTAATGAATCGTACCAATCCTTAGCAGCTCCTCTCAGTGCAAACGGGTCAGATTTATTGCCTCATCACTAACCCCATTATATCTCATCGTCCCACAAATTTGGAGAAAATGATCCAGAAAGATGTTCGGGTTCTTAGTTGACTTCCCATGGAACAAGGCGTGTTCCTCCAACATGTTCAAGATATTCTGCTTTATATCCATGTTGTTGGCATTAATAGGAGGTACTCGAATTGGATTGTGCCCCGTGACTTCCTGCGGAGTAGTCATATAATCTCGGCAGACTCTTAGTCCTTGCACATGCTGAGCCCTTTGTGGCTGATAATTCTGCTGTTGATAAAACTACTGCATAGGGGATTGCTGAGGATACAGGTTTTGGAACCTCTGTTGGTTCTCCTGATCCCTTAGCATCCACAGTACTCAATTTAAAGTCTCTTGGTCTAATTCGGGTATGATGTTCTGAGTATTCTAAGCATTTTGTCCTCCCCTGTGCTGTTCAATCCTTGTCCTCTGATTAAACTGTTGAGTTACCAACTGACGTAACACTGTGTTGTCCTCTCTTAATGGTTCATGACGAGGGGTCCTCAGTGGAGTTTGCAACGGCAGTGTTGCGTTACCACCAGTAATGTTCGAGGTTTGCCCTGGTGCATCATGTTCATTGATGGGATCTTTGCCCTCTCTACGATTCGTTATATCATCCATTTCTGCAGAGGAATCTGAGAGTGAGCTTTCTACTACCCCTTCTTCTTCAAACAAAGGGTTCGGACTAGCAATCAAGATCTCTCCTCGGTGCTGACTATTTCTGTGACGTGCGTAAGCTTCAATCTCTTCAATCGGTTCGATAAGAGGTTCTTTGGAGCTTCGGGTCATCCACTGTAAAACATGAAACAACAAGAAAACAAAATAAAAACGACCTAAGCCCAAGCTTTCGGTCAACTTAAGAGATATCAAACGTTACTCCCCGGCAACGGCGCCAAAATTCTTGATAGCAAAATACCTAACCGCTAACTTTTACCGACACAGTATCGGGTCAACGGGAGTATAATGGTCACAAGGTCGAATCCACAGGGAGTAATGTCTAAGTAGCAAAGCTGACGTATAACTTAGTTCAGGTCAATCAAAGGTTGAAAGGTCTTATACTAGTGCAGAAATAAAGATTATACGACCAGTGTTTACTTCTAGTTATTAAAATGTATAGCCGAACTATGATCCCACGAGCTACTTTTACCCCTAAGGAAGGACTTGACCGGGAGCATGTCTTAACCGACCTACCTATCCAATGTAGTTTAACGACATCCATGGGTGCCAACTCCTAATTCTAGCGATTAGACTGAACAACTCGATCTAACCACCCTATGTGAAGCTAACCGACTTTCCCTTTAGAAAACCGATTATCCAAACATGATTACGCTCTAGAGTCACTCGAACAACGATGACAAACCTCTGTATTGGAAACGGACCTAACAACTAGGCTGAATCTACGCAACGATCCTAAAACCCCATATCCCACATCTCACCGCAAAATGCATATATAAGTTCGATGTGTGTGACAGTGAACTAGGTGATCAATCTAATTCAAAGATGTTAAAATAAGTTTTAGGATGTGGATTAATCGTCTAACATTAATTTACGCACTACACAATTCCCAATCTCATCCTCCGTAGGGTTTTTGCTCGCTTTCACATAATTCGACTACACAAGCAATTAGCTACTCATGATTATGCTAATGACGGAATAAAGAAAGGAAAACATGCTAGAAATAATAAATGGGAAATAATTCATTACCATAAATTAGTAGAAAATCTGATCCACAATGTATGACGAAATAATTGCACCAAAAAGTTGAATCTTTTGTTCTTGAAAAGGAAATCTAAGCTATAACAAGTGTGTAGAATCGAAGGGAGTAATCTATGGAATCAAAGGATTTAAAGGTGATCAAACTACACTAAAATCGCACCTAAATCGCCTAGGAAACGTCTAAAGACGGCCAAAGATGTATAGAGGCTGAATGAGCTGCATATTTATAGTGTAGGTCGAAAATTTGCTTCTGTCGGTCTCAAACGCCAGTTTGCCTCCTATCAAACGCTAGTTTGACTGGAAATCTTGATGATATTAAGGTTTCTCCTTCCATGGACGAGCGTTTGCCTTAACTTGAACGCCAGTTCATGGATCATGCCTTGAGGGAGAAACACATGTTTGCAGTGTCTGAACGCCAGTTTGGCTTGAATGAGCTTTTCGATTCGGGCTGAACCCATCCAAACTCCAGTTTGGGGGTAATTTGAACGCTAGTTTGGCTAAAAACTCAACTTTCAGTATCAATGTTACTTCTGTCAAACGCCAGTTTGGACCGGCCAAATGCTAGTTTGAGGTAGGCTTGAGTCAAACGCCAGTTTGAGGTATGGCAAACGCCAGTTTGCCTTGATTTCACTCCAAACTTGACTTTTCCTTGCTTTCATTCTACTTTCGTGCCACAAACACGTCTCTCATTCCAAAACATCGCCTTCCGGGTCCTCGAGTCACCTAAGTCCTGTAATAACATATACGAACAAACACCACGCGTAATTCCGTAAGACAAAAGTGCTCGGAAAAAAGTCAAATATCACTAAAAAGGCGGAGTTTACTATCGATGTGACAGTTTAACTCCCCGTGCGTATAACTCTCGATATTACTCTCAAACTGGTATATATCTACCCAATTTATGCCAATAAAGTGATAAACGGGGGTTAAACTGCGCACCAAAGTACAGTAAAGTTGACTCCCATCATAATCCTCAGGCTCTGAGAACATGGTGTCCGGATCCTCCTCCGGATCATCGGAGTCATAATCGGACGAAAGATCAATTAACTCAATAAGAAACGTACCTGGCCGATAAGTCTCATACTCTTTTAGGTTTTCCTCGGCTTCTTGTTTAAGCTTTTCAGTCTCCTCTTCCACACGCTTCTTATCTGCTTCATATTGCTAACTGGCTTCTGATCCATGATACATAAAGATTGGTTTGATGTTCTACATTGTACGAGGCATTGCGTTTGACTCGTCTAGCCTTAATCGCTTTTGCTTGATTGAATTTCCGAAGTGTCCTGATACTCCAGCAAAAGAGACAAAATAAAATAAAGAAAAGGTTAGCAACTCTCGCTTCAGTTGGGGATTAGCCCAACTGTTGCGGACCTATTAACTAAAATCAACTGGGAAATACACAGAAAAACAAGGGCTGTTCAGAATTCGATTTTCTGGGCCTCGGTAACCCGAGGTAACCCTCGGTAAACCGGGCCAAGAATTTCTCCTACTGGCAGATTAACAAGTGCAGTTTGATCCAGAACGACTCAAGACTCAAAAGAAAATAAATTTAAAATAAAACAACTTCTTAATCAGAATTAAAACGTTTATCCTTAAAATTGACCATTGTCCCGGCAACGGCACCAAAAATCTTGATCGCTTGTAAGTCACTAACGTCGATATTACTAGCAAGAATACTAGGTACATTGTAGTATAGTAAGGGCGAATCAAGGTCGATCCCACAGAGACAATACAACTCTAAGTATAAACGATTCTAACCTAACTAAGAAGCGACATAGATGGTCTTTGACCAACAATAAACATGAAAGAAACTTGGTATTCCTCCCCCTCTTCCCACCGATCTACTAACTGTTAGGAAATCTACGCGGGAACGCAGCGGAATTTAAAAATTTCCTTTTAACCAGGATCGACTTCGTTTAAGCAATAAACAAATTAGCTAAAGACGGTGGTTACCTTGGTTGATCTATAAGATCGACGCTTTGACCGTCTAAGGAGAGTAGTTCTGCATAGAGCCGCCCAAGTGTTCGTCCTCTACCGCTAGTCCACACGAACAGCCCACCGGAATCCCATCATGGATTGCTATTGGAAAACTCCGGTTGCTAGACCGGCCATTTTCCCCTCTCTCCAACTCTCTATTGGATGCTCTCTATTTTACACAAGAACTATTAGTTCTTGGAATTGTGTTGTACAAAAGAGCTTGACACCCACCTCCTATTTATAGTGGTTGGGGCGCCCCCTAGTAGAGTAGAGGAGAAGAAAACATTTTCCCAATAAAATAAGGAAAATATAATTGATTGATTTATCTCATTTATTATAATATTTTATATCAAATAAATCTAGGATATTGTCAATATCTTAAATTGAATATTCCCAAGATATTGTCAATATCTAATATTGACTATCTTTATTTTATTACCATAAATCAATTTACACATGTGTATATATCACATATATATATATATATATATATATATATATATATATATATATATATATATATATATATATATATATATATATATATAAAATATGTACTACTAAAATATATCAATTTCCTAGACACGTGAGTGGATACATATCACATATATGATCCACGGCACATATATATTTATACATATATATTAATATCTAATATTAATATAAGGTAATACTATTAATTAAATTGCACAATCCAAGTGTATCTTATACACAATAATATATGCGCCCCCTTTAGCCATTAATTGGTTTCCGAAATATTCTTTAATTAATATAATATTATTAATATCTTGTATTATATTTATTCATAATAAATAAATACCACCATATTAATTTACCACTATAACCTTTATAGTATGATGACGTAGATCAAGTGATAATAAAATACTTGACCACCATAAACCAATACTAGCAAGAGGACTAGCTCCATCGTAGTATAGCTATAGCGAATCAAGGTCGATCCCACAGGGAACCAATTGTGGATCATTTATATACAAACAATTAATCATTCATGCTGAGCACATAAAGGCGGACTACGACCAACAAAAGACATGAAAAGATAAACGACACGACTCGACACAACACATAAACAACGTAATTAACCTCCCCAATTATTATGTTATCGTTTGGATCTAGAGATTCTATATAACTAAGCTAGACTCGACAACTATTAATCCGATTCGTATTTTTTTTATATTGGCTACGGGAGTCATCCCCTAAACTAGATCAAGCTCCGGGTAGGTCATCTAGATCACTATGCTACATTACGTGACTTCGCTTTTTAGGCCTCCATCTCACATAACTCGCACGCTTACAAAACTAGGGATGCCGATATTAACCGTATTCCTCACCTAGGCAACATTCCTGTGGTTTGGCGTACTTCCTAAGCGATCGCATCAGTCTCCGTCCCATTAACATTCACTTTTTAGGTCTCCCGTTAATCTACGATTTACGTATAACTAGGTGTCGACAATTCCCAAATATAACACAGATCTAGATCTCGCTGAAAGTCCCGGAAGATCAATTCATGAGTCGACCTAGGAGCCCTATATTGGTATTTCCTAATAATACGCTAATTAAAACAGACGAGCAACGTAGCCGTAGCCATACCTACTAAGATAAGAAATTCTATGTGGACAATCACACCATAAAGACGTGGCTAGATTGACTCGGCGAAAAACTAAATCTTAGCGTTTCCCTATACTTATCGGATAAAATAGAGATTCATAAAGCAATTATATAGATCTACTAAAAAAACGGTTGTCGATCATACCAAAGTCATCTATAGGTCACCGGATAACAGATCTGGGCGTGTGGATCCTTATAGACAAGGAATCCCCACTGCCTCATATCGTAACCTTAGATCTACATCGTTCGGTGAAGAACGAACAACCTCAAACGATAAAAAATAATTGGGGGCTTAATTACAAAGAACAAAGAAGAAATTAATACAAGAACTTACATTATAGCAGAACTTGTATAAAAACCCCTTTGAGGAAAACTGAGGATTTTATTATGAATTGTGTAAAGTGTCTAAAGTGTATTCTATGGCGTGTATTGTATGTCTCTATTTATAGGGGTTCAAGCTAATTAAGAGATATACTCCAAAATATCAAAACAAATAGAGATAACTCCCGGCCGATCTCAGAAAATAAGATGCGCCCCCCTTTATGCGTGTGGAAGGGCCGCCGCATGTGTGCTTTCGGATTGGTTCGCTTGCTCTTGTCATGCTTTACTCCTCTTTTCGTGCTTATCCGATCTTTATCTTTAATGCATCCGGATTTCCTTGGATTTATCTTGAGATTTAATTCTTCCATTTGTATTTATCCTCCAAAATTATCTCAATCTACAAAATAGATATTTATCCCAAAGTAAATCATATTTAAATAAAAACGGATAAATACCGAATTATATAATAAAAACGGATAAATACCAAATTATATCTTATAAATCACATAACATTAAATAATCAATATAAACATGTGATTTAATATAAAATACATATTATTAATCTCGATTTAAGGATAATGTTGATGACTTTTACGGGTATAATTTGACCGTCATCAACTACCCCCCACTTAGACTTTGATCGTCCCGAACAAAGCATCAATAAGTCATTCCCCAAGACAACAATTTCCATGGTCAAATCATACTTATACAAGAAACTCGAGTCAACTCATACCACTTATGCTCATAAGGTATCTATTATTCACTACTCGTCATGAATCGAAGTGACGTGTGCATGTGCATTTAGTTTTATCTATTCGTGGCAAGATTAAAGTTTATGCTAACTTCGCAATCTTAACCTACCAACATCAGCATTCCCACTTCTTAAGCCTCTCAATGGGTAAAGACATGGTGCAATAAGCAAGAGCGTCATCCATAAGGTTTTTGGACTCGGAGGCCGAGAAATCACTCAAAGCCTCTTAAAAATTTGAATTTATTCGCATTTTCATACCTTCAAGCATTAACACATCTCAAGAAAGAAACTTGCTTTAAAAGTAAAGTATGCATTGCAAGAATCCCCCTCTCACGGATGAGTTAATAGCATTGAATATTACCACAAGCGCAAGGCTACTTTGGTAATGTTACTACAAGCCCAGTGTTTAACGTTTTGTCAAAACACAGATTATTCTCAAGCTTATTACTCCGCTTTGATGGCCAGAAGATAGGAATACATCAGCAGATAAATATCGACACTAAGTCTACATAACCAATCATCTAGCCAATGTACACATAATTTCTTCAGTTATTATAATTTGCGCAGTAAAAATCGATTCAAAGATCGAGTAATCGAATAATAAATAACTACTTGCAACCATCGGCATGAATATCCTTAAATTTACATTCACATAAGTATATCACGTACTCATGCAACTTGGTTCCTTTCCTATCAATTCTTAGCTAGGAACTCACAATTCTAAGGGTACGAGATACTTAATATGGCATTTATTCAATTTTTTTTCATTTTTTCACCGTTCCATTCAATTTTCAATTATAACACATCATAGCTAAGTCTCCTACCCCCCACTTAAACATGTCATTGTCCCCAATGACAAATAAAAATGAGCATTTAAGAAAAAGACTTAGCTCTGGAAACGGCTCTCAAGTAGATGCAGAACATCGGAGTAATCCAAGCACGTCGTGGAGAAGCAAGTGAAAACCTGTTTCAGAAAACCAAACAGAAACTCCACGAAACCGTTAATAACATGTCAATGGAAGTTATAAAATAATGTGGCCGTACTTAGATATAAAATATCCAAAACAAATTAAGCCACTTTATTCCATACAACCAATGACAAGGAAAACCAAAGAGTTAAAACGACTCATTCAGACACGAATCCTAAAAAAAAAAAAAGAAAAGGATACATATATAGACGCAAAAAGAAAAATACTTAATAGAAAGAAAAATAAACAAGCAACTAAAGATGGTAGTCTTCCCCTATAATCTCCACCGCCGAAATATTATTAAAACCGGGTGGAGAAGACAAAGATCAAAAAGCATTACCCCATGTGGGAGAACACGAGGTTGACTGGATCAACCATGTATTCAATCCAGTGTAAAAGAGACACTTGGTAAGGTATAACAGATTGAATGTGACCTATCGGCTAAAGATAAAATCAGATACTTAGCGCATAAACTTCTCGATTGGATTGGATATCAACAACCTAGGGAGATGTAGCTTCTCCTCGAAATTACTAATAACCCAATGTATCACGTAAATGTCATAACCGTCATCAACAAGGTCGGATCGGTGTGATAGCTTAGAACAAAACTCATCATCTATATGTGCCGGAAGGGTCAGAAAAATTGTGAAAGTGAAATCTTCCGGTAGAAAGAGAAGTTGTATTTTGATCAGACCAAAAACTTTTAAAATCTAGCTAGGTTCAGAGCTACATGTACCCCAGCTAGGATCATGAAAACCAAAATGATAAAAGATAATCATTAAAACTTAGCAATATTTCTAATTCCGCAACACAAGGGTATTATGTAAACAAAATGGAGGTTTAGAAAAGGAAATTGAAGGATAGTAAGAAAAGATAATGGGTGGGTAAGAAATACTTAGGTGGGTACTGGGTAAGGGATTGGGTTAGGGTGGGAGAGTGAAATAGATGGAAAGAAAGAGAGGGGATGAAAGAATGGTTAGAAATGTGAATTGTGAGGCAGATTGGTGAGAGAATAGAAAAGGTTGAAGGGTGAAAAGGTGTAAAGGAAAGGATAAGGGTAGTTGCAGAACGAATTGCACACAACTTTGGATTTTCACTCGGATCGCCATTCTAAAAAATTTTGGGAGTTGACCAAAAAGTGTTCTTGTTCGCACCAATCATTCTCTGTTACATTTGCAATAATTATCAAGCTCTCTTAATGCTTCCATCTTAAGGTTGATTGCTAAATTTTCTTTTCTTTAGCAATTTCTCGACTCTCCTATGAAACTCTAATTCACGTGGTCTATATTGAGTAAAAAAGTTTTGCACATCCTTAGCCTAATGGCCATCGGAACACGGCAAAATAAAAAACCTCAACACATGTCACGTTACTCTTATTTGACTCAAAGAAAACAAAACCTAAAATCCTAAAAAGAAATCCTAAGGGTTTTAAAGAAGTAGTTCTGAGTTTAAAGTCCTCAGCTCGACTTTCCAAAAAAAATATCCTTGTCAGTTATCATTCTTGGATCGCTATATGTTGACCCCTTGAGCACTATATGAGGTGGGCTCGTCGCTTTTGCGGATTAATATCCTTCCCTTGGTTGTGAGACCTAGGAAACGACATTTATCCATACCATTTATACAAAGCTCTTACCTCTACTCTCGTTTTAGGAATTAGTGAATTCTAGGCAGTTTTAGTCCTAGGGACCCATTTTAATCACATCCTCTATAATGCTGCTTCATTATGCTCTCTCAAAACTCAACGTCTTCTTTAGATTGAGAATTCTTAAAAACTACACAAATTGTTGCTCCCATGGCCAGAGAAGCAATCTCATGCATAGGACAATGAGATTTTAACAGAACTACGAGGAACTCTTTATTCACTGCTTCCATTCAACAACTACATGTTTCCCTACACCCTCTAGATGAGACAGATTTGGGGCAGAACCTTCGGCACTAATTAATCTTACAAACCAACTCCGGGCTAATATTTATACTCAGGTTCATATATAGGCTAACTTATGTTCAAAAAACCAAAAGATAGTAAAACATAAGCAAAAAAGGTAATACCTTGCCTTCAACATTGTACCACGAATAATTCGAACCTTTTAATATTTATTTTCTCGGAGCCATCTTGGTGCTTTCAAGGTGTTGCTTCCATTTCTTTTTCCATCGTAGATTCGTAGCTCCACATGTCGCTGGGTTATTTTCTCAGCGCCCGTGAAAAATTACTGACTCAGATTATTGCTTCCCTGGTTTCTACAAACAGAAGAAAAAACAAAACGGACCGTAGACTGATTTTAACATGGTTTCCCATACTGCTATCAGACCTACTGATTAAACATATGGAGATAAACAGACACGCGAAATCCCAGAAAATAGAACCAGGATCGCTGCCAGCGAGAGGCAGTCTCGCTGGGAGCGAAGCCAGCTGTTCCAGATTCTGGAATTTTTACACAGATCAGACAACTAGAGGGACTCAAAAACGTAAAAACAGACTCTAAAACAGAAACCTTGACATGAATAAAAAATTATTTATATATAAAATTGACCGTTGGTTCCCCGGCAACGGTGCCAAAAACTCGATGACGTAGATCAAGTGATAATAAAATACTTGACCACCATAAACCAATACTAGCAAGAGGACTGGGTCCATCGTAGTATAGCTATAGCGAATCAATGTCGATCCCACAAGGAACCAATTGTGGATCATTTATATACAAACAATTAATCATTCATGCTGAGCACATAAAGGCGGTCTACGACCAACAAAAGACAAGAAAAGATAAACGACACGACTTGACACAACACATAAACAACGTAATTAACCTCCCCAATTATTATGTTATCGTTTGGATCTAGAGATTCTATATAACTAAGCTAGACTCGACAACTATTAATCCGATTCGTATTTCTTTTATATTGGCTACGGGAGTCATCCCCTAAACTAGATGTAGCTCCGGGTAGGTCATCTAGATCACTATGCTACATTACGTGACTTCGCTTTTTAGGCCTCCATCTCATATAACTCGCACGCTTACAAAACTAGGGATGCCGATATTAACCGTATTCCTCACCTAGGCAACATTCCTGTGGTTAGGCGTACTTCCTAAGCGATCGCATCAGTCTCCGTCCCATTAACATTCACTTTTTAGGTCTCCTGTTAATCTACGATTTACGTATAACTAGGTGTCGACAATTCCCAAATATAACACAGATCTAGATCTCGCTGAAAGTCCCGGAAGATCAATTCATGAGCCGACCTAGGAGCCCTATATTGGTATTTCCTTATAATACGCTAATTAAAACAGATGAGCAACGTAGCCGTAGCCATACCTACTAAGATAAGAAATTCTATGTGGACAATCACACCATAAAAACGTGGCTAGATTGTCTCGGCGAAAAACTAAATCTTAGCGTTTCTCTATACTTATCGGATAAAATAGAGATTCATAAAGCAATTATATAGATCTACTAAAAACACGGTTGTCGATCATACCAAAGTCATCTATAGGTCACCGGATAACAGATCTGGGCGTGTGGATCCTTATAGACAAGGAATCCCCACTGCCTCATATCGTAACCTTAGATCTACATCGTTCGGTGAAGAACAAACAACCTCAAACGATAAACAATAATTGAGGGCTTAATTACAAAGAACAAAGAAGAAATTAATACAAGAACTTACATTATAGCAGAACTTGCATAAAAACCCCTCTGAGGAAAACTGAGAATTTTATTATGAATTGTGTAAAGTGTCTAAAGTGTATTCTATGGCGTGTATTGTATGTCCCTATTTATAGGGGTTCAAGCTAATTAAGAGATATACTTCAAAATATCAAAACAAATAGAGATAACTCCCGGCCGATCTCAGAAAATAAGATGCGCCCCCCTTTATGCGTGTGGAAGGGCCGCCGCATGTGTGCTTTCGGATTGGTTCGCTTGCTCTTGTCATGCTTTACTCCTCTTTTCGTGCTTATCCGATCTTTATCTTTAATGCATCCGGATTTCCTTGGATTTATCTTGAGATTTAATTCTTCCATTTGTATTTATCCTCCAAAATTATCTCAATCTACAAAATATATTTTTATCCCAAAATAAATCATATCGGATAAATACCAAATTATATCTTATAAATCACATAACATTAAATAATCAAAATAAACATGTGATTTAATATAAAATACATATTATTAATCTTGATTTAAGGATAATGTTGATGACTTTTACGGGTATAATTTGACCGTCATCATAGTACGAGATAAACTTTCCTTATTTGGTTATCATCTATAACCACATTTCCGGCTAGATGTTCTTATGTGTGTGACCCGATAGGCTTCCGAATATGTTGGCCGTAGACACAAAGTGCAAATTACGAAAATGCCCTTCATGCCTAACGATCACGGGATAGCGTCTAGCAACACACCGTGACCCCCAATCATCGGAAGAGTCAAACGCAATGACTACTACCTTTAATGTGAAACAGTTACCGTGTAACTTACAATCCTATCGCTGTAGTAATATCCATACGGTCGTACGTCGAGTGTCAAACATTAACGACCGTATCTTATAATCTGGATATCAAGCTCTCTCGAAGTAACTTGTTTACTCCCACTTTGCAAAGATTCACGAGAGTAAGACATTCCTTATAAGAAGGCCATTTCGGATATTCGATCCCAATCATAGGATACGCGATTCCCGGACGACCAATCATGTATACTCTGCATGCTTCAGTATCACACCCAATCACTACCGCATGATCGCTCCATGGCTAGGGGAAACCTCAATAGTGTCAAAGCATGACAATCCACACCGTGATGCCATGAAGACTCCGGTCCAAAGGATAATTACACAACCGCCACATAGTGTGACACTTATCCGTGTAAGTGGGTCGGCCTAACGTACGCATTCTCTAATACACGTCCACGTACGGTCCAAGTGTCTCTACACTTCGATAGACGAGATCTATCCCCGCCCTTAAAAAGAGAAGACATCTAATACGTGCTAGTCTGTTTATACTATCAATGCCCTGTTTAATAGTACATCAGCCTAGAGACATTTAAGTATCAAACTTATTAAAGTGATTAGAGATCTCATCAACCATAATCACCTATCATGGTTTCTCTATCACAGTTTAATACTAAGGACGTTATCATATAACAATTCATAATTGGTTCTTTAAAAGAACAAATATATGACAACAGAAAAGCCATTTAATATATGTATAAACATAAAGAAATAGTAGAAACGATCCGACCCGGTCGGATCCGGTCCAACCCGATTGGGTTTAGGACACTATTCCAACAATCTCCCACTTGGCCTAAAACCAATCACTCGCACACACAAGACCAAGTTGAAACACAAGAATCTCATGCAGTACTTGCAACTAGCCCTAGCCATGAACGGATCGCTATCCGTGGGGACTCAGACTATCTTCATATCACGCTTCATATGATCAAGTCAAAGGAACCGCCTCAACACACACATGAATCTCTGACGAGACCCTGGTCCTTGCTTCAAGCAATGAATCCACTTACTATATCAGCTATATAGAAAAGGTGGAAGAACCGTACAAGGTTCAGGAATGAACCTTCTGGATCCATGTACTGCTCCCGCTGCGCCTCTAAGGCACTAGTGTGTTTTGTCCTACTTGTAGAATTTACAGTGACCCTTATGCTAGAACATTTCCAGCTCACTGTATCACTTAATCAAAGTGATTGCAAACCCAGACTATAGCTCCCACTCGCCTTCATAAGACTCAGGATATACGTCTGTATATCTACGTTTATTTAATTCCAATTTTCAATAAACTAGGAACTCTTCCTTAACTTGTTTAAGGATATTCTCGACATTCACCAGATTTACTTTCATACTCGCTCATGACTCTTCATGGATTATGAACATCCGGCATTACCTTTATGATGGTTCCTATCGTAGTAGCGAAAGAAACCTTTCATAAACATCATTTTTCACCTTATCTTTAGGACGAACGTCCTAACATAGATAGATACTACGAACACTGGCTAGCAGTATCCCCGTTGCGATCTATGCTAAACTCTTTTTAGCATCACATCTATATAGGTAAACTTATAATCTAACAGCAGTTAAATCTATCGCTATAGATTCTTATTTCTAAAATAAGAACTGCTAATCCAAGTGCTTTCGTAAAGACCTTGAACTACCAAACATTAATTGACTGTGACATGGGGTGGCAATTCCTGAGAAAGATGTCTAATATCTTACTCAAAAATCGTAACACACTCCCACTATACATCTTGCACATTGGGCATATCCTTCTTTTGACTAAATCAAACTACTTTGATCACCAAACAAAGAAATCATCTAGAGAATCTTGTTTGAGTCCATAAATGGATCTCGTGGGCTCACATATCATGTTATCGTCTATGAACATCGAGTTGTTTGCCCAATGTCTTCAACACTATCATATAGCCATGATACGAAGTTACAACAAGCATAGTCTGAATAGAACTGGGCTCAGCCTTACATGGACATACCCTCTAGGTAAGACAAAATAGGTTCATAACCTGGTTGTCACTGATGGAATCTAATTCAGATATTTGGCTCTTAGCCATATCTCTCAATCTTGCCTTTCAAACATTCCTTCATAAGTCGTGAGATATTCATTCTTCAAGATGAACATACCAGCAGCCTTTTCAGGCTTGAGGTTATCCACAGACTTACAGAACTTTTGTGTGCACTGAGTAGTGTTCTACACCTCATCGCTATGTGGCGTCTGCTCATGTTCCTATGGTTGAATATATCTTTGTGGTTCTCAAACTCTTTTGAGATCTGATTCACTCCCACTGTTTCTTTTGTAAGAAATACTTCCTTTAGAAGACAGCATGTTTGGAGACAAACATTTTGCTCCGCGGACAAGTAAATAATATCCAGCGTGCTAGCTAAGACATTCCACAAAGTTGCATATGTAGTACTAGGCTCCAAGGCTTTCTGACTCTACCTACGACAACTTCAACTCATCGATTAAGATAGATTTGACATTATCCTCTTCCATATCTAATATGGAATTTATTCAATCTTTATTCTTTGGAACTCGGTTAAGTATAAGGGCACTATCCCGAAACGGGTAAGGGATACTTCGCATGGCTTGCGTCACACCTTTATCATATAAAGTGTTGTTTCCATTTTGGGAACACAATCTAATTGCGTATCCCAAAGATGATATCCTTCGAGGGAGAATCTCATTCCTTTTCAGACGACTTCTGAAACACCCTTCAGGTATTAATTACTTCAATCCAATTGAAGATTAATTCCTAAGCAGTTCATCAATCTCATATTCGTACTAGCTCGAACTTTTCTGGCTTTCCGAATTGTCGTACTTCAATAAGTGCATTCAACTATTTCTAAAATAGTCATAGAGATTAATAAACAATTATTTGTGGCATTAATTTTCATAAGCCAATGAACATCGGTGTGTTTAGGCTTTAGACAATTTTTCTAGATTTTTATAACCTTTTCATAAAAGGGTATTTTAGTCCTCTTTGGATAAGATACGTATAACCCACATGATTCATAATCATATGGTTCATCATCATCAGAATGACGTTTAATTACACGCTTCCCTTCCAGAGAGATTATGTCTAGAACAACCACCAATATCAAGGATAACAACCATACAATACTTAGTTGAGATTTCATCACATATATCAACTATATAGTGACAACAATCTAGTATGTCAGATTCAGTGACCTTTCAACTTTATCGGAATAACATTTATTCTTTACAATTGAATATGTCTACTAAATCCTAACAAATAACTGAAAGTATGTTCTTCATAAGAACCGGAACATAATAACATTTATTTAGTTCCCTTATCAGTTTACTAGATCCAGAATATGGTAAGTGTCACAACGTTTGCTCCACCTTCCATATCTGCATTTAACCTTTCTAATTTAATCACACTTGCAAGATATCATATATCTAAGAGTTGACTTGAACTTAGATAGATTTATCTCAACTCACTTGCCTACAATGGAGAATTCAATAAGTTCTCTATTTAAGCACACGCCCTAGCTTCCCTTTGAATCCTTCAAGCACTTGTAAATTTTTCTTAGTGTAGTCTTCATAAGACTTAAGAAAGATCATAAGAGCTATGTCTTTAATTTCTTTTCATAAAGAAAATCTAAAGTTCATTAAATAGTTTATTCAACCTTTTGAATCGTATCAAAAACATTGACCATTTAATTAACCTTTAAGCAATGATTAAAGAAATAAGTCGATACTTAAATCTTACAATTTTGAAAACAACCTTTCCAAAATTAGATGTGGTCATTCTTATCCAACGTTTGAATTAATTGTCATCGTATGACTGAATGATCATCTTGGATCGTATCCAATATATGATTAATTCGTTGAAACTTATTTCAAATGATTCAATCATATCATGAGCTTCCGCTTTCATTAATAATTAAAGCCTTGGTGTACTCCATCAAATATGTAGTCTCCTTGTCTCTAACTACTATAACGGGATCTCTCGTGTCATTGCTTATTTTAAAAGGATTAAAATCACTTAACCATATTTGAGAACGTTTCTCAAAAGGTAACAGTCATAATTTGGTTTTACTAATCGAGAAAAACATAAATATAAAAGTTTGCTAAAACTACAACTTAAAATGAAAATAAAAGAGTGTTGTTGTTTACACACGCAAAATCAAATATGGTTGGGATTATGATTTTGCTCCCACAAGTCAACTACTCCCTATTGACTTTCAAGAATTTTTTCAAAATCCTTTAGTGGCTGGAATCCTATCTAGTTGACTCGATCCCCGACGTGGGCCGATCGACCGGGTCAATTTCGACGGGTAGGTACTTCTTACCAATCGCGTCTAACGCGACTTTCAGTGGTTTGACTAGTCAACTCCTTGACAATCCACATCGTCTATGTGGTAGTCAACCTTATGTCTCTAAAATCAGACGGTCCTGACGTGGGCCAATCACCGCAAGATTCTTAGTCGAGTCGTAACCCAAGTATTCATGAGATCTCATAACGATCATATCTCGATAATGACGATATACCCGTGGTAGGTCAACTCCCGACGTGGGCCGATCAGTTGGATCCGAACAAGGGCTCTTCACCGTCACTATAATATTGGGAGACATATTATAACTCGATTTTTGTTGCGGGAGTAATTTTAAATTAATTCACTTAATTAATTTTTGAATTAATTCTCTTAATTAATTTATTACGGTCTCATCACGTATATCTATCTCTACAGACATACAACCTACACATTCATCTAGATCGTGCCTAGTACTCATGCATCTATCGTATCATATAAAATAAATACAAGCACAAAATAAATAAATGCGTAAAGTAACCGGTATGATCATGGACTTTTCCTAGGTGCGGTTTCGAATACAAACTGACGAAACCGCGGGTCACAATCTAAGGGTAGCTGCAACCGCCAATAGGATCTTTAATGCTCCATTCTCCAATGGGATCTTTATTCTTCTTTCTTTGGTCTCCATCTTCTGCTTCATTCTTGTTACATTTAATTCTATCTAATAAAATAAATACACCCGCCGCACACGGGGGGAGCTAACGGGAATGGGATAAATGCAGAAAATAAACTAGGTCACGTTCTTCATAACGGCCTAGGACAATTTTTAAACCAACAGAAAAATTAAATCAATCACATCTATCCTATCGGTCGAGTCCATGATCAATCGGGGTCCATATAATCATATTATATCTACTATATCTAATCCATACAATAACATCTTATGAAAAAGATAAAATTAAAATTTAACTACTTGCGTCTTAATTAATCAATTAACATTTAATCTATTAAATAATTTTATCCAATCAATTAACTAATTAACATTTAATTAATTAAATGATTTTAATCGAAATAAAATTAACGATTAATTTTAAACGATTTTAATTTTAATTTTAATAAATTAGAACTATTCCAAAAATAAATCAAAATTAAAATTATGTCTCTTTTGTTTCTTTCCTTTTGATTCGTAATCAAAAGGGATGCCTTTGGTTTCTTAAACCAAAAGGTATCTTCCTAAACCAATATTGGTTTAGGCCTGACCACTTTCCAAAATCAAAATTTTAGAAGTGGCCTAGGCCTAGGCCTTTTACAAATCAAATATTTGAAACGGCCTAGGCCTATTCCAAATCAAATATTTGGAAAGGCCAAATAATTTTAGTTTAGGCCTAGCCACTTTCCAAAATCAAAATTTTGGAAGTGGCCTAGGCCTAGGCCTTTTACAAATCAAATATTTGAAAATGGCCTAGGCCTATTCCAAATCAAATATTTGGAAAGACCAAATATTATTTTAATGCCATGTGGCATCTCAATGGCCCAAACTATTTGAACCATTGGTTAGCCACACGACACAACTAAACAAAGAGATATCAATCACAACTATGAACCATATTGAAACAAAAAAAATACACAAAACAAAAATTTGGAGATCCGCCAGCATTGACCGGTCAACCGACGCCGGCAGCAGGTTGCCCTGCCGCCGCCGCCGACCAGCCGCCGCCAGTCGGCCGAGCACCACCAGATCCCTTTTTTTTCTTTTTCTTTTCATGTATCATTTTTGCGAATCAAAAATCTTTCATCTTTTAATTATGTGATTTAAACGATAAAATCAACTACGCAAAATAACATGCTTATTGCTTAAGCTCGAAACTCTCTCTGATACCACTGTTAGGAAATCTATGCGGGAACGCAGCGGAATTTAAAATTTTATTTCCTTTTAACCAGGATCGACTTCGTTTAAGCAATAAACAAATTAGCTAAAGACGGTAGTTACCTTGGTTGATCTATAAGATCGACGCTTTGACCGTCTAAGGAGAGTAGTTCTGCATAGAACCGCCCAAGTGTTCGGCCTCTACCGCTAGTTCACACGAACAGCCCGCCGGAATCCCATCATGGATTGCTATTGGAAAACTCCGGTTGCTAGACCGGCCCTTTTCCCCTCTCTCCAACTCTCTATAGGATGCTCTCTATTTTACACAAGAACTATTAGTTCTTGGAATTGTGTTATACAAAAGAGCTTGACACCCACCTCTTATTTATAGTGGTTGGGGCGCCCCCTAGTAGAGTAGAGGAGAAGAAAACATTTTCCCAATAAAATAAGGAAAATATAATTGATTGATTTATCTCATTTATTATAATATCTTATATCAAATAAATCTAGGATATTGTCAATATATTATATTGAATATTCCCAAGATATTGTCAATATCTAATATTGACTATCTTTATTTTATTACCATACATCAATTTACACATGTGTATATATCACATATATATATCACATATATAAATCTATATATATAAAATATGTACTACTAAAATATATCAATTTCCTAGACACGTGAGTGGATACATATCACATATATGATCCACGCCACATATATATTTATACATATATATTAATATATAATATTAATATAAGGTAATACTATTAATTAAATTGCACAATCCAAGTGTATCTTATACACAATAATATATGCGCCCCCTTTAGCCATTAATTGGCTTCCGGAATATTCTTTAATTAATATAATATTATTAATATCTTATATTATATTTATTCATAATAAATAAATACCACCATATTAATTTACCACTATAACCTTTATAGTACGAGATAAACTTTCCTTATTTGGTTATCATCTATAACCACATTTTAATCCAGCTAGATGTTCTTATGTGTGTGACCCGATAGGCTTCCGAATATGTTGGCCGTAGACACAAAGTGCAAATTACGAAAATGCCCTTCATGCCTAACGATCACGGGATAGCGTCTAGCAACACACCGTGACCCCCAATCATCGGAAGAGTCAAACGCAATGACTACTACCTTTCATGTGAAACAGTTACCGTGTAACTTACAATCCTATCGCTGTAGTAATATCCATACGGTCGTACGTCGAGTGTCAAACATTAACGATCGTATCTTATAATCTGGATATCAAGCTCTCTCGAAGTAACTCGTTTACTCCCACTTTGCAAAGATTCACGAGAGTAAGACATTCCTTATAAGAAGGCCATTTCGGATATTCGATCCCAATCATAGGATACGCGATTCCCGGACGACCAATCATGTATACTCCGCATGCTTCAGTATCACACCCAATCACTACCGCATGATCGCCCCATGGCTAGGGGAAACCTCAATAGTGTCAAAGCATGACAATCCGGTCCAAAGGATAATTACACAACCGCAACATAGTGTGACACTTATCCGTGTAAGTGGGTCAGTCTAACGTACGCATTCTCTAATACACGTCCACGTACAGTCCAAGTGTCTCTACACTTCGATAGACGAGATCTATCCCTGCCCTTAAAGACAGAAGACATCTAATACGTGCTAGTCTATTTATACTATCAATGCCCTGTTTAATAGTACATCAGCCTAGAGACATTTAAGTATCAAACTTATTAAAGTGATTAGAGATCTCATCAACAATAATCGCCTATCATGGTTTCTCTATCACAGTTTAATACTAAGGACGTTATCATATAATAATTCATAATTGGTTCTTTAAAAGAACAAATATATGACAACAGAAAAGCCATTTAATATATGTATAAACATAAAGAAATAGTAGAAACAATCCGACCCGGTCGGATCCGGTCCAACCCGATTGGGTTTAGGACACTATTCCAACACTAACTTGGATTAGTTAATCTTTATATTTACTTCCCCACACAATTTCCTTAAATTAATCGAGAGAACTTTTAGTTTAGTTATAAGCTACGGGTGCAACTCCTAGCCCTATCTACTCCGACCATGGTAGTAGACAATCTATACGTAAGCTACCCTCATTAATTGGACCGTAATAGACCATATGCATAAAGAACTAGAATTGCCGATATTGAGCGCTAACTCATACCGTTAACCCGCCTAGACAGCTGTCGACACTGATCAACACGTTCCCAGGGTCCATCAAGACTATGTCCTAACTAACACTTCACCTTGCAAGTTCTTCGTGTTAATTTACGAGTACAATAAGCAGATTGGCCAGATCTAACCTATTGTTAATTAAACATGTCGATCAACGTAGATGACGTGAATCCTCCATATTAAGTTTCCTAAATTTTTCCTTGGTAAACCGGTATAGACCGCCGGTTTACCAGGGATGGATTTTCTTAATTCTGGATCTACATTGCTTAATTATGATTAATCTAAGTAAATCACGGGGTTGTTAAACTTGCAGATTAACTAAAACACATAAATATGAACAGATCTACCATGTTGAAGACAGAAAGGAACGTTCAAAGCTTCATACCTTCAACAATGGAGATCTAGCTCAATCTACTCAAGCTAGAGATGGTAGAGAAGGGGAGAAAACCAGGAATAACTTCTCAAAAGCTTAGAATAACTTTATTTCATCAAATTGTATAATGTATATAATATATTATGCAAAACTTATTAAAGACTTCAGCTAATGCGGCTTTATATAGATATAACAGCCGACTTATGACTCATAGAAACCCTAACCGACCTAGTAGATGCGGCAGAATAAATTTCGTGTCTCACAAGGCTCTCGGTTTACCGGCCCTAGCCCACGGTAAACCGGCTCACTTTTCTTCTTTTTCTTCAGCAGATCTCTTCTTGGACTTCTTTTACTTGGCCCAACATGCTTCCTTTGATTCAGTTCCGTTCTTCAATGCTCCAGATTCGGTACATCCTATAAAACATGTAAAACGAGGCAAAACAGTACCAAACCTTCGGGAAAATAACACAGATGCGGAATTACGAACCTAGAAACATACACATAGCATTTAACACATATTCCATATAATAACGAGCCTATCTATCCTCTCTTGAGTAGAATTCGGGGTGAATAAAGGAATAATTAATGGTACTATTTAAGGCGTTCTCAAAACAATGGTGGTTGCATGGGTTACAACAAACCGAATGATCCCGTGTTGAGGAAAGTTGAAGTTGGTTCCAAACTGAAGAAGAATGGGGCATCGGTTCATAATACCGCCACCAAAAGGAAAACAAAAGAACACCTTGCGGATGAAATTATTTTGAGAGAGAGGAATTTTGCAATATACGGTGGTCTGCAAAGAACTCAGGCAACTTGAAAAGATGGTAATAACATTTTACATAAGAATTTAGAAAGTGAAGACGTTAAAGGAAACGTCACATGATGGACTTGGAAGCATTAACTGCGAAGGAAAGAGAATACTGGACTTGAGAACATTAGGCAAATTACCTTGATTGTTAAACATTTGGTTAATGAAATGGTTGTTGGCGAACTAGGAGAATGCTCAATTCACGTGATTGTCAAAGATGAGTCATCATACAACAGAGAAGCAAGCCAATGGTGCAAGGTCGATCACCAGAAAGACTAGACAATTTATAATCAGGAAAAGAGCAAGGGTTTCAACATGAAGGAGCTATGGAGATAAAACGAGCACACCAAAATGTCTCAGAATGAAAATAAAACTTGTTAAGAAAAATTCAAAGTTTGCATTATTCAAGAGAGGTTAAGTTATTTCAAGATGGAAATGGAAATATAAATTCCTCAAGGAATTGTAAGGGAATATCAAAAGTTTGAATAAGTAAGCGGCAAACAAGATTTTAAGTGAAGAGGAAAAGACACTTAAGAATTGTCGGATAAAGTATGATTTCAAAAAAAATTAATTCAAACTTTTAAAGGAAGTTTAAACGATCATTGGCAATTCAACTCAAGGGTTCAAAGTTGCACTACTCGAGAGGAATAGTACACTGCTAAGGAATAAATGCTCGAGGTTATTCCTCATGTGGAAATGAAGGGGTAAAAACAAAATAGGCATTTCAAACCGGTGTAACAAAATTGTAATAGAAACGCCAAACAGAAGAAGGAATGTTATAAGGCGTGTCTGGCGGTTCATGGCTCTAAATGGCCTGAGAGAGATTTAAAACTGAAGGGTATGAGGTGCAGTATTCTGAATTGAAATTAGGAGTTTAGAAATTCAAAAGTTGATTTGCTGGATAGATTCGGAAGGCATCTTGGAAAAGACAACCTTTTGCTTGAAACTGATTTAGCATAAATTGCTAGAAGGTTAAGGATAAGCAATTGAAGATTGATGTCTAGGTAGGATTAAGGATCTGACTGGTAAAATATGAGATGCATACACTGCAGGAACATGCAACATTAGATGAATAAAAAAATACAAAAACAACACTACCCTTAGGAGGGAAGCTGAGAATGAACACAAGTAAGAAGAATGTTCTGACATCAAAAGGTTCAGTCAAATTTGTACTTGAAATGAAAGATGGGGTGCAACAATGCAAAATTGGAGAGAACTTGTTTCTTGATTTGAAGAGTAAGGAGGTGTGTATATACTTGTTTAGAAGAAATGCTTGTGGTGATATGTTCTTGAGGTAATTCATGACAACAAGCGGAGATGATTTGTTGAGCTTAAAGATCTCAAGTGAGGACTACATGAGAAATAAATTACCAGAAAAGGTATATATACAATAGGGCATAAAAAGGGTCTGAATACCAAACATGGCATGTTGGAGGATAGCATCTTGGTTCTTGTTTATAAATACAAAAGAAACACAATATTATCTTTACAAACATCCTACAAAGAGACCTATCCTAGGGAAAGATCACTTTGGAAAACCTTCTAGTACATAACCATCATAACTTATTACTCTCTTAGCCAACCTTAAGTCAGAGAGGTGTGGATTCCTTTTAGGTTGTTGTGTATGATATTTACTCCGGATCTGACATTATCAATTTGTATAGCCCAAATGAAAAGTAATTTGAGCATGATCCAAAGAGAAAAGATTTAGATATTGGAGTTTCCCAGGTGATATAAAAATATTAGAATTTTTGAATGAGAAATAGTCGGTCAAAAACAATTATTTTTGGCGATTGCACAAGCTGTCAAATTTCCAGATTAGTAAACACTGAGTTGAATTGCAAATCGAGATTAAAAAAAAGGAATCTGAAGTAAATTCCAAAAGGAAAGTTGTAGATAAAATCGTTTTCTGCAACATATCAAAAATTCAGGTCATTTGAAGATGTCTAACCTGTTCAAAACAGAAGAAGAAGTGAAGAAGCTGCTGCAGATTTTCTGGACAGAGTGTCGGGCAGTAACATGAATTTTTTGAACAATCCATAATGATAGTCGAGTTGATGTAAAAAGAGAAATTGTAGACAAAACAATGTTCTATCTTTTTGAAATTTTCCAAAATTTTCGGAGCAGGGAATTGGTTTTACATGAAAAAAAACACGAAAACCAAAAAGCATTCACTCGTGTTGGATAGAGCCAACCGCGAGGACGGTAAAACTATGTGCCAAAGAAAGAAACCTTTAACAATAATTATTGAGACGAGTGAGAAGAACTTGTAAAGGATGGAATTGGAAATGGAGTTCGTGTAGAACCCATCTCAAGCAAAGCAAGGTCAAGGAATTTTGATAAGCAACAAAGCAAGTACTAGTGAAAGGAGAAATTGAAGGATTTGTAGAGTTGAATCGAATATCATTCTCTACAAAGTTAGGCCAAGCTAAAAGTAGGCTTAGATATTCGTGTGTAAAAGAACGTGAAGAGATCACAATAGGATGTGTAAAGAAATTCCAACCGAGAGGACCTCAACTTAAGGGTGTAGGCATAAGACTCCGATCTCAAAACTTTACTTAAAGGGGTTTCACTTAATCCTATGTGACAAGTTATGGTTTGGAAACTTCAAGGGAAGAGAGGGCTTCTACTAAGGATCCTAGAAGGAACAAACCTGAGGGGGTCACACAACAGGTGTGAGCTGAGAACTCAATTTAACCTTCGTCTAGGAAGACTCTTCACTGGTCCTAGTGCAACTTAACCACGGTTTAAGGATTCTTAGTGCTACGAGGATTACCACCAAGCTCAAGAGAAAGTAGGAAGATTCTAAAAAGTCTAAAGAAATTTTATCTTAGACGAAAAAAAGCCTAGGACAGCAATGACGCTTCTCTCTGATACCAATTGTAACGGCCCTCTCCTGGAGACTGAGCTCTTATCCGGAAGAGAAAAGTTCGGCGCGTATAGCATTAAATAAATCTAACATATACGCAAGCCTCTGCGTCATCGTATCAAATAAAGCAAATGGAAGCTAAAAAGACTCGGGTAAAAACATAAATGCTACTAGGAATAGATACAACCATACTAAAGATGTATAGTTAAATTACAACGACGAAAAACCAAAGTCTTACACAATACGAGGTCTTAAATGTACAAACTTAACTTACAAAAGATCTTAGAAGTAATGGTACAACAAGTCTAGAAAAAGAAATACAACTAGTCTAGTACAACCTTTACAAGTAAATAAACTAAAAGCTTCTTCAAGGCATCAACGTCATCAAGCCGTCGACTACTCTTGGTCAACCTGTTCGTCTTCTCACCCACAATGCATACAAAAGAAAATGCAAAGGAGGTAAGTACAAAGTACTTAGTAAAGAGGAAGAAGCTAATGTATAGCTAAGTTTTACAATGGAAAGGTTTACTTTATTATTATTAAGTTGTCTTTGTGAGACCGACTCAACTCTAGGGTTCTTTTCATGCTCATCAACATGTCGTGACGAATGGTTTCTAGCTTAGCTTATCTTTGTTACATCCGTATTCAAGGGCACTACGCATGGTGTATATCCACCATAAGATATCGTTTTCAACCTAACAGTTGATCACACTGATAGCCATGGGTTTAACCCGATAGTGCACGCGTTCGGCGAAGTCCCTCTACCATTCAGCCGTTTATAGGCCAGCAGAGTTGTTCACTTTTACTGACTGCCCACACGTCGCGATATGACCTTGTGCATATCCAAGAAAGGCATGATGTTTATTCGTTAAACTACACAAGTACGTTTATTATTATATTATCATTTAGCCACCTAAGTATTTTCAAGTAAGCTCCCTCACATCTCCTACTCTCTTACTTAGACCACTAGACGCGGACAAGCCTAGAACATACACAGACATTGATGAATTCTAATTCATCAAAGCATGAGCCGATCATACTCTTCTGACGATCCCGAACTTCAACTCTGAGGAAGAGTACATTCGGTGCCGGAACTAAACGCATCAGAAAATTAATCATGGCTTGTTCATGTTCATTTAATTGTATTGTATCAAGATATAACAATTAAAACTGGACTCGGGGCTTAAAACACAGCATATCAAAAAACTACCCAATGCTGGGAGAATGCTAGCACAATGTGCATGCATTGAGCTTCTGCTAGGGGCAATGTTGAAATAGTGTCCTAAACCCAATTGGGTTGGACCGGATCCGACCGGGTCGGATCTTTTCTACAATTTCTTTGTGTTTATACATATATTAAATGGCTTTTCTGTTGTCATATATATGTTCTTTTAAAGAACCAATTATGAATTGTTATATGATAACGTCCTTAGTATTAAACTGTGAAAGAGAAACCATGATAGGCAATTATGGTTGATAAGATCTCTAATCACTTTAATAAGTTTGATACTTAAATGTCTCTAGGCTGATGTACTATTAAACAGGCATTGGTAGTACAAACATGCTAGCACGTATTAGATGTCTTCTGTCTTTAGGGCAGGGATAGATCTCGTCTATCGAAGTGTAGAGACACTTGGACTGTACGTGGACGTGTATTAGAGAATGCGTACATTAGGCTGACCCACTTACAGTTTTGTAATTATCCTTAGGACCGGAGTCTACATGGCATCACGGTGTGGATTGTCATGCTTTGACACTATTGAGGTTTTCCCTAGCCATAAGACGATCATGCGGTAGTGATTGTGTGTGATATTGAAGCATGAGGAGTATACATGTTTGGTCGTCCGGAAATCGCGTACCCTAATAGTAGGGGTGAATATCCGAAAGGGCCTTCTTATAAGGAATGTCTTACTCTCGTGAATCTTTGCAAAGTGGGAGTAAATGAGTTACTTCAAGAGAGCATGATATCCAAATTATAGGATACGGTCGTTAATGTTTGACACTCGACGAATGACCGTATGGATATTATTACAACGATGAGATTGTAAGGTACACGGTAACTGTTTCACATCAATGGTAGTAGTCATTGCATTTGACTCTTCCGATGATTGGGGGTCACGGTGTGTTGCTAGACGCTATCCCATGATCGTTAGGTATGAAGGGCATTTTCGTAATTTGCACTTTATGCCTACGGCCACCATATTCGGAAGTCTATCGGGTCACACACATAAGAACATCTAGCCGGATTAAAATGCGGTTATAGTTGATAACCAAATAAGGAAAGAATTTATCTCGTATTATAAAGGTTGTAGTGGTAAATTAATATGGTTGTATTTATTTATTATGAATAAATATAATACAAGATATTAATTATGTTGATTAATTAAATATACATATATTAGATATATAAAGTCGAAAATTGTGTATATATATTATATAAATGTATTTTGTGAATTAATTAATCATAATATTATATTAATTAAAGAATATTCTGGATGCCAAAATATTGGCTAAAGGTGGCGCCAATTTCTTTTGTATTGGATACATTTGAGTTGTGCAATTTCATTAATAAGATTACCATAATATTAATATTAGATATTAATTGATTTTTGGAAAATAGATTTATGGTAATAAGATAAAGATATATTCAATATAAAATATTGTCAATACATATCTAAGAAAAAATATTTAATATAAGATATTGAATATTAATGAGATAAATCAATCAAAAGGATTTTCCTTATTTTATTAGGAAAATGTTTTCTCTCTCATCAATCTACTAGAAGCTAATTCCAATCAGATTGGGAAGTGCATGGGGTGCCCCACCATCTATATAAGAGAAGGGTTGGCTAGCTCTTTTGTACAACACAATTCCCAGAGCTAATAGTTTTTGTGAAAAATAGAGAGCTTCTTAGAGAGATAAAATGTCGGTCTAGCAGCCGAATTTTTCTAGTAGCAATCCAATGGTGGATTCCGGCGGGCTATTCGTGTGGATCACCGGTAGAGGCCGAACACTTGGGCGGCTCCGTGCATCGCTACTATCCTTAGAAGGTCAAAGCATCGATATTTTATATCAAGCAAGGTAACCACCGTCTACTAGCTTTATGTGTTTGTTGCTTAAACGAAGTCGATCCTGGTCAAAGGAAATAAATTTTTGAATTCCGCTGCGTTCCCGCGTAGATTTCCTAACAGGCAATGCGTACGCATTGCTTTGGAATACGCAGGCATTCGATGTTCTGACAGATTCAGGATGCTGCTGTTTGAGCAATGCATACGCATTGCTCAGGAATGCGCACGCATTCGCTCAGAAACAACCCTAAAATATGTCTTTTCGCTCTTAAACGATTTCTAACTCATTCCCAACATGATCAACATCAATTAACACAGAAAATAGCAGAAAACACAGCTTTTACATACCATCACATCCAACACTTTAACTACAACATAGAACATGATTTATAATCCAAGAATTCAACACAAATACTCAACATTAACATCATAAAACCTTAATTAAACATTAGGAAGAGCCTCTTACTTGATCAAAGCAAACTCCAAAGCAAAACCTTCAAAGCAACTGCTGCACTTTCACAAACTTCAACTACAACCTGTGTGATCAACCCCAAACTTGAATTAGACTTGATTACATGCTTCTACTACAACAATTCTACGAATTTAGGAAAACTAAACCACCAAGCTTTGATCAAAACCACATCTAGGGCTAAACTGATACCTTTGTAAAACTCTGAAATTTTGTTATCAAAACGATCTCTCTTACTGCTGATTCTGAATTTTCAATCCTTTCTGGAATCCGATGAGAAACTAGTGAGAAATTGGAAGAAGTCTCTTTTTTTTTCCTCCTTTGCTTCCAACGTAGAAGGTAAAACGTTTTGTATTCTGATTCTGATAACTCCGGTTTGGCAACCTTTACCTTAATGAGAAGTTAATTCCTTAATTACAATTAATTCCTTTTTTTCCATTCCAACTTATTTTCGAAATATGTATTTAAATATATATATATAATACTTTAATCCATAAATAATTCAACATAATATTCCGTTTTCAGTAAAAAGACACGTCTGCCATTTCCGAAAAGTCGGGATATTACAGATTGTTGTTGGAAGGGAAATAAAGGAATTAATTGTACCGACACTTCAATCTGGGCGCCGACACTGATGCCTATGATGCACCGACACTTCAATCTGGGCGCCGTGTCCGACACAAGACACGACACGCTCCGACCCCATGTCCGACACGGCCAATTAAATTAATATTATTTAAAATTTTAATATCCGACACATTATCGACACTTCCCGACACGGCACCGACACTCCCCGACACTCCTGAACCCAAATTTTTAAATTTATTTTTACTTTATTTATGTTTTCTTCAATGAAAACGTTAAGATACACGATTTTCATTTCTATAATAATTTAATAAATAATACGCTGTTTAGGGTGATTTTACATGATTTATAACGTTATATTTTATAACGATTTCCTCCATATTCGTATAATTTGCATAGAAATTAAGGGTTTAATCGAATTATTGAGCAAATGAGTTTTAAAAGTGTTTAAGTGCAAATTTGTGTTGTTTATGTGGTTTCATTGATAAAAATCTTTGAATATGAGATGTTACATTTTGCACGATGTTATCATAAATGTAGGTACGCTTGCATGTTAAATGAGGAGCTTAAACGAAGATCGGATGAAGATTAAGAAGAAAGCTCGATTCGAATAAAGAAAGCTTGATTCGATTCGGCCCAAACTTGGTGACCAAGGTTTTCAAAATATCACATGTAACAATATGTTTTGAGGTCTAAAAGATGGATTTTGAAGAAGATGCCACGAGTTTACGAGTTAAACGAATCAATTTTGTCCAACGCACTTCTACCGTAACCAGTTTTTCGATGGAAATTTGACCCGACTTAGAGGCATTTTCAGGGGAAGAGTTCTTGACGAAAGTTGTAGATACTAAAATGAGCTTTCCAACGCATTTTGAATCACGTCAATCGGAGATCTACAACTCAAGTTATGATTTTTTTACCGAACTGCTGGAATTACGGACAAACCGGAGATAATTTTAGCTCACATGGTTGCATGTTACTCCATGTGAAGACTAATGATGGCAATGATTCCTCCCCAACAAACTCCACATGCTTGTAACTAACTCTTGTATGACTCATCCCCTTCACATGCTAAGTAATCATCACCTCCCACATGCCTCCTAACAAACTTTGGATATTCTAAGCATATTCCCTTGATGCTTAGGCAATAAACCCCCCCCCCCCCCCCCACCTCCACTTGTAATAGGCGCCCCTCCTTGGTCACTCTTGGCCAAGCTTTTACTTTTCCCGTCTTTTATGTAAATACTCGTAGGCGTTATGCCGAGAATAAATTAGAATAGTAGTACTGTTGTAATGCTGGAGCTACGGCCCTGATTCTGAAATCATAATCGAGGATGATTGGCTAAGGACTCCAGGCTAGAACCACCATTGTGAAGCTACCATCACCAGAATAAACAAGAATTTCGTTTTCATTTGTTCTAGTAAGCTTTCTTGTTCTTCCTTCATGTTTACTTTGTCTATGTGCAATGTGTATGAACTATATGTGTGTTGCATGCTAATCGAATTTAGATACGAAAGTTGATGAATTCGTAGATTACCGTGAAGGAGAGTGATGATATTCTTCCAACATACGTAAGTTGAGGGAGAATATTGTTAGATTAGGATTTTATATCCATATCTTTGATCCGTAAATGCTTTAGTTGTACCGAGAATGGTGAACTATTTAAAAGGCGATGAACCGAAAGGGAAAATGCCTCTTTAGCAGATAATAATCCAAGACTTACGAATGAATGTGTGTCTTTCTTGTTAATTTCGGTGGGGTGGTGGATCAACGGTGTGTTCTAGTTGTTTTAATCTTTCTCTAAACAAATTTTCACGTATCGTCTTTCTTTTCACTTTTGCAACCTTTATTTTATTTCTAGTTTTCAAGATCATAATCATCACTAAATAGAAATCGAAACGAAAAGTTATTTTCATACAAGTCCCTGCGGATACGACCCGGTTTCACCACTAGCTGCAAGCTTTTGCACTTGGGGCTGACGTCGGTTTTTAAATAAATTTTAGAACATGTTTTTAACCGCGAACAAGTTTTATAGGTAGTAGAGCCTTAAGACTTTTCGACGTAACAAGTTTTTGGCGCCGTTGCCGGGGACTTTGGCACGGAAAGTTTTCATTTTCGGTTTTGTTGTCAACTAAGTTATCTGTTTTCGTTTTCATTAAAAAAATTAAAAAAAATCTCGGTAATTACCGAGAGAGAGAAAAAAAAAATTTCGTTCTGTTTCTGTTCTGTATTAGTTTTATAGTATTCTGTTTCTGTTACGCTGTTCAGACCTGTTTCGAGCCTGTTTTAGTATAGTTTTTTTTTTTAATTCTAAAAAAATTTTAAAAAAAAAAAAAAAAAATATCGGTAAATACCGAGTGGATTCGGTAATTACCGAGAGAGAAAAAAAAAGAGAGAAAAGAACCAAGGAACACGTTTCAATCATTGAGGTTGGGTGATGGATTTTCGGTGAATCCCACTCTGCGGAAGCATAAGGATAAAATCCCGAAACCTCGTGATTTAGGTGTTGGTTTCCAAACGTAGTTTATGCAAACTCGAACTCACGGGGGGGGACCACTTTTGTATAATCCGGAGATAGAGCGAACCATCGCTCGACAAAACAGGCGTTGGGCTCGGATCACTAGACCGATAGACGAGGGAACCACGGAGGAAACAATATGGAAGGATACGTTGAGGGAGAAGCTCAAGGAGGAGCCCAGGTTGAGGAAATGGCAGATCAACGGACATTGGCAGACTTTGCCATGCCATCTATTGTGAAAGTTAATCCTGCGGTCGTAATTCCTGAAATCATGGCTGAGAATTTCGAACTCAAAACTTCTTTAATCAATCTGGTGAGAGGTTCCACATTGCATGGATTTTCCACTGAGGACCCGCACGATCACATTCACTCATTTCTAGAATCGTGCGGGACTATTTTAATCAAAGGGGTCACTGAGGACGCCCTGAAAATGAAACTCTTTCCTTTCTCATTGAAGGGAGAAGCAAAAGAATGGTATAAATCTTTACCAGTCGAATCCATTACTTCGTGGGAGGAGTTGGAGAAAGAATTCTTGAGCCAGTACTTTCCACCTGCAAAGACGGCTCATCTTCTGAATCAGATATTCACTTTTGTGCAATCCGAGAAGGAATCTTTCTACGATGCGTGGAAACGATTTAAGGCTCTCTTGAGAAAGTGCCCCCACCATGGGCTGGACAAACAAAGATTGATCAACACTTTCTACAGTGGTTTGACTAAATTGACTAAGGGAATGGTGAATAGTTCTGCGGGAGGTGCATTTCTGAGAAAGACACCTAATGAGGGATGGATGTTGTTTGAAGATATTGCAAAGTATAATTATGCCCCTACCTATGCAGGTGCGTCCAATCAGAAAAGCTCGACTGCAGGGAAGTATGAGGTAGATGAGACCACGTCTCTAAAAGCTCAGTTGGCCGCACTACAGAAGCAAGTGACGGCAATGAATGTTCAAAGTCTTGTGTGTGACAACTGCCATGGCCAAGGCCATCGTAGTAATCAATGCCAGCTTGACCCGATCTCACAGGTCAAAGCTGTTCAAAACAATGTTGTTTGCCAAAATTGCGATACCGCTGGGCACACATTCCATCAGTGTCATCTATTGTTGCATTCAGAAGAGGTGAATGCATTCATTTCTCAAAATTATCGACCTTCGGGTCAGAATCAAAACACTCAAGGGTTCAATTACAACCGGAACCACCCTGGTTTCCGATGGAGTGACCCTTCTGGGGCAGCAAACCCCCATCGGTTTCGGTCCCCAGGCCTAATCAAAGCAATTTTCAATCCAACTATCGACCAGCATGGAACACCAATCCACCGCAAAATCAAAATCAATCATTTCAGATCTTAGAACAAAAGTTGAGTGAGCAAATCACGGCCAACACTCAATTGGCAAATGCTTTAAGTACTCTGACCAGTACAGTGAGAAATTTGGAGATGCAAATGGGACAGCTTTCGGGGCAGCAAGCAAGTCGACCTTAGGGTCAGCTGCCGAGTTTTACTGAGAAGAACCCCCGAGGGGTTAATCTGGTCCAAAATGACCAGAATACTTGCACCGATCTGTCTGCACCATGGAACTATGGTCAAAATGAGCTGAATGCTATAAATGCGAGGAGTGGGAAAGCGGTTGGCGGTCGGGCCAACCAGGGAAACGAGTAGCCCCTCCCCGCGAGCAGAGACGCGGGGAGGGGAAGATCTTTGTTCTCCTCGAAGGATGTTGGGACTACTATTGATCCAAGTGAAAGAGAAAATTCGAAGAAAAGGTGAAAGTTGAGAATTCGATGATGAAGAGAATACCGCCGAGAAGAAGTCGAATCTAAGTTGAGTTCGGGAAGCATGTGAGGTGGAAGGATAGGGAAGACAAAGCAATCAATGATAAGACGGCAAAGAAGCACTTTACTGAGGAAGACTTTGCTGATCTCCCTTACCCACCTAACAAGAACAAGCTGTCATTAACAGTCGATAAAGAATATAAGAAGGTTATCGACTTGCTCAAGAATACCGAGGCAAACATTCCATTAGTTGATCTTTTGGTAGGAATGCCAAAGTATACAAAGTTTATAAAGGACGCAGTAAGTTCGAAAAAGAAGCTTCAAGAGCTCGAGCACATAGTGTTGAATGGAGAATGTTCCGCAATCGGCCAGACTAAACTTCCGGTGAAGTGTCCTGACCCTGGTAGATTTACGATTTCATGTACTATCGGGAACAGGGATTTCCACAATGTTCTATGCGATTCGGGAGCATCAATCAATCTGATGTCTACGTCGATCTTCCAATCTGTTGGATTGGATCAATCTATTACTCCTAGACCTATTTCTCTTCAACTTGCAGATAGAAGTGTGAAATATGCAAGGGGAATTGTAGAAGATGTGTTGGTCAAGGTTAAGAACTTCATATACCCAGCTGATTGGGTAATCATGGATATGACCAATGATGAGAAAACCCCCTTGATCCTTGGAAGACCTTTTCTTGCAAAGCGCCCGTGCCTTACTAGATTCCTACCGTGGCGAAGTAACCCTACATTTGGAGGATGAGAGCATAAAGTTCAATGTGGGCAATGCAGTGAAGCACCCGTCCAGTGACACTTGTTTAGCTATTGAGGACGATTTCACTGATGAGTATGATAAACAAGTGTTCATGGGTAGTTGGGATGAGGAAGAATTCAATAAACTATACGCAACTTGGACTAATGAGGAGTGGATAAAATTTTTAGAAGAGATTGACAAGGAAAGTTCGATTACCACGAAGTGGTAGGAAAGATAATGAGGAAGAGGCATGGTGATATGCCCCGATTTGCAAAGGGAGATGGTACCCCCTGTCGCCGGGAGGCCATGATGCTTGAGCCCTTATGATAAGCTTGGAGATCTAGAGCTTAAGGGAGATAAATTGAGACCAAGTGTGGAGGAGCCACCGTCGGATTTAGTGTTGAAACCCTTGCCTCAACACTTGAAATACATTTTTACGAGGGACGGTGATAAGCTCCCTTTGATCATTTCATCTAAGTTAGAACCGAAGGAGGAAGAAAAGCTTATCAAAGTGCTTTGCAAGATAATATCCTCGCCTTTGGTTGGCAAGTGGGAGATATCAAGGGGATAAGCCCCGATATCCGTATGCACAAGATCGGGACTTGTTGAGGGATCGAAGAAGGTGCGACGACCTCGCAGAGAAGGCTAAACCCTCACATGCGGGAAATCGTTAAGAAGGAAATCATCAAATTGCTTGACATGGGTATCATCTACCCAATAGCCGATAGTGAATGGGTGAGCCCCACTCGTGGTGGTGCCAAAGAAAGGAGGGATTACTATTGAAAAGAATGAAAAGGGGGAAGAGATTGCCTTACGACAAGTCACCGGTTATAGAGTTTGCATCGACTACGAAGACTAAATGAGGTAACTTTAAAAGACCACTTTCCCTTGCCATTCATTGACCAACTCCTTGAGAGGCTTAGTGGCAAGCAATTTTATTGTTTTTTGGATGGCTATTCGGATACTTTCGATAGCTATCGACCCCACCGATCAAGAAAAGACTACCTTCACCCCCCTCTGGTACCTTCGCTTACCGAAGGATGCCATTTGGTCTTTGTAACGCACCGGCTACATTTCAAAGATGTATGGTGGCTATCTTCAATGGTTTAGTGGAGAAGGTGATGGAGATTTTTATGGATGACTTCTCTGTGTTCGGGGACAGTTTCGACCACTGTTTACACAATCTTGATAAAGTTCTGTCCCGGTGCATAGAGAAGGACTTAGTCTTAAATTGGGAGAAGTGCCACCTAATGGTGGAAGAAGGAATTGTTCTTGGACACAAGGTGTCCAAGGAAGGTATAGAGGTTGACAAAGCGAAGGTAAAAGCTATTGAAAAAATGACATACCCCAAAACTGTAAGAGAAGTAAGAGGATTCTTGGGTCATGTCGGATTCTATAGGCGGTTCATTAAAGACTTTTCTAAGATAGCCAAGCCTTTGTCAACTCTCTTAAGAGAGGATGTGAAATTTGTTTTCACCCCTGAGTGTGAAAGAGCTTTTAAAGAATTAAAAGAAAAGTTGATTACCTCGCCAATTCTTATAGCACCCGACTGGAAAGCTCCCTTCGAGCTTATGTGTGATGCTTCTAATTATGCAGTCGGAGCGGTGCTAGGTCAGAGAGTGGACGGCAGGTTCCAACCTATCTACTACGCTAGTCACACTTTAAACCCAGCACAAGTAAATTATGCAACAACTGAGAAGGAGTTGTTGGCAGTAGTTTTTGCCATGGATAAATTTAGAAGCTATTTTCTTGGGTCGGAGGTTACGGTTTGGACAGACCATTCTGCATTAAAGTATCTGTTGAGCAAGGCTGATGCCAAGCCTCGTTTGTTGAGATGGATCTTGATTTTACAAGAGTTTGATGTTCATATCCGGGACAAGAAGGGTAGCGAGAATGTGGTAGCCGATCACATGTCTCGGCGACCGATGATCCTCGGGTAGAGTCGATGAGATTGGAATTGATTTTCCAACCGAGCAACTCAAGACCATTGATGTGTGCGAGGTTGCTCCCCGCCCGTGCGGGAAAAGGTTCTCCTTGGTTTGCACCCTTTGCAAACTTCTTGAGCGGCGTATATCCGGACCCCGACTCCGACATATCGGCAAAAGAAGAAATTCTTTTCGGATTTGAACTATTATGTGTGGGACGACCCTATTCTTTTCAAGCGTTGTAAGGATGGATTACTCCGTAGGTGTGTCCCTGAGTTCGAGCAGAGGGACATTATGGAGAAATGCCATGACGGACCTGTGGGAGGTCACTATGGAGCTGGGAAGACCGTCGCGAAGATTTTTCGGTCCGGTTTCTACCGGCCGACAATTTTTAAGGATACAGAGATTTTTGTAAAAGGGTGTGACCGGTGCCAGCGCACCGGTAAACTTTCTCGGCGAATGGACATGCCCCTCCACCCCATTCAAGAATGCGAGGTTTTCGACGTATGGGGTATTGACTTCATGGGACCGTTTCCATCCTCGTATGGGAACAAGTACATTCGGTCCGCGTCGACTACGTGTCAAAATGGGTAGAGGCAATAGCAACACCGCGGAACGACCCCAAGGTGGTCAAGAACTTTTCGAGGAAAAATATTTTTACACGGTTTGGTGTCCACGAGCTCTCATCGGTGACGAGGGAACTCACTTCGCAATACTCCATTAGAAAAGATTTTAGAACGATATGGGGTAAAACACAAAGCGCTACCCCTTATCACCCTCGACGAGTGGACAAGTTGAAGTAAGTAACCGAAGCACGAAAAGCATTCTTGAGAAGACGGTGAACTCTCATAGGACGGACTCGGAGTCAAAAACTAGATGATGTACTCGGGCCTATAGGACGCCTTTCAAAACTCCTATTGGCACGTCTCCGTTTCGGATGGTTTATGGTAAGGCCCGCCACCCGCCAATCGAGCTTGAGCACGAGCATTCGGGCTATTAAATTCTTGAATTTCGATAGCCGATTATGCAGAGAAAAGCGATTGTTGCGGTTGCGGGAGCTTGATGAGTTCGGACTCCGTGCCTACGAGAGCTCAAGAATCAATAAGGAGAGGACTAAGCTTCTTCACGACAAGAAAATCAAGCATAGAGAATTCAAAGCGGGCGAATGGGTTTTACTATATAATACCAGGTTACATCGTTTCCGGTAAGCTACGCACCCGTTGGTCCGGCCCTTTTCAAATCTCTCGGGTTTTCCCTAAGTGGAGCGATCGAATTGAAAAATAAGCGGGGTGAGTTGTTCAGAGTAAATGGTCATCGTTTGAAACACTATATTGGTCAACAAAAGGAACGATCGGTGATTTTCCATCTAAAAGACGTCCCTAGTCAAGATAGCTCCGATTCTTCGGCACCTGATGATTTACATCTCTGTGACTTCTTTGATGATGTTGTGATTACTGATGATACACCTCGGCTTGTGGAACTGAAATCTAAAAAGAAGAAGAGAAGAATCATAGGAACTAAGTGGATACAGAAGTTTACTGATATGGCCAATACATTGGCGAGACTTTGTTTTTGTGGGATCCATACTATTGACCCCAAGGAAATCAAGAATGATTCCGGAAAGAGGCCTCACTGGCCTGACCCGGGTTGAAAATTTTTGGGTTGTCGAGCAAACGACATTAACCAAAAGCGCTACCGGGAGGCAACCCATTTAAAAAATAAAAAATAAATAAAAACAAAAAACAAAAAAAACAAAAAACTCTACATTTTGGATGATACTTTACTCATACTTTGGATAATAGTTTTCTAATACTTCGGATTGATTTTCATTTTGTTTCGCCAAGTCTCAGGATGAATGTTTGAATGTCATTAAAGAGGGAACGATTAGGTGGTTATCCGAAAATCCCGAGATACAGCAAAGATAAAATTCAAATGCATCATTTCTTAGATTTAGGTTGTTAGAACAATTTGAAATAACCCTTGAGGATCTGGGTATAAAAGACTCATAGTTAATACTTTGTCACATATTTTATATCATGATCTAGTCTGTTTTAAATTTTCAAATAATGTGTGACATGTATTAGTTCAACTACTATGAAACTAAGGGAATAGGAAATTCAAAGCTAACCCGAGTTGACATTTTATTGTCTAGTCGAGCTCACGACTATAATTAAGCCCTACTAGGACGGTAACCTAGTTATCTTTTCTTTTTTTGTGTGTAGTTTATTTCTGTTTTGTTTCTCTAGTTGTTGCTAATGTTTAGATGATATTGCCTTGTCTATCATCTTTTGTTCCCCTATCTCCGAGGTACGTCTTGTTTTTCCATGGTGTGCAGGATATTTGCGATAGCGATTGTGAGCTTTTAGATAAATCAGTTTACCGGTGGATGGTCCACAGTCTACTGCTTTCATCAAGCATTTCTGGATCTGATTCGCGACCACTTCCAGAATTGCCACCTTCGAATTACAACCAGCTAAGTATTTCTTATTTTGCACATGCTGAGGACATCATGTAACTAAAGTGTGGGGGAGGGTTATATATGTTGTCTTGGTTTTAAACGTTTATACTATTTATATATATATATATGATTATGTGCATATTTTCATTTTATAACTACTATATTCCACTCATTATTCATCGAGGTCGATGTCAATTCGTAAGTGGGGAGTAAAGTAAGTTATAAAATTTTGAAAATATTAAAAATTAACGCTATAATTAAAATAAGTATATTGATTGCTTAACACTTAGTTTTATTTTTCCTAAAGTAGAAATAAGATAGTATATAATTAATATAATAAATTTAATATATTTTGATAGAATAAGTTTTAGTTAAGTAAAATAGATTAGATGTATTATGATTATATTATATATGTCAGTTTTAGATTTTTATAAGATCTTAAGTATATGTAACTATACATAAATATTATTGAGTATTGTTGATTTGAAATTAGACAGATATGCTTATATTTATAATGAAATGTTAGAATAATTTTCTTTTCGAATAAGTATGAATATGGAATCAGACCAAGGATGACGATTTTTGGCATAATAAAGTTAGATAGGTGCTAATATATTTGACCTCACCTCATGACACTTGCAAAATAGTCGATTCTGGCAATGAGTTCGGATATGTTAGTATTCTATGAAAAAAAAACAAATCACCTCGAGTCTATTTGGATACTGCCCCAATTGGGGAGTGTGGTTTACCTTGGACAGTATGGGTTTGAGTGATCTCAGGGTGACTGCCTCTAAAGTTTGGGGAGAGTGTTATACTTTTGAGACGCGACGATTAAAAAATAATAATAATAAATAATATTGGGTTGTAATTTGATATAAAAAGGTTTTTGAGATGAAAGTTAAGTACGTACGACCTATCTTCTTCTTTTGATAATTCTTTATTTTTCCTTTTGATCAAACACCCAGACCCTGATCGTTATACTAAGTCCTTGATTCCAATTATTTCATACGAGTTAAGATTAGAGAATAATTTTAATTTTTATTATATTTACTAAGTAAATTGTGTAGAATTTCATTTAAATGATATTTGATAAATAATTTATCTAAGTTATATACACTTTTTATCTTATTAATTTCTAAGAAATATATATTTAATATATTTATAATATTGAAATGATATTTTGTTAACTTGAAAGTTAATCTACCAAGCATATCATTTTTATTGTAGTTTTTATATGTTACCGCTTATTTTTGCTCGGGACGAGCAAAAGCTAAGTGTGGGGGAGTTGTTTAGGGTGATTTTACATGATTTATAATGTTATATTTTATAACGATTTCCTACATATTCGTATAATTTGCATAGAAATTAAGGGTTTAATCGAATTATTGAGCAAATGAGTTTTAAAAGTGTTTAAGTGCAAATTTGTGTTGTTTATGTGGTTTCATTGATAAAAATCTTTGAATATGAGATGTTACATTTTGCACGATGTTATCATAAATGTAGGTACGCTTGCATGTTAAATGAGGAGCTTAAACGAAGATCGGATGAAGATTAAGAAGAAAGCTCGATTCGAATAAAGAAAGCTTGATTCGATTCGGCCCAAACTTGGTGATCAAGGTTTTCAAAATATCACATGTAACAATATGTTTTGAGGTCTAAAAGATGGATTTTGAAGAAGATGCCACGAGTTTACGAGTTAAACGAATCAATTTTGTCCAACGCACTTCTACCGTAACCTGTTTTTCGATGGAAATTTGACCCGACTTAGAGGCATTTTCAGGGGAAGAGTTCTTGACGAAAGTTGTAGATACTAAAATGAGCTTTCCGACGCATTTTGAATCACGTAAATCGGAGGTCTACAACTCAACTTATGATTTTTTTACCGAACTGCTGGAATTACGGACGAACCGGAGATAATTTTAGCTCACATGGTTGCATGTTACTCCATGTGAAGACTAATGATGGCAATGATTCCTCCCCAACAAACTCCACATGCTTGTAACTAACTCTTGTATGACTCATCCCCTTCACATGCTAAGTAATCATCACCTCCCACATGCCTCCTAACAAACTTAGGATATTCTAAGCATATTCCTTGATGCTTAGGCTATAAACCCCCCCCCCCCCCCCCCCCACCTTCACTTGTAATAGGCGCCCCTCCTTGGTCACTCTTGGCCAAGCTTTTACTTTTCCCGTCTTTTATGTAAATACTCTGTAGGCGTTATGCCGAGAATAAATTAGAATAGTAGTAATGTTGTAATCGCGCAGCCTACGGCCCCGATTCGAAATCATAATCGAGGATGATTGGCTAAGGACTCCAGTGCTAGAACCACCATTGTGAAGCTACCATCACCGAATAAACAAGGATTTCGTTTTCATTTGTTCTAGTAAGCTTTCTTGTTCTTCCTTCATGTTTACTTTGTCTATGTGCAATGTGTATGAACTATATGTGTGTTGCATGCTAATCGAATTTAGATACGAAAGTTGATGAATTCGTAGATTACCGTGAAGGAGAGTGATGATATTCTCCCAACATACGTAAGTTGAGGGAGAATATTGTTAGATTAGGATTTTATATCCATATCTTTGATCCGTAAATGCTTTAGTTGTACCGAGAATGGTGAACTGTTTAAAAGGCGATGAACCGAAAGGGAAAATGCCTCTTTAGCAGATAATAATCCAAGACTTACGAATGAATGTGTGTCTTTCTTGTTAATTTCGGTGGGGTGGTGGATCAACGGTGTGTTCTAGTTGTTTTAATCTTTCTCTAAACAAATTTTCACGTATCATCTTTCTTTTCACTTTTGCAACCTTTATTTTATTTCTAGTTTTCAAGATCATAATCATCACTAAAAAAAAATCGAAACGAAAAGTTATTTTCATACAAGTCCCTGCGGATACGACCCGGTTTCACCACTAGCTGCAAGCTTTTGCACTTGGGGCTGACGTCGGTTTTTAAATAAATTTTAGAACCTGTTTTTAACCGCGAACAAGTTTTATAGGTAGTAGAGCCTTAAGACTTTTCGACGTAACATACGCCGTATTAAATTTATATGTTTTGTTGTTGATAAACAATCATTTTACAATTTGTAATATTTTGAAGTTCAATAACAATTTCTTTTGGCACCGTATAAATGTCGAATATCTATTCTAGATATTCATAGAGTTTACATATTACCTATCTTATTTTGTCTAGTTTTTTAGATGTTTACGAATATTTTTTTGATAAATTGAATCTTATTTACATCACACACACATACTATATATATATATATATATATATATATATATATATATATATATATATATATATATATATATAACGTGTCGGCGGCGTGTCGTGTTCATAAATTTTGGAATTAGCCGTATCGCCGTGTCCGTGTCGTGTCGTGCGATGTGTCCGTGTCTGTGCAACATAGACCGATGCATTCCAAAGTTTAATTGTACATGCATCTCAGTTTTATCTTTTTCTGATATTGACTTTAAATCATGTACGTGATACTCATCTAATGTTATTGTCCCAACAATCAATCTATTTTTAGGCATCGCAGTGTAATTCAACCTCCTCGGAGTTGAATATATATATTAAACTCGACTTTGGAGAAACTGAAAGCAAAGTTGAAATTTTCTTCAAAGTGTACGTGGTGACCGGATAGATCGACTGTATTGTTATTAACAATGTCAATATAATAACTACATTACAAATAACATGACAATTTGAGCCACTGTACATATCTATTGATGAATTATGAATTCATAGAATTGGCTTAACTGAAATTAAGCACAAAAATAAATCTTATGATACAATCCTTAAGAAAAATTGTTGTACATAATTGATAAATATAATACATTCAACTCAGAGATACATATTCATACCGTTTAAAAGAAACAAAAATTTAACTGTTTTATGAATCTCAATGCCCATAATACGAGTGATATGTGTAACACAAATTTCGTGTTTAATCCCTGAAAATAACAAAGAAAACACAAAATTGTAACAAATAAAATTTTATTAATATATGGAATAAAAAGCGGTTACAATCTCTTGAATCTTTTGATTCTCCTCTTTAATTGTTGACAATTTATTGGACTCCCGAATTTAGCGGAAGATCTTGACTTTGGTTGATTTCCTCCGGATATGGCGGAAGATTTTGACTTTGTGGTTGATTACTCCTGGATATGGCGGAAGAACCGGACTTTGGTTGATTCCTCCCGAGTATGGCGGAAGATCTTGAATCTGTGGTTGTTCTCTCCCGGATATGGCGGAAGATCTCGACTTTGTGGTTGGTTTCTCCCGAATATGGCGGAAGAATGTTTGATTTGGGTGGAGATTTGAAGAAGTGCTTTGACTCACCTCGCCCTCCTGATGGGGTTGGAAGATCCTCGAAGCTGGTTGAAGAACTTCAGATTTCTTGGTGGATGATCTTCAAGTGATATGATGGCTGAAGAACGCCGGATTTGATGGAGAATCTTCAAAGGTCGAAGAACGCTTGAATGCTCCTTGTGCTCCCTTGATCCCCTCCTTCTTGGTGCTTGATGTTTGAATGTAGTGCTTGATGCTTCCTCTCCGTGTCAATGCTCTGTGTGTTTGCAAATGACCAAGACATCTCCTATTTATAGTGCTGGATGAGTGTCTTGGAATTAATTCGCATTTAATGCGTCCATACTCATTTAATGTATCCACACTCTGATTGATTCCGACAATATCCGCATTTACTGCTTCCAGACTCTCCTAATTGGCTCTAGCAATCTGTACACAACCTCCACATTTATTATAAATCAATAAAATCTCCTAATTAATTGATTTTAAGAGATTTTTATGATTTATTAACTTTTATACTATCTCCCAATATTTAATGTTGGAAATAATATAAAAATACTTAGATTTAATGGCATGTGTAATATGTGACAAATAATATGTCACATATATATTTTGCACATCTACATAGCCGTTTAATTATAAATATTTAAATCTCTAAGTTTCTTTTAAGAAATTTAATTAATCATTTATTTATTTTACATTATTCCATAATATATTTGTAGGGAACAATATAAAATAAATTTAATTAGGACAAATGTATCATGTGACATATTTAACGAACCACATAAGTTTTCGTTTCTACAATATGCTTGAGAGGATCTTGATTCTGAGTGATTTACACCTTAAAAAAATTCAATCAACATATGTGTACTCCCCTCGAAAAGAAAATTAAAAAATTGTGTACTAAATTATTAGTGGACTAATACTGGATTTTTTTTTTTTTGTTTTTTGAAAGGGGATTTTTTTATTTTAGTTTTTATTTTTCTGAGACAGCGATGGTGCGCTAGCATTGTCCTGAAAGAAAATTGAAATGCCTCTGAGACAGACATTAATATGTAGGGCTGTACTGCATGTACATGGTTTCCGAAAACCAAACCAACCGACCGAACCAAACCGGTTCAAATCGTAATTACACAAGCCATGGTTTTATAGGCGGTTTTCTAATCGTATAAAACCAAACCGTAAAAAACAATTCGGTTTCGGTTTTCAGAAGAAAAAAAAAACCCGTAATAAACCGGACCAAACAGTATGTTTATATATATATATATATATATATATATATATATATATATATATATATATATCTTATTTTATATTTTAGAGCAAATAACTGTCAATTAGCCCATTTAGGCTAATTGACCCGACCCAAACCCGGGTTTTCAAAATAATTATAATTTAAAAAACGACTAAATAACTGCTGATACCCTAAAAGACAATTGCGGCATACACTGATCATTCCAAGTATTTTCTCCGTCATTCTTAAGGTGACTATTTTCTCTGTCATTCTTAAATAGTGCGATTCATTCCTTTGTGTTGTAATTGAAAATTCGTTGGTGATGAATCCATACCATTTTCAATTGTTTTATGTTCATTTCTCTTTCACATGCTCACAAATTTGCTTTTTTTTTTCCAGGTGTTGCCTAAAATTTAGTGGGATGATTGTTGTTCAATTTCACCAGAAATCCATCAACCTATACTATTTTTCATTGACATTGAACTGATTTCTACTTTTACCTTTCTTTGTAAATGGACATGTTTGCCGGATTTTTTTTTCATTCAAACCATCGTTTTTTGGATTTTATGTTTCCCTGCAGCTTTTACATTATTTGAATATCCATAATTGTCGTACACATTTATGATAGGTTAGACTTTTCTTTTCATTATTGCACAAATTAAATTTAGTCTATGTTTTTTTATCAATAAAAACTTTTTTTTTCTTTTCCACTAGTATATATATATATATATATATATATATATATATATATATATATATATATATATATATATATATATATATATATATATATATCTTCTTATAATCAAATCGGATCACACTTGTAATATAAATGCGAAATGGGCTGCTACTGCTAGCCCATTATCTTAATCTAAATGGGCAAAGTGATCCATCATACCGCAAAGTATACACTTAAATAGCTTTACCCTAATTTGTTAAACTTCTAAGTTTGTATCCTTTCGGCTACTTCTCTGTCTCTCACTCTCCCAAGTGCGATTGCCAGTTCTCCTCCACACATTGGTGGAGACAATTCATCTTGGGTATGTGTTGAATTTAATTCTTCTAAATCTCTTATATCTTCATCATCAGTCTGTCTCTGACTCTCTATCGCTTTAGTCCGCTGTTTTTAATTTTTACAGTAGTTACTATTTTATACTATTTTTGAGATTAAATCATAAGCAAGTCAATCTTGCTCTGAATCTCATGGTCCAGTTAATACTTGAACTTGGGGTAAAAATCCTAAAATTTGGCGTATGTAAATTATTACTTTATCTCGGCTCGGTTTGATAATTAGCACAGGCTTTGTGCCTGCTGCTTTCATCATTCTTAAATTATTTCACATGCATTGCTCTGTTTTTTCACATTATTCTAGTTATGATGTTTCACTGTGCAATTGCTTATGTCATCCGTTTTACATGTTGATTTTAAGAGTTTTGCACTTACTGGCCATTGAACAGAGTGGTGATGAATTGATTTCCGTTCTTCAGTCGTTTTAACTGAAGAATGTAAACGGATCAAGTAACTTAGGTATGTTTTTGTTGATACTTGATAGTCATATAGTTATAAGTGTGTTACTGTTTAGTGTTAACCCTTGTTTCTGTTCTTTGTTTGCAGGTTTTGTAACTCTTTTTCTTACTATTTTTGAGAGCTAAAATCTAATAATCAGAAGTTTTATTAATGGCTGTAAGTTACATTTCTTTAATTTCTTTTCAATTTTTTTTTGGAATTTGTGTCTTTGTTCCATGATGCCTACTTGCTAATGTTTCATATATAGGAGACGAACCATCAATCTGTTAGTGTTCCATGTAGTGAACCAACAACCTTACAATCTGTTGCCCAACCAAATGTTACTTCAAAACCTGCAATAGCTCCAGCTTCTGTAGGGCCTCCAAAAAAGAGACCTAGAACTCAACCAATTAAGAATGTAGTGGATAAACAGGCTAACCAATTCAGAAGTGAGGCTTGGCACCATTTCACTATTATCAAAGATTCTGATCCAATGAGGGCTGCTTGCAATTATTGTGGAAAAACTTATGCAGGTAATCCCAGTACGAATGGAACCACCAATTTCTTTAAACATTTACATGGTGAATGTGCTAAGGTTCCATGGAAAAAAGAGAAAGCACAAACCCAAATCACAGATTACCCAACTGCACTTCCCAAAACCAATAACTTTAAAGCATTGGATGTGAATAACTTAAGGGTTAAGGTGGCAAGAATGGTGATTATTGATGAATTTCCTTTTAGAATGGTTGAGGGAAGAGGATTTAGAGAGTTGATGGAGGATGTATTTGATGGTAGGTTTAAAGTTTCTTCTCGTGTAACCGTGGCAGAGATTGTATGAAGTTGTATATTGAGGAGAGGAAAAAGCTAAAAAAGACATTAAAGAATCGTCGAGTTTGTTTGACTACTGATACTTGGACTTCTTTACAAAATGTGAATTACATGGTTTTGACAGTTCACTATGTTGATGATGATTGGGTTTTGCAAAGAAAGATTCTGAATTTTTGTGTAATTGATAGTCATAAAGGGGCTATGATTGCTTATAGGTTGGAGGATTGTTTGAATGGATGGGGTATTGACAAGGTTTTGACATTAAATGTTGATAATGCTTATTCAAATGATTTGTGTGTTCAAGAACTTTTAAAGGATTTTAAGTTTAAGGATGTCTTGTTAGATAACATGTTTTTCCATATGAGGTGTAGTGCTCATATATTGAACCTAGTTGTCAAAGATGGTTTGAAAGAACATTTTAGTTCGATTGTGAGAGTAAGAAATGCATGTAAGTATGTTAAATCTTCACCTGCTAGGGGGGCAGCATTCAAAAATGGTGTTGAAAAAGAAAAGATCGGATCATCAGACTCGGTGATTCTTGACATAGACACTAGGTGGAACTCAACTTACTTCATGCTTGATAGGGCTGAAAATTTTGAAAAAGCATTTGATAGGCTTAATAAGTGTGATAGGCTCTTTCAATACTTTTTTGATTGCTATGAATATGTTTGCAATGATGGAAATCCTTTTGGTAAGAGGAAGCAGAAAAAACTTATTGGTCCTCCGAAAAAGGAGGATTGGCAAGTGGCTAGAAACTTTGTAGCATTTTTGCAATTGTTTTATGAGGTTACATTGAAGTTTTCCTCTACTAAGCATGTGACTTCAAACATTTGTGTTCCCGAGTTATGTATGTTAGGAAATCACTAGTTTAACGCAGCAGAATTTAAAATTTGATTTCTTTTTCTAGATCGTTCTTCGTTTAATGCAATAAACACGTTAAGTAGTTTACGGTTATACATTGGATGATCTATAAGATCGTTGCTGACCGTCAACGGAGAGTAGTACAGTGCGCAAGCCGTCCACGTGTCCGGCCTCTATCGTTGATCCACACGAACTCCTCGCCGGAATCCTCCTTGGATTGCTATCGGAAAACTCCGGTTGCTAGACCGGCCATTTTCCCCTCTTTCCAACCCTCTATAGGATACTCTCTATTTTACACAAGAACTATAAGCTCTTGCAATTGTGATGTACAAAAGAGCTTGACACCCACTTCCTTTTTATAGGCAAAGTGGCACCCCAAATTGGGTGGAAGAGAAGAAAATATTTCCCAATAAAATAAGGAAAATCAATTAGATTGATTTATCTCTTTTATTATAATATCTCATATTAAATAAAATCTATATATTGTCAATATCTTATATTGATTATATTTATCTTATTACCATAAATCTATTTTTCCAAAATCAATTAATATCCAAAATTAAGATTATGGTAATCTTATTAATTAAAGTGCACAATCCAAGTGTATCTTATACTCTCCAAGATGGCGCCCCATATTGCCAACTATTGGCTTCCGGAATATTCTTTAATTAATATAATTTATATATAATTAATATCTTGTATTTTATTTATTCATAATAAATAAATATCACAATATTAATTTACCATTATAACCTTTATAGTCTAGAGATAAACTTTCATTATTTGGTTATCAACTATAACCGCATTTTAATCCGACTCGATGATCATATGTGTGTGACCCGATAGACTTCCGAATATGTTGGCCGTAGACACAAAGTGCAATTTACGAAAATGTCCTTCATGCCTAACGATCATGGGATAGCGTCTAGCAACACACCGTGACCCCCAATCATCGGAAAAGTCAAAAGCAATGACTACTACCTTTAATGTGAAGCAGTTACCGCATAACTTACAATCCTATCGCTGTAATAATATCCATACGATCGTATCTCGAGTGTCAATACATTAACGATCGTATCTTATAATCTAGATATCATGCTCTCTCAGAATAACACATTTACTCCCACTTTGCAAAGATTCATAAGAGCTAGACATTCCTTATAAGAAGGCCATTTCGGATATTCGATCCTAATCATAGGATACGCGATTCCCGGATGACCAATCATGTATACTCCACATGCTTCAATATCATACCCAATCACTACCGCATGATCGCCCTGTGGTTAAGGGAAACCTCAATAGTGTCAAAGCATGACAATACACACCGTGATGCCATGAAGACTCCGGTCTAAAGGATAATTACACAACCGCCGCATAGTGTGACACTTAATGTAAGTGGGTCAGTCTATGTACGCATTCTCTAATACACGTCCACGTACAGTCCAAGTGTCTCTACACTTTGATAGACGAGATCTATCCCTACCTTCTATAAGATAGAAGACATCCAATACATGCTAGTCTAATTATACTATCAATGTCCAATTTGACAGTACTTAAGACTAGAGACATTTAAGTATCAAACTGATTAAAGTGATTAGAGATCTCATCAACCATAATCACTATCATGGTTTCTCTATCACAGTTTGACACTAGGGACGTTAATATATAAGTACAACAAAAAATATGAAGATAAACAATATATAATAACATAAGTGCTTTTATTAATTATAATAAAGTTATTACATGAACTAAACAGACTGTAATTGACCCGACCCGGTCGGATCAGGTCCAACCCAGTTGGGTTTAGGACGCATATTCAACAATGTAAGGTGAAGCAAAGTATAAATGTCAAGATGGGACCAAAATCTGATTCATCTATGTTCTCTATGGCTATGAGTATGAATGTCAAGTATGACAAGTATTGGTCAAACTGGTTCAATATTAATCATTTTTGTTTGTGGCCATCGTCTTTGATCCACGGTTCAAAATTAAAGGGTTGGAAGTTTGGTTAAGGAAATTGTTTGGGTTGGACTTTAAGACCAAGAAGGCTGATATTGAGAATCACCTTAATGAATTGTTTGTGCATTATTCAGTTCAGTCCTCTTTGGGTCAGCCTAGTAGTAGCCAACCAAAATCTAGAGGATCAAGTGAGTTTGAGGGTGAAGACATCTTTGCCATGGCTACAAGGGAAATGGGTGAAGATGACACCGTTAATAACAACTGTGAGTTAGCATTGTATTTAAGTGATGCATTGGTAAATGATGATGGCCTAGATGTCTTAGGTTGGTGGAAATCTAATTCTTCAAAGTACCCAATCTTGGCTAACATTGCAAAAGACATCCTTTCCATTCCGGTTTCCACAGTAGCTTCAGAAAGAGCTTTTAGCACTAGTGGCCGGGTTATTGATGCTTTTAGAAGTTCTTTACATGCAAAAACAGTTGAAGCTTTAGTGTGCGCGCAAAATTGGTTATGTGGAACTGGAACACCTGTGGATATTATGGAAGAATTGGATGAAGCTGATAAGTATGAAGCCATTGCTCAAGGTAATATTTATTTTATATAGAACCTAACTTGAATCATTTTATACTAGTTATTAATCTTTAAGACTTTCACTTCTATCTATCTTAATTTGATGTAGAAAGTTCAAGCTCTTGCATTACAACAGTTGGAGAGGAAGATGGCATTGAAGTTAATTCCGATTAAGGTTTATATCTATGTATTTTGTTATTTTTACTTAGCTCTTTATTACTTGTGATGTGCTCTTTATTTTGCTTGATGTAATAACATTTGTTTTGCTTAATTTCCATCAGCATGTAAAATAAATTGATTGATAGACTCTGATGTTGTAATATTTCCTATTTTCACTTTTCAGGGAAAGAAATGGAGGGTGACATATTGCAGCATGTGTATCAGATGTTGTCGTTTTTTGGGTTTATAGTTGGCAGCTGCTTTATATTGGCTTTTTGTTGGTTTATTTTATTGTTGCTGTCATTTTGTGGGCATGTGAAGCCTGGCTTTTGGGATTTTTTTGCAGGAAATCTGATGGACTATTATGGTTGTAGATGCGTAGATGCTTTTGGTGCTGCCACTGGTGATTATAATTTATATGTTATAACAGTAGTATTAACTGTATTTGATGATTATGGTAGCAGTAGTTGGTGAGTGTGTATGTAGTAGTACTTAATGTGAAGGCTGAGTATGTATGCAGTAGTATGTTTAATGTTTGTTTGGTCATGTGTATTTTGTTTCTAATCTCCAATGTTTGCAACTTTGGGTACTTGGTTTCTGTTAGAAAAAAAATAGAATTTAAACTTGAAAAAAAAAAACCAGAAAAAACTGGAACCAAGCCGGTCCAAACCGGACCGTTCCAAACAGTTTTTCCAAATTACAGTCCAGTTTCAGTTTAAAAATTTTGGGACCGTTATAAACAGTTCGGTTTTTTTATTCATCAAAAACCGTAAAACCGAACCATGTACAACCCTATTAATATGTACGTAGTATTACTAGTAAAATAATAATAATAATAAAAGTTCTCGGAACATAACCAATGGTATAGAGCTAGAGTTTTTTAAAATAAAAGAACTTGAATAGGCAGGTTCGAACCTTGCGAACCTGTGACTAGAGGATTCTTTCTATAACTCTCATGTGAATGAAGGGTTCTTTCCATTGGTAAACTGGTATAGTCGCAAGCCGTGTCTCTCGACCACTAGATTATCTGATTAACTTTACACTCACCTGGAGAGGATTTAACCAAGGACGGAGGTGTTAAAGATCAAGCGCTTATCGTTCTACTAAAACAGATTGGTATTAGTAAATGTGCCACTATATTTCCTTATATCACGCATCCTCAAGTGTGGGGGCCTATAAGAAGGGGGAGAGACCCAACACTTGACTTGTTTTTTTTTTGTTTGTGAAGTGGGAGCCTATAAGAAGAGAGTGGAGCCCAACACTTGGTTTTTTTGTTTTTGTTTTTAATTGTTCTAGAATCGGGGCTTGAACTCGGGATCTCCTGCTCTGATACCATATTAGGATCAAACGCTTACCATTGTTCTAAAACCAATTGATGTTAATAAATGCGCTACTATATTTCTTTAGGCATTCAAGAGTGTGGGCAATATCTCCCAACACCCCCCTCAAGTGTGGGCAATTGCCCCAACACTTGCACAATTTTTTTAAATAATGTCGATACCAGGGTTCGATCGAGAGAGAGGTAGCCACGCCCTTACAGATTTCAGGGGACGAGGAGAGGAAGGAGAGGAAGGAGAGGAGGAAAAAAACGATATCGGGGGGAGCGGTCGGGAGAGTTGTCTGGTTGATGAGCGGTGGTGCCATGGTTGCCAGAGAGACCCGTGAACGAAGATCGAAGGACGTACAGAGAGTAAGAAGGAAGAAATAATTTGATTGGAGGAGAAGAAAAAGTTGGAATGGGACTGAGAAAAAAAAAAGATAATAAGATTTAGAGAGAAAAAAGAAGACGGTTGAGGGGTGAGGGTTCGTGTCGATTACGGTAACGAACCCCCACAATTACGAATTTATTTACTATGTACCAGGATCTGAAAGACGCTAGTCGAATAGCTCCGATTCCATAAGAGAGAAATATAAAAGAGATTGAATTGATTGATTGATAAAACTGATAGAACATTACAATATTTATAGCCTAACCAATGATAAATAGAATTTTATCTAAACCAAATAATATATCTTAACATAATTCAAATTCAAACATAGTTATCTAAACAACTCAATCTTGTCATTATCTCTAACAGGAGGTAAGTGGAGGGCTAGGGGGGACCAGTGGTATAGAGTTTGAGTTTTTTTAAAAGAAAAGAACTGGAATGGGCATGTTCGAACCCTGCGAACCCTCTGACCGGAGGATTCTTTCTTTAACTCGTCCGTGAATGGAGGGTTCTTTCTATAGTTAACTGGTATAGTCGCAAGCCGTAACTCTCGACTACTAGATTATCTGATTAACTTTACACTCACCCGCAGAGGATTTAACAATGGACGGAGGTAAGTGGAGGACTAAGGGGGGGCTAAGCCCATCCGGCAGAAAAAAATTCTACACAAAAAAATTTATATAATGCAACTTAACTCATCAAAACATCTTATATGAGCTCACTCGGTTGTCCAGATATAGTATGCTAGCCCATCCGGGTTTCAATTTCTGGCTCCGTCATTGTATTTAACCATTTAATAAAGGAATGATTTCCAGTGAAAATGAAATAGCCGGCTGGGATTCCCAGAGCTTTTAGTTTTCTGCCAAACGGTGAAACTAATGGCATATGGAGTAGATACGTTAACGCCGGGCATTTTGATTCCATTAGGAAGATCGTCGCCAGAAATTTCCAATGGCCCTCTTTCTCACCAAAAGAATTTTTTTCAAAAATAAAAATAAATACCATATCTTTGTGAGTTAGTGTATAAAGGCGTTAGTATTACTCGTCCTAATATTATCACTTAAATACTATAAAAATAATACATATTCATATTTTAAATGTCACTTTTCATCAATGCTAGTTTAAGGAGAAGATAGATGTTTTTTTTTAAAAAAAAAAGAGAAGATAGTGTGGAAAACATTGGCCCAAACCCATATAAGAGGAGGGGCATCATCCTCAAAACCTAGGTTGTGAGATGAGGGAAGTCAATCTCTTAATAGAGTGGGTGAAACAACCACAAGTTCCCAATGTGAGACGCTTTAACACGCCCCCTCATGTGTGGGCCGGGCACACAAGACCAACAAAGAGGCCCAACACTTGCACAATAAAGGGTGCCTCCGATACCATGTAGAAAACATTGACCCAAACAATATAAGAGGAGGAACCTCATCCCCAAATCAGCAGGGGGATCTTCTAAATCAGCAGGGGGATCTTCTAAACTCGATTTAAGCTCCCTACTTTTCAACTCAACATCACTGAGTCTACTTAGTGGTCCCACTGCCAAAGCTTCTCCTTTCAACAAATCTTTATCAAATTCAGCTTCTAATTGTTCTAGATTCACCCAACCATGATTATTCAAGTTCTCTATTAATCGCTCATATTCGGTTTCAATGACCATGACTTGCTTTTCCATGTAATCATTAAAATCATCGACATATCTTCTATAGAGAAGCCAGTTGGATAATCAGAGGGTCTCTGAATAGCTTTGGAGACACTATAGCTCACCTCCTGATCACCAACTCGGATGGTCACTTGGCCACCATCACAGTCAATGAGGGCTCTGGCTGTAGAAAGAAACGGTCTTCCAAGTATCAAAGGAGCATTCTCATCCTTCCCAGTGTCTAGGACGTACCAGTCAAATGGGAAAGTGAATCTATCAATTTGAACTAGAACATCCTTTAATATCCCCGCGACTTTCTGGAAGATCTATCGGCGAATTGAAGGTTCATGGTTGTGGGTTCTAAAAGATCATTCAAACCAAGTGTTTACGTACGGACAATGGCATCGACTTATGGATGCACCTAGGTCACATAAAGAATTTGGAAAGACTAAGCCTCCCATCAACAATGTGAGCACGAATTTCCCGTGGTCACCCCTCTTGATTGGTAGATCATCATAATTTATCATAGAGAGTCCTCACCAATCAACCGATCCATGTCTTCGAGCTTCTTTTTAGAAGAAACAACATCCTTGATGAACTTAGTATACTTAGGCATCTCTACCAAAACATCAGATAATGGAAGATTAACTTGAGTATTTTTCAGAAGATTAAGCACTTTTTCATATTTCTTGTCCTCATGCAATGAAATGTTGCTTTTTCTAGGTGGAAAAGGAAGTTTCTTTAAATCACTCTCAGAAAAGACTTTCTTCGAGGATGAACTGACAACTTTGTCTTCCAAGTCTTTCCACCTCACTACTTTCTCATTTTTCTTACTAGTCAGGGGATCAGCCACCTGACCCTCACTTGAATTCTCATTACTTAGGGGTTCAGCCACCTGAGGTCTTTCGATCTCGTTACTTCTCGGGGATCGGCCACCGAGTGCTCTCTTGCAAGAAAGAGGAACGTGGGTGCTCTACTTCCCCTCCCCGCCTCTTCGTTGGCGGGGAGGGGTTAGTGGTTTCCCGGTTCGGGGGACCACTTAGTTGAGTACCAGACCTTAAGTTCATTGCACTGGCCTCTTCTCTACCGTAAGGAATTGAAGGTACCAAGTCAGTGCATTGGCTATTATTCAAATCGGTCTGAGCAACTTGACCGTCCTTTGGATTCTTTTCTGTGAAACTGGGCAGCTGCCCGGGGGTCTGGAAGCTAACTGTCCAGCCAACTGTCCGATTTGCCTCTCAAGATTTTTCATTGATCTATTTTGCTCCTCCCTAAAGGAGTCCCATTGAGCTTTGATATCACTTGAGTGCGAGGGGCCTTGAGAGTTTTGGTAGTTCGTGAATAAAATTTGGACCAATTTTGAAATGTAGAATTAGAATTGTTAGGCCAATTCGATTGAACCTTTGATTTGTATTGGAAAAATTGGAGTTCGGTTTCGATTGTAACTAGGGTTTCGATTGAAGTTTTGATTTTGATTAAAATTTGAATTTGGATTGAAATTTTGATTCTGATCGAAACCCTGGTTTTGAAGATTACTCTGGCCAGAGAATTGATTATTGAATCTCGATTGGGACCGGCCAAAGAATGCATTCACTTCGAAGATTCTCGTCCATTCATAGGACAGAAACGAGATGTGTGCCCCAAATTGTCACAGTTCTGACATGTGACTGGATTGTACTGTCCATGATTCTATACAGCATTAACTTGATAGGTCGAAGGGGAAATGAATTGACACTGGCCAACCATATGGCCAGTTTGACAACAATTTTCGCAAAACAGAACTTGAGAGTTCTGTGAAAATGAAGGATTCTTATTCTTTTGATTTAGAGACGTGGTAAGAGCAGCCATCTACTGTTTCAGCATGGCGATTTCATTTTGACTGTTCACCTCCTCGATTCTAGGAGGAGGAAGTGGTGCTTGAATAGCTTGATACGAGGGGGCATAGTTATATTTGGCAATATCCTCGAATAATGCCCACCCCTCTTCAGGTGTTTTTTTTCAGGAATGCCCCACCAGAAGAACTGTTGACCATGCCCTTAGTGAGCTCGGTCAAGCCGCTGAAAAATGTGTTGACTTGCCTCTGCAAGTCCAAACCATGATGGGGGCATTTTCTAAGGAGAGCTTTGAATCTCTTCCAACAGTCGAAGAAAGACTCATTTTCCTTTTGATAGAAAGTGAATATTTCACTTAGACACTGGGCTGTCTTAGATGGTGGAAAGTATTGACTCAGGAACTCTTTCTCGAGTTCAGCCCAGGTGGAAATTGATTCAGCAGGGAGAGAGTTGTACCACTCTTTAGCCTCCCCTCGTAAGGAAAATGGAAAAAGTTTCAATTTTATCGCATCATCACTGACTCCTTGGATGCGAGTCGTACCACATATCTCCAGAAATGTGTGTATGTGAGTATGAGGATTCTCAGACTGAAAACCATGGAAAATAGATGCATGTTGCATCATTTGTATGAGACCAGGTTTAAGTTCGAAGGTTGGTGCATTAATGACGGGTAAAACGATTGCCGGGTTGACCTTGACTTCACCAGGCATGGCGTAGTCAGCCAACGTACGTCTATCGTCTGCAGCCATTATGACTATTTCTTCGATCTCGTCAGACCGACGTTCCTCAAGATCTTGATCGGCCTCACTCCCTTCGTCAGGAGGAACCGCAGGACGGACTCTTCGCCTGTTTGGTTTGACTATGGTTCGCTCGAGGTCAGGGGTGTAAAGCAGTGGACCTTTCTGACTCCGAGTTTGCATAAACCAGCTCGAACACCAACACCTAAATCACGAGGTTTCGGGATTTTTTTTCCTTATGCTTTCGCAGAGTGGGATTCACCGAGAATCCTTCACCCAACCTCGACGATTGAAACGTGTTCCTTGGTTCTTTAATTATTATAAATTTTTTTTTTTTTTTTTTTAGAAAAGATACAGAAACAGGAACAAAAACCTACCTACGAAAAACTTGATAACAAAAACTAGAAAAATTAATAAAACTAGACAACCGTACCGATTCCCCGGCAACGGCGCCAAAAACTTGTCTCGGATTTTATAGCAAAGCAAAACAAACAAGTAATAAATAAATCCGGTTTACCCCAAGTGCAGGGATCGTAGTATAGCGATTAAAACCCGGAGTCGATCCACAGGGAATCGAGGTTGGTCTAGTTCTTAATTTTTCTAAAAGTGTCACGAGAAATAAAAACAAAAAAACGAAAACAAATAACTGGACAGAGGGTTGTCAATCCAAAGCCAGGAAAGATAATTACGAACCGAACTAACTAAGTTAATTCTAATCTATAAACTAAGAAGACAATAAAAATTGCTACGATTACTATGATGAAGACGAAGCAAAACAGCACAACGATTTCTTTTCAATTAATTTAACAACGAACAAGCAATGATCCACCGATTCCACAACACTCAATTTCTTCTCTGGATTATCTTGTAGTGATTTAACGAAAATTGTGATTCACCTAGCGAAGGTATGAACTCCTAATCTCTTAGAAAAGTTCGCCTATCAATCTTTTATCTTTCGATTTTAAAGATTAACGCTTTCATAACAAAGGTGTAAGATTTCTCAATCTCGCAATCTAGATTTCTAACCTAACAACTCTCGTTATATATAGGTTAAAGAACCAATCTTGACTATGGTGATCTAAGGTTTAACAACGACTCTCGTCAAACGTTAAACATCAAATAGCAACCATCTCTCGATATAAATTGCATAACAACAACAAAAACATAGAAAAGATACAACTTTTATTAAAACTTACAAGATAATCCAAATTCGAAATCGAGATGTTGCTAAGAAACGGCTTCACAAGGCTTGTTCCAACGTGCTTTAGCTTCTCATCATCGTTTTATTACAACATTATTTAAACATACAAGCATATACATATACATACATAGACATATGCATACATATATGGCTCAAAACTAAAAAGAAAGAAGAAAGAAGCTTGTATGTATGCTTACATATAGATATACATAGACATATATGTATATATACATACACACATCTTCAATTCTTCAACAAAATGATAGAAAAAAGTGGAGAAACTACATGGAGAAAGGTATGGACATGGAGGCCATGAGAGGGGCGGCCAAGGCCTTTTTTAGGTGAATGGGTGGTGTTATGATGGATATCTTCTCTCCATGTCTGGTGATGGATGTGTGTATATAATGGGAGGTGATATAAGGGAGGTATCATTTGGGGGAGGCTAGGAGGTTGTTATGTAGGCTTGGAGGTTGTTATGGAGGCTTGGGAGTAATGATGAGTTTGTTGGGGAGGCTTGGGAGTTTGTTAGGTAGGCTTGGGAGAGCAAATAAATATCTCCGGTTCGTCCGTTTTTTCAGCTGTTCGGAAAAAAAAATCATAACTTGAGTTGTAGACCTCCGATTGACGTGATTCAAAATGCGTTGGAAAGCTCGTTTGAATATCTACAACTTTCATCAAGACCTCGTCCCCTGAAAATGCCTCTAAGTCAGGTCAAATTTCCATCGAAAACAGGTTACGGTAGAAGCTCGTTGGACAAAATTGATCCCTTTAACTCGTAAACTCGTAGCATCTTCTTCTCTTCCTCAAAATCCATCTTTTAGGATTCCAAAACATGCCTTCTTCATCAAATATTCTCTTTGTCTCAAAATATTCTCTTTGTCCCCCAAATATTCTCTTTGTCCCCTCTTAGATTTTTCTTGCTTCGGTCAAAAGCAAAACTCTCGTCTCGTGATTCGATCTTTAGTTCCGTCTCCGCAAGAATTCTTATCTTTTTTACCCGAACACAAAGAAACAAACCACGAGTATTTCGACAACAACAAGTTTTAATAAGATATATATATGTATATATATATATATATATATATATATATATATATATATATATATATATATATATATATATATATATACATAGATATCATCGAGAGAAAAAAAAACAAAAGAGACAAGCAAAAGACAAAGGGAATATATGGGGGGGCCAAGGAATATTTTTATTCCTTTGAAGATATATATAAATATATGGATAGATAGATAACTACTACTTATACATTTTAGTAATTATGACTTGAGTTGATATAATAATGCTCAAAATCCGAACCTTATCATCTTTTAATCATTTTTTAGATCGAAAATATGTATCTACAAGACATCAAAACATTGCAAAGTGTAATCACATATAAAACCAACGATAAAACACATAAATCAACCACTTTTGCAATTAAACCGTTTAAAACCTCACTTGCTCAATAAATAGATTAAACGCTCATATTCTATGCAAATTATATAAATGTGGAGGAAATCATTATAAAATATATCATTAGAAATCGTATAAAATCACCCTTAACAACTCCCCCACACTTAGCTTTTGCTCGTCCCGAGCAAAACAAAACAAGAATCAAGGCTCGAGAAAAGATAGACACCTCAGCAAATATAACATATATTCAATAAATCGAGGTTCACCCGGTGTGTGTGCATAGCCATAGAAAACTTCCACTAAGTCCAAACTTGAAAAATTCAAAGCAAACTAGCTAATACCCCCTTCAAGCTAGTAATAAATGATACTTATAAGATGCACCCTACAAAACGTGACATATCCCGAAAAGGATAATAGAATGTATCTAGGACCTTTCGATATACTCGAGGATAATCCCTACAAGATATCCGTCGGTTTATACCGGGGATAAGGTATACGATAACTAAGTCTTTCACCCATGTTCTATTTTTTTTATAGAATACTAACATATCCGAACTCATTGCCAAAATCGACTATCTTGCAAGTGTCGTGAGGTGAGATCGAATACATTAATACCTATCTAACTCTTTTTTTTTCTTCTCTTTTTTTCAACACACATCGAATGAGCTCTTGCCCGTCATAGCAGAATAGGATATTCGAGATATACCCTACCTTACTCAAATCATAAGGCGCCTTCTTTCGATCGTCGTGAGCTTTTGGTCATCATAGTGGTATAGGACATTCGAGATATGACTTACCGCACTCAAATCATCGACCAGCTTCCGACACACACAATTAATTCTATTAAATTCAACTTTTTTTTTTTTTTTCAAAGCACAATAGTTACGCTTTACTTATCACATTCAAACCTAAGATATTCACAGTATAACATACTTTGGATCTAAACACAAACTATCATAATTGTCACGATATATACGTTAGCACTAAGCACATGACTTATAAGATAATCAACTATCACTAATCCAAAGGGGTATAGCTTTATATTTTAGCTCATCATTCACTATGGCTTGTGAAAAATATATCGGGTGAAACAACCAACTTACTGAACATACGGAATACAGCATCAATGACTATAAAGAACCGAACAAAGATATGCATTGCTTACTCGGAACTAAACAAAAAAACTAAAAATTTTGAAAAATTTAGCTCTTTTTTTTTTTTTTTTTGCATAGAATCATAATGAATTAAGCAAATGGTAGATACACATAACCGACTATTCCCTCCCCCACACTTAAATCACAACGTGTCCTCAAGTTGTGCAGAAAGTAAAAAGAAAAAGAACACTTAGCTGATTGTAGTCGAAAGAGGCAATTCTGGAAGTGCTTTGAAATCAGATCCAGAAATGTCTGACGAAAGCAGTAAACTGTGGACCATCCACCGGAAAACTGACATCGTCTGAAAGCGCACAATCACTATCGCAAATATCCTGCACACTTGACAAACACGAAAATATCTCGGGGATACGGGGGAATATAACATGTTACACAGAAAAATCTGATACAAGCACAGGAAATAATCGCTCAGATGGAAAAATCACCATACAGGGAAAACATAGGACATCTAAGCATATACGTATCATAGAGAGTATCACATGAGCATAAATCATCAACTCATAGTCAGATATTCCTACTAGATCATAAAATGAAATGTAGTGAGTCTTTTATACCCAGATCCTCAAGGGTTCAACAACCTAAGTCCAAGAAATGATGTATTTGAATTTTCTCTTTGTTATACCTCGGGATTTTCGGATAACCACCTAATTGTTTCCTCTTTAATGAAATTCAAACATTCATCCTAGGACTTAGTTGTGTTTTTTTTTTTTTTTTTTTTTTTTTTTTAAAACAGGAAAATGCCTATCCTAAAAAAACATCCAGTTCTTTAATGTCTGACTGGTAAAAGACTAACCTAATGAAAATTAAAGCACGAAATTTAATATTTTTACGGGCTGCCTCCCGGTAGCGCTTTTGGTTAACGTCGTTTGCTCGACAAAACAATTCTCAGCCTGGATCAGGCCACTTCACCTTCCTTCCAGCCACTATATCATGTAAGCTCCGATCATTGGTGTGGCTGCAGAAACAGCATCTAACACATGGGGTCAAGTTTCTGATTGTTTTCCAAACACTTTTAATCCTCCCCATTGTAGACTTCTTCTTTTTCAGCTTTCTCTTTAATTGTGCCTCCCTTTTGAGTTCTTCCATATCCCAACTACCAGCTATAACTTCCTCTAATGAACCACTGCCGTCATCCTCAGAAAACAAGTCGGGTGAAAATTCGTCAAACTTAGTGACTTCGGTCATACCACACCCGAGGATGTCGAGGAAATGAACAATCAAAGGTTTCTCTTTGATTTGACCTACATAATGCTTGCACCTTTGACCATTCACTCTGAACGGCTGGTCACCATGATCTCTTAGTTCTAAAACACCTCCAGGAATGATTTGCAGAATTTCAAAGGGGCCGGACCAACGTGTCCTTAACTTTCCAGGAAACAGATGTAACCTGGAATTGTACAATAAAACTTGCTCCCCAACTTGAAATTATTGCTTCTTGATCTTTGCATCATGAAGGAGTTTCATTCTATCCTTACTCATCCTGGCACTTTCGTAGGCTCGGAGTCTAAACTCATCTAACTCGTAACCGCCGCTGCGGTCGATGTTCACCACATGATTGGGTATCGAAGTTTAAGAACTTAGTAGCCCAATACGCCTTATGCTCCAACTCAACTGGCAAGTGGCATGGTTTTCCATATACCATCTGATAGGGTGATGTACCCATGGGGGTCTTATAGGCAGTTCGGTATGCCCATAGCACATCATCCAACTTAAGACTCCAGTCCTTTCTGTGACTGTTTACAACTTTTTCCAGGATCTTCTTTAAACTCTGATTGCTTCTCTCGACCTGGCCACTAGTCATAGGATGATACGGTGTGCCAATTTTATGCCGGACACCATATTTCTCAAGGACTTTCTCTAGTGGTCGGTTGCAGAAGTGTGTTCCCTCATCACTAATTAAAGCACGGGGACATCCAAATCTCACAAAGATATTTTTCTTAAGAAAGCTCATGACCGTTTTGTGGTCATTGCGAGAAGTGGCTTGAGCCTCCACCCATTTTGACACATAGTCAACACAGACTAAGATGTATTTGTTTCCACAGGAAGATGGAAACGGACCCATAAAATCAATACCCCACACATCAAAGACCTCACATTCTAAAATGGGCTTTAATGGCATGTCAAAACGCCTATTTAGAGTACCGGTTCGTTGGCACCTATCACAAGCCTTGCAGAAGGCTTCTGAATCCTTGAAGATCGTGGGCCAATAGAAACCGGACTGAAAGATTTTAGCAACGGTTTTCCAGGGACCAAAGTGGCCACCAGTAGGCCCACTGTGGCATTGTTTAATGATATCACGTTGCTCAGATTCAGGAACACATCTTCTCAACAATCCATCTTTACAGATTTTAAAGAGGTAAGGTTCATCCCACACGAAGGTTTTCAAATCGGAGAAAAATTCTTCTTCTCCTGATATGAAAATTCTGGATTTAAATACTGGGAATGCAGGTAGTTGACGATTGAGGCAAACCATGGAACATCTGGAGTGCACTCGTCTATATGCATAACATGCTCGAGAGGAAAGTAAAGGTCTATCTCTTCAGGTTCTTTCTTCTCATCATTCTGCATTCTAGAAACATGATCTGCTACTACGTTTTCACTGCCCTTTTTATCCTTAATTTGAACATCGAATTCTTGCAGGATCAGTATCCAACGTAGTAAGCGCGGTTTAGCATCTTTCTTTGTCATAAGATAGCGCAGAGCAGCGTGGTCAGTCCAAACAATGACTGATGCGCCCAACAAGTAACTACGAAATTTGTCCATAGCAAAGACTACGGCCAATAATTCCTTTTCAGTAGTGGTGTAGTTAACTTGAGTAGGGTTTAGTGTGTGACTGGCGTAAGATATAGGCTGGAATTTCCCCTTAATTCGTTGTCCTAAGACTGCACCAACAGCATAGTTGGATGCATCGCACATAAGTTCGAAGGGTAGATTCCAGTCAGGAGAGATAAGAATCGGTGCAGAAATCAATTGACTTTTAAGCTCCTCAAACGCTTGCTTGCAACTATCATCAAAATTAAAAACGACGTCTTCTTTAAGTAAAGTAGAAAGGGGCTTGGCTATCTTGGAAAAGTCCTTAATGAATCTCCTATAAAAACCGACATGTCCAAGAAAACCTCTAACTTCACGCACATTTCTAGGAAAATTCATCTTCTCTATAGCTTCCACTTTTGCCTTATCTACTTCCATTCCTTTGGCTGAGATCTTGTGGCCAAGAACTATTCCTTCATCTACCATAAAATGGCACTTTTCCCAATTTAGGACTAAGTTCTTTTCCACACAGCGGGATAACACTTGGTCAAGATTATCAAGACAGTCATCAAAGGATTGACCAACGACTGAGAAATCATCCATGAATATTTCCATACACTTTTCAACAAGCCCATCAAAGATTGCCAGCATACATCTTTGGAATGTAGCTGGGGCATTGCAAAGACCAAATGGCATTCGCCTGTAAGCGAATGTACCATAAGGGCAGGTGAAAGTGGTCTTTTCTTGGTCAGCTGGGTCTATGGGTATTCTGGAAATATCCTGAATATCCATCAAGGAAACAGTAGAATGCATGTCCTGCCAGACGTTCTAGCATCTGGTCAATGAAAGGAAGGGGGAAATGATCTTTCATTGTAACTTCATTGAGCTTTCTATAGTCGATACAAACTCTATAACCAGTAACGAGCCTCAATGCTACTTCTTCGCCCTTCTCATTCTTCTCAATAGTAATTCCTCCTTTCTTAGGAACTACTTGAGTAGGGGACACCCATTCACTGTCAGCAATTGCAAAAATAATACCCATGTCCAAAAGCTTAATAATCTCCTTTTTGACCACCTCTTGCATATGAGGGTTGAGCCTCCTCTGGGGCTGTCTAACACACTTGGCACCCTCTTCAGTCTTAATCTTATGCATACAAATGTCAGGAGATATCCCTCTGATGTCTCCTACTGCCAACCAAAGGCTTTCTCATTCTTTCTTAAGACGTCCAATAACTTCATCTCTTCTAATCGAGATAGCTTGGCAGAAATAATCAACGGAAGCTTGTCACCTTCTCTTAAGAACACGTATTTCAGATGCTTAGGTAACGGCTTCAGTACCAAATCAGCAGGGGGATCTTCTAAACTCGATTTGAGCTCCCCACTTTTCAACTCAACATCACTGAGTCTACTTAGTGGTCCCACTGCCAAAGCTTCTCCTTTCAACAAATCTTTATCAAATTCAGCTTCTAATTGTTCTAGATTCACCCAACCATGATTATTCAAGTTCTCTATTAATCGCTCATATTTAGTTTCAATGACCATGACTTGCTTTTCCATGTAATCATTAAAATCATCAGACGTATCTTCTATAGAGAAGCCAGTTGGATAATCAGAGGGTCTCTGAATAGCTTTGGAGACACTATAGCTCACCTCCTGATCACCAACTCGGATGGTCACTTGGCCACCATCACAGTCAATGAGGGCTCTGGCTGTAGAAAGAAACGGTCTTCCAAGTATCAAAGGAGCATTCTCATCCTTCCCGTTGTCTAGGACGTACTCAGTCAAAGCGGGAAAGTGAATCTATCAATTTGAACTAGAACATCCTTTAATATCCCCGCAGCTTTCCTGGAAGATCTATCAGCGAATTGAAGGTTCATGGTTGTGGGTTCTAAAAGATCATTCAAACCAAGCTGTTTACAGACAGACAATGGCATCAGACTTATGGATGCACCTAGGTCACATAAAGAATTTGGAAAGACTAAGCCTCCCATCAACAATGTGAGCACGAATTTCCCAGGGTCACCCCTCTTGATTGGTAGATCATCATAATTTATCATAGAGCAGTCCTCACCAATCAACCGATCCATGTCTTCGAGCTTCTTTTTAGAAGAAACAACATCCTTGATGAACTTAGTATACTTAGGCATCTCTACCAAAACATCAGATAATGGAAGATTAACTTGAGTATTTTTCAGAAGATTAAGCACTTTTTCATATTTCTTGTCCTCATGCAATGAAATGTTGCTTTTTCTAGGTGGAAAAGGAAGTTTCTTTAAATCACTCTCAGAAAAGACTTTCTTCGAGGATGAACTGACAACTTTGTCTTCCAAGTCTTTCCACCTCACTACTTTCTCATTTTTCTTACTAGTCGGGGATCGGCCACCGACCCTCACTTGAATTCTCATTACTTAGGGGTTCACCACCTGAGGTCTTTCGATCTCGTTACTTCTCAGGGGATCAGCCACCTGAGTGCTCTCTTGCAGTAAAGGGGAACGTGGGTGCTCTACTTCCCCTCCTGCCTCTTCGCTGGCAGGAGGGGTTAGTGGTTTCCCTAGTTCGGGGGACCACTTAGTTGAGTACCAGACCTTAAGTTCATTGCACTGGCCTCTTCTCTACCGTAAGGAATTGAAGGTACCAAGTCAGTGCATTGGCTATTATTCAAATCGGTCTGAGCAACTTGACCGTCCTTTGGATTCTTTTCCGTGAAACTGGGCAGCCGCCCTGGGGGTCTGGAAGCTAACTGTCCAGCCAACTGTCCGATTTGCCTCTCAAGATTTTTCATTGATCTATTTTGCTCCTCCCTAAAGGAGTCCCATTGAGCTTTGATATCACTTGAGTGCGAGGGGCCTTGAGAGTTTTGGTAGTTCGTGAATAAATTTGAATTTGGACCAATTTTGAAATGTAGAATTAGAATTGTTAGGCCAATTCTGATTGAACCTTTGATTTGTATTGGAAAAATTGGAGTTCTGGTTCTGATTGTAACTAGGGTTTCGATTGAAGTTTTGATTTTGATTAAAATTTGAATTTGGATTGAAATTTTGATTCTGATCGAAACCCTGGTTTTGAAGATTACTCTGGCCAGAGAATTGATTATTGAATCTCTGATTGGACTGGCCAAAGAATGCATTCACTTCAGCATTCTGTCCATTCATAGGACAGAAACGAGATGTGTGCCCCAAATTGTCACAGTTCTGACATGTGACTGGATTGTACTGTCCATGATTCTGTACAGCATTAACTTGATAGGTCGAAGGGGAAATGAATTGACACTGGCCAACCATATGGCCAGTTTGACAACAATTTTCGCAAAACAGAACTTGAGAGTTCTGTGAAAATGAAGGATTCTTATTCTTTTGATTTAGAGACGTGGTAAGAGCAGCCATCTGCTGTTTCAGCATGGCGATTTCATTTTGACTGTTCACCTCCTCGATTCTAGGAGGAGGAAGTGGTGCTTGAATAGCTTGATACGAGGGGGCATAGTTATATTTGGCAATATCCTCGAATAATGCCCACCCCTCTTCAGGTGTTTTTTTCAGGAATGCCCCACCAGAAGAACTGTTGACCATGCCCTTAGTGAGCTCGGTCAAGCCGCTGAAAAATGTGTTGACTTGCCTCTGCAAGTCCAAACCATGATGGGGGCATTTTCTAAGGAGAGCTTTGAATCTCTTCCAACAGTCGAAGAAAGACTCATTTTCCTTTTGATAGAAAGTGAATATTTCACTTAGACACTGGGCTGTCTTAGATGGTGGAAAGTATTGACTCAGGAACTCTTTCTCGAGTTCGGCCCCGGAGGTGGAAATTGATTCGGCGGGGAGAGAGTTGTACCACTCTTTAGCCTCCCCTCGTAAGGAAAATGGAAAAAGTTTCAATTTTATCGCATCCTCACTGACTCCTTGGATGCGAGTCGTACCACATATCTCCAGAAATGTGTGTATGTGAGTATGAGGATTCTCAGACTGAAAACCATGGAAAATAGATGCATGTTGCATCATTTGTATGAGACCAGGTTTAAGTTCGAAGGTTGGTGCATTAATGACGGGTAAAACGATTGCCGGGTTGACCTTGACTTCACCAGGCATGGCGTAGTCAGCCAACGTACGTCTATCGTCTGCAGCCATTATGACTATTTCTTCGATCTCGTCAACCAGACGTTCCTCAAGATCTTGATCGGCCTCACTCCCTTCGTCGGGAGGAACCGCAGGACGGACTCTTCGCCTGTTTGGTTTGACTATGGTTCGCTCGAGGTCAGGGGTGTAAAGCAGTGGACCTTTCTGACTCCGAGTTTGCATAAACCAGCTCGAACACCAACACCTAAATCATGAGGTTTCGGGATTTTTTTTCCTTATGCTTTCGCAGAGTGGGATTCACCGAGAATCCTTCACCCAACCTCGACGATTGAAACGTGTTCCTTGGTTCTTTAATTATTATAAATATTTTTTTTTTTTTTTTAGAAAAGATACAGAAACAGGAACAAAAACCTACCTACGAAAAACTTGATAACAAAAACTAGAAAAATTAATAAAACTAGACAACCGTACCGATTCCCCGGCAACGGCGCCAAAAACTTGTCTCGGATTTTATAGCAAAGCAAAACAAACAAGTAATAAATAAATCCGGTTTACCCCAAGTGCAGGGATCGTAGTATAGCGATTAAAAACCGGAGTCGATCCACAGGGAATCGAGGTTGGTCTAGTTCTTAATTTTTCTAAAAGTGTCACGAGAAATAAAAACAAAAAAACGAAAACAAATAAGCGGATGAGAGGGTTGTCAATCCAAAGCCAGGAAAGATAATTACGAACCGAACTAACTAAGTTAATTCTAATCTATAAACTAAGAAGACAATAAAAATTGCTACGATTACTATGATGAAGACGAAGCAAAACAGCACAACGATTTCTTTTCAATTAATTTAACAACGAACAAGCAATGATCCACCGATTCCACAACACTCAATTTCTTCTCTGGATTATCTTGTAGTGATTTAACGAAAATTGTGATTCACCTAGCGAAGGTATGAACTCCTAATCTCTTAGAAAAGTTCGCCTATCAATCTTTTATCTTTCGATTTTAAAGATTAACGCTTTCATAACAAAGGTGTAAGATTTCTCAATCTCGCAATCTAGATTTCTAACCTAACAACTCTCGTTATATATAGGTTAAAGAACCAATCTTGACTATGGTGATCTAAGGTTTAACAACGACTCTCGTCAAACGTTAAACATCAAATAGCAACCATCTCTCGATATAAATTGCATAACAACAACAAAAACATAGAAAAGATACAACTTTTATTAAAACTTACAAGATAATCCAAATTCGAAATCGAGATGTTGCTAAGAAACGGCTTCACAAGGCTTGTTCCAACGTGCTTTAGCTTCTCATCATCGTTTTATTACAACATTATTTAAACATACAAGCATATACATATACATACATAGACATATGCATACATATATGGCTCAAAACTAAAAAGAAAGAAGAAAGAAGCTTGTATGTATGCTTACATATAGATATACATAGACATATATGTATATATACATACACACATCTTCAATTCTTCAACAAAATGATAGAAAAAAGTGGAGAAACTACATGGAGAAAGGGATGGACATGGAGGCCATGAGAGGGGCGGCCAAGGCCTTTTTGAGGTGAATGGGTGGTGTTATGATGGATATCTTCTCTCCATGTCTGGTGATGGATGTGTGTATATAATGGGAGGTGATATAAGGGAGGTATCATTTGGGGGAGGCTAGGAGGTTGTTATGTAGGCTTGGAGGTTGTTATGGAGGCTTGGGAGTAATGATGAGTTTGTTGGGGAGGCTTGGGAGTTTGTTAGGTAGGCTTGGGAGAGCAAATAAATATCTCCGGTTCGTCCGTTTTTTCAGCTGTTCGGAAAAAAAATCATAACTTGAGTTGTAGACCTCCGATTGACGTGATTCAAAATGCGTTGGAAAGCTCGTTTGAATATCTACAACTTTCATCAAGACCTCGTCCCCTGAAAATGCCTCTAAGTCAGGTCAAATTTCCATCGAAAACAGGTTACGGTAGAAGCTCGTTGGACAAAATTGATCCCTTTAACTCGTAAACTCGTAGCATCTTCTTCTCTTCCTCAAAATCCATCTTTTAGGATTCCAAAACATGCCTTCTTCATCAAATATTCTCTTTGTCTCAAAATATTCTCTTTGTCCCCTCTTAGATTTTTCTTGCTTCAGTCAGGCAAAACTCTCGTCTCGTGATTCAGTCTTTAGTTCCGTCTCCGCAGTAATTCTTATCTTTTTTACCCGAACACAAAGAAACAAACCACGAGTATTCGACGACAACAACAGTTTTAACATTACGGTATATGTATACATATATATATATATATATATATATATATATATATATATATATATATATATATATATATATATATATATATATATACATAGATATCATCGAGAGAAAAAAAACAAAAGAGACAAGCAAAAGACAAAGGGAATATATGGGGGGCCCAAGGAATATTTTTATTCCTTTGAAGATATATATAAATATATGGATAGATAGATAACTACTACTTATACATTTTAGTAATTATGACTTGAGTTGATATAATAATGCTCAAAATCCGAACCTTATCATCTTTTAATCATTTTTTAGATCGAAAATATGTATCTACAAGACATCAAAACATTGCAAAGTGTAATCACATATAAAACCAACGATAAAACACATAAATCAACCACTTTTGCAATTAAACCGTTTAAAACCTCACTTGCTCAATAAATAGATTAAACGCTCATTTTCTATGCAAATTATATAAATGTGGAGGAAATCATTATAAAATATATCATTAGAAATCGTATAAAATCACCCTTAACACCCATCATTCCCAAACCTAGGTTGTGAAGTGATGAAAGTTAATCTTTTGATATGGTGGGTGAAACAATAATAAGTACCCAATATGAGACACTTTAACACGTGTTAAAACACATACGAGAAACTTGCACTTGAAGAAAGATAAAAACAGATCCAATCTAACAGTAAATATGGCGGAAATTGATAAAACACAGAAACAAATAGAACACGGTGATTTAACGTGGTATCCGACGTTGTGCCGACTAATCCACGGGCAGAAAATGAGATATTTTATTATGCACAAAAGTTATAAAGCTTTTCACGCTCTTGAAAAACACACACAGCATTATTTACAATGGATGGTATTTATAGACACAAATTCCTAAACCCTAGCCGTCATAGGATCTCTGTCGGATTGTCATAAATGCCCCAGTTGTGGTCCCCAGCTCCAGCTGACTCCACCAGACGAAACTCAGCTTCAAGCCGACTTTCTTATGTAATCAACCAACTCAGATGTAGAACTCACTTGTATTCAGCAAACTCAGTTTCACTTCACAAAACAGACTTTCAGATTAGTTCCACCAGTTAAAGAGATCAAGTCACAAAACTGACAACACGCCCCCTCAAGTATGGGCTTATAAAGAGCCTGGGTCACATGGCACACAATGCATATAAAGGACACCATAAATCCAACAAAGAGGCCCAACACTTGCACAATAAAGGGGTGACTTTGATACCATGTTATTGCACTGATTCCCGCTCCAAAGTGCTTATCATCCGGTGGAAGGCAAATCAGGGTTCCATCGACAAAACCTAATTTGTTATTCGAAATTAGGGCTCTTCGCACCGCTATGCTCCATCCATAGTAATTCTTTTATGTCAGCGGAGGATGGACAAGGACCACAAAAGGATTTTCGTTGGGGTGCATGTACATGGGGTGCGAAGGAGTAATCTCGGTCTCAGTATTCGCCATGGATGAAAATGATATCGAACTGTCTTAAAGAGAGAAAACAAACACAACAATAAAGGAAAATCGCATCGAAGAACGAAGAAGTTAAGCTAGTAGACGCCGTGATTAGTTCTCTAATACCATGTGAAAAACCTAGGCCCAAACTCATATATGAGGAGAGACCTCATACCCAAAACCTAGGTTGTGAGGTGAGGGAAGTTCATCTTTTAATATGGTGGGTGAAACAATCACAAGTACCCAATATGAGACACTTTAACTATATCACTCACCCTACCCACCCCTACCTTATCATATCTACCCATACATATGCCAACCATGCCACCCTCACCCTATAGTACCAGATCCATATCTTTATGTAATGCTTATAATACATTTTATTCCATTTCAATACATTTATGCTATTGCATCACTCCCTACACCGTAAATAAGTGTCGTTTTAGTTAGGTGGTGGTGTTGTCTCAAACTAAGTGTCATTATATGAGATCAAGAAAATTTTATTATATTTTACCAAAACTACCCTTATTTAGGAAAGGGAAAGATTGTTTCTAAAAGAGAACATAAATTAATTAGGGATATTATAAGGATGGAGAAAAATACTCATACAACTTTAGATTACGGTATATAGCTATTTTTTATAGGTTTTTCTAATGTGTAAGTTGCTAAAATGTATGTTATTTTAAGACGGAGAGAGTGTATATTTTAATACACATGAAGCATAAAGAATGGAAGTCCATAACAAGTGGAAATGATGCACAAAGAAAAGACAATATCCCTTACCTATAGTTTTACTTCACCTCAACCCGATCCGATAGTATATTGAAGAGATTAATCATGGTAACTCGGCAACTCTTTAGGTAGGAGGATTGGGATTTTGTGTCCCTAAAGAGTCACACTAAATTTAGAGCAAACTCCTACACTGCGGTCGTCAGAATTTGATCATGCGTTCTTTGATATAATCAGCTTTACGGAAACCAACTCCAAAAAAATGTTTATAGGATTAGTCAGGTCGATGTTTACGAAGCCGGCAAAACTTGGCTTCGATTATATCAATGTTTATTATTGGAAAAAGACATGCCCCAATTTCAAAACCTCTTTCTTCTTCTTCTTTTTTTTCTTTTTTTTATTTTATTTTAATAATTTATACTATTTCCATGTACATAGATTCCATTCTTTTGTATTCCTATCGGCACATTTTGCATTAAAAAAAAAATCACTCGATTCCCACTAATTTTAGGGTGGTCCAAGTGTAAGTATTGGACCACCAAGTCATCAATTTAAAGATTCATGATTGGTGTTTTTTTTCCACATGTATGAGTCCATGTCATCCATAAATTTTCCTATTGATTATGATGCATCAAGTATGATTTACACCATGACTATTCTAAAATTCGTGTTTGACTCCTTTATTAATAAAACAATGTAATGGAACGAAATCCTCGTATGTTGTGCTATTATTTCTTCCCAACCAAAATAACCATAAATCTAGTAGTTGCTCTAGTGAATACGTGTAAAGAAAGACACTAGATATATTATCCTAATTCCCCATCCAACAGCCGATGCACTTAAAATTGATGCAATGATGCATGTGGTCTAAAACGCTCGATGATGCTCAAGGAGTTATAATGATCTGATAAAGCATGCTTTTTGTCCAAAAATCCCTGGTCCGAATGGTCCTTTGTAATTCTAAACAGACAGAAATTTCTTGCAGGACTCACCTTGCGAAAATTTCCCCACCAAAGAACGCTGGAAAGAATTTGCCATTATCGTTATGGTTTCTTGGAGGAGGATGATTTAAGGCTCATGTTTAAAGTCATGAAGGGCTCAACGCAATTTTCCGTCTGTCTTAATGCAAGAATCGTTTGTTCTGTCCTCGGTCTGAGTGCTACATGAAGAACATAAGCCAGATGACGGAACGGGAAGAGGTTGTTCATGATTAGGGGCCGGCTCCGGTCTTGCCATGACCCTTTAACTATATATGATAAATTGAAAAGCTGACCGGTCTGCTGTTTATTTTGACCCGTGGGTGGACACCGACATAATTCACCGGCCTAACATTCAGCAGAATAATTATTGAACCCTAGGTGTAGGGCGCATCTTTGATATTGAGAATTCTCGAAAACTCATAGCTAAAATAACTAAAATTCTTATACTTTCTGGTACCCGTCTAACATGTGTTATGTGTCGGAGATATAAGCCAAACCCATGAAATGGGGGGCTTGAAACATGTGTTGAAACAGTCAACTTTAGCGTAAATTTCGGATACGTTCCGATGAGATTAACCGAGATCTTATTACATCTAAAAATACTACTCACGGAGTAGATGATGTTTGGCTTTAGGATCACACGATTCGGATATCGGGTGAATGAGAAATTAATGTGTAAAGTTGGTGCAAAACATGTGTGGGAGAGGAGTTGAAGGTGTGATCAACTCAAACTCTCTCATATTGAATAAATGGAAGAATTGAGCTCCATATATAAGAGCTAGTGTGACTCTTATGAATATGCACCAAGTGGCAAAGCACTCTTGTTTCTATATAAGAGCTAGTGTGACTCTGATGCCACTTTTAGAAAATCAACGCGGGAACGCAACGAAATTTTAATTTTAATTTTCTTTATTTTTTTTTACCAAAATCGATTTCGTTTAAGCAACAAGCATAAAAGAAGTAGATTAAGAAAATACATTGGATGATCAAAAATAGATCTTTGGCTAGGGTTGTAGTTACTGCACGAAGCCGTCCAAGTGTTCAGCCTCTACCGTTGATCCACACGAACAACCCGCCGGAATCCACCATTGGATTGCTACCGGAAAAAGTCGATCAGCTGCTAGGCCGCTTTTTTCTTTCTCCTAAAACTCTCTCTCAAGAAGCTCTCTTAATTTTCTAGTAGAAAATTATAAGACTTGTAGTTGTAATACAAAAGAGCCGCCCAAATCGACTTTCTTTAAGCAACAAGCATAAAAGAAGTAGACAACGAAAATACATTGGATGATCAAAAATAGATAGTCGCTTTGTCTACGGTTGTAGTTACTGCACGAAGCCGCCCAAGTGTTCAACCTCTACCGTTGATCCACACGAACAACCCGCCGGAATCCACCATTGGATTGCTACCGGAAAAAATCAGCTGCTAGGCCGCCTTTTTCTTTCTTTCAAAACTCTCTCTCAAGAAACTCTCTTAATTTTCTAGTAGAAAATAAGACTTGTAATTGTAATACAAAAGAGCCACCCAAATCGACTTTGTTTAAGCAACAAGCATAAAAGAAGTAGACTAAGAAATACATTTGATGATCAAAAATAGATCGTCGCTTTGTCTAAGGTTGTAGTTACTGCACGAAGCCGCCCAAGTGTTCAGCCTCTACTGTTGATCCACACGAGCAACCCGTCGGAATCCACCATTGGATTGCTACCGGAAAAAGTCATTTGCTAGGCCGCATTTTTCTTTCTCCCAAAACTCTCTCTCAAAAAGCTCTCTTAATTTTCTAGTAGAAAATAAGACTTGTAATTATAATACCAAAAAGCTTGGCATCAACGCGGGACGCAACGGAATTTAAAATTTAATGTTCTTTTTTTTATCAAAATCGACTTCGTTTAAGCGACAAGCATAAAAGAAGTAGACTAAGAAAATACATTGGATGATCAAAAATAGATCGTCGCTTTGTCTACGGTTGTAGTTACTGCACGAAGCCGCTCAAGTGTTCAGCCTCTACCGTTGATCCATACGAATAACCCACTGGAATCCACCATTGGATTGCTACCGGAAAAAGTTAGCTGCTAGGCCGCCTTTTTCTTTCTCCCAAAACTCTCTCTCAAGAAACTCTCTTAATTTTCTAGTAGAAAATAGACTTGTAATTGTAATACAAAAGAGTTTGGCACCCACTCCTTATTTATAATGAAACTGGCGTCTATTCTCATTCTCAATCTGATTGGGAAATTTTTCTATTGGATAGAGGAGAAAGAAATCTAATTCTCAATAAAATAAAGAAAATAAATATTCTAGATTTATCTCATTTAATTTAATATCTTATATTAAATATTTCAAGATATTGTCAACATCCAATATTGAATATATCTTTAATATATTATATTACCATATATCATTTACACATTTGCATATATCTCATATATATACTACATGCATATATCTATATATACATATATATTAATATCCAATATTAATACATAATAATATAATATTATGATTAATTAATTTGCTAAACCATGTGTATCATATATACACAATATGCGCCTCATACATAAAATGTGTATATGTAATTAATCAACATAATTAATATCTTATATTATATTTATTCATAATAAATAAATACTACAATATTAATTTATCACTATAACACTTTATAGTCGAGATAAAAAGTTTCATTATTTGGTTATCACTATAAACGCATTTTAATCCGGCTAGATGTTCTTATGTGTGTGACCCGATAGGCTTTTGAATGTGTTGGCCGTAGGCACAAAGTGCATTTACTAAAATGCCCTTCATACCTAACGATCATAGATAGCGTCTAGCAACACGCCATGACCCCCAATCATCGGAAGAGTCAAATGCAATGACTACTACCTTTAATGTGAAACGGTTACCATGTAAATACAATCCTATTGCCGTAATAACATCTATACAGTCGTATCTCGAGGGTCAATACATTAACGACCGTATAATCCAGATATCATGCTCTCTCGAAGTAACTCATTTACCCCCACTTTGCAAAGATTCACGAGAGTAGGATACTCCTTATAAGAAGGCACTTCCGGATATTTACTCCTATTAATAGGATACACGATTTCCGGTCGAGCAACATGAATCCTACGCATGCTTCAGTATCACACCCAATCACTACCGCATGATCGCCTCATGGCTAGGGGAAACCTCAATAGTGTTAAAGTATGATAACCCACACCGTGATGTGGTAAAGACTCCGGTTTTAGGATAATTACACAACCATCACATAGTGCGACACTTAATAAAGTAAGTGGGTCAGTCTAACGTACGCATTCTCTAATACATATCCACGTACAGTCCAAGTGTCCCTACACTTCGATAGACGAGATCTATCCCTATCTTCATAAGATAGAAGACATCTAATACGTGCTAGTCTAACCGTACTATTAATGTCCCATTTAATAGCATATGCGACTACAGACATTTAAGTATCAAACCTTTTAAAGTGAGTCGAGATCTCATCTACCATAATCACTATTATGATTTCTCTTTAACAGTTTGACACTAGGGACATTATCATATATACAATATCATAATTGGTTCGTTAAACGAATAAATATATAATAACATAAAGCCATGTATCATATGTACAAATATGAAGAAATAGTAGAAATAATTCGACCCGGTCGGATCTGGTCCAACCCGATTGGGTTTAGGACACTATTTCAACATTCTATCTTATTGAAGATAGGGATAGATCTCGTCTATCAAAGTGTAGAGACACTTGGATTGTATGTTGACGTGTATTGGAAAATGCGTACGTTAGACTGACCCACTTACATTAAGTGTTGCAGTATGTGGCAGTTGTGTAATTATTCTGAGACCGGAGTCTTAATGGCATCACAGTGTGGATTGTCATGCTTTGACACAATTGAGGTTTCCCCTATTCACTGGGCGATCATGCGGTAGTGCTTGGGTATGATATTGAAGCATGCGTAGGATACATGTTGTTTGTCAGGAAATCACGTATCCTAATGGTAGGAGGAAATATCCGAAATGGCCTTTTTATAAAGAATGTCTAGCTCTCGTGAATCTTTGCAAAGTGGGAGTAATTGAGTTATTCCGAGAGAGCTTGCTATCCAGATTATAAGATACGATCGTCAATGTATTGACCCTCGTGATACGATTGTATGGATATTGTAACAGCGATAGGATTCTATTTACGCGGTAACTATTTCACATGAAAGGTAGTAGTCGTCGCTTTTGACTCTTCCGATGATTGGGGGTTATAACGTGTTGCTCGACGCTATTCATGATCATTAGGTGTGAAGGATATTTTAGTAAATGCACTTTATGCCTACGGCCAACAAATTCGGAAGTCTATCGGGTCACACACATAAGAAGATCTAGCCGAATTAAAATGCGATTATACTGATAACCAAATAAGGAAAGTTTTATTTCAACTATAAAGTGTTATAGTGACAAATTAATATGATGATATTTATTTATTATGAATAAATTAAATACAAGATATTAATTTTGTAAATTAATTAAAGAATATTCCGGAAGTCAATTAATGGCTATATGGGGCACAGATAGTATGTGTATAAGATACACATGGATTGTGCAAATTAATTAATCATAGTATTATATTATGAATTAATATGTATAGATATATGTGTGTATATGATATATGCACATGTGCAATTGATATATATATATATATATATATATATATATATATATATATATATATATATATATATATATATATATATATATATGTGTGTGTGTGTGTGTGTGTGTGTGTGTGTGTGTGTGTGTGCGTGTGTGTGTGTGGTAATATAATAAAGATATATTCAATATTAGATTTCAGCAGTATATATCTTGGAAATATTTAATATAAGATGTTGAATTAAATTAGATAAATATAGAATATTTATTTTCCTTATTTTACTGGTAAAATGGTTTCTTTCTCCTTATTTCACACAAGAAGCTTTTCCCATTGGGAATGAGGCATATAGGGCGTTGGCTCCCCTATATAAGAAAGGGGTTTCCTAACTCTGTTGTATCATAATTCCAAGAGTCTAATAATTTTTGTGAAAAATAAGAGAGCTTCTTAGAGAGATTTTTGAGAGATAGAAAATGTCGGTCTAGCAACCGAGTTTTTCTGGTTGCAATCCAAGGCGGGATTCCGGCGGGGAGCACGTGTGGATATTGATAGAAGCCGGACACGTGGACGGCTTGCGCGCACTACTACTCTCCACAGACGGTCAAAGCTTCGATCTTTTAAATCATCCAAGGTACATTCACCGTCTACTACTTATATGTTTGTTGTTTAAACGAAGTCGATCCTGGATCTGAAAATCTAATTTTAAATTCCGCTGCGTAAACTGATTGATTTCCTTACAGGTTGTAGTTGGTCCAGTCTTATATGAACTTTTTTACATATATGTGCAGCAACTAAGATGTCCAGCACCGATGGCTTGGATCAGGCAGTCACACTCAAAGTGTTTTGGAGCATTAATTGTAGTTTGACTATAAGATTCCAACTTCTGTCTATGTCAACACATACTCGATGTTTAAAGTAGTTCTCCATAAACTCAATCCTCATGTGCATATCTCATATGCATGCACTTAGTTTTATGGTTACATAATGAACCCCTTGGGATTTTGTGATGTAAATTTAAATGCATACTCTTATGAAAATACAAAGCCAAATGATGAGTGCCAAATTATTTATTTAAAACAATACATTATTTATTTTTTGGACATCATGCCTAACATATATGACCTTACATGATAGTGTACCATGTATTATGTAGCATTCTAGAAAATTAGAACAACCGTTGGTCCCAGGTCTACCACTGGTGCGGCTGTCTCGCCAAAAATCCGGTGGTGCCAAGCCCCAAAACCGCAGTAAAATTCTCATATTTTCCCATCAAAGACCTAGACTTGAAATTCGTGAATTTTAACAGTTACAGATTTACGGGTTTGAAATTTGTAATAGTAACCTAGTTGTTCGATTATATAATTCTTACCTCTAACTCTGAGATTTTGTGTTGAACGCTCAAGATTTGATGTTGGAACCGAAGAAACACCTAGAACGAGCTATGATTAAAACATAAAAAATCAAAGCTTTTACACTGAAAAAGCAACCATACTTTCATGGTTGCGAGAAGACGGGTTAAATTACCAAGAACTCTTGATACATAGATGATTAATTGTTGTTCAGGATTTCATTGATTTGCATGTTATTGATCAACTGCACAAGAACCGAGATAAATTTGATCACGAAGAGATGAACCTTCGAGGAAAAAAAGTGTTGGAAATCGCCAAAATTGTTCGGGGTTCGTAATTGAGATGTATCATGCAAACATCACACTAATTAATTAGAGCCCTAAATAGACGTTTTTCAGCCAGTGCCATTGGTGCGGTGCCCCTGCCGCAAGCATGATGGCTATTTCTGCGATTTTCATGATTTACCCTTATTTAGTGCCTTGAGGTATTAAATTAAGAGGGATTGAGGGAAAATGACAAAAAATTACAAAATAAATAAATAGGACACACTATTTTTTTAGTTGTAAAAAGGACAAAAAAAATTCAGTCGGATAAAAATACCCCTTTAATACAGCCGGCGCACATATCTACAGTTTCTTCCGCTTCAGGTTGGGTTTTTTTTTTTTTTTAACAAACGTAACTTTTGATTTATAACTCCGATCATCGAAATTTTTTCACCAAAATTCATATTTTTTTTGCTCTTTAATTTGAGTCCAAATGCGATACCCTTCCGACGTAAATTTTAAAAGCCGAAAAAATATTTACATTAACCGGAGCGTTTTTCTTATAAACGACCGTAACTTTTGATTTAGAACACCGATCATCAAAATTATTTCACCAAAGTTCATATTTTTTATCTTCATTTTGAGACCTTATTTGATACCTTTTCGACGTAGTATTTGAAAGCCGAATTTTATCGCCGCGTTTACACTAACACAGTAACTGTAACATAGTAACACAGTAACACGGTAACAGAAACACGTTTTATTAACTGACAAAATATCACCATTAACATTGTGTAATACAACAATCTATCAAAAAAATGCTTCATATCATAATGAAACAATCTATCAAAGCATTATGGAGATGCAACTCCCAGGGAAGTTAGAGAATAAAAGCCTAATACTATTGGATATAATCAAAAAGCATATCAGGGGAACTAAAACATTCTTCAAGTTGTTGAAGACCAAAGCAGTATGTTTTACCATCTATATACCTTTATCCTTCAAACCCGCACCACATCAAACTTCATGAAAGATGTATGAAGCAGAAAATGCATTAAATAGCAGCAGCCCGGCCTCATCAATAGAGAATCTAAGCTCCTCCATTTTTCTAAAGGCAAAAAAACACCAACATTGCCTCACCGTTTGAATCAACAACCTTCAATCACCTAGGCCAAAACCACACCACAACAAATAGTGGAATGCAAGGAAAGATTAAAAACAAATAAAGACACCACATGCCTGCAATAACACATTTTACGAAGAATACATAGCGATATTAACAGTAACATAGTAACACAGTAACACCTTATCATCACAATAACACCCCCAAAACTAGTGTATTAAAAAGCTTAATGATATAAACCAAGTGAATAACACAATCAATCTTCTTTAAAACATCATAGATGCATCCTTAAACCAACTCTTAAACTGTGGGATCACCAATATTATCAACCACAACAGACTTACCATTATTTGTGTTCTGAACAGAACTATTAGTTTCAGCTCCATGGTTATCAAAAGAGTTGACAATGGTAGCTTCAATATCTACCATGGCAGTTTCAATACCTGAATTTCCAGACTCAATACGTGAATTTTCAAAATTTATAACACTTGAAATGTCCAAAACATAAACATTAGAAGTGTTATTTACCTTTGAAATAGTCAAAATTGTACCCATATCAGACTCTGAATTACGGGAACAAGTCAAAATTCCGTATGCTTGCCCACATAGAGTTTCCAATGCACCGGCCATTCCAAACTGCACAAAACGAAATGCGTGTCAAAAATGCTTCGAGGATCATATTACAACACAACACTATGGAGTTTACTACATGACACTACATATTTAGGTGTTACCGTTTTCGTGAGGGAAATGTCACTGATTTGCATTTAAAAAAAGTGGATAAGACAAATCAGGGAAATGTCACTGATTTGCAGTCCTTTAATATAAAGTGGATAAGACGAAAGCAGGGTAACCCAAATCAAACTGAAGTAAAAAAAAAAATGAAAATGAAATATCACATTGCTTGTTCAAAAAAAATCACATTGCAAAATTAACATCTTTTGTAAGAAATCAAACTGTTTACCTCCGTGGAGGAGGTTGAGAGAAGCTGAAATTGATTTTCGATTGAATAGCAAGCTTGACATCATCAGAATCAATGACAAACTTGCCGGCGTGCTCAGAATATACTTGCGACTCGGTCAGTACACCCGCAACATACCTATACCATAGCTCCAAAAATTGTTGCACTACTCAAGGTTCGTAATCTTCAACACCCATTGACGAACACAAAACATCAAGCACAAATTAACTTCATATGTACTAAATATACAAATCAGTGGCCATCTCGATTTCAGCTGTACACAATCGAATCAATGAACAACTACTCTAAAATGTTTAAGGTGCCTTTAATAGAATCCATTGATTTGAAGTATTAGCTTCATTTCTTCAAAGCCCAATCTAGCATCAAATCATAAACTCAAACACAAGCAAAATAAAAAAAGAAGTAAGAAAGAGAATCATACAAGCCAATGATGAGTAGAAAAGCAAACATCAATTCTGCTAATACACCACCGCATCTTAAACCATGGCGACGACCCATCTTGAACCTTCCCAACAAGCCGCAAAAACAAGCAAAAAAACAGCCAACTGAGCAACAAGACAAGGGTTGTCTCAAGAAACACCGCTTGTGACTGGGTGAACTTCTTAATTGAATTAAAATCAAAGATCGAAGAGCGAAGAATAACTAATGAGTAATCCACACCAGTTCGGTAATCCACAGAGTCACGCTCAGAGAAAAATAAGCAGCTCTGCTTAACCGGGTTGTACAGAAAACCCGGATTGCAAGCACAATGGGTTGTATTGTAGACAAATACATTTTCTGGGCATTTCATATCTTTTCTCAAATTGGTATTCTGAATTGGTATTGTTAATTCTGCCAACAGACTCCTCCTTACCCTTATCCTTTCTAGTGGGCAGCACATGATCTGCTGTTGTTGTTCTTTCTTGCGATATGGGCGCCTGCGGGAGGAGGTTTTGCAACGGAAGCGGGTGGCTTTCACCGCTCACCATTGAGCATCGTGGTGGCTGTGCAGACTGCTGTTGATTCATTGTTGGTGATTTAAGTATAATCACAAGCCATTAAGGTTATCGGGGTTTAGTGCAAAGATGGTTATGCTCGTAACGCTATGATATAACTACGGAGATGCGGAGTGCACGCTTATATAAGTATTTACGAGTTTACGGATGTAAATGATCAAGTAGAGTTCGTAAAACAAACTTAAAAGACACGGAAAATTTGTTTTGGAAAATCGGATTATGTCATAGGCGCCCATGAACCACAGGGCCCGCCTATGAAGATTTTTTTTCGTTAAAAATTGAACAGAGTCTTGTTTCGTTTTCTGGACTTCACAGGCGCCCGCCTGTAATTAATAGGCGTGCGCCTATGGCCCGAAAACTGAATTATTGGTGTCTCTTGGTCATGACTTGATGATGAACTTCGGGAAACTAGACAAGTTTGAAGGCGTTGATTTCCGGAGGTGGCAAAGGAAGATGCATTTCCTTCTCACGGCATTGAAAGTGGTATATGTTCTTAGCACCGATATACCAGAAGTTGATGATGATGCACCGTTGGAGGAATTACGAAAGCGGAACAAATCGGAAAATGATGACTACATCTGTCGTGGTCACATTGTAAATGGTATGTCTGATTCGTTATTTGATATTTATCAAAACTTTGAGTCTGCAAAATAATTATGGAATGCGCTAGAAAATAAGTATTTAAATGAAGATGCATCCGCTAAAAAGTTTCTAGTAGGAAATTTCATGAAATACATGATGGTAGATACACGGTCTGTAATGGAACAATTCAATGAACTTCAACGCATCTTAGGCCAGTTTGCACAGCATAAGATGGAAATGGATGAAGCCATTTCTGTCTCTAGTATCATTGATAAACTACCACCGTCATGGAAAGACTTTAAGCATTTGTTAAAACACAAAAAGGAAGAACTCTCCTTGGTTGAACTTGGTAGCCATCTGCGTATTGAGGAATCCCTTAGGGCGCAGGAGGGTGTGAAATCCAAGGAAAAGGAAATTGATGAATCGACATCCATTCATGTAATGGAGGCCGGGGAGTGTTCCAAAATGAACAAGGGAAAAGGAAATGGTAAGAAAAAGAAACCATTCAAGGCTGGCAACAAAGAATCCGGAAAAAGGCCAAAAGGGGCCTGTTGGATTTGTGGCAAAACAGGGCACTACAAGGCTGATTTCCGAGTGCGGAAGAACATAAAGAGTAATGGTTCATAACAGGGGTCGAAAGACCAAGGACCACCCAAGCATCAAGGTCAGAATATTAATTATGGATTTGATTCGGTTGTGAATTATGTGCCATTTATTTCTGAAGCATTCTATGTGCAGGATGATGATGTATCGTGGTGGATCGACTCGGGAGCAACACGGCATGTATGCAAAGATCAGAGCTGGTTTGAAGATTTTGAACCGGTGAATGATGGCTCCATACTAAAAATGGGAAACGAGTCGATGGCTATTGTAAAAGGCGTTGGAACTGTTATTTTAAATTTTAGTTCTGGAAAATTTGTAAAACTTTTTGATGTATTATTTGTTCCGTGCATCCGGAAAAACCTCGTATCCGGTGCACTTTTATGTAAATCGGGCTATAAACAAGTGTATGAGTCCGATAGGTTTATATTATCTAAACATGGTGTGTTTGTAGGATTTGGTTACTTATGCAATAACATGTTTATGCTTAATATTGTAAATAATGAAGTTAATCGAGTTATGCATATTTCTGATGTTAATATCTCAAAGTTGTGGCATGCACGGTTAGGTCACGTGCATTATAAACGTATGCAAGTTATGTCTAAAAATGTATCAATTCCCCCGTTTGATATCAATGTGGATAAGTGTACTACTTGTATGCTTACCAAAATTGTAAGACAACCATTTCGTGGTGTTGAAAAATCGTCTACAATTTTGGAACTTATTCATAGTGATTTGTGTGATTTTTATGCCACACCATCTTTAGGAAATAAGAAATATGTGATTACTTTTATAGATGATAGTACTCGTTTTTGTTATGTGTATTTACTTAATACTAAAGATGAGGCACTTGATAAATTCAAAATTTATAAAAGTGAAGTAGAATTACAATTGATTTCTAGTATTAAACGCTATCGTACCGATAGAGGTGGAGAATACTATGATCCAACCTACTTCGGGTCGTGTGGTATTATACACGAGGTTACTACACCGTATACGCCACAACAAAATGGCATTGCGGAGAGGAAGAACTGTACTCTAAAAGAGATGGTAAAATCCATGTTGTCCTACTCGGGATTGAGTAATGGGTTTTGGGGTGAGGCCATGTTAACAGCCTGTTATCTACTAAATAGAATTCCTAATAAAAAGAATTCTGCTACCCCGTATGAACTTTGGTTCAAAAAGAAACCAAACTTGAATTATTTAAGAGTTTGGGGCTGTAGGGCGGTTGTTAGACTCCCCGATCCTAAAATTAAAACTTTAGGAGAAAGAGGCATCGATTGCATTTTCATTGGATATGCTAGTCATTCCAAGGCATATAGGTTTTATGTTATAGAACCTAGTGATTCCGTGGCTATACATTCGGTTATAGAATCACGTGATGCTATATTTGATGAGAATAGATTTACATCTATTCCCAGACCAAAGGCTATTGCTCCTACGATAGTTGGGGTGGAGAATGTGGAGAATAATGATTCTCAAGTCGAGTCTTCTGAACTTCGAAGAAGTAAGAGGGCTAGAATAGCGAAAACATTTCCACCGGATTTTGTTACTTATTTGGTGGAAGGTTCGAGAAATGAAGTTGGATATCAATACTCATATTGTTACAATATTGAGGATGATCCAAGAACATTTTCTGAGGCGATGGAATCTCAGGATGTATCATTTTGGAAAGAAGCCATTAACAACGAGATGGATTCCATAATAGGTAACAATACGTGGATTATTACAGATTTACCACGTGGTTGCAAACCGTTAGGTTGCAAATGGATTTTCAAAAGAAAAATGAGAGTCGACGGTACGGTTGACCGATATAAAGCCCGGTTAGTTGTACAAGGCTTTAGGCAAAAGGAAGGTATCGATTATTTCGATACTTATGCTCCCGTTGCTAGAATCTCCACAATCAGGTTATTGATTGCCTTAGCCGCAATTCATAACTTGGTGATCCATCAAATGGATGTTAAAACAAGCGTTCTAAATGGAGATTTGGATGAAGAAATATACATGAAGCAACCGGAAGGATTTGTTATGCCCGGTAACGAGCATAAAGTATGTAAACTTGTAAAATCATTGTATGGACTTAAACAAGCTCCTAAACAATGGCATCAAAAGTTTGATGAGGTTGTCTTGACTAGTGGGTTTAAACTCAATCAGTCGGACAAGTGTATTTATAGTAGATTTGATGATACCGGCAACGGTGTGATAATGTCTATATGTCGATGACATGTTGATTTTTGGTACAAACCAAAATCAGGTAGATAAATGTAAAGAACTCTTATCTTCAAGATTCTCTATGAAAGACATGGGGGAGGCAGATGTTATTCTTGGTATTAAAATCAAGAGAAATCAGGGAGGAATTTCACTAACACAATCTCATTATATTGAGAAAGTATTGAAGAAATTTAATTGTGAAAATTGTACTCCGGCAAATTCTCCCATGGAGCCTCATGAGAAACTTGGACCTAATAAAGGTGAAACCGTGAATCAACTTGAATATTCACGAGTCATTGGTTGTTTGATGTATGCAATGACTAGTACATGACCAGATATTGCCTATGCGGTTGGGAAACTAAGTAGATATATGAGTAACCCAGGTAATTGTCATTGGAGAGCGGTTGTTCGTGTATTAAAATATTTTAAGTCTACCAAAGACTTTGGTTTGACTTATGTTGCATATCCTTCGGTGATTGAAGGATATTCGGATGCTAGTTGGATATCCAATGTAGAAGATCATTCTTCTACTAGTGGATGGGTGTTTGTTCTAGGTGGAGGTGCCATTTCTTGGGCTTCTAAGAAACAAACATGTATATTTAGCTCGACTATGGAGTCGGAGTTTATTGCCTTGGCAGCAGCCGGTAAAGAGGCAGAATGGCTTAGGAATTTGATTCATGAAATTCCTTTATGGCCTAAACCAATATCACCGATATCTATCCATTGTGATAGTTCCTCTACACTATCTAAAGCTTATAGTCATGTATATAATGGTAAGTCGCGACACTTAGGCGTTAGACATAGTGCGGTACGTGAGTTGATCTCTCACGGGGTGATATCGGTTGTTTATGTGAGATCTCAAAGGAATTTAGCTGATCATTTGATGAAAGGATTAGCTAAGGACTTATTACAAAAGTCGGTTGTCGGGATGGGTCTACAACCCGTATAAGTTTCTGATGATAGGATACCCAATTTCCCTTTGGTACAATGCCTTAGGCTAAATTCAATGTGGAAGGCCTGTTATTAGGAACTTGAGCACATGTATTAATCTCGAAGGTATGTGCTATAAACATGTATGGTTAGGTTGAAGTTTTATCTTCTTAATGAGTCTTCTAAAAGTGCTAATGCAGGTGCACGGTAAATTAAAGATTCACCTATATGAGTATGAGGTATGGCCGCTTCAAAGAAAGTTGGGTTAGCTTTCTATATGCTCAAGAATGGATATGGACACAAGGCCGGATTTCAATAAATGGTGTCAAGAATAATACTTTGGAGTAGTCTCAATTCGTGTGTATTGTTATGTACATGTATTCAAAATGTGTAAAGGGGTTCAATGCATAGTCACACCCCAATACTCGAATATTTGCGTGTAATAATACTAGGTGAAAATTCAATCTTTGTGATATTTTCATTGAAGCATGAGTTGGTTTATATTATGACTGTTGTTTTACTAAACCAATGATTACACTTAAATGGGGGTGGAATGTTGGTGATTTAAGTATAATCACAAGCCATTAAGGTTATCGGGGTTTAGTGCAAAGATGGTTATGCTCGTAACGCTATGATATAAGTATGGAGGTGCGGAGTGCACGCTTATATAAGTATTTACGAGTTTACGGATGTAAATGATCAAGTAGAGTTCGTAAAACAAACTTAAAAGACACGGAAAATCCGTTTTGAAAAATCAGTGTCATAGGCGGCCGGCTATGAACCACAGGCGCCCGCCTATGAAGATTTTTTCAGTTAAAAATTGAACAGAGTCTTGTTTCGTTTTCTGGACTTCACAGGCGCCCGCCTGTAATTCATAGGCGCGCGCCTATGGCCCGAAAACTGAATTATTGGAACCCGAAAACTGAATTATTGTTGTTGAGATGTTTCAGGTGCAGACTTGCTTGTAGATGCCTCATGAACTTGTGATGAGGAACTGATTTCGAATAATAAAAATGAGTATCATGAATTGTCAGTTCCTTTTCATACTCAGCCTCGCAAAATTCAGCGTCTTCCACAGCTTCTCTTTTCTCTTCAGTGTATTCTCCATACGTCTTAGTTGGAAGTTCACTTTCTTCAGTTTCTTCATCACTTCCTTCGCTTTCTTCAGTTTCTTCATCACTTCCTTCGCTTTCTTCAGTTTCACTTTCCTCAGTTTCATTCTGTTCACTCTCTTCAGTTTCATCCTCAATTTGAATTACATTCTCAGTTTCAGTTTTCTTTGCTTGAAGCTTGTTCCACATCCTTTTCTGTCTTCTCAGAGTTCTGTCATCCAATCTTACAGTCTCACTTGAACTGGAATCTGAGATTTCACTTGATTCTTCTACAACGATCTTTCTTTTCTTCACTCCTGTGGACACTGGCTTGTGTTCCACTTCTGTTTGTGTGGATTTTGAAATGGAGAAATGATCTAGTATCCTTTAAACTAGATAAGTGAATCCCTTTTTCAATAAAAGCTTTTCTCCAGTAGCGTTTCTTTCTTTGGCTCTCTCCTTCTCGTCTGAGATTTGCTTTATCAATTGATGTAGAACAAACTTGTTCCAATCCAATCTCTCCTCAAACCAAATAGCATAGATCAGCTTTAGTTTATTTGTTGAAAGAGTGTAGAAATTCCGAGCATGACCAATGACATTTTTGGTCAGAAGGATCGTCAAAAATGCAAATTCTCGTTTCTGCTGATAGATCGATCCACTAAGGTTCTTATCATTCTTGTTGATTGCAGTGACGTCCCAAAGTTTGTTCTTTTCTTTATTTCCAAAGGTGATGGATGAAGAGCCTCCAGTTATGTCTAGACCAAACACCAGGGAAAGCAATTGTTCATCAACGGTGAAGCTTTTATCTTGAACCTCTGTTCTGAAGCTTTTTCCCTCATTGGTGATTACTACATTCTTGTAGAAGTCTCTGATGGTTTCTGGGCATAAAGCATCGACCATTGTATCAAACAGATTTTCGAGTCCCCGAATCTTTTTGATTTTGCTAACAATTCGAGTTGAGAGAGTGGAATGTGAAAATCTTTGACAGAAATTATCCAGGCTTGTGGTGATTCCTTCGTCGATGTTGTATCGATCCATGATTTTCTGATTTAGAAATTCTTTGAAAGAACTTTGAATGCTTTGAAGTTGATTGAACAGGATTTCGTCAAGATTGCGTCTTTCAATCGTTTTCAAAATGAGAGTCGTGTCACAATCAATGAGATTTGTAGGGATATACATCTACTTTTTTTCCTAGATTGACACGTGGCTTCGAGTGATTTGTCATGTCAGCCCAAGCGTCAGATGGTAGCTGGAAAGTCTTTTGTTTTTGACCATTTTGTCCTTCATCAGCTTTTGCCGTCTCTGTTTTGTATAGAAGTCAGTTTTCTGAGGATTTTGCAATGTAAGCTGACTTTTCCTGCAAAACAGTTTTAAGTTTTCTTCGGTAACCATATCTTCTTGGGTCCGGCTGGATTGGTTACTGAAGTATAAATTTCAGTTTCCTAGTTGAGAGAATTAAGCCTTCTCAACTCTTTTCTAGATAAACCATTACGCTCAGCCTTAATTGATTTCACAAGGATTCTTTTAGATTTTTCATCTTTGATTTCTTGGTGTAATCCACTAGGTCTTCCAGTAACTTGATGTCTAGAGTTGATACTCTTTGAAGTCTCAAGACTGGGTAGGGGTGGGGGATCATCATTGCTTTTGTCAAATTTACTGAGTATTAACTTTTCAGCAAGTTTTGACATCTCAGTTTCAAGAAACTCATTCCAATCTTTTGCTTTGCCAAGTTCTTTGTCTTTTTGTCTTAACTCCAGTGTGAGTTTTTCAGTTAACTTGACAAGTTCAGAGTTCCTCTGACTGAGTTCAGCGAATGATAACTGAGTTGAAGAATGTACCTTTTCTTGATGATTTGATACGGTTTTAAGATTTGAGTACACAATCTTTTGTTGCTCTAAAGAATCTTCTATATCAATAGTAACTTGCAACAACTTCTTTTCTTCTTCTTCTCTTAGTGATGGAATTCCTCTGGATTTTTCTATATAAATATTGAAGTTTGTATCCACATCATCACTGCTTTTAGGTTCTGGATTTGTATGCAGATTTGTCGCACTGAACCTCTCACATAATTGATCCTGAAAATCAGATATATTTTGCAAACAATTAATCAGGGGGTGAATAAGCCAACTTCTAATTCTAGATGTAGTCATTGAAATTAAACTAGGTGTTTTTACAACTGATACAGTGAAGGGTCTTCAACAACTGGTTTGTAAGATATCCTTGGATCACTTCCAAAAGGAAGAACGGCTCCGATACCAATTTTGGTATCGGAAATAACTGATGCACAGTTCTGGATCTCTTCGTAACAGAAGCACCGCTCTGATACCAATTGTTGGTATCGGAAATAACTGATGCACAATTTTGGATCTCTTCGTAACAGAAGCACCGCTCCGATACCAATTGTTGGTCCCTTGGAAAAGCTAACACAAGTTTAGAGGGGGGGGGGGCGTAAATAAACTTGTCACCAAAAACTTTCCCAAAACTGAAAAAGCCCCAGGAACTGAGTTTTTGCCAAACTCAAACTGATACTCAGCTCAGTTTTGTTCCTGTCCTTTAACTTGTGCGGAGTTCAGCTAACTCAACTGAGTATAAGTCAATACTGACTTATATTTGGTCTTGTTAACTGGCAGCGGATAACTAGCCTTTGTGCAATAGATGTGTTAAAGGAAATCTAGACCTTCTATGTATCAGTTCTATGCCGACTCGGTGTCTGGTGTTTGCTGAGTGATAATGCAACAAATAAAACAAACACAAGTGCATAAAGTAAATCAACACAAGATTTGTTTATGGAAGTTTCGGGTGGTGTAATCCCGTACGTCTCCCCTTCTCCTGTGGTGTAGGAGGTATCACTAGAATCTTGAGATAACCGTTACAAAATCCTAGCACTATGACAGTCCTTCACGACACCCTAGTTTCACTGTCTACACAAAATGAAGAAAGGTTAGATTGCTCCCTTCACTCTGCACACTGATCTTTCGGAGGTGGAATTGCTCTTTCACCAGCTCACCACAAACACAAACACAAACACAGTCCTCAGACTGCACCAACAGCTGTGGCAACCAAGTTGCAACCGTATGAAGAAAGGTGGAATTGCTCTCTTCAAACTATGCACAGCCAACCCTTTTTCACAAAGGTTAGGTTTAGAATTAATCAAGATATTAATTCAGTGAGCTGTCTGATTCTTCTGTATGTGACTTTGTAGCTCCAAGATGCCTTCTTTCCCCCTTAATGGGTTACTGGATCTTTCTTTGAAATCTTCAAGGCAATTCCGTTGGCTTCCCCTTTTCTAGATATATATGATATGATTTTCTGGATCTGGATCTTTGGATATGTGCTTGTAAAGCTCTTTTTTTTATCCTTCTCTCTCCCTTCAAATGATTCTCTTGTGTATTTATAGGGGTGATGTAACGGTCACTAGCTCTTATAGCCGTTACACTTTTCGTTTAGCCAACGTTCATATGTACGATCTTTGTCGTATTGATAATTCAAATTCAACAAGGCCTTAACTCAGTTTTCTACTCTTCTTCAAAACTGAGTACCTTGTATACTTAACATCTGACTTTAATTGACTAAGTCAGAGTACACCATTCAGTTTCTTCTTTTCCTGGTAACTGATAATCTTTGTCCTTAAGATTATTCAGTTTTACATGATCTATAGTTCAGTAGGTCACCACAGACTTGCCTGAATCCTGACTTATAGTCACGACTTAATCAGCTTCTAACTGAGTTTGCTACCTCAGTTCTTCGATCTTCTCGAATCGAGTCCGTGTCCCTCGTTCTTCGTCTTCTAGATAAGCCAACCGAGTTTGTGACCCTCGCCGAAATTATCTTCTTCGTTCTTGCATTACCGAGTTTGAACCCTCGATTCTTCGTGTGCATACTCGTTTTCTTGTTGTGACTCATTTGTTCGCCTAGTTCCTATTCTATTACAATGCTTGTCCGAAACAACCTATACAAGGTTCAGACTCTAGATAGAACTTATACATTTTATCTCTAGACCATTTCTTGCTTCTTCTTTCATTATGCACTATAACAGTTAGTTATGACTTCATCATCATGGGTTGTAAGTGATTTGTCTAATTACGTGACGAATCATCATCAAAATACAAATAATATTTTCAACATTCACGTTATAAAAATGACACAACTTAAGGACGTCAGTCCACTGATGTTCCTCCTTCAAAACCACGTTGGTATTCATGGAGGAACACCAGTGGGGATGACGTTTTGTTTAGTAGAAAAAATATTCAATAAATAGATGTCAAAAGTAATTTGATATATGCCAATAAAACCCGCCTAAAAATTCCTTGAACACCAGTGGGGATGACGTTTTGTTTAGCAGAAAAAATATTCAATAAATAGATGTCAAAAGTAATTTGATATGTGCCAATAAAACCCGCCTAAAAAAATTAAAAGAATAACGATGATGACAAACACAACTTGCAACTTGATTTGAAATATCCTTATGACCCACTATTCAATTGAATAAGAACCATTGAATTTTTAAGCATATGTCACCAAATTTCAGTTGGTGTTTTATTTTTTTGTTTTGGCATGTCTTCTGGACTCTACACTGGAGTCTATTTAAGAGTTGTCCTACATGCATGTCGCATATATTCGACCAAATTAAAATGGTAGAAGAAGCCGCAACAAGAATCAATTAAACTGTCTCTATTAGGTCATTCGTAGCAGAAGCTTAATATGGTGTCCTATTCCTAAAATGAAAATAAAAAATAGAGTTTTACCCCAAATAGCTCCCACAGCAGAGTCACTATCCCTATTTATTTTTAGAGATATGAACAGTGCATCTCTACTTGTGGGGATGCATTATTCACGTCCCTAAAAATATTTAATTATTAAAAATTATAGGGATAGGGATGCTGTTGTAGTGAAATAATAAATATTTAATGTGTATCAATATGGTTGTGATGTAGAATATGTATTATTTAATATTATTTGAAATATTATAGGGATAATGATAGAGATGCTGTTGTGAAGGTTTTTAAATTAAGATGTTGTAAAATAGGAATATGTATTATTTTATATTATTTTAGAGATAAAAAATGATGCACCTGATGAATACCCTTAGTTGTTTATCACGCGTTGTTTTGATTACAAACAAAATTGCTAGTGTCGTTTTTCAAACACCTTATTGCACTGGCCAGACTATAAACAGCTAGCTACCATATGATTTCTTAAAAGGGTCTTTAACAGCACCACCCTAAACATATTTGGGTAAAAAAAACACATAAGATTAAAAATAGAGATATAATGAATTGCATTTAAGGACAATTATAGATTTACTGTGAAAAATGTCAAGAATGTTAGAGATAAAATGTATAAGTTCTAGGCAAAACGAAAATTTATAAGTTCCGGACTAAGATGTTAGAGTAGCAACGAAAATTTAGAAGAAGCAAGAAATGGTCTAGTTCTAGTGGATGCTATCACTAAGAAACCTTCAGCTATCAACGAAAATTTTAGTTCTAGTGGATGCTATCACTAAGAAACCTTCAGCTCAATGATGGACAACACGAAACGAAACTTATTAACAACCCTACCATCAATATCAAGAATGTTAGAGTAGTTTAAGAACACTTCCGGACTTAGATAGGGTTTGAGAGTAGTTGATTGGAACATTTCTCGGCTATTACTTTTAAACGTTAAATCTTCCGTGTTATCTTAGTCATTGTAGAAATAGACTCGTTAGTTATAAATAACTTTCCCAAATATTGTGTTGATCTGAACTAAAGACGATGCTAGTTTTGGTACTTGACTAGATTCCCTTTGGGATTACGACCTTGCTCGCCAGTTATACTATAACTGACTCCGTACTCAGTCGATTAAAGTTGGTATGATATAACAGCCATCAACCCATACTGACCAATTAAGAAGATCTCCTTGATTATCCAAGATCCGAAAAGTGTCACACGTATGAAATCGGATCGTACCCGTGTCTAAGTATAAAACAATACTAGTAGCTGAAGGTTATACTCTTTTTCTCCGGTTACGAAGATTAATACTATATGAGCTTTGCTTGTTGTACTTGTAGCGGTTACAAACGGTATATATGCTTCTGCATCAGTTTTATGAGCTTTGCTTGTTGTACTTGTGCAGATCACTTGTTAATAAGTTTCGTTTCGTGTTGTCCATCATTGATCTGAAGGTTTCTTAGTGATTGCATCCATTCTTGATGTTCATAGGTGCCCATCTTCATTCAATGATTAGCTTTTTGAATAAAAATATTAACAAAACATATCCACACCAGAAGAGAAGAGCTAAACAAACATTTGTACTGATTTCGAATTGCATTACATATTCAGTCAACCTTAAATATATACAAAATTCAATTCTCTCATGTTACAATGTGTATATTTTATCATCTGCTACAGCAGATCCACCATTTTAATAACAAGATAATCTTTATCATACACTCAATACAATATGTATGGCAGATTTGAACAGCAGCAGGCAAGTGATGTGATCAGTGTACTTAAACAGAAAGTAGAGGGAAATTAAGGGGATATTAATCAAGCCTTTACAGGTACAGAACAAGAAGTAATAGAAACGCAGCTTTTCAAGCGATGGAGAATGGCATTTCGAGTGATGAGAGATGAATGAGCAGTGAGTGGTAGGCCGTCCTTAACGCATTCATCGTACCTTTGTAAAGCCAATACAATTTCACTGAAATCAGGCCTCTTGGAGGGGTTTGCTGCCCAACATTGCTTTATTAAGTGTGCTAGTGCTGGTTGACAGCTTGCTGGCAATGGCGGCCTTTCGTTCTGTAACAAGAAGAGATCCATGTACAAGAAACGTTTACAATATTGACTCGTATTGAGGTATAATGTACAAGACTAGTTAAAAAGACAAAAAGTCTGATAAATTTCTGACCCATATTCCAAAATTCAAACTTTAAGCAAATGAAACCAAGAAAGCAAGAATTTTGAACCAAGAAACCAACCTTCTCTGCCACAGCAAATGCAGCTTGGACAGGAGTCATACCCTGAAAAGGGAGCAAAGCTGTGGTTAATTCCCACAGAACTATCCCAAAGCTGTACACATCGACTTTTCGCGTATAAGGTTTGTCTTTGATCATCTCTGGAGCCATCCACCTATATGTCCCCATATTTCCTTTAGCTTCATGACATTGTGTCTCCAGACACGACGTTCCGAAATCCGCAACTTTTACTCTCATCTCATCATTTAAAAGCAGATTGCTTGATTTGAGGTCTCTATGGATCACCCCTTGTGAATGAAGATACTCCATTCCTCTTGATATGTCAAGGGCAAGTCTAAGAATGGTTTCTGTTGAAAGAGAATATGGCTCTTTCTTGTTTAGGTACATCCTTAGTGTCCCTTGAGACATGTATTCAGTGATGATACAGTAAACTGGAGGCTTTTTACAAGCTGCAATAAACTATTTAAACACAAAACGATATATATGTGAGCTTTTTTCAATGAATTTTAAGCCTAAAAAACGCGCAAAACAGTACTAAACAACAAAAATTTCAAAACAACACAATCAAACACTCGAAAAGAAATAACCTGCACGATATTCGGATGATAAAGGCGCGAAAGCAGAGCAACTTCAGATTTGAATTGCTGTTCAAGCTTAGTTCTTGTTTCTTCATTATGTGTTGGAACTCTAACCATTTTCACAGCCACTGCTCTTTGCTGATAAATTCCTCTGTATATTCTACTATGAGCACCAGAAGCAAATTTATTACCAATAAATAACTGAGAAAGATCAGCCGTCCATTCTTCTTGATCATCCTTTGATACTTCCCAGCTGTCCACATTTTCAGAATCCAATATCATAGACCATGACTCCATACTATCAAATCTCCTCCTCTCCATGTTATCACGATCATTATTCGAAAAGGTTCTGGAAGATGAAGGGATTGGTACTGATTTACTACTACTCCTTTGTTTTCTCAATTTAAATGCATTAAAACATGAGGTACCCATTGCAAAATGTTCTTTTTTTTATGGTAAAAATCAATGCTTTATTTATTGTTTCAAGTGTTAGAACACTTGGAGAAAAAAAGCTACTGTTTTCATTCTGTAAGTATGAATTGATTTCAAGAAATGCATGAACTGATCCAGAAACATGGGTCCCACCTCCTAATTTGAAGGCCCAGAATCAACTCTGTTTTCATGTATTCCTATATAAAACAAAAAAATAACCCCTCATAATCTAAATCAACTCAGAGACAACATAGACAGCTCTGTTTACATGAATTGTCCAAGAGTTTACAAGGGAAAAGGAGAAAAAAGATAAGATGAGATGAATACATAATAGTGGTGATAAAAAAGGGTATAAAATGAAGAAAAAATACCACAAAAATGATGTAGCAACGTGAGGCCATAGACATATTAAAAGATGTAAAAGTAGTTTAAACTCAGGGGCATTGAACTGCAAAGAAGGAAAAAGGTCTCAGGAAGGTCCCGTGAATATATTGTTAAATAGTTTGTTTGAGATGTTGGAAAAAGAAAAAGAGAGTTTTAAATCACTTTTTTGTGGTAGGAATCCTGACTCCTGCCTTGTTCAGTTACCTGATATTTTCCTTTTTCGAAACAGGTAATATGCTCGGCCGACTTGGACACGTCTTGTTGGGGAAATACTCGTGTGTGGTTTCTCCACACATATAGTGACGCCTAGTATTTTCATATGAACCACGCATTTTTATTTTGTATTTAAAATATGTAGTTTTGATCGTTTCACCCGTCATTTCATCTTAAAATCTACTCTCCACCTAAGCCGTCTTGTTGGCGTTCACCCATCAAATCTTAAGTATATTGCTGTTCACACATCAATATACTACATCCGTCCATAAATTATAATTAGTTTGCGGATTTTACGCATAAATAATAGTCCCTTTGCATAACAAATTTTAACTTATAAAAGTAAGAGCTTAAGCTCATCCTACAGTGGTAAGTTCACTGCGCTTACCCTATGCCGGTGGAAGGTCCAGGGTTCGATCCTCCCCTTCATTTCGTTTCCGAAAAAAAAAAAAAAAAAAAAACTTATAAAAATAAGAAACGAAGACCTATCAATAACCCCGGCCTATGAAGTTGGTCTAAAATCACCGGAAAGATGGCTATTTTTCTAGATTGCAAAACATCACATGTATGGATATGTTGATACGGGATATGTGTTTGTACGATTTTTAAAAATATAATATACAGGTACATATAAGGCATAATGGTAAATATTGAAAATATAAATACCAAACCGTGCATTAGAAAACCATAAGGACTAAATAAATAATACTAAAATAGCTATAGTAAACCAATTTTTAGGGGCTATCTTAATTTTTAATACTCAATTTTTAGTATAGTTCATCATTCACGTATCTAAATTATGAATATACATATATGAATCCCGTATCCAATTTTTGAAATAACGAATTTGCTCTCAGGTGTGTATTATATGTATTGGATGTGTATATCAGACACGAGACACACTATAAAACAGAAGTATTTATGAATCACAACTATGTACTGTTGAGAAGTCCTCTGCAGTTTTAGTGTGAGAGTTTATGAGTGACATAGGTGAGAACGATCACCATACACATGACATTTATCGGGCTTCATACAGAATAATGAATGTCACCTTAGCACATAAGCTGACATGGACTCAACTTAATAAACGAGACTAATCTTCAACATGACACAGATTATCCCTATATCTTTCAACCGATATGATGTAGATAGTCATTTGTTTTTTTACGGCCGACATAACGCATATCGTCATTTGTCCTAGTTTATCTTTAATTCAAAAGTTCAAGTAAATGCTTTTATTAATGACGTTTCCGAAAGGGAAAAGAAAAAAAGCAAAGCCTTTAATTAAATTGATTTATTGTTCCTTAAATCCTAGGTAACTACTTAATATTAAAAAACACAAGAGCATTTTGAGTGGACACTTATACTATTATTATAAATTGTAAGGGGATTCACAATATGAACATTTAAGGGCATCGAATCTGGATCCTCTGATGTAATACAGAATCCCTCGTCTTTAAATTTTTTATTTTTTTATTTTAAGGTTTGGCTTGAACGATGGATTCTACCCCACCCCCTCCCTCAACGAGAAGACTCCGGTTCCAATACACACACTCTCTTTCACATAATACACTTTTATCGTGTGTGAGATGGAATGGTTGTAATGTATGGCATAACCTTACTACAACGGTTGTATTATAAAATTTGTCTCCCTCAATACACACATGTGTGTAAACCCTATGCAGAGGCTCTAAGAGTATCAAACTACATCTATCTTCGCATTAAAAATACCTAATACCTGCTATTTTTAAATATTGTTGTAGTATCCTGATAAATTTAACGGGCTGCCTTTTGGTACCCTTTACATACTATACACCCTATCTATTGATCATCAATTATTTTTTATAAATCAAAGTTTTTTAATCTTCCATTTATAACCCTCCTTGATGTGAGTCTCTCCTTCGATTACAAAAAAGAGTCAGATTGTGGGCCAACGTATCCAACTAAATGGGCCGTGAGGCCATGCTGAAGAAACCATATATTTCCCGCCAGAATCTTCTACTGCCAATTCTTATACAGCATATAACTCATGACTTCCTTTTGAGTTTTTGAAGACGGTGGAGTTTGCACCCTCCTGTTCCGTATCCAGTAAGTAGTAAGATTTAAGAAGCTTCAAAGTTCAATCCATTTCTTTATCGCGAATTTCTGATATGTTACTTCATTTGTTCTCCAGATACAAGGAAACAAACAATCGGATTCCTGAGGTTTATCCTGTCACTCGGAAATTGAAGGTACTTTTAATTTGAATTATTTTTAAGAAAACAAACGATCGTGTTTTCCGTCCGGAAAACTGTTGATACGTCACTGTTTTTTTGCTTTTTAATCGAATCGTCTTCCGCTTCCGCCTTTCTGCAGTAGTTGTTTATGTTGATTTTTGATTGATTGCCTGTTAATGATCCCTCGCCGAGGATTTGCCTGGTTTTCGAGATGTAGAAACTTCTGCATCCAGGATCTTATGTTAATTTTGAATTTAGGTTGCAGTGTTTACAATTTTGTGTTGTAATGGAGATCGAGGAGAACCGCAATATGAAGATGGTGAAACGCGGGAAAACTTCTGTATACACTTCTCACCTTAAGTATCTTCTTGCTGAAATGATAATTTACTTGATTTTCTCTGATTTTCCGAATAACTATTGGTATTTAATAGGATAAGGAAGCATCTGCAGCAGATGATGAAAGTATGGCCATTATAGGTGAAGAAGATGGCGACATCATCATGGTATCTAAAGAGATGCAGCTGGAAATTGCTCGAATTCATGAGAAGATTGAACGTTTTACTCAATTGGTATGTCTCTGATCTATTTGTCATAAACTACATGATGCCTCCAGTAATAAAAAAAGAAAATTCTGAAAGGAAAAGGAGACAGGAAAATCTGTATCATACCAATTCACTTGATTTAATGTCATTTTGTGTTCTTAGAGATGTAAACTGCATTTTCGAAGTTTTGAAGAATTATTTTAACATGATGAATCATATGTTTTGCATCCGTTTTACGTGTAATTGATGGTGGAGTTATGTGCCTCTGGTTTTCCACTTGTGAAGGTGTCTGAACTCCTTGAATCAGGGAAGTCAATGCTGAAGGAACTGAGTAACCAATTTGAAGAAAAAATAATCTTGTAAGTCCATCATAAACCTGTTATTAGCTCTCCCTAAAGACTCATAAATTTCATGTTTAAGATGGCTTTTTCTGAAGCTATGTTAATGTTCAGGATACACAAGGAACAGATGGATAAGTGGCAGGAGGAGATCAAGGAACTGCGATTGATTGATGCGTCGAATCAGGAGGCGTTTGTTGTTCTGGAAAATGCTAAAAGTCTGTTTCATAATATCAACAATGGCTCTTGAGGTGATTTTGTTATTGACTTGGATTATAAATTTTGTTCAGCACGTTACTTGTAGCTAAATACTACTAGTAAGTATCATCTGCACAGAAGCAGAACAGTTGTTGATTTTGAACAAGTAAAAAAGATTGCTGTATTTCTGGTACCAAGAATGTTTTGCAGGGGTATTGATTCCCTATTTTGTTTTCATGATGTTTGAATAGAGACAATCGAATCTGAATGCATTGAAAAGAAACTAATTTCAACATCTGACATAATTGATTCTTGTGAAGAAACTACAAAAATAAAGCCTGGATGGCATTTCCCCAGCAACAACCAAAACTTGTCTGCTTCTGTATGTGGAATGTCAGGATCTTTGGTAATAATATGAGCAAAGTTTGTGGGCACAAAGCCAGGTGCTACACAGTTTGCACGAGTATTCGGTCCCATTTCAACAGCAAGGGCCTAAAAAGTCATGAAATGAAGTGACTACCATAGATAACAATGTGAGAAAGAATGTATAAGCCAAAGATTGATACCTATAATAGCCCAAGAAGAGCAGTTTTGATCACCCTATACATTGCCATTGAAGCATAAGGTTGAAAGCCACTGATGTAAGAGATGATAACAACTGATGAACCCTTCCGTAAATGAGGAGCTGCTTCCTGATATAAAAGGAATGCACAAAAGGCAAAACCATCGTGGTTACATGACTCCAATCATGCACACACACGCTCTCTCACACACATACAAATACAGGAAATACTTGTATGTAGAGTCTTTATTTGCACTGACTTGTTGGGTGATGACACGTCTTTTTACACATATGTCACCCATCCGAAGTTCTGGTGCAATAGACTATCTCTACCTAAGAATCACCCACGGACACATAAGAGAAAACAAAACAACGACAATTGTAAAGTCCTTCAATCAAAACAAGTGAAAATTCCATCACTCAAAAGCTTTGCCATTACGACAGTAGCAGCAGCTACATTCGAAAAGACTTTCTATGCAAGTAAAATTGTTAAATCAGGTTCTTAGTCAGCTTTCTTATTAATCTTTTATTAGATTTATTAGTGTTTTATTGATTGTTTATTAGTCCTAATTATTGTATAAATTAGTGGCTGAGCCTTTCCTACTTTCTTGTAGCTTTTTAGCAAGTGGAACACTGTCCAACTAGCCGTTGGAACAGTGTCCACTGCTTTTTGCTTTCTAGCCGTTGAGCATTATAAATAGAAGTGGAATGTCTCCTAAAATGTAATGAGCTTCTATTCTAAATAATAAGAATACTTTTTCTCATTGCTTTAATTCTTACATGGTATCAGAGACTTAGGTTCTCTTTCACTCCTTTTTTCGAAAAAATTCAAAATCTCCTCTCTTTCCTTTATGGCTGCATCTACTGCCACAAGTGCTACTGAGATGAATAATTCTGAAACTCCCATTATCTCTGGGGCAGTGTATAGGCTCAATGGGAAGAACTACCTCAAGTGGTCCCAATTTGTCAGAACTTATTTGAAGGGAAGGGGGAAAATAAGTCATCTTCTTGGTTCTGGTCCTTCTCCTTCTGATCCCAAATACTCCAGCTGGGACGAAAAAGACTCCATGGTGATGTCCCTGGCTATGGAGCTCGATGATTCCGTAAATCGGTGATACCGTATGTTCTTTGAATCGCTAAAGCTATTTGGGATCATGTCAAACAAACCTACTCTAAGGTAAATGATGCTGCCCAAATCTATGAGATAAGAGTAAAGATTCAAAATACTAAACAAGGTAACAAATCTATCATTGAATACTCTGGTCTTCTCTAAGTTCTGTGGCAAGAACTTGATCATTATCAATGCATCAAAATGAAAGATATTGATGATGCTGCTACTTTAAGAGGAATGATGGAAAAAGAGAGGGTCTTTGCCTTTCTTACTGGTTTGAATCAGGATTTTGATCCTGTCAGGGTTCAAATTCTAGGGAAGGAAGACCTTCCTTCTTTAAGTGAAACCATCTCGATTGTTAGAACTGAAGAGAGTAGGAGAAGTGTCATGATTGACACCAATCCTACAGAAAGTTCAGAAAGTTCTGCTCTAATAGCTGGACAAAAGAATCAAGGATATCCTAAGACTAATGAGTCAACAGGATATCCAGAAAAGAAGTTCCCTCCTCAAAGGGAGAATGTTAAATCTGACAGAGACAATCTGTTTTGCTCTCATTGCAAAAAAAGCAGACACACTAAGGAGTTTTGTTGGAAGTTGCATGGGAGACCAGGCAAAAACAATGCCCTGGCACATGCTGTGAACTCCAATAAATCTGACAGCAATTCTCAAAGGGCAGATCATGCTCCTACTGGTCAAAACTCTTCTCTTGGTCAATCTGAGATTGAGAAATTGAGGAAGTTCCTAGATACCTTGGAAAATCCATCCTCTTCTATGGTTTTTTCAGGTATGGCCTCCCTCAATCTCTTAAATCAAGGGGTTACTAAGGGTTGGGTGGTTGACTCTGGAGCTACTGATCATATGACACCTTCTATTGAGTCATTCACTGAGTATATTCCCTGTGATACTAGCAAATACATCACTGTGGCTAATGGTGTCTCAGTCAAAATTGATGGTACAGGGAATGTAACCTTGAATGAGTCAGTAGTGTTAAAAAATGTTCTTCATTTACCTGAATTGGCTGCAAACCTGGTATCTGTCAAGAGATTGACATCTGACTCTAATTGTTATGTTTTATTCTCGACTAATTACTGTGTGATTCAGGAGTTAACAACAATGAGGAGGATTGGTCTTGCTAGAAGTAAGGGTGGACTCTACTATGTTAAAGATCAGAAGGAAGACAAGGAAGTTTTTGAGCAATTATCTATGTTCTCTAAGACTAACAGTGATAAAATCATGTTGTATCATAGGAGACTAGGACATCCATCATTTCAAATTTTAAAGCATTTGTTTCCTAGTCTTTGTAAGGGTTCAAATGTTGGTAAATTTAAATGTAATGAATGTGAGTTTGCTAAACATCAAAGAGTTCATTATCATGCCTTATCTAACTTATCTCTTAATCCTTTTGATCTTATTCATAGTGACATATGGGGCCCCTCCATTGTTCCAAATGTGAATGGTGCCCACTGGTTTGTGACCTTTATTGATGATTGCACTAGAACAACTTGGATATACTTGCTGAAAAACAAGTCTGACTTATCCAATGTGTTTCCTGTTTTTTATAATATGGTCTTAACCCAATTTGATATTAAGATCAAAAGGTTAAGATCTGATAATGCAAGGGACTACTTTAACAAATCTCTAAGTCCTTATATGGAGGAAAAGGGGATTATACATGAGTCCTCCTGTATTCACACCCCCCAACAGAATGGGGTGGCTGAAAGAAAGAACAGACATTTATTGGAAACTGCTAGAGCTCTTCTGTTTCAAATGAATGTACCTAAATGCTATTGGGGTGAGGCAGTCTTAACTGCTGCTCATCTTATCAATAGGTTACCCACTAAAGTATTGGAAAAGAAGAGTCCTATTCAGACTCTAACAGCTACCTTTCCATCCTTTTTGATGTCCGAGGGTGTACCACCAAGTGGTCTTTGGATGTGAAGTTTTCACTCACATACATTCTCCCAACAGAGGGAAGCTTGATCCCAGAGCTCTAAGGTGCATCTTCATTGGGTATTCTAACACTCAGAAAGGGTATAAGTGTTATCACCCATCTACTAAGAAATACATCATCTCTAGGGATGTGACTTTCTATGAAATGAATCCTTACTACACTGATAAGTCCCTAATTCAGGGGGAGATGCCCACAACAGATAATGAGAAAGACATGTATCTTCTTGATATGCCTTCTATATCAGTAGAAAATAATGACCATGTTCCTAGCAATAATACTCAAATATCTCCTAATGTAATATCCAATGAGGATACTACTGAAAAGGAGCCCATTATTTATACTAGAAAAAACTGGAAAAGGTTACAAGATATTGTTCCTATAGAAGAAGATATGGTTACTGAATCTGCCTCCAATATGGAGGGACCGTCAGAATCCATTCTTCCTATAGAAGAACAAACTACCTCTAGTTCTTCTAAACCTGATAGTGGCAATGCAAGTCCTGAAGACTTGCCTATTGCTAAAAGGAAAAATGTGAGGGCTTGCACCCTTCATCCCCTATACCCTATGAAGAACTTCCTGTCATATCACAGGATATCAAAAAATCAGAAGAAGTTCATGAAAAATCTGTTAGACAGTCCCACACCAAGGGGATTGTCTGAAGCTTTAATGGATGAAAAATGGGTTAATGCCATGAAAGAGGAAATGAAAGCCCTTGAAAAAAACAAAACTTGGGATCTTGTTGATCTTCCAAGAGGGGCAAAGACTGTGGGATGTAGATGGGTTTATACCATCAAGTATAAGTCTGATGGGACAATTGAAAGATATAAAGCCAGATTATTGGCTAAAGGTTATACACAAACACATGGCATAGACTACTTTGATACCTTTGCTCCTGTGGCAAAGATGAATACAGTCAAGATTTTGCTATCATTGGCTGCAAATCTGGACTGGAAATTACATCAATATGATGTGAAAAATGCCTTTCTCCAAGGAGATCTGGAGGAAACCATCTTTATGGATATACCTCCAGGTTTCCAGATTGAAAAAGGGAAAGTATGTAAGCTGAAAAAGGCACTTTATGGACTAAAGCAGTCCCCCAGGGCCTGGTTTGGAAGGTTCACTAATGCTATGGTGAGTCTTGGCTATAAACAAAGCCAAGGGGATCATACCCTGTTTATCAAATTAAATTCACAAGGGAAAAATTTCATTCTCTTGGTTTATGTAGATGATATTATCATCACTGGTAATGATGTTGAAGGAAATACAAAGTTGAAAGGCTTCCTATGTTCTGAATTTGATATCAAAGAACTAGGGAAGCTAAAATACTTCCTAGGTATTGAAGTTATGTATTCTGAACAAGGGATCTTTATCTCCCAACAGAAATACATTCTGGATTTACTGAAGGATTGTGGCAAAACAGGGTGCAAACCAATGAAAACTCCTATTGATTACACCCGGGACCGCCTTGCACCTAAAGATGAAGAAGTGGACAAAGGAGCCTATCAAAGGCTAGTGGGAAGGTTGATATATCTATCTCACACTAGGCCCGATATAGCCTTTGCCGTCAATATGTGAGTAGTATATGCACTCCCCAAAGAAGTGCCATCAAAATGCTGCTGAGAGGATTGTCTACTACCTCAAAAGTTGTCCAGGAAAGGGGGTTCTCTTCAAGAAAAATGACCACAGAGGTTTGGAGGCCTACACAGACTCTGATTATGCTGGCTGTATTGATGATAGGAGATCTACATCTGGCCATTGTGTGTTCTTGTTTGGTAATCCTGTTGTATGGAGGAGTAAAAAACAAGGGGTGGTGTCTAGATCAAGTGCTGAAGCAGAGTTTAGAGCCCTAGCTATTGGTGTCTGTGAACTTCTATGGTTAAAAATCATCCTGGATGACCTGAAAATTCGAGAGGCAAACACCTATGGTGCTACATTGTGATAACCAATCTCGCTATGGATATTTCACTCAACCCCGTTCAACATGACAGAACAAAACATGTTGAGGTGGATAGACATTTTATCAAGGAAAAGCCGGACGGTGGCCTCATCAAGCTCAAGTTTGTCAACTCTCAAGATCAAATTGCCGATATCCTAACTAAAGGGCCGCCTAAGAAATCCTTTGATTATCTTCTGGCTACTACTTTGTACGGCCCTTTAAGACTCATATCTTTTACCTGAATCGTTGTCTCTATCAAATTCTTGCTGTGCTGTGCTGTGCATTTGACACATGACATGCCCATACAATTGCCTCGATTCCTGATGTGGTCGCAATCTCTGGGCTGCAACATCCACGTTTTTACGCCCAATGAGTAGATACCCAGTTATCCACCTCGATTCAATGAGACGGATCATGCTTACAAGGACTTATCTACAACTTTACATTCCCATATTTAGATATAGAGAGCATCACATAATCAGCAACAATACACGCTATTATGTAGTATCAACCATCAAGTATACACATTAAATCTAGTCAACACCAGCATAACACTCCATTTCTACAAGAATATGAACCACAAAAAGATCAAAGTTGCACAAACCTAAATATCACCAGGTGAAACCATTTGATAAAAGGATATAGACCGAGCCCAACATTCTGAGAATTTTCTTAATCCAACAACCCTTCTAACTAGGTTAACTGAAGAGCAATTGATAACTAGCTTAAGGAACGTCCGGTGGTTCATCTGCCGGTTAAGTGGACTCCTCCATCTCCTGGTAGGTTCAAGCTTAACATCGATGATAGTGTTGGGCAAACAATGTGCTATGGAGGTGGTATTGTAAGAGATAGTCAGGGAAATTTATGCATGGCTTTTCATAAACCCGTGGATTCTGTAGATGAGCTCTTTGGGCAGAATGCTCGGTGTTACTTTTTGGGATTTCTCTATGCAAAGAATACAACCTTACACCAGTCGTCGATATAGAATCAGATTCACAAGTGCTTCACAAGTTGGCGGTGACTAACTAAACTATGGGAGGATGGCCTATATGCACTCTGCTGGCAAAGATTTATCATCATGGGAATCATCGTGTGTTTATTCTTGTCTATGTTATGCTTATTGAGCATATTATTCAATATTTACGCCATCAATTCCCGGTCAAAGATCTAAGGACGCTCACCTACTTCCTTTGCATCAAGGCTTTACGCACTCATGATGGTCTTTGTCTAAGTCAAATGCATATACATTCTTCAATTACTGCAGAAAGCTGGTCTAGACAATGCAAAACCGTGCCAAACCGCCATGGACTCAATAAGTTTGATGGTAATCCTTCCTTTGATGCGTCTCTTTACCGTATAGTATTGCCAGAGGTCTTCAGTATCTAAATTTAACTTGTCCACTCCACACAGTGCCTTCGTTGTACACAAAGTAAACAAATAAATTTATGCATACGCTCCCACCCAAACTCATTGATAGGCCGTTAACAAACGTATATTGTGTTATCTTAAATATTCTATCTCCGATGGCTTTTTTTTTTTTTTTTTTCATTTCTCGTAAATCATCTATACACCTTGAGGCTTATTTTGATGCCGATTGGGCCACTGACCAAGATAATCGTTGTTCCATTGGTGCCTATTGTATTTTCCTCTGTGCAAATTTAATTAGCCGTCGCAACAACCAACAACAACTTACTGTTGCCAAAAAATAATACAGAAGGTGAACATAAATAGAAAATCTTACTCTTCAATTGAGTGGGAAAAATGCTTTTTTCTTTACGGTTAAAAGTGAGCATTTTTAAGGCCATTCTAGGGATCACGGTGGCTGTAGTCGGTGCCATGTAGGTAGCTTTTGTAACCTTTTTTTTTTAGAAAAGTTTGTTGATCATTGTGTTGCTGTCACTTAATAACAGATCCTTTCTTAAAAAAAACAAAAGTACTTTCCACTCCAAACAAAAAAAAATACACATCTACTCCTACTGTTCCAAAAAATATACAATGGTCAGGACAATTTAGGACATGATGATTCTAAACCAATAGTATTTTAGCATTTAATCTTTTTTTAGAAAGAAAAAAAACTACCTATTCAAACAAAATTTAATTGGTTGAAATATGCCGACATGGTGTGTATTTAAGTTTAAGAAGGTCAAACACTCTTTCAATAAAACTAGGCCAAGGGGTAAGCTGTGAATTCATAAAAAAAAAAAAAAATATGATAAATTGATAGTAAATATATTGAAAGGGACTGATTTTATAAGACACAACATTGAATTGGTCGAAAAAGTCTCGCTCTCATTTTTTTCAAAAGCAAACACTATATTACAACTATCTTACATTATTGGTTGCTTTTAAAAGTTGCCAATCATAGGAAAAAGCAACTTTGAGCAGGACAAACATAAAATACATACAGACAATCTACCGTCGCACCACACCTCGGGTTTACATCCAACTTTGTAGAAGTCGAATATCCACATTCGACCTCTACAAAATCGGATGTTGTCTTATAAAAGTAGATCTAAAAGTAGATTGAGTGTGGTGCCCATTACCGACTGCTTTGCTGGAAGAAAAGGGATTCTTGAAAAGAAGAAGAAACTAACAAAATCAAAGCCTGGAGGGCATCCCCCCAGCAACAGCCAAAACTTCTCCGCTTATGTACGAGGCATCATCCGAAGCCAAAAATGCAGTAGCCGCAGCCATGTCTCCTGTGGTCCCGAGCCTCTTAACTAACGTCTTCTCCTCTAGGCCCTTCTTCTACAAAAACAAATGTGATCATACATAGGTAATCCATTGTTTCATTTAAGTAATTGGAAGAAGAAAAGAAAAAAAAACACTAACTAGTCCACCGTGAAATTTCAGATCTTACAATATCAGGATTTCGGGTAACAAAATCAGCAAAGTTTGTGGGCACAAAGCCAGGTGCTACACAGTTTACACGAGTGTCCGGTCCCATTTCAGCAGCAAGGGCCTACATAAAGCCATGAAAAGAAAGTGACTGACTTGACTACAAAGCAGAAGATAGATAACTCTGTGTACAAAGAATGATTGATGATACCTTTGTTAGTCCAAAAAGGGCAGTTTTGGTCACTCCATACATAGCCATTGGAGCAACAGGTTGATAGCCAGCTAGAGAAGAGATGAGAATAACTGATGAACCCTTCTGCAAATGAGGAGCTGCTTCCTGATATTAAAGGAATGCACCAAAGGCAAAAACGTCACACAGAGACACATAAAACAAAACAAAAGAAAACAAAACAATGACAATTGTAATGTCACTCGAACAAAACAAGTGAAAATCCCAATCAACTCCAATAAACATTGCGATAATAGCAACAGCAAATAGCTATGTATAGCTAAATGATGATATACATACTTGCAAAATCAGGATGGAAGATTTGACATTGATCTCCCATAGCTTGTCAAGGACAGATTCTTTTGTTTCTAGTATAGTATCAATACTCGGATTCGCTGCAGCATTGGACACAACCACATCTATTTTCCCATATTTCTGCAAGAAAACAGAAATTTTTAGTTCCAATTTGCGTCCTTTTGAATAAACTGTGCTCTCCATTCTCAAAAAAAAGATATAAATAAAAAAAACATCGCTCACCGTTCATACAAATAAGAGCAATGTGGAACAAAACAGGGGAATAACCAAATAATTGAATCACTGAACTTATTGTTAAGGGGGTGACTAAATCATGCACCAAAATGAAAGTAGGAAGCAAACATGTGAACAAAAAAAGGATGATACGAAAAAATAACCTGTTCTGAAAAGTAAAATCAAATGCTGACAAAAGGAAAAGGAAAAAGAAAACGATGGAGTTTCAGGCTTATGAACGAGAATAACAGGAGTTGGAGATTCTTCCTAGTCCTTTTCAAGACAAAACAAGACCTTGTACCTGGCACGCTATTTCAAAGGTATGGCTTACGTTGTTTCTTTATACGTTATACTATCTGGGCTAATCCAAAGGCTAGAGAAAGATTACAACCTACTTACTAACCATTGAAATAGTACACCTTATGATTCATAAGCTTGTTCTCCCCCTTCCCCCCCACCCACACACACACCACAGAAAAGCCTTGAAAATTCTACTACTGCTTTCCCATGACCACTTAAGACTCATATCCTTTACCTGAATGGTTGTCTCTATCAAGTTCTTCCTGTGTTGTGCATTTGACACGTGACAAACCAATCCAATTGCCTCGATTCCTCGTGCTCGCAATTGTTGGGCTGCCTCATCCACATTTTTCTGCCCAAAAAGTAAATACAAAGTTACGATCTTGATTACAAAGTAAAGACATTGCCATTTGTAGATACACAGACAGAGCATCACATAATCAGCAATACATCATCAAACTGGAACACCACTACTATGTAATACCCACTTGACAAAAAGATAAAGCGCCCAACTTTCTGAATGAATAAAAAACTGATTAATAAATTAAACTGCACAAGATCATATCAGAGGATGTCAGATCAAACAGTAACATAGGAAGCACAAACAAAACAGACTTGCAAAAAGAAAAAGAAAATCAAAGAATCCAACTAAACCCAAATCAACACGTGCCCAGAAGAAATAATTTTGTTGAATAACTGAAATGTACATAAAAAATAGCAAATAAAAGAGGTAAAGTCAACCTGTTTGCGTGAAGAAATAACAACGGAAGCACCTTCTAAACCGAGCCGCTCAGCGATGGCGAATCCAATGCCCTGAGTCGAAGCTGTGACAATTGCCACTTTCCCTTCAAATCTCTTGCCTATCTTCTCCATTCCAAACTATAATAAGTATCACGACGATTGCGTCAAGAAAGAACAGAATTCAGCCAAGTATGATCAGAACAGAATATCGTGATGACTGAAGTATGAACATGGGAGTATTTATAGGGTTAGATTTTAATTTATGTATTTTTTTTATTTTTTATGTATGTATTTTTATTTTATTTTAAAACATAAGTTTTACTGCCGGATAACAAATTTATAATAAAAACTAGTCGAAACTAGACTAAAGGCGCGGTCATACACGGCACTACAACACGGCCTAATGCCGCAGTATAAACCAAGATAAAAACACAACGAAGAAGAGTAGTAATAATAATAATAATAGTAATAATAAAATCTAGATGTAGTCCTTCTATTCAAAATAAAATAAAACTACATATTTTATTTTTCTATACGCACATCCGACCTAACTATAAATTTTCTTAACGAATTTTTGACACATGTGAAAATATGTATTATTATTTATATTGGCAACTACTATGTAATAAACAAATTGTCGTTTGGTTTTGACCGAACTCATTAATGAGTTTTCTTTTTTTGGTTTTATTAATGAGTTTTCTTTTTTTGAATTCAATTCAATCATTATTGTTATAGTAGTTATAGGTGAATGAAAAATAGATAAATGAACGTTAAATAAAAAAACGTGAAAAAAATTTATATTTATGTTTTTCCAAAGAGAATACGAAATATAAAAAAATATTTGATTGGTGCGTTCTGCAAACAAGGAAGAAGAAATAGAACAACTTGCATCCTTGTGAACAAGTAACGTTACAACATTAGCTTAAGGTTAAAAAAAAAAAGGAGACTTATATAACCAAATGAGAAAAGATTAAAAATACTTTTATAACTAATATAATAAAAAAAAAATATGTTAACATCCTCTCTCAAGCTCACGATAGTGCAGCAAGAAGTGTGGTGAGTTTGATAGTGAAGAAGATATGATGCTAGATAGTGTGATTTTTCGTGAAGAAGTCGCAAGTTGCATAAAAGACGAAATAAACGATAAAGTAATAGTATCGTCTGAAGATGATGTCGAGTAATATTATAGTCGATATCAATATGTTTAGTGCGCTCATTAAAGACTTTATTGTGTGCAATCTAAATAACACTCTTATTGTCTCAATACATCGGTGTGAGAGATGAAAGAGAAAAACCCATGTCGGCCAACAACAATCGTAACCAAATAATCCTAGACGTAGTAAAAGCCATAACACGATACTTTGTCTCGATGGAAAAACGTGAAACTACAACTTGTTTCTTGCATTTCCAAGAAATAATATAATCCCCTAAATACACACAAAACCCCGTAGGGGATTTTCGATCATTTGAGTCACCGGCTCAAAATTTGCATCAGAAAAGACACGAAGCTCCAATGATAGAGTCGAAGGTAACAAAAGACTCTGATAACGAGTTTCATGTAGATAACAAAGAATGTGCATCGTAAGAGCCCAATGTACACAAGTAGGGGAAGAGACAAGCTGACTAATAGTGTGACATCATAGGTGATGTTAGTGATCGTCGGATATACAATGTTACCAATAGCAAAACGATATAGAGTACGATTCGAGAGAAGATGTCTTTTGGTGGGAGTGTAGCAAGCATTCAACTCAATGGGGGATTTTATAGGACGAGTATCAGTGATTCGATCACGATGAGTAATGTCGAGCATACTTGGAATGAGAAAGACGGTAACCTTCTTGCTGAAGAAGCTACCTCAATGCCCAAAAAGTAAAGCAGATGACACAAATCCTTCATATCAAACAACGAGACAATGTAGCTTTTGTTAGTGTAGTGCCTTAAACATAATTGGATTGGATAGGATTCGATCGGATCGGATAATTTATATTACGTTGTTATGTTTCTACATATAATAAACGACGCATACTTGTGGTATATATTTGGTTATTTGATAAACCTATTTAATATAGTATATAATAATGTGCTTAGAAATAAATCTTGATAGACTATTGTTGATTATCATTTGTGAGATCTCGATTCACGGTAAATATTTTAGTTCTTTTATGTCTATAGTCATAAGTATTAATAAACGGGATATTATTAATACGGTTAGATTAGCACGTATTAGATATCTTGTATCGTGTAAAGATATTGATAGATCTCATCCATCAAAGTGTGTCGACACTTAGATTTGTATGTGGATGTGTACTGTTGAATAAATACGTTAGATGACCTACTTACTATATAAGTGTCACATATCTGTGGCGGTTGTATAATTATCCACAAACCGGAGTCGTTGTATTATCGCGGTGTGGATTGTCATGCTCTGACACTTTTGAGGTTTCTCTTAGCCACAAAATGAGATACCGAATTCAGCTGATCATCTCTATTCCAATCTATAAGTATCGCGATTGCCTCCAGAAAGAACAGAATTCAGCTGATCTTGTCCAGAACAGAATGTCGTGATGACTGAAGTATGAACATGGGAGCATGGGAGTATTTATAGGGTCCGTTAGATTTTAATTTATGTATATTTTTTTTCAGGATTGATTTGATTTATGTATTTGACTTTGCATTTTCTCACGAGTTCAACACCCCAACTACCAAAAATATAAATGTGCTCTAGACTCAAAATAATAATAACATTAACTGTAACGCCCCGTTCCCGGACACCGAGTCCTTATCCGGAAAAGAAACGTTCGGCACGTATAAAATAAATATAAATTCATTTTATACGTAAGCCTCTACTACGTCGTATCAAAATGAAGGCAAACGGAAGCAAACTCGGGTATATAAAATTTTTCCCAAAAAAAAAGAGTAGAAAAGAAATCTAAAGGGTAGAAATGTAAATTATTACATTTGGAAAAGTACGAAAATCCCAAAAGACAAACTACGACAAATCGTCAAAAACGGTATTCTACCTCAAAAGTACGGAAAGTACAACCAAAGAAAAGCAGAAAAGAAACATCTTGATTCTTCAACGAGCGGCGTCAAACGTCGTCGTCAAACTCTTCCTCGAAAACCTGTTCGTCTTCTCGTCCCCAAACACATAGAAAAAGTATGCATTCGAGGTAAGTACAACGTACTTAGAAAGAAAGAGAAGCTATGAAAACAATCATAGTTATAACGAATAGACATTTATTTAATTAGTTGATTAAATGAGACCAACTCCATCTGTGGTTCACTTCATGCTCATCAACACGTTGTGACTAACTCGTTTCTAACTTAACCTATCTATGTTACAACCGCACTCAAGGGCACTACGCGCATCCCCTCGCGAGTCCCTCCGTACTTGTGGTCTTTGACCTACGTAGTTCTTCTACCTTGGGAACACTCTTTTGCAACATATCGTTGGATCACACCAATACCCACGAAGTCTAGAAAAGGTAGACTCCGATAGCACGCACACCTCAGAGTCCCTCCGTACTTAGTGGTCTTTTTGACCTACGAAGTTCTTCCACCTTCGAGGTAGCACATGCATCGCGATTTAGCCCGGTGCCTAGCCAAGAGAGACATGTTGTTTAATCTTTTACTAGTCACATACGTTGTTTATTAAGTTATTAACTAGCCACCTAAGTATTTTCAAATAATCTCCCTCACACATACTACTCTCTTCCTAGACCACTAGACACGGACAAGTCCTAGTACATACACGTACATTGATGAATGCTAATTCATCAAAGCACAAGCCTATCATGTTCTTCCGACGGATCCGAACTTCAACTCCCTTTAAGAGTACATTCGGTGTTTTAACCGAACGAATCGAAGCTCAATTCAAAGCTTGTCTAAGTTATACCATGTTTAACATATCATAGTTATAGATTTTAAGTAAGTAAAGCATGTATATATGGCTAAACAACAATTAACAATAGAAAGGAGGCAGTACAGAACTGGACGCCCGTTTAAAGACTTGGACGCCCGTTCAAGCTTACTGGACGCCCGTCCAAAATAGTGGACGCTCGTCCACCCAAAGCAAGCTCAATCCCGAATGTAAAATAGCACCTTAGACGCCCGTCCAATACAACCGTACGCTCGTCCAAGGTGGAACCTAGGCCGGACGCTCGTCCGTAATACCGGACGCTCGTTCACCCGGGTTCGACCTAAACCCTAACTTCATCACCATGCGATTTCCGATCGTAATTCAACACAAAACCAAAGCAAATAATCAACACAACAACACAAAATCCCCATCTAAACGTACTATAACGACTATAGTCATTAACCAAAACAAAGATTCATATTTCTAACACCAAGTAGCCTTAAAACATGATCAATTCCTTATAGCAAATGATGGAATTCATAGGATCGTTTCTCTTACCTTTTGCAGCCCCAAAACTGATCAAAACTGCTCCGAAAATCTGCTACAATCCCACAGAACTGATGCCAAATTGCTGTGCTCTTTTCGCCGAGTCCAATTCTTGAATCCGTTCTGAAAACGATCAACCTTCCCTTAGCAAAAGTGAAGAACTTTCTAGCCTCTCTTCTCTCTTTCTCTCAATCGCATAAGGGGAGGAATTGTTAGACTGAATTTCTGATTTTTTTTAGGCTAGGTCTAAACATTAAAAAGGGGTCAATCTTTTCCTTAATTGCCCTTGATCACTAAAAATGAATTTTTCTTTTAATTATATATATAAAACTCGAAATTATATATATAAAACGTCCCAAAATAATTAACTCCGAATAGAAGGAAACCGAACCTAATATTTCGTCTTCGCAAAAAGACACGTCTGCCCTTTCCCGAAAATCGGAATATTACATTCTCCCCCCCCTTAAAAGGAGTTTCGTCCTCGAAACTAGAACATACCTGGTAAATCCCCAAACTCTTGGAACTCACTAAGCATGTCGCTTTCCACTTCCCAAGTTGCCTCCTCGGGTGAATGATTGCTCCACCGAACTAACACCAAGCGGGATCATCCGTCTCTTAATCATCTTTTCTTTCCGGTCCGTAATCTTGATTGGTCTCTCGTCATATGCAAGGTTATCTTGTAAGATTCCCGGGTCAACCGTAGTTTCCACATCATTCTTCGTCGACACTTCTTCAACATCGAAACGTGAAACACATTATGGACTCTCGACATTGATTCTCGGCAACCGAAGCTTATAAGCTAACGTCCCAACTCTCTCCAAAATCTCAAAAGGTCCAACATACCTTGGACTTAGCTTTCCTTTTTGTCCAAAGCGTTTCACTCCTTTCATCGGTGAAGCTCGGAGGTAAACTCTATCGCCGACTTCAAACTCAAGAGGTCTTCTTCTAACATCGCCCCAACTTTTCTCGTCCGTCTCGAGTCGCCTTCGCATTCTTCTTGACCAACCGAACTCTTTCCTTTGCTTGTTCAACCATCTCTCGGCCCCGTAATCCGTCTCTCCCCGACTTCATCCCAAAACAAGTGGCGTGCGACATCTTCTCCCATACAACGCTTCAAACGGCGGCATGCCTATACTTGCATGAAAACTGTTGTTGTAGGCAAACTCCGCTACCGATAGGTAATCATCCCATGATCCGCCTACCTCCAAAACACAAGCTCTCAGCATGTCCTCGAGTGTCTGGATGGTCCTCTCAGATTGTCCATCTGTCTGAGGATGAAAAGCCGTGCTCAAATCCAACTTGGTCCCGAAGGCTTCTTGCAAGCTCTTCCAAAATCGACTTACGAATCTCGAATCACGGTCTGAAACTATCGAGACTGGAACTCCATGTAACTTCACTATATTGTCCAGATATAGTGTCGTCATCTTCTTTAATGGCATGTCGACCTTGTACGGTAAGAAATGGGCAGATTTGGTCAATCTGTCCACGATTACCCAAATTGCGTCGTGTCCGCCTCTTGTCTTAGGTAATCCGGTGATGAAGTCCATTGTGATCTTATCCCACTTCCATTCCGGGATATCCAATGGCTTAAGCATTCCACCGGGTCTTCTATGCTCCGCCTTAACCTTCTGACATACATCACACTCGGCCACAAACTTGGCTATCTCCACTTTCATCGAGGGCCACCAAAATCTTTCCTTTAAGTCTCTATACATTTTAGTAGCACCCGGATGAACCGCAAAAGCTATCCTATGTGCTTCTTCCATAATTCTTTGTCTCAAGTCGCCAACATTGGGTACACATAGACGATCCCGATACCACGATTTCCACTCTTATCCAACACGTAACCAACCGTAGGCTTCTCCCTAGCAACACGCTTCAAATCCAACAAAACCGGGTCTTCGTCTTGCTTTCCCCGAATATCATCCATCAACTCTGACCTTGCTAACAACGGTGCCACAAACTGTCTGTCTTCAATCTGATCAAAGCTTCTGATTTCCAACCCATCTAACCTTTCTGCCATTACCTCAACACTGGAAGCTGCAAACACCGGTTTCCTCGCTCGTAGCATCCGCCACTACATTCGCTTTACCCGGATGGTACCGAATGTCCAAATCATAGTCCTTAACGAACTCTAACCATCTCCTCTCGTCTCATATTCGTGTTCTCTTGTGTGAAGAAATACTTTAAACTCTTATGGTCGGTGAAGATCCTTGCTTTAACCCCATATAAGTAATGCCTCCAAGTCTTTAAGGCATAAACTACCGCTGCCAACTCTAGATCATGTGTCGGGTAGTTCTTCTCATGTACCTTCAACTGCCTAGATGCATAAGCTATCACTTTTCCTCCTTGCATCAACACACAACCCAAACCCTGTCCCGAAGCATCCGTGTAGACATCATAGTTATCAAAAATCTCCGGAACTGCTAACACGGGTGCCGTAGTCAACTTACTCTTCAAGGTATGAAAGGCCTTATCACACTCATTAGTCCATTCAAATTTCACATTCTTCTGTGTCAGCCTGGTGAGTGGAGTAGCTATCTTCGAAAAATCTTGTACGAACTTCCGGTAGTAACCAGCCAACCCAAGAAAACTTCTTACTTCTGAGACTGTGGTAGGTTTAGGCCAATTCTCAACTGCCTCGATCTTTGCCGGATCAACTTGAATACCATCTCCAGAAATTACATGACCCAAGAAACTCACTCGATCCAACCAAAAGTCACACTTGGAAAACTTTGCGTACAACCGATTCTTCTTCGTTGTGTCCAACACTATCCTTAAGTGTTCCTCGTGTTCTTTCTCGTCCTTAGAGTAAACTAGGATATCGTCTATGAACACTATCACGAACTTATCCAAGTACGGCATGAAGACTCGCCGCATCAAATCCATAAATGCGATGGAGCATTAGTGAGTCCAAAAGGCATAACAAGGAACTCATAATGTCCATATCTCGTACCGAAAGCCGTCTTCGGTATATCTCGCTATTTTAACCTTCGCTGATGATATCCGGACCTCAGTCAATCTTGGAGAACACTTTCTTACCCCCGCAACCGATTAAACAGTCATCTATTCTTGGTAGAGGATACTTATTCTTGATGGTAAGGTTGTTCAAAGTTCGTAGTCGATACACATTCTCATGTCGCCATCTTTCTTCTTCACGAACAAAAAATGTGGGCTCCCCAAGGCGAGGTACCGGGCTGAATTATGTTCCTTTCAAGCATATCTTTAAGTTGAGCTTTCAACTCCTTTAATTCGGCCGGTGCCATTCTGTAAGGTGCTTTAGCGACTGGTGCCGCTCCCGGTATCAACTGAATTTCAAACTCTATCTCTCTGTCCGGCATGTTTCCCGGTAACTCTTCTGGAAATACCTCAGGGTATTCCCTCACTATGGGAGTCTCCTCGAACTTAGGCTTCACTTGTTCTACGTCCACTGCATACAACAAGTAGCCCTCACAACCCTTCTGACAAGCCCTTACTGCCTTAACCGCTGATATGATCGGATGTTTCTTCTTACTCGGCTTGTATACATTCCCTTGATACGTCTTGTCTGATTTCCCAGGTACTTTAAAAGTCACTTTCTTCTCTTTACAAATCCAAGTGTACATAATTCTCGGATAGCCAATCTATTCCGAGGATTACATCAAAATCCGAAAAGTCCAAAACTCGTAAAGTTGCTCTTACATCGATAAGGTCCGACTCGAACTTCCACTTGTGGTATCATTCTAGTTACCCTTGTTACTTTCCCTAACGGCGTAGTTATCTCCAAAGTGTTTCTTAAAGGCTCAAGGTAAATCCAACTTCTTAGCTACCTTGGTTGACACAAAAGTATTTGACGCTCCCGTGTCAAACAAAGCCTTGACCACTAAGTTTTCTAACATTATCGTACCTAGGATGCATATTCATTTATTTAAATATAGTTACAACATGAATAATCACGCTATAAAATATCTTAACAAAAGAATGAAACAAAACATGGTACCTGAAATAACGTCATCCTCTGGTTCCACAAAATTAGCATCCGCTGCAAAAACTCGAACCGGTCGGCTCGGGCCGCCTCTCCCGCTACCTTGGCTCGAACCACTCTTGTTTCCTCCGTTTGGACACGCTCTAGAAAAGTGTCCTTGCTCACCACAAACGTAACAACCGTTACTACTCGCCCGCACTCTCCCGTATGATTTCGTTGCACTTGGGGCAAAGTGGTGCACCGTTCGGGGCCTTAGCCGCCGTAGGAGCCGTAGTCTTCTTGGTCGCTTGCCGTGGCGCTCCCCTATAACCGCCTTGACTTGTCCCAAAATTTCTCTTATTATTAACAACCACCGTAGCTCTCTTCCTGAAAGTTTCGACTTCCAAGGCTTTATTCATCAACTCTGCCATATTCCTTGCCGTGAATCCTAGCATGCCCGACTGAATCTCGTAGGCCAACCCATCCTTATAGAGGGCCATCTTTCTCTCTTCCACTTTCATCAATTCCGGATAGAACCTTCCTAACTCATTGAATTTATTAGTGTACTGGGACACTGTCAGATGATTACCTTGCTTGTGCTTCAGAATTGACTTGCTTTATCTCGCTTGAACCGTAACCGGGAAGTACTCATTATAAAACATCGTCTTGAACCCTTCCCAATCCGTTACCTTACCGTTGTCGCTTTGAACAAAGCATCAATCCATGCTTCGCCGATCCCAACATAAAACCGATCGCTAGCCGTGCCATCTCTCGTCTCAGAACATGTATGTTCCTACAAGCTTTCTCGAATCCTCTTATCCATTCCTCTCGCTTTAGAATGCTCCACATTACCAAAGAAGTTCTCAACTCGATTTCTCCTCAATCTTGTATACCAATCCACCATTGGTGCTTGCTCAAAAGCCGGTCTAACCGGTGGGTGAACCGGAGGGTAACCATAAGATACATGCGGCCGATACCGCCGATGTTGAGGATAAGGTGGGATTACTTGAGGCTCATTCGATACGGATAGTACCCCGATAAAACCGATGCCGTTCGAGGCCGCCGAAAACCAAAGGGTAGATGACCAACGCCTTGCTGGTGGTCAAAGCGTGGTGAAGGTGGTACTGTAGGCTGAGGAACATGACCTACAGGAGGAGGGTAAAAGACCTGCTGCTGCTGAGGATACACTGGAGGATAAGCACTAGATGGTGGTGGATATACATTGGTCACTGGTGGTGGCGCACTAATCGGTGGAATGTCGCCTACTACAGTGACACGAATAGGTGCTTGTCCAGGCTCTCCATAAATGTAGTTATATCTTGGCGGTGGTCGGGGTGGCAGATTCTGATGCGGCCTCGGTGACACATCCTGTTGAGACCGTGGTGTAGGCGTGGCTGTATGGGGTGGTGGCGAAAGACTCAAACGAGGCGAAGGATTCTGCCTCACAAAACCACCCCCTACTACGGGCACTGGGCTCTCTGCCCCTTGTCTAACCCCTGAGCTCTCAGCTCCACGAACGCCTCTTCTTGTCGTTACCATGCTGAAAGATCAAGAAAACCAGACGTTACTAAAGATCTAAAGAAACTTATCTTAAGGAAAGGAAGTCTAAAGAACGCTTTCTCTCTGATACCAACTGTAACGCCCCGTTCCCGGACACCGAGTCCTTATCCGGAAAAGAAACGTTCGGCACGTATAAAATAAATATAAATTCATTTTATACGTAAGCCTCTACTACGTCGTATCAAAATGAAGGCAAACGGAAGCAAACTCGGGTATATAAAATTTTTCCCAAAAAAAAAAAAAAAGAGTAGAAAAGAAATCTAAAGGGTAGAAATGTAAATTATTACATTTGGAAAAGTACGAAAATCCCAAAAGACAAACTACGACAAATCGTCAAAAACGGTATTCTACCTCAAAAGTACGGAAAGTACAACCAAAGAAAAGCAGAAAAGAAACATCTTGATTCTTCAACGAGCGGCGTCAAACGTCGTCGTCAAACTCTTCCTCGAAAACCTGTTCGTCTTCTCGTCCCCAAACACATAGAAAAAGTATGCATTCGAGGTAAGTACAACGTACTTAGAAAGAAAGAGAAGCTATGAAAACAATCATAGTTATAACGAATAGACATTTATTTAATTAGTTGATTAAATGAGACCAACTCCATCTAGGGTTCACTTCATGCTCATCAACACGTTGTGACTAACTCGTTTCTAACTTAACCTATCTATGTTACAACCGCACTCAAGGGCACTACGCGCATCCCCTCGCCAGAGTCCTCTCCGTACTTAGTGGTCTTTGACCTACGAGTTCTTCTACCTTGGGAACACTCTTTTGCAACATATCGTGGATCACACCAATACCCACGAAGTCTAGAAAAGGTAGACTCCGATAGCACGCACACCTCGCAGAGTCCCTCCGTACTTAGTGGTCTTTTTGACCTACGAAGTTCTTCCACCTTCGAGGTAGCACATGCATCGCGATTTAGCCCGGTGCCTAGCCAAGAGAGACATGTTGTTTAATCTTTTACTAGTCACATACGTTGTTTATTAAGTTATTAACTAGCCACCTAAGTATTTTCAAATAATCTCCCTCACACATACTACTCTCTTCCTAGACCACTAGACACGGACAAGTCCTAGTACATACACAGACATTGATGAATGCTAATTCATCAAAGCACAAGCCTATCATGTTCTTCCGACGGATCCGAACTTCAACTCCCTTTAAGAGTACATTCGGTGTTTTAACTGAACGAATCAGAAGCTCAATTCAGGCTTGTCTAAGTTATACCATGTTTAACATATCATAGTTATAGATTTTAAGTAAGTAAAGCATGTATATATGGCTAAACAACAATTAACAATAGAAAGGAGGCAGTACAGAACTGGACGCCCGTTTAAAGACTTGGACGCCCGTTCAAGCTTACTGGACGCCCGTCCAAAATAGTGGACGCTCGTCCACCCAAAGCAGTTCAATCCTGAATGTAAAATAGCACCTTAGACGCCCGTCCAATACAACCAGACGCTCGTCCAAGGTGGAACCTAGGCTGGACGCTCGTCCAGAATACCGGACGCTCGTTCACCTGGGTTCGACCTAAACCCTAACTTCATCACCATGCGATTTCCAGATCGTAATTCAACACAAAACCAGCAAATAATCAACACAACAACACAAAATCCCCATCTAAACGTACTATAACGACTATAGTCATTAACCAAAACAAAGATTCATATTTCTAACACCAAGTAGCCTTAAAACATGATCAATTCCTTATAGCAAATGATGGAATTCATAGGACTGTTTCTCTTACCTTTTTGCAGCCCCAAAACTGATCAAAACTGCTCCGAAAATCTGCTACAATCCCACAGAACTGATGCCAAATTGCTGTGCTCTTTTCGCCGAGTCCAATTCTTGAATCCGTTCTGAAAACGATCAACCTTCCCTTAGCAAAAGTGAAGAACTTTCTAGCCTCTCTTCTCTCTTTCTCTCAATCGCATAAGGGGAGGAATTGTTAGACTGAATTTCTGATTTTTTTTTAGGCTAGGTCTAAACATTAAAAAGGGGTCAATCTTTTCCTTAATTGCCCTTGATCACTAAAAATGAATTTTTCTTTTAATTATATATATAAAACTCGAAATTATATATATAAAACGTCCCAAAATAATTAACTCCGAATAGAAGGAAACCGAACCTAATATTTCGTCTTCGCAAAAAGACACGTCTGCCCTTTCCCGAAAATCGGAATATTACATTAACAATACTGTCTTCGTGAGACTTTGTCTTCGTGAACAATACTGTTGATAGAGCTCGCAACTTGAGACATGTTCGGAACATAAACCATTAGATTTTGTCTTTTTATTGCATGATGGCTTGATCCAGTATCTTTTAGTTGCCTGTTGGTTAGATCCAATAGATTTACATCTTTGATTTTTTCCTCTTGAAAAGTTGTATACTGTTTCTTCAACAAAAAAAAAAAGGAAAAAAAAGTTGTATACTGTTCCGCCAATTTAGCTTTGATTAATAATATAAGTTCCTTTTCAAATAATACTAATAATAATAATAACAACAACAACAATAATAATAGTAGTAATAATAATAATAATAAGGGGGAATGAGGGAGAATGACAGAAATATTTCATCAATTGAGTAGAAGGACAGTCTTTTGAAACTTTTACATGAAGGACAAAATTATTCATTCACTGTCGAAATTCACTGTTTAAATTCACTGCTGAAATTCACTGTCTAAATTCACTAATTTTCAAAATTCATTGTCGAAATTCACTGATTTTCGGGATTCACTGTCGAAATTCACTGATTTCGGGATTCACTGGGGAGATTCACTGATTTTCGGGATTCACTGTTTGTCCTTCTCGCTATAAAAAATTATGCAGTGTCCTTCTCCCTATAAATAATATGTAGTTGTCTTGTTATTTAAAAATATTTTAAATTGTGTCATTATCCCTAATTTACCATAATAATAAATCTAGATGTAGTCCTTTTATTTAAAATGAAATAAAAAGTACATATTTTATTTTTCTATACCACATCCAACCTAACTATAAATATATTTAAAGAATTTTTGACACATGTGAAAAAGTATTATTATTATTATTTATATTGGCAACTATGTAATAAATAAATAGTCGTTTGGTTTTGACCGAACTCATTAATGATTTTCAAATTATGAATGGGAGCGTCTTTTCACACAAAACATGTTTTACATATTCCAAGGGGGAGAGCGGGTTTCGTTTTGTCATTTAACACACATATCATTCTGACCCAAATTGAGTCAGGAATTGTATATTATTAAGACCATGTTACAAGCCTGGAAAATTATGTTTTCCAGACCAATTTTTGGTCTGTATAAAGAGACATTATTATGTACGCTTGAGAAACAATATGGACCATTTTGCAGGCCGAAAAATAACGTTTTCCGCTCCAATTTCAAGTCAGAATATGACCACGGCGCTATGAAAATTTCGAAGACGTATCGGACCATTTTAGAGGCCGAACATGTAATGTTTTCCTGCCACATTCAGGTCAGAATAAACTAAATTATTTTGACCACATTTGAGTAGGTATAACCCTATCTCAATTTAGAATATAAAAACGTCGCTATAAAATTTTCGAAAATGTATCGGACCATTTTAGAGGCCAAACATGTAATGTTTTCCTGACCACGTTTGGGTCAGAATAAACTAAATTGTTCTGACTACATGTGGGTAGGTATAATGTTTCACATTCTGACCGAACTCTGGTCAGAATGTAGGCACGTGTGAAAAAGACAAAATCGAAAAGTAATTGTTGTGCAATAAGACAAATGGCTATGTGAAAAGATATTTCCATATGAATTCAGTTCAATCATTATTATTATAGCTATAGGTGAATGAAAAATAGATGAATGAACGTTAAATAAAAAAACGTGAACAAACCATTATATGAACGGTGTTGGAGTGTTCTTGGTCCGTCAGTGGTTAGTTTGTCATGAACTCTTTCGAGACCGCAAACTTTCCGGATTATATGAACGAAGTCCTTAGTACTCTTATTCCGGAAGTGGATCACCCCGAAACAGTTATCATCAAGATCATAACCAAGGTGTTGGGAAATCGCTTCCAAACCATTATCGGGCAGCTTGTAAGTACCACCCAAAGTGCCTTTATACCCGGGAGGGGGAGTTCTGAAAACATCATTCTTGCGTAAGAAATTATACATATGTTTGCGCAAAATGGAAAGGGCAAAAAGGGATTCATGGCGATTAAGGTTGATCTAGAGAAAGCCTATGATAGGGTATGCTAATGCATTGTATTACCACGTCAAATTTGTCAGTCTTATGGAATGGAGAGAAGTTGCAAGCTTTTAAGCCCAGGCGAGGCCTTCACCAAGGAGATCCCATTGCACCATACATGTTCGTCTTGTGTATGGAAGCTCTGAGCGTTAAATAAATTCAACGTGTAATATTCCGATTTCGGGAAAGGGCAGACGTGTCATTTGCGAAAATGAAATATTATTATTCTGATTTTTTTTACCGGAGTTAAGTTTTACGGAATAAATATATATATCTTTTCGAGTTTTATATATATATATATATTAAGGAAAATCTGATGTAATTAAGGAAAATAAGGGATTAGGTAAATTATTGGAATTTTTCCTATTTAAGGAAAAATAAATCCTATTGCTTTCCCTAACCTTTTGAATCATAATTTCCTTCTTCCAATATCCCCTCTTTCTGCGTGTTAGAGTTTGGAGAAAAGGCTGAGAGATTTCTTTCGTTTTCTAAGTCGAGTCTCAACCGTTTTCAGATTCGAGTAGAGCGTTGGAATCGTCGTGAGGAGGGCGCCGTTTTTTCAGCACTATAAAGTTGGAGCTTTTCTCGAGGTATGATTTTCGACCTAACTGATGTTTTGGATGAGTTCGATGGATCAAAACTCATGTCTCTCGTAGTCTCGATGTGTTAGAAGCTTGTGATCGATTCTAATGCAAATTTGGATTTGATCATATAGGTTTCTCTGCAAAGGTGTGAGTTTCTGCAGATTTTCTGAGGATTTGGAATTTGGTTTAGCTTGCTAAAAGGTAAGAGGGTCTTCCTACACGTTAATTACGGCTTATAGGGTTTAAGTTGTGATTTTGTTGATGTTTTGGATGATAGAATTCATGCTACGGGTTGTTTAAGAATCATAGGTTGTTATAGTCCTGTAAAGGTTGAGTTTTTCTGCTACTTTTCTGAGTATATTGATGTTGAATAACTTGGAGAACGATTAGGGATCGATTAGGGTTCAAAAACTGAGTTTTTGGGAAGTTGCCGCGCTTGGTGCGGGCGCACCAAGCCCAGTGCGGATGCACTGGAGGACCAGAAGCTGAAATTTTACATAAAGAGTGATGGTGCGTGCGCACCAGACCCAGTGCTGGCGCACTAGACGAGCAGAATTCAAATTTTTACGTACAGAGGCTTAGTGCGTGCGCACTGAACCCGGTGTGGGCGCACTGAACCCGGTGTGGGCGCACTGGACCTCCTTTTTGATGAATAAGTTGATTTTAGCTATGATATGAGTTTTAAATGTTATTCTTGAATCTTATAACATTAATTAAGCTTGAACAAGCCTCGATTGAGCTTTCGATTCGTTTAGTTTCGGCACCGGATGTACTCTTAAAGGGAGTTGAAGTTCGGATCCGTCGGAAGGGCATGAAAGGGCTTGTGCTTTGATGAACTAGAGTTCATCAATGTCTGTGTACTTGATAGGATGTGATGTCTAGCTGTCTAAGTGATGGAGTAGAGTTGTTAAGGTGAGTTTCACTTTGAAATCACTTAGGTGGCTAGTAAATACGTAATAATAATTACATAAGTGTAGTTAAAGATAAAACGTCACTTATTCTTGGTTAGGCACATTTTCATTTTGACGAGGTGATACGTTCATAAAAAGGTGAACAACGCTACTGGCTCAAAAGGCTGAAGGGTAGTGGAGGAAATTCATCGAACGTATATGCATACCGGGGAGATCCCAAGACTATCAGTGCTATTCACCGTAGTTGGCAAGTTTATCTCGTGATGGATATTCATCATGCATAGTGCCCTTGAGTGATGATGTAACCAATATAAGCTAAGCTAGAAAGGTATAGTCATGACGTGTCGATGGCCATGGAACGAACCTTCGATCGAGTCGGTCTCATAAAGATAACTATTATAATAAAACTTGTTAAAGAGCCTTAGTTAATTTGTAGCTTCTACTTCTTACTATGTACAATGTACTTACCTCAAATGCATGTTTATTTATGTGTTTGGGGGAGAGAAGACGAACAGGTAAACCCGGAGTTTGAGGAGGACTTTGACGACGACGTTTAAGGACGCCGAAGTTGAAGAGTTTAAATATCTTGTTTTATTTATATGTTAGACTTTTGGGAAACTTTGTAATTTCCTTTTAGTACCTTTTGAAAATTTCGTATGTTTTGGTTTCGTTTGGTTTTCCAATGTAATAAATGTTATATTTCTTCTTTTAGATATTGAGTTTCTATTCTTGGTTGTTTGGAAAAAAATTACCCGAGTCTTTTGTTTCCGTTTTGTTTAACTCGATACGACGTAGTAGAGGCTTACGTATAAAGTGAAATTTATTTTATTTTTTACGCGCCGAATGTTCCTTTTCCGGATAAGGACTCGGTGTCCGGGAGCAGGGCGTTACAGTTGGTATCAAAGACAAAGCGTCTTTTAGGCTTCCTTTCTTTTAAGATAAGTTTTCTTTAGACCTTTTAGTAACGTTCTGTTTTTCTTTGATCATCAGGATGGTGTTCACTAAAACCAGAGCGGGTGCAGAAGCTTCAGGAGTACGGCGTGAGAGTCTGACGCCTGTTGTAGGAGGCGGCTTTGTGAGACAGGATCCTTCACCTCACCCTAGCCCCACCCCACCCCCACACACTGCAACCCCAACACCACTATCTCAACGGAGCCAGTCACCACGACCCCAACCAAGGTACAACTACATCTATGGTGAACCCGGGGAAGCCCCCATCCGTTTCACTGTAGTAGGAGACATTCCACCAGTCAGTGTGCCCCCTCCAGTAAGCATATACCATCCACCTATCAGTGTTTATCCTCCACCGGTCTTCCACCATCAGCAGCACCAGACCTTTTACCCTCCATCAGTAGGTCACACTCCTCGACCCACTATACCTCCTTCACCATGTTTTGATCATCAGCAAGGTATGGGTTACCCACCCTACGGTTTCTACCAACCACCACCATACCAACAACAGCCTTACCAGCAGCAAATACCTTTTGGATACCCTCCAGTGTACCCACCAATTCCACCAGTTAGACTGGCTTTCGAGAAAGAACCACCAGTTGATTGGTACACAAGGCTAAGAAGGAACCGAGTTCAAGACTTCTTTGGGAATGTGGAACACTCAAAGGCTGAAGAGTGGTTAAGAAGTTTTGAGAAGGCTTGCAGGAACATAAATGTTCCTGAATCTGAGATGGCCCAGTTGGCAGTTGGTTTTCTTTTGGGTGCAGCTGAAGCTTGGATCGATGCTATAGAGAGTAGCAACGGGAAAGTGACAGATTGGGAAGGCTTCAAAGTTATGTTTTACAATGAGTATTTCCTAGCAACAGTGCAAGCAGACAAGGCGAGTCAGTTCTTAAAACTTAAGCAGGGTATTTATATGACAGTATCTAAGTATACCAACAAGTTCAACAAGTTGGGAAGGTTTTACCCTGAGTTTATGAAGGTTGAAGACAGAAAGATGGCACTCTACAAAGAAGGATAATCCCACGAGATACAATCCGGTATGTTAGGTTTCACAGCAAGGAACTTGTCCGAGCTTTTAAACAAAGCCTTGGAGGTTGAGACCTTCAAGAAAAAGGCCACCGTCGTTATTGGGAATAAGAGAAGTTTTGGAACGAGTCAAGGCAATCACCGAGGAGCACCGCAGCAGAATGCAAAAAAGACGACAACCCCTGTGGCAAGTAAACCTCCAACCGGTGCACCGCTTTGCCCTAAGTGCAATAGGAATCACTCAGGTGAGTGTAAGGATAGTACAGGTGGCTGCTAACTACTGCGGAGATCTGGGACATTTTGTGAAAATGTGTCCAACAAAAGGGAGTTCGAGTGGTCAGAAACAGGGAAATAGAAAAGGCGGCCCAAGTCGCCCAGTTCGAGTGTTTGCAGTGTATGCTGAGATGGCTGAACCAGATGATAATGTTATTTCCGGTACCCTTATTGTTTATTTTGATTTATTAGAATACTTTTATAGCACAATTTAAATCATGTTGTATTTGTATTTAAATAAGTGTTATTTGTTTATAAGGACGTGTTTTGAGACTTAATTAGGCACTTAGGACACCTAAAAAAAACCACTAGTTATAAGGACAAAATCACATCAATTTGACAAAATTAACCCTATTATCTAATCTGTTCTTTCAACGTCCATCCATTTCCAATTTCTTCATCTTCTAATTATCCTATTCTCAATCACACAAATGGCCATGTATCTGCATCTTCGAATCTAGCTTTTCATCCGGTACACAAATTCTCCGATCAATTACCTATCCATTCTCCGACCGTGTACTATCGTAGACGGCAACATAAATCCCTAACTATCTCCGCAGCCTACACTTGCACCGCGCCGGAGCGAGAAGCTACGGCAAATTATTATATCCCGGTACTCCATCACTTCCTGAAAACGACACGGCATGTTTCTACCATTATTTCCACTCGTCTTCTGTTTTGTAGTTTTTTAATTTTGTAAATGCATTTGAGTAGGCATGCTATACTTTCAGCTTGATGATTGGATATGTTTCTCTCTCCTTCCATACTTGATCCGTAGTCCTGTATCAAAGAGATGCAATTTGATTATAGTAATTGATAAATTGAACCATTCCCAATTTCGGCTTTTAATGCTCGTCTTCTTTCACTAATAACAATGACACTTTTGGTAGTAAAGATAAATTGGTTACTTGAATGTGGTAAGTGGGCGGGCTCATTTTTGGGATGTCCATACGAAGAACAGAGTGTAGATTCCGGACAGAGGAAGAATTTCAGTTGTTTTAAATTGAAGGGCTATTCTTCTGAGTAGTGCTGATGTTTGTGCATAGGGTAAACCACTTTTTTTTATTACAAATTTATGTCCGTAAAGATGCTAGGTCATCAATGGAGAAAGTTTAAAAGATTCCATTACTCATTGCTATTACATCTGGGGATTCTGGGGTTGTCAGCAGTTTGATTTTGCTGTTTTGAAGAAGCAGGGCCTCTTTTGCCAAGGGTGTCATATAGAGTTTTCTCAGCTGCTTGTAAAGAAAAAGGGTGAAGGAACATGCTTGGGCCTCTCGTCCATGTTCTCCTCCAAGAGTATCCGGTTAAGGTACTTGAGTACATGATCAGAATCATTATCATCCGGTGAGTCCACCTCAGAACCCATACTAGAGATATATTTTGCGGTTTCTATCTGTATATAAGCTTTTAGATCGAATAGATAGCATGCCCCATCTTAGTTAATGTAGCTTTTACGCAAATTTGTAATTCACATTTTTGTTCGTTCAATTTCAGCTTAATTATTTGATGAAGTGACCTTAGCAAAGCATTCAACCTTTTGTTGTTATTAAATTTTCTGTGACATTGATGCTTTGGTATGATTATGAAAGGCTTTGGATGATGTTTAATTTTTTCCTTTCTTTTTTTGAGTAATGATCCGGACACAACCGTTGTGACACAACGAGTGGTATATCATGTATCAACACCGTTGATCATGATGTAATAATGATCAATTAGTTTAACATGCATTACCTTGAAACAAAGAAAGCAAAGATATACGTTGATGGTGGGTTTGTGTATGATTTGGCGATGTCACTGCATAAAATGCCAATGTCACTGCATTAATTGTTGATGTCACTGCATAAAATGCCAATGTCACTGCATAAAATGTTGATGTCACTGCATAAAATGTTGATGTCACTGCATATCTGATTGGCGATGTCACTGCATAAATTGTTGATGTCACGCATATATGATTGCCCATGTCACTGCATAAAATGTTGATATCACTGCATATATGATTGCCGATGTAACTGCATAAAAATATGAATTAAGGTGAAAGATTTATGTTGATCGTATTTTTATATCAAAAGATATAACCATTTGAAGTCGATTTTATGAAGAAAATAAATCGATTTTATGAAATTAAGTCGAAAAAATATCAAATGTCATCACGGTGTTGTTTTATCAAATGTCACTACATCCCGGTGATCACTGCATCTCGATGGTCTCTGCATCGCGATGTCTCTGCATCGGGGGTGGCCACTTCATCGCGGTGTCTCTATATCGGGGTGGCCACTGCATTGCGGTTTCACTTCATCGCGATGTCTCTACATATATGATTGCCGATGTCACTACATAAATTGTTGATGTCATTCATATATGATTGCTGATGTCACTGCATAAAATTTTGATGTCACTGCATATCTGATTGCCGATGTCACTGCATAAATTGTTGATGTCACGCATATATGATTGCCGATGTCACTGCATAAAATGTTGATATCACTGCATATATGATTGTTGATGTCACTGCATAAAAATATGAATTAAGGAGAAAGATTTATGTTGATCGTAGTTTTATATTAAAAGATATAGTCATTTGAAGTCGATTTTATGAAGAAAAGAAATCAAGTTTATGAAATTAAATGGAAAAATATCAAATGTCATCACGGTGTTGCTTCATCAAATGTCAATGCATCCCGATGGTCTCTGCATCGTGGTGTCTCTGCATCGCGGTGTCTCTGCATCGGGGGTGGCCATTGCATCGCGGTTTCACTTCATCGCGATATTTCTGCATATATGATTGCCGATGTCACTGCATCGCGGTGGTCAATGCATCGGGGGGTGGTCAATGCATCAGGTTGGGTAATGCATCGCGGTGGTAATGCATCGCGGTTGTCGCTGCATCGCGGTTGTCAATGCACCACGATTGTCAGTGCATCGCGGTGGTCAATGCATCGCAGTGGTCAATGAAAAAAAAATCACCGTCGAGATCCAGAAAAAAAAAAAAAAAAAAAAAAAAAAAAAAAAAAAAAAACCACATTTTGCACGTCCAGAAAAAAAAAAGACAAAAAATAAAACAAAAGACATCAACAACAACATGAGATTCTAAATATAAAAAAAAAATTAATAAAAAAAAAAGATACACATTCAGCGCTGTGTTGCCGCATTTTTGTTTTCTGTTTGTTTTTTTTTTTTTTTTTCTTCATTAAGGGTATTTGGGTCTATTTACTTAATTTTTGTCCTTATAACTAAGTGTTTGTTTTGAGTGTCCTTTTTGCCTAATTAAGTCCAATATGCGTCCTTTTGGATAATTGTCCCTTTAAATAAATGAATTCATATCATAGGTAAAATAATATTAGACAACTTAGCAGTTACGGAATTGTTTGATACGGGAGCGTCTAACACCTTTAAGTCAACTAAGGTAGCTAAGAAGCTTAACTTACCAATGGAAACTTTAAGAAACACCTTGGAAATAAAAACATCTTTACGAAAGGTAACTAAGGTAGCCAAGCTGATGCCTCAAGTGGATATGCGAGTAAGAGCATATCGATGTAAAAATGACTTTACGGTTTTGGATTTTTCGGATTTCGATGTAATTCTTGGAATAGATTGGCTATCCGAGAATTATGTTCACCTGGATTGTAGAGAAAAGAGAGTGACCTTTAAAGTACCCAGGAAATCTGCTAAGACTTATCAAGGTAATGTATACAAGCCTAGTAAGAAGCGGCATCCGATCATTTCAGCAGTTAAGGCGATAAGAGCTTGGCAGAAGGGTTGTGAAGGCTACTTGTTATATGCAGTGGATGTGGAACAAGTGAAGCCCATTAGAGGAGACCCCTGTAATAAAAGAATACGCTGAAGTGTTTCCAGAAGAGTTACCGGGAAACATGCCGGATAGAGAGATAGAGTTTGAGATCAAGCTAGTACCCGGAGCGGCACCAGTTGCTAAGGCACCCTATAGAATGGCACCGGATGAATCGAAAGAGTTGAAGGCTCAACTTAAGGATATGCTTGAGAGAAATATAATTCAGCCTAGTACTTCGCCTTGGGGAGCCCCAGTCCTGTTCGTTAAAAAGAAGGATGGTAGTATGAGGATGTGTATAGACTACAGAGCACTGAATAATCTTACCATCAAGAATAAGTTCCCTTTTCCAAGGATTGATGATCTGTTTAATCAGTTACAAGGCAAGAGAGTGTTTTCTAAGATTGATCTTAGGTCCGGTTATCATCAGTTGAAGATCAAGGTAGCAGATATACCGACGACGGCTTTCCGTACGAGGTATGGACATTATGAGTTCTTGGTCATGCCGTTTGGAGTCACTAATGCTCCATCTGCATTTATGGATTTAATACAGCGTGTCTTCATGACATACTTGGACAAGTTTATGACAGTGTTCATAGATGATATCTTAGTATACTCGAAGGATGAGAAAGAACATGAAGAACACCTAAGGATAGTGTTGGATACTTTGAGGAAGAACCAGTTGTATGCTAAGTTCTCAAAGTGTGACTTTTGGTTGGATCAAGTTAGTTTCTTGGGTCATGTCATTTCTGGAGATGGCATTAAAGTTGATCCAGCAAAGATTGAAGCAGTTGAGAAGTGGTCCAGACCGACTACAGTTTCAGTGATTAGAATTTTTCTCGGTTTGGCTGGCTATTATAGGAAGTCTGTACAAGACTTCTCAAAGATAGATACACCAATGTGAATTTGAGTGGACAAGTGAGTGCGAACATGCTTTCCAGACATTGAAGGAGAAGTTGACTACATCCCCAGTTTTGGCAGTTCCAGAAATCTTTGATAACTACGACGTCTATACTGACGCTTCGGGACAAGGTTTAGGTCGTGTGTTGATGCAAGGAGGAATAATAATCGCTTATGCATCCACACAGTTAAAGGTGCATGAAAAGAATTATCCAACACATGATCTAGAGTTGGCAGTGGTAGTGTTTGCCCTAAAGATTTGGAGGCACTACTTGTATGGAGTTAAGGCTAGGATCTTCACCGATCACAAGAGTTTGAAGTATTTCTTTACTCAGGAAAATCTGAATATGAGGCAAAGGAGATGGTTAGAGTTCGTAAAGGATTACGACTTGGATATCCAGTACCATCCGGGGAAGGCAAATATGGTTGCAGATGCCTTGAGCAGGAAACCAGTGTTTGCAGTTTCAAGCGTTGAAGATGTGGCAGAAAAGCTAGATGGGTTGAAAATCCGAAGTTTTGATCAGATTGAAGACCGGCAGTTTGTGGCACCGTTGTTAGCAAGATCAGAGTTGATGGATGATATTCGAGAAAAGCAAGATGAAGATCCAGATTTCGTTGACTTGAAGCGTGTTGCAAGAGAAAAGCCTGCAGTGGGTTATGTGTTAGATAAGAATGGAAATCTTTGGTACCAGGATCATTTGTGTGTGCCTAATGTCGGTGATTTGAGACAGAGAGTTATGGAAGAGGCACATAGGATTGCTTTTGTAGTTCATCCAGAAGCTACTAAAATGTACAGAGACTTGAAATAAAAGTTTTGGTGTCCCTCGATGAAAGTGGAAATAGCTAAGTTCGTAGCGGAATGTGATTCTTGTCATAAAGTTAAAGCAGAGCATAGAAGGCTAGGAGGAATGCTTAAGCCATTGGATATCCCTGAATGGAAATGGGATAAGATCACAATGGATTTCATCACCGGTTTGCCTAAGACAAGAGGTGGACAAGATGATATTTGGGTGATTGTGGATAGATTGACCAAATCAGCCCACTTCCTACCAACCAAGGTTGATATGTCTTTGAAAAAGATGACGACACTATACTTGGATAATATAGTGAAGTTACACGGAGTACCTATCTCGATAGTTTCGGATCATGATCCGAGGTTCGTCAGACGGTTTTGGAAGAGTTTGCAAAGGGCCTTTGGCACCAAGTTGGATTTGAGTACGGCCTTTCATCCTCAAGCAGATGGGCAATCTGAGAGAACCATCCAAACACTTGAAGAAATGCTAAGAGCTTGTGTTTTGGAAGTAGGCGGATCATGGGATTATTATCTTCCTGTAGCGGAGTTTGCCTACAACAATAGTTACCACGCAAGTATAGGCATGCCACCATTTAAAGCTTTGTATGGAAGAAGATGTAGAACTCCATTGTTTTGGGATGAAGTTAGGGAAAGGCAAGTCACCGGACCAGAGTTAGTAGAGCAAGCTAAAGAAAGAGTTCAGTTGGTTAAGAAGAATCTGAAGGCGGCACAAGATAGACAGAAGAGTTGGGTAGATGTCAGAAGAAGACCTCTTGAGTTTGAGGTTGTTGAAAGAGTGTATCTACGAGCTTCACCAATGAAGGGAGTGAAACGTTTTGGGCAAAAGGGAAAGTTAAGTCCAAGGTATGTTGGACCTTTTGAGATTCTGGAAAGAGTTGGACCTTTGGCATATAAGCTTAAATTACCGGAATCAATGTCAAGAGTCCATAATGTGTTCCATGTATCGATGTTGAAGAAGTGTTTGACAAGGAGTGATGTTGAAACCACGGTTGATCCAGAATTTCTTCAAGATAATCTTGCGTATGATGAGAAACCAATCAGAATTTTGGACCGGAAAGAAAAGATGATTAAGAGGCGGTTGATCCCTTTGGTTTTGGTGCAATGGAGCAATCATTCACCGGATGAAGCCACCTGGGAAGTTGAGGACGACAAGATCAGCAAGTTCAAGTTTTGGACTTACTAGATATGTTCTAGTATCGAGGACGAAACTCCTCTTAAGGGGGGAGGAATGTATATTCCGATTTCCGGGAAAGGGCAGACGTGTCATTTTGCGAAAACGAAATATTATTATTCTGACTTCTTTTACTCGAGTTAAGTTTTACGGAATATATATATATATATATATATATATATATATATATATATATATATATATATATATTCGAGTTTTATATATATAGATATTAAGGAAAATCTGATTTTTTTTAAAAGAATAATTAAGGAAAATAAGGGATTAGGTAAATTATTGGAATTTTTCCTATTTAAGAAAAAATAAATCCCATTGGTTTCCCTAACCTTTTGAATCAGAATTTCCTTCTTCCAATATCCCCACTTTCTGCGTGATAGAGTTTGAAGAAAAGGCTGAGAGATTTCTTCCGTTTTTTAAGTCGAGTCTCAACCGTTTTCGGATTCGAGTAAAGCGTCGGAATCGTCGTGAGGAGGGCGTCGTTTCAGCACCAGAAAGTTGGAGCTTTTCTCGAGGTATGATTTTCGACCTAAGTGATGTTTTGGATGAGTTTGATGGATCAAAACTCATGTCTCTCATAGTCTTGATGTGTTAGAAGCTTGTGATCGATTCTAATGCAAATTTGGATTTGATCATATAGGTTTCTCTACAAAGGTGTGAGTTTCTGCAGTTTTCTGAGGATTTGGAATTTGGTTTTAGCTTGCTAAAAGGTAAGAAGGTCTTCCTACATGTTAATTACGGCTTATAGGGTTTAAGTTGTGATTTTGTTGATGTTTTTGATGATAGAATTCATGCTACGGGTTGTTTAAGAATCATAGGTTGTTATGGTCCTGTAAAGGTCAAGTTTTTCTGCTATTTTTCTGAGTATATTGATGTTGAATAAGTTTGAGAATGATTAGGGATCGATTAGGGTTCAAAATCTGAGTTTTTGGGAAGTTGCCGCGCTTGGTGCGATGCGCACTTTGGAGGACCGAGGACCGTAAATTTGAAATTTTACATAAAGAGGTGGTGCGTGCGCACTGCACCCAAATCCGGCGCACTGGACGACCAGAATTCAAAGTTTTACGTACAGAGTCTTAGTGCGTGCGCACTGGACCTCCTTTTTGATGAATAAGTTGATTTTAGCTATGATATGAGTTTTAAATGTTATTCTTGAATCTTATAACATTAATTAAGCTTGAACAAGCCTCGATTGAGCTTCCGATTCGTTTATTTTCGGCATCGGATGTACTCTTAAAGGGAGTTGAAGTTCAGATCCGTCGGAAGGGCATGAAAGGGCTTGTGCTTTGATGAACTAGAGTTCATCAATGTCTGTGTACTTGATAGGAAGTGATGTCTAGCTGTCTAAGTGAGGGAGTAGAGTTGTTAAGGTGAGTTTCACTTTGAAAACACTTAGGTGGCTAGTTAATACGTAATAATAATTACATAAGTGTAGTAAAAGATAAAACGTCACCTATTCTCGGTTAGGCACCTTTTCATATCGGCGATGTGATACGTTCATAAAAAGGTGAACAATGCTACTGGCTCAAAAGGCTGAAGGGTAGTGGAGGAAATTCATCGAACGTATATGCATACCGGGAAGATCCCAGGTCTATCGGTGCTAATCACCGTAGTTGGCAAGTATATCTCGTGATGGATATTCATCATGCATAGTGCCCTTGAGTGATGACGTAACCAAGATAAGCTAAGCTAGAAAGGTATAGTCATGACGTGTCGATGGCCACGGAAATGAACCTTAGATCGAGTCGGTCTCATAAAGATAACTATTATTATAAAACTTGTTAAAGAGCCTTAGTTAATTTGTAGCTTCTACTTCTTACTATGTACAATGTACTTACCTCAAATGCTTTTTTATTTATGTGTTTGGGGGAGAGAAGACGAACAGGTAAACCCGGAGTTCGAGGAGGACTTTGACGACGACGTTTAAGGACGCCGAAGTTGAAGAGTTTAAATATCTTGTTTTATTTATATGTTAGACTTTTGGGAAACTTGGTAATTTCCTTTTAGTACCTTTTGGAGATTTCGTATGTTTTGGTTTCGTTTGGTTTTCCAATGTAATAAATGTTACATTTCTTCTTTATAGATATTGAGTTTCTATTCTTGGTTGTTTAGCGAAAAATTTACCCGAGTCTTTTGCTTCCGTTTTGCTTAACTCGATACGACGTAGTAGAGGCTTACGTATAAAGTGAAATTTATGTTATTTTTTACGTGCCGAACGTTCATTTTCCGGATAAGGACTCGGTGTCCGGGAGCGGGGCGTTACACAACGGTTCAGGAAGGGAGGTGGAAACCGGTTAAGCTATCGAAAAAGGGCCCACCCATATCACATATGTTTTTTTTTGCAGATGATCTGTTACAATTTGGGGAGGCCTCAGAGCAGCAAGCTAAAGTAATGGAGGAGGTATTGAGTGATTTTTGTAATTGCTTGGTGATCGTGTGTAAGTCACTAATGTCGATATTACTAGCAAGAATACTATGTACATCGTAATATAGTAAATGCGAGTCAAGGTCGATCCCTCAGAGACAATGCAACTTATATGTATAAACAATTCTAACCTAATTAAGAAGCAACAAAGAGGCGGTCATTGACCAACAATAACGTAAAGTAAAACAAACATGGTATACCTCTCCCTCTCCTCACCGATCTACTAACTTGGTTTATTTAATCGTTATGCTTACTTCCCCACATAATTTCCTTAGATTAATCGTGAGCTTTTAATGATTATTATCATATTTATTAGCTACGGGTGCAATTCCTACTCCTATCTACTCTGACACTGGCAATAGACAATCTATACGCAAGCTACCCTCCTTAATTGGTCCGTAATAGCCCATACGCATAAGGAACTAGAACTACCGATATTGAGAGTTACCTCATACCGCTAACCTACCTAAACAGCTGTCGACACTGACCAGCACGTTCCTAGGGTCCATCAAGACTATGTCCTAATTAATACTTCACTTGCGGTCCTTCATGTTAATTTATGAATTACGAATACTTGATTGGCCAAACCTATTACTCGTTTTAATTATTTCTGCCGATCAACGTAGCTGTAGTGAATCCCGGTTTAGGTTTTCTAAAACATGCCTCGGTAAACTAGTATAGACCGCCGGTTTACCGGGGGTGACTTTTCCTAATTTCTAGATCTACATTGCTCAGTATGATTAAAATAAGTAAATTATGGGGTTGTTAAACATGCAGATTAAGTAAAACACATAAATACGAATAGATCTACCATATTGAAGACAATAAAGGAACGTTCAAAGCTTCATACCTTCAACAATGGAGATCTAGCTCGATCTACTCAAGCTAGAGATGATGGGAGAAGGGAGGAAACCAAAAACTACTCTCCAAAGCTCAAGAAAACTTTATTGCATAAAATATTGTAATGTATTTGTTAAGATATGATATTCTCTACAATAATCTGTAAACGCGGCCTTATATAGATACAACGACCGACTTAAGACTCTTTAAAACCCTAACCAACTTAGACAATGCGGCAGAATGAATTTCGTGTTCCACAAGACGCCGGTTTACCGGGCCTAACCCTCGGGTTACCGGGCCTTCTATTCTCTTTTTTCTTCAGCAGGCTTCTTCTTAGACTTCAAACACTCAGCCCAATGCATTCCTTTTGGTCCAGATCCGTTCTCCAATGCTCCAGATTCGGTACATCCTATAAAACACGCAAAACGAGACAAAACAGTACCAAAACCTCGGGAAAATAACGTAGATACAAATCATGATCCTGGAAACACTCACATAGCATATAACATATATTCTAAGTAATAACGAGCCTATCTATCCTCTCTTGACCAGAATTCGGGGTAAATATAGGTATAAATATCGGTACCATTTAGAGCGTCATCACTCGGGGCAGAAAATAAGCATGTCAAAATCTAGATTTTACACTTCGGCCAACGTGGGAAGCCAAATGATTGCAACAATTTCGAGCTTCTTAGGAATGGCATATACAAACGATTTGGGGAAGTACTTGGGGGTCCCTCTTCTACATGGGAGATTACGGGTTTCACATTTCACCTATCTTGAAGACAAGATGAAGAGCAAATTGGCCGGTTGGAAAGCCAGAACTCTCACAAAAGCAGGTAAATGCATACTCATTCAGAGTTCCTTATCCACCCAGCCGCATTATAATATGCAGAATATTATGCTTCCCATCTCGGTAGTGAATAATTTGGAAAATATTTGCCGCAATTTCTTTTGGGGTGATACTGATGAGGGACGAAAAATGCACGCGGTTGCCTGGCCCACACTGTGTAAACCGAAAAAAGTCGGGGGATTGGGATTCCGGAAATTACATGATATGAATATTGCTCTTTTGGGAAAACTAGTGTGGGATTTGATTGCAAAGAAGGATGCGATTTGGGTTACGGCCCTTGCTCATAAATATAAAAGAGTTGTCGACTAAAGCCAAGCCAGGAAGTTCACCAGTTTGGAGGAGCATTTGTAGAGCTTATTCCAGCCTCCATGCTGGATTTGAAGCACAACAGCAAAATTATTCTTGGAAACTAGATGCGCAGGGGAAGTACTCATTGGCGTCGGGTATGCTATGTAAAACCCCACCCACCTCGTAGATGAAGCAGACGGCTTGTGGGAGGCGATTTGGAAACTGAGAGGTCTAGAAATAATTATTTGCTTTGGACTATTGCACACAAAGCGCTTTTGGTGGTTGGTATTTTATACGATCGACATGTGACTGATGATCCTTCATGCAAAATATGTGAGGAATCATTTTGCACGCCCTATGAGATTTCAAATGGGCTAGAGATGTCTGGAATTTATGCGTGCCAAACACCGGAAGAATGGTTGCAGTTGAACTTGAAGTCTAATACGAGGTCACTCTTTGGTACTACGAGATGGAAATATATTTGGAAAGAAGCAGTATATGGTATTTGGATGTGGCGTAATCGTCTCAAGCATGGTCATGAAGCGGAAAGGCCTCCAGCGTATGTTTTTTTGTCTAGTGTAGTTGAGAGAGCTAGAAATCTCAGATTGTCTTGGTACTTGTTTTGGGGGGAGTGGTTTAAAAGGACAAATAAGAGGGGGGAAATAGGAATCAGGACAGTAGAAATACAAATTGGGTGATAAGGACAATTCCACTATTAGTTACTCCAAATCCATTGTTCATACAGTGGAATTGACTTCAAATCCATTATTCCGTTGTTTCGTTGTTTTTGACAAAAACGGTCTCGAAATGATATCGAAAAAATATCAAATTGGATGTCTAAATAAATAGAACGAAAAAAAAGAAAAATATGGTGAAAGAATTACGATCTTTTGACGTTCAGATTAAAAGATATATTCATTTATGTAATTAAATAAGACAGAATTTAAATTATAGTGGAATAAACACTTGTCATTTTTACCCAATAAAAAATTCCATTGTCCTGTTTGCATATTTCTACTTTCAAATTGTCTTTTTTAACAACAAACCCCTACGTATTTTTTATTTACACAAAAAGGACAGCACTGTAAATTTTCTTTCGCCTCCTCGAGGAGGCCATTCTAATAAAGCGATCGTTCTCCAAAAAAAAAAGTGAACGAAAAATTCTTTTATATTTTTCCAAAGAGAATACGAAATATAAAAATTATATGATAGGTGCGTTAAGCAAACAAGGAAGAAAAAATGGAACAACATTAGCTTAAGGTTAAAAAAAGGAGACGTGCATAGCCAAATGAGAAAAGATTACAAATACTTTTATAACTAATATAATAAAAATAAATATGTTAACATCCTCTCTCAAGCTCACGATGATGCAGCAAGAAGCATGATGAGTTTGATAGTGAAGAATATATGATGCGAGATAGTGTGATTTTTCGTTAAGATGTCCGCAAGTTGCGTGAACGACAAAGTAATAGTATCGTGCTGAAGATGATGTCAAGTAATACTATTGTCGATATCAATATGTTTGGAACGCTAATGAAAGACTTTATTGTGTGCAATCTAAATAACACTCTTATTGTCGCAATACATCGTAACCAGATAATCCCAGACATACTAAAAGCCATGCATAACACATTACTCTGTCAGGGTGGGAAAGCGTGAAACTACATCTTGTTTCTTGCTTTTTCTAAGAAATTATAAAATCCCCTAAATACACACAAAACCCCGTATGGGATTTTCGATCATTTGAGTCACCAGCTCAATCTGCATTAGAAAAGACACGAAGCTCCAATGATAAAGTCGGCGGTAACAAAAGACACCGATAACGAGTTTCATGTAGATAACAAAGATTGTGCATCGTAGGAGCCCAATGTACACAGGTAGGGGAAGAGACAAGTTGACTAATAGTGTGACATTATAGGTGATGTCAGTGATCGTCGGATATACAAGGTTACCAATAGTAGAACGATATAGAGTAGGATTCGAGAGAAGATGTCTGTTGGTGGGAGTGTTAATTGCAAGCATTCAACTCAATAGGAGAATTAATAGGACGAGTATCAGTGATTCGAACATGATGAATAATGTGGAGCATACTTGGACTGAGAAAGAAGATAACCTTCTTGCTGAAGAAGCTACCTCAATGCCCAAAAAGTAACGCAGATGACCCAAATCCTTCATATCAAACAACGAGACAATGTAGATTTTGTTAGTGTAGCGCCTTAAACATAATTGGATTGGACCGGATTCGATCGGGTCGATAATTACTATTACGCTTTTATGTTTATACATTTAATAAATGGCACATGCTTGTAGTATATATTTGGTTATTTGATAAACCTATTTAATATATTATATAATAATGTGCTTAGAATTAAATCTTGATAGACTATTGTTGATTATGATTTGTGAGATCTCGATTCACGGTAAATATTTTAGTTCTTAAATGTCTATAGTCATAAGTATTAATAAACAGATATTATTAATACGGTTAGATTATCACGTATTAGATGTCTTATATCTTGTGAAGATAGTGATAGATCTCATCCATCAAAGTGTGTCGACACTTAGACTTGTACGTGGACGTGTATTATTGAATACATACGTTAGATGACATACTTACTAAACAAGTGTCACATATCTGTGGCGGTTGTATAATTATCCACACACCGGAGTCGTTGTATTATCACGGTGTGGAATGTCATTCTCTTACACTATTGAGATTTCTATTAGCCATGGGACGATCATGTGGTAATGATTGGATGTGATACTGAAGCATAGAATTTATGTCGTTTCGTCCGGAATTCGTGTTTCCTAATGGTACGAATGAATATCCGAAAACACCTTTTTATAAGGAATGTTTACTCTAAAAAGTTTTTGCAAAGCGGAAGTAACTGTTACTTCGAGAAAATATAATATTCAGATTATAAGATATTGTTGTTGATGTTTTGACACTCAATTACGAATGTATAAATATTGCGTATGTGAAAGATTCTAGTTACACGATAACTGACGATCCAAAAATCGTCAAGATAATCTTCTAGGCCTCTTCCCTTGACGATAACCTAAGGATGCTCCAGAAACCCAGAAAAAACAGTAAAGAGGGGTTGTTTTGGGGGGTGGTTTAGACTGCACTTGAGATGTTGTTCTCAAGCTGCCTACGTATCCAATGGTGTGACTGGAATCAAGTCTTCGTAGTTCCTTAGGAATTTGTTTATATAGAGGTACTTGTGCCCTAGAGTTAGCGTGTGGCGTGTCTGTGATGGACACTGATTGGCGTGTTCCCTAAGGAAAATATATTACGGTTCATTTATCTCCTCAATCTTAGAAGATAATTATAGTATTCAAATATTGGTATTAAATGATAAAGACTAGAGCCTTTATGGCTCATGATTCTTTCCATAGTTATCCGTCTATTAAACACGTGGGAAATATGATAGGAGATTTACTCTGACCAACCTAGACGACTCGGGCTAGACAGGTCGAACCCTTCTATGCCTGGACCATTCCTAGAGCACATGTAGCCGAACTAGAAACAGCTCGGTTAGGTGTAAGTAAAATGGTAGATCGGAGAGGGACCGAACCGACCACAAGGATCGGATACAGGTTGAGTAGAGCACAAGGGTTGGCCGACCTGAAGGGGAATAGGACGAGAGATGGATTCGGGCTGACGACGCAATTCGAACTGACTTAAGCTGCTCGGCCGACCTATGGAGGTTAGGGAACATAGCCGAACTGACACTGACCAAAACTGAATTATAGATATGACGACCTAAACCGAGCACCAAGGCCGGTCGCGGACAGACTAGAGTACTTGTACCTGCCGACCTCAAGAGGTCGGTGGTGGATACAAGATGTACTCGTAAATGTCAGGGACGAACGTGCGAGCTACACCGGTGAGGTTCTTAGCACCATTCTCTCCATATTGATCGTCGAGCCACTAAGGAGGTGCCATGTATGTAGGTACAATTCTTGGCATCGTCATAAGCCCCCTAGATCCAGCCGACCTTTGGTTGGTTGGCTCGGATCTATCGAGGTGGTGGCTCGACACGGAAGTTGAACTTATTAATTTTGAAATTGGTATGGAACTGCCAAGTGGCAAAGCTAGTTATAACGTCATTATAGTTAAAAAGGGAAACGAGGCGTTGCTGCCCACTAATTACTAACTGAGGCCATTTTTCGAGGTGAGTGGGGGTTATAACCCCGACGTATCAATCGTTTCGTAGCTACGCTTGGTATTAAAACAGAAGACCTGCTGCCGGTTGCCATTCTTCATCTCTTCTTCAATTTCCATTTTGCAAGTAAGTGTCTCCTTCTGTGTTTTCCCTTTGTATCTTGATTCTTCTTAGTGTACACCTTATCTTGCCGGAACCCTAAATCTGACTCTTCTAAGATGGCTATTGCGGATAGTAGGGATGTTGGGTCCATCTTGAAACAAGAGGCCATAGATGAGATTTGTGAGTTGTATGGGTTGGATAGGGAGAGATTTGTTCCGACGCTGCCTTCGGAAATGAAGTTGTTTGCTCCTAACCCACCGGAGGGTTTTTGTACGGTCCACCGGGAATATTTTGAGGTAGGTCTGAGACTACCTTTCTGCCCGGCGCTTCTGGCCGTACTCAGGCATTATGGGCTTGGGATTTCACAGATAGCCCCCAATGGCATTAGGGCTGTCATTGGGTTTGCTATCTGGTGCAGGTTGCTGAATATTAAGTTTGGTGTGAAGAAGTTCAGGTTTTTCTACCATCGTGTAGGAGTAAAGGACCACCCCTACCGGTATTACTTTTCCAGGCGGCAAGGCAAAGCCTCCGACATCCCTATCCTGGTCCCTGGAAGGGATCCTTTCAAACGGTGGAATGAAAGATTCTTCTATGTTCGTCATGAAGGTCATCCCGAGCTGAGCGTATGGAACACGGCCGATCTGGATAAAGATGAGCGCCCGGAGCTATCGGACTCGTGGGTGGAGAAGGTTACGAAATCGGGATATTCAATCGAGTGGCAGGATTTGTATGACGATCTGATTACGGCTGCTCGTCTGAAGGATGCGGGCCCCGAGCCCTACGTTGAATTTACAGATGCCGAAAGTCAATCCTGTAGGACCTTTTTGCTTAATAATTTAACTTTGCTGTTGCATTTTTGCCAGTGCCCGACTGACATTTTGTTTGTAACTGTAGTGGCTGATTTTGCTGAGCTATTGGCCGGGGCAGAGAAAGAGGTGGCGGTTCGTCAGCCTGTGCCGACTCCTGCTGTCCGGCTCTTGCCCGTGGAGGATCCTGTCGTAGACGTGGCGGGCGCTTCTTCATTGGTCCCTCCCCAGGAGCAGGTTGGAAAAGATGCTCCTGAGAAAGCTGTTGGGAAGGAGCTGGTCGCGGGGAAGCCGATACGTCCGAGGCCGACCTTGCACGAAAGTCGGTCTTCCAAGAAGAGTAAGTCTAAGGCTCCTGAGGGAGCTCAGGGAGAGGCTGTTTACGAACAGCAGCGGGTCGCCAGTATGTCCGACGAGGAGTTGGCGATTCTTGGCTGCAAGACGGTGGAACTAGTAAGCATTCTGGTATTACTCTTTTCGTGTCTAGAAAACTTAACTATTGATCCTAATATCTTTATGTTTGTTCATGGTGGCATGATCGGCCAAGAGGTATTCAAGAGGTTGGGCAAGGCCTCTGCAGAACTGGTTGCCCAGCAGAATAAGGCTGCCGAGCTAAGGCAGAAAAGAGAAGAGCTTAAGGCGGCTGCTCGCCTTAAGGACACAGAGATGAAGACCCTACAGGCCCAGCTGCTAGCCCAGGAGAAAGAGCTGAAGTCCTTGGTGAATGAACTTGCCGAGGAGAAGAAGACGAATGAGAAGGAGGTCGGAGACCTTTTGGCTAGGGTGGCCGACCTGGAGGCTACAGACTCGGCGCGAAGTGCCGAGGCCATTCAAGAGTATAAGGCCTCGGCGGATTTCGCCGAGGCTTTGAAGGTGTTGTTAATTCCCATCATCTACCATGGGTACACCCAAGGGGTAGACGAGGCGAGGATGCAACATCCTTCCCTAGTGCTGGATGACCTTCCTAAGAAGGCCTATTACCAGTAGGGAATGGGCGCGGCTTCGCGTCCAAGACTTCAAGGCAGGAGTGGACATTGTGTCCAAGTATCTTCTCCAACCTGCTGCTACATCTTCCGGATCGGCACCACCGTACGAACCCCAGAAGAGTCCTCATGCCGATTCTTAAAGCTTATCTGCTTTTGTTTCTGAAAGGAAGTATTTTGTAATATGACATGATTTACTTAATGAAGAAGTTATTTTTTATCTTTTGAGTTTAATTAATTGTGTTTGGTTTTCTGTTGTGTTATATTGTTAGCGTTTCGTTATTTTGTTGTTTTTATGTTATTGGGGTAGTATGCCCCCCAGTATGCCATGCATTAGTTTTAACTTTTGGATGGCATACTTTGGTTGTAATTCTGCCGAACTTGATGTTCGGATTATTTGTCTCAGAGTAAAATTCGTAAAGGGAAGTTTTGCCCGGCATGCAGCTCTGATTTAAAGGTTTCACGCTTTTATGAGACCGATCTCTACATGCAAACTCAGCCAGTTTTGTAAAGTTAGGTGCTCTCGTTCATGAGCTTTGTTATGTTCGGGGTTGTTTTGTTGTACTGTTTATACTACTGGGAAGGTGAGCCCTCCAGTATTCCCTTATTGCTTATATTTGGTTAAATAGCCGTGGGGGTTCGGTTCGCCCAGATTCAAGCTAATTACTGGTCATTAGGTGTACCAATTTAAAAAATCGTACCAAGTATAGTTCTGTGTCGATCAGGACTGGATCTGATCGCACTTAGTGTAAACCAACCTAGACGAATGACATCGGGTTGCGATTCCATCCAAGGAATTTATGTATTTTCGTTGTTGACTGATAAGTTTTGTTTTGGCTTCCGTTGCTGAGCCTGACGCGTGCGTTCGGCTCGCGCAGACTTAAGTTTTTTATTCACACTCAGTATGTCATTCTGAAGTTTTCAGAATGCACTTATTTTTGTACGTAGGGCCGAGCTCTTTGTGGGCTCGGAAATCTATTTCTAGATTAGTTTCATATTATGACGAGCAGGAGAAAGTCTGGTCGTCTTTATTACAAAGTTAGCTTATTCGGATACCATTATGTCGATCAGGGCAGGATTGGCTCAACTAACTAGTTTTTTAAGGGCGAAGAAAATTGCCCTAATTTTTTTGAGTTATTACTATTGACAGGCTTGTTTTTGTTAGTCATTTTTGGAGAGGTAGGCCCCATGTATGCCATGCACCGGCTCGGACTGGTGGACGGCATACATGTTTGAATTATGTATTATGCCGAGCTCAATGCTCGGGTTTTAATTGTATCAAACCCTATGAGATTATTTAAGGGGCTTGCTGCCCTGTGTGCAACTCTGAAGATAATCTTCTAGGCCTCTTCCCTTGACGATATCCTAAGGATGCTCCAGAAACCCAGAAAAACAGTAAATAGGGGATGTTTTGGGGGGTGGTTTAGACTGCACTTGAGATGTTGTTTTCAAGCTGCCTATGTATCCAATAGTGTGATTGGAATCAAGTCTTCATAGTTCCTTAGGGATTTGATTATATAGAGGGACTTGTGCCCTAGAGTTAGCGTGTGGTGTGTCTGTGATGGACACTGATTGGCGTGTTCCCTAAGGAAAATAGATTACGGTTCATTTATCTCCTCAATCTTAAGAGATAATTATAGTATTCGAATATTGGTATTAAATGATAAAGACTGGAGCCTTTATGGCTCAGGATTCTTTTCATAGTTATCCGTCTATTAAACACGTGGGAAATATGATAAGAGATTTACTCTGACCAACCTTGACGACTCGGGCTAGACAGGTCGAACCCTTCTATGCCTGGACCGTTCCGAGGGGACAGGTAGCCGAACTAGAAACAGCTCGGTTAGGTGTAAGTAGAATGGTAGATCGGAGAGGGACCAAACCGACCACGAGGATCGGATACGGGTTGAGTAGAGCACAAGGGTTGGCCGAACTTAAGGGGAATAGGACGAGAGATGGATTCGGGCTGACGATGCAATTCGAACTGACTTAAGCTGCTCGGCCGACCTATAGAGGTTAGGGAACATAGCCGAACTGACACCGACCAAAACTGGTTTATAGATATGACGACCTAAACCGAGCACCAAGGCCGGTCGCGGACAGACTAGAGTACTTGTACCTGCCGACCTCAAGAGGTCGGTGGTGGGTACAAGACGTACTCGTAAATGTCAGGGACGAACGTGCGAGCTACACCGGTGAGGTTTTTAGCACCATTCTCTCCATATTGGTCGTCGAGCCACTAAGGAGGTGCCATGTAGGTAGGTACAATTCTTGGCATCGTCAATATCCGTTTCACAAGAGAGGTGATAGTCAATAGCACTTGACTATTTCGATAATTGGGGATCGTGAACAAGGATACAATACTTCCTGGAGGAAATCGGGATCTCTATTGTACTCCAGTTCCCGTATATTGTGATAATCAAGATGCCATACACATTGCATCGAATCAGGTGGATTGCCACTTTATATGAGATAAGATCACCGCTGAAGAGATTCATACCCCATTTGTGCGAACATGAGAACAACTTGCAAATGTGTTCACAAAGGCTCTCACGGGGACATGCTTAACACTGATTCGTTCCGAGCTAACCATGTATGATATCCATATTGCAACTTGAGAAGAGTATTAAAATAATAAGAAAGAGTGTCCAGATTGAATATATTAGGCCCTTTTGGTATTTGAGAGTTTCTAGATTCATTCTAGAATAAATCATAACATGTAATCTACACTATATAAATGAATTAAACAAGGGGAATGAAAATCAAAAATCCATTTCTTCCCCCATTTCTCTATATCTATGTTTTCTAACAAATCCCAACAACAACAAATAAAGTAGCCCTTAGTTCGGATCTGATAATACCATACCATAATCAAAAGGTACAACGGCCCAAGCGACCAGACTTAACATAAGTGTAGTCATTGGAGCCGTTCTAAAAAAGGAGAAATTAGCACAACTTGGTGAAATAGGTTCTTTTAGAATCAATTTAAAACCATCTGCTAGAGGTTATAACAATCCAAATGATCCCATTACATCAGGACCCTTTCGACGTTGCACAAAATCCATTACTTCACGTTCAGCTAGCACTAAAAGGAGACAAAGTTTTAGCATCCCATTCAAATCTAGTAGCTTGACTTAAGTGCTTATTGACTTTAAAATGCCTAACAAAATCATATATTTGATTCCTCTTTGAAATGCCATGTTAAAATGTTATGTGTGACGCCTTTACCTCTGCTTAAAAGTCAGACTTTGTTGGCACCGTTCATGCCAATTTCTGAATTAGTCGAGCCAAATGGTTTCGGACACTGAGGCTTTAAGTTTGAAAAATAAAAATGGTTCTGAATACCGAAGGCTTTAAAAGTAGCTGCTAGCACCAGGTGAACTCATATTGATTGCCTTGCCCGGAGCCATTAATTCTATTTACAAGCAACCCTGCCCTTGGCCACTACTTGGAAGCTTCTCTAATTTAGAAATGTTCATGTGATTAAAGCTGGAAATTAAAGAACTAGCCAAAAAAAAATCTACCAACAACCAAACCCAACACACTGAGCATTAAGCTATAGCCTTAGATAACACACTGTGGGAGGACGGTGGGAGTTTCTTTTAGAAAGTTTTACGTCACTATTACTCAAATAGAGACAACGTAAAGATACAATAAAGTGGATGGAAATGTGGTCCTCTGCCCTTTTTGTTCTCACATTCTGTGCTTAATTTTCTTGACAAAAATTAACTTAAAAAAAATAGAAATAGTGTAATGCTTAGTAATATATAAAACAATTAACGCAATACATTTTTATACGATTATTTATGATATTGACATATTGACTGAAACACAAAAAAAAATTGTATATTCAAAGAACATATGAAACAACCTTTTAAAAGGTAGAAGTTGACCATAACATATAAAAAAAAAAAAAAAAAAAAAATTGTATATTCAAAGAACATATGAAACAGCCTTTTAAAAGGTAGAAGTTGACCGTAACATATAATTAACCTCATTGCAATTGATCTAAAATTGTTAAAAGTAGTGGGAATACAACCATTAAGATTATGGGGTTGTTTGAACCAATAACATAAAATATGAAGCCGGTAATCTTACGGTCTAATCAATGAAAACAATCTAAATGGTAAAAAATAATATCCCCAATTTTGGTTCAAATTCTAAAGTTGTGATGAACCAGGTTAATTTAGAACCAAAACCAGAGCAAGAGCCTTAAGGAACTAACCGGGCGGTTAATTCACTTGTACTTCAGTAGCAACAATACCTCTGCATGCAATAGAGAACCACAATTATTGGAAAAAAAAATATACATATGTAGCAAGCAATATCAGAGAATGGGTCACGTCAGAGAAACATATGTCAACTCAAAATGAGATTACGTACAACTGGAAAATTCTGATACAGTGACTTCCAATTAAAACATACGTCGGATATATGATCATCACATATATAAAAAAAATCTATTACAGTTATCTTTTTATATACGTGACAGTTATCGACGTCTATTCTAATTGAGAGTCTATGTATCAGAATTACTCATTACAACCTTCTATTATCTAGATAATATCTTTGGATTATGACAAAATAAACTTGGTTTGATGGTATATGGAAACCTGTACATTTAGGGAGGGGTAGCTAGAGATATATTGGCACAATATATTGATCACAATAAACAAGTTACAACAACATAGTTATTACATCATTGATCGATTATGGTGTAGGATTAATTTATTAATTTATATTCCACTATAATCAGTGATGTAAGAGTGCGTTGTGTTACTTGTTAAGACCGTTTTGTTTTTGTTGTGCTATTAATTATCATATTTTTTTTCAATGAATGTTGGTTATGAAGGACCTAAATATGCAATACGAATACTATGAACTCAGACTTGTTGAACTAATATCTCTTTCATAAACTTAAAAATGTAATATATTTATATTTTTGCATCATCACCTTTGATTTCTTCCTCTGATCTGCTAGTGCTGAAGTATTGCTTGTCTGTGGCTGCTGCATAGGTGGAAGCTTAGCTGTTGCAATTAATTGCTTTTCCTCCTTCACTTTGTTAACAATGACAGAAAAACCTTCTCCAGATTTGGTGTCTTTTTCATTCCATGATCCAAATTTGGGAACAGATGCTGATGTAAAAGACTGATACATGCAAATAACAACTACAAATTAATCAATTAATGCATTACCTTGTGATTCAACAAAGTAGTCTTTTTAATTTAACAGCCCAGAACTTGGATCTGGCAGCGCTACTTGAGTCATAAATGATCGGTCAACTGCTTAGACCGTCATCCTCGCTTGGTCTAATTATAGGGTTAACCCGCGCGAGTTGACATTTATATCTCACTTATATGGGGTGAGTATTCTATTATTTTACCGACGTGAGATCTTAGAAAACATGCTTACTAGGTCATCATCATCTGGATTACATGCAACTCTGGATTTGTGTGGCCTTATGGGTGTAGCTAAGAAGACGTTACGGCTGCTCTCCGTCGTGACCTTCTGACGATCATCACGATCATGGTTCAAGACAGAGTAATCAGTACTGCTTGTCTCTGAAGTACTTATGCTCTTCTGAGTGCTGATACTAGTACTACTGCTCTTGGTTAATGTCTGATCCGATTCAGAACTCGAACTCCGGTTAGTACCAAACAGGCGCCGTGGACGGGGGTGGTGCCCTTCAACATCAGCTAGGTATTGTTCTGATGAAGCTGATATATCAAGACTGGTAGGCCCTGAGATCTGGGTAGAATCATGGGAGGACTCTGTATCTGTACTGTAATTGTAATCAATTATCCCATTTGCTGATCTTTTAAACAAGGGATTCTGAACAGGCTCGGTCGGATTAACAATGCCGGAAACAACTTTCTCCTTGATTGCAGTGTCAAAGCAGGCTGTGTATTGCACATTTTCTTCCTCCCAGTTTCCAAATTTAGGCACATGATGATGAGACCGTTGCTGCATTGCCTCCGTCAGAAAACTAGGATAATAATTAAGTTGAATATCTACTACGAATTGAAAAAATTAAGAGCTAATTAAGAAAAACTTACAGCCATGAAGATGGTTGATTACGAAGCAATTTGATCGTCTCGTCTCGTCTCGATCAGAAGAGCCTGGAAATTAACTTTACAAAAAGATCCCGATTAGTAGAAATATCAACAGAAACTGGGGATTCAGTAGAAATATATGACTATCCAAATCCAACGACAAGAACAAATTAAAGTAAGGAAATTTACGCGTGGGTCCATTTTCAAAAATAATAATAATAATAATTTCAAGAATGCGTCAAATTAATTAATTAAGAGGGGTGTGACTGTGAGTGAGTATCGATCTGGGAGATCCTAATAGCCATTAGCAAACGGCAGATGATTATGACTCGATGCATAATTTTTTAACAAAAAATCAAAAATTTGCACAAATTATAAAAAAACACTAAAATGTTTCAATTAATTAGTTGAATGATCGATGCATATGTCTTACAACATACACTAAAAAACAACACTAAAATGTTTCAATTAATTAGTTGAATATCTTTGCTGTCCTGACCTATGTTTGCATATTATACTTGTTTGACTGACTAGCTTGCATGCGTACGTAACTACGTCCCACAAAAAGTGTCAACTTTTTTTGAATAAGAGATTAAGAAAATTATTAATGTGTTGTATTTTAAGAATGAATACCTTTGTTTTGGAATATGAAAGGATTATGGAAAATTAAATGTTAAAATAGGGGTATGATTGGAAAAAATGTATTTAATGATGTATTGGAAATTTAAAAGGACATTTTTTATGGGACAATTCATTTTTCCGTTATGGACACTTTTTGTGGGACGGAGGTAGTATACCGTAAGAAGTGAGATATATATGTATCGGGTCTTAATACGTAAAAACAAATGACAAAAATACACTGAGTAGTCCAACCAAGACGCATTGGCGGTATCTATATACTATAATTATATGTATTCGATCAGTTTCAAATGTTCAATTTTTATAACCCAAATTTGACATCTTCAGCACCCTTGTCCTTATTCACTTTTAGTTTCCAAGTTTAAAATTAATGTGCGTTTCTATATATATTTGGAAATTTGACGTATTCAGTTTCAGGGCTACCCTTTGGAGTGGCGGGTTCGATCTGTTGCTAAAACGGTGGCACCGAGTGTCCGAGTCTGATCATGTAAGGAAAATCGTTCGATATGTATTCGAATTCAATTCCCAATTTCCCAACACGTGATATATATCAGAGTCATGGTTAAAGCGTTTTGTTCATTTTTCTAATCCATAATCAATTATAAAGGCTGGATTAATAGGCATAATGATTAGATCGTTAATTCATGACTATGTAGATTCATATGCGATGAATGCTATTAGATGGAATGAGGGTTGATATATACTTGATACTTGTTATTTGTTAGAATTTCTTGTACGCATGGAGTTTGAATTTGAAATTTAACTTTCTGCAGTTTCAGATTTCCTAGAACAATTTGTGAATTTCAGAAATTCTGGACAAGTGATCATATCGTAATAGAATAAGATTTATGGACACTTGCTAAGTATGCTAAGCGTTTATATATAATAATGAATTTCAATCCTTGTCATGTAGATAATATCATACATAAAATAAATGTAACATCCCGACTTTTCGGAAAAAGACAAAAGTGGCATTTAACAAATGCAGATTTTATATATATATTCGAAATATATATAAGAAAAAGAAAAGAAAGGGAATATATTAATTTTGGGAGTTATGAATTAATAACTATATATTTCTTTATTATTATTATTATTTTATTGTAGGAGGTTTATTTTGGGGAATTAACTTCCCATTAAGGTAGTGGTTGCCAAGGGGAATTTTCAGAAATCAGATGTTTAAACACAGAAACATCAACGTTGAATAGAAAAAAAGAGAGGAAAAGGAAGAAACTTCAAAAATTCATGACTTTCAATCTGTAGTTTCGTTTTACAGCCACAAATAGTCAAAACGATCATCTCCGAGCGAAGATTATTCTAAAAGTACTCTTACAGGAAATAATCCAGGTATGATTAACTCGTTTTCTGCTGCAAATCGTAAAAGATCATGATGTTTTGTGTTTTAGGGTTTTGGGCTTAACTTTTGATCCGTGAATCCGTTTAGAAATCCGAAAGTACCGCTGGAATCGTGAGAAGACGAGGATCGTTTTGATACCAGAATTTGGGTCTAATTCTCAGGTATGTTGGAGTCGAATTTCTGCTGTGAATTCATGAAAAGGATCATGAATTCATGTTCTAGGGTATTGTTTCGTAGTCTTTGTTTAGAAGCTTTGATCATCAATTAATTCATGTTAATTGTGATCTTTCAGATCTTGTTTGAGGCCTGTTTAAGTGTCTTTGCGAGAGATTAGTTTTGGTTTGTGGCTTCAATCAAGAAAGAGGCTCTTCCTAATGTTTAATTAAAATTTTATGATGTTAAGGTTGAGCTTTTGTGTTGATTTCTTGATTGTAAATCATGTTAATTGTTGTTGTTGCAGTACAAGATGTTATGGTATGTTTAAAGGATGTTTCCTGCTGTTTTGATGTGTATTTTTGGTGATAAACATGTTAGAAAGGTTGTAGAATTGAGAGAAGTGTTGAAAATCAGGTTTAGGGCCTGTACAGTTAGAATGCGCACGCATTGATCTTCCTTTTGGGAAATATGATGTTTGAGCTATGTGTTGAGTTTCAAGTGTTGTTTCTTGATCTACAAAAAGAAACATCAATAAACATTCATGAACATTACAAAGCCATGAATAAGCTTCTGATGCGCTTGGTTCTGCACCGGATGTATTCTTAAAGGGAATTGAAATTCGGGACCGTCGAAAGAGTAAGAGTGGCCTTGTGCTTTGATGAATTAGTATTCATCGATGTCTGTGTAATTGCTAGCTTGAGTCTAAGAGTCTAAGAAGAGGGAGTAGGGAGCTTTTTGTCCTGAATGAACCTAGGTGGCTAGCTAATCACTTAATAAACGTATTTGACTAGATAAAAGGTTAAACATCATGAGAGCTTGGATAGGCACAGTACAATATCGGCAATGCGATGTTTGGCCAGATAAAGTGCTGCCGGATTCTAGACCCACCAGATAAAGTTGTGATCATTCCACCGGACAAACTCACGAACGAGATATGCATTCACCGGGCGACTCTTCTACAGGGTTGGCCGGATAAAGTGGAATGATTATCTCGGGACCGCTAGAGATTTATCTCATGGGGTTGTGTTTTCTGTCTTAGTGCATATCTCACTAAGTGTAGTGCCCTCGCAAACATGCTGTAACAAAGATAAGTTAAGATAGAAACGCTTAGTCACGACATGTTGATGAGCATGAAGTGAACCCCAGAATTGAGTCGGTCTCATAAAGATAACTTAATAATAATTAATGAACCTTTCGTTGTAAGACTTGATTATACATTAGCTTCTTCCTCTTGCTAAGTACTTTGTACTTACCTCAATTGCATATGTTGTTTTGTGGGCTTTTGGGGTGAGAAGACGAACAGGTTGTCCTTGAGCTCGTTGAGGAATTCGATGATGTTTTGATGACGTTGGTGCTGATGATGCTTTCTTTTACTTTCTTTTAAAGGTTGTACTATAGTATGTTGTAGATTCTTAAATAGCATGTTGTACTTTTATTCCAAGCTTGTAAGACAATGGTTGTATCTTTATTTTGTAACATCGTACGTTGTAAGCTTTATATCGTTGTTGTAAGTTTTTCCTTTCTACCCCTAGTCGGTTTGTATTCTATTCTAGTAGCATTTATGATTTTACCCGAGCCTTTTGGGCTTCTGTTGCTTTATTTTTGATACGACGACGTGGAAATTGGCATATTATATTAGATTTATTTAACATTATACGCGCCGAACGTTCTCTTCCGGATAAGGGCTCGGTATCCGGGAGCGGAGCGTTACAATAAATGTCATTAGTTGAACGAAAGGAATTTCATAAAAAAAAAATGTTTATAAGATTCACATGATAAATAATAAAATTTTAGTGTTGAATACATTTTTTTCATGATAATTAAGATGTTAGATTCGTAATGATTTTTTTTATTATTATTGAGGAAGTAATGAATTTTAAATCTGTAAAAGTTACAATATTGGGATTTAAGATTTTGAAAACATGACTTTTCTTTCAAATTTTGTAATTGTCGTTTCAAGATCGCAGCGGTAGATGGGATCCAGTATGCTGTGCCCTAGTCGAGTGTAGTAAAAAGCTCCTTGACTTGAAGATAGAGTGTTGTTGATTATGATGTGGTATCTTGGATCATATGGTCTCAAAAAAATCAATGATTTAAAAGTTTGTTATGACATTTTTTTGTGCCTATTTTGTTGTGGCACAAACATTTCTCCCCATAAAAATCAATAGGTCTCACATTATACTTAATGATGCAAAAATGTGTTGTGGTAATTTTTTGTGACACTACCATTATTATTATTATTATTATTATTATTATTATTATTATTATTATTATTATTATTGTCTTAAATTAGCCGAGTTACTGATTCAAGTATAACCATTTTGTCACAACGAGTGACACAACGTCCATCTTCACCGTCATCATGCTCAATATAGATCCATCGTGATCAAGAGTACAAATGACCGTTGTAACACAACGATTGTACTCGTAGACATTGCCGGCCCTGGAGGCGGGCGAGATGGGCGACCGCTCAGGGCCCATGATTTAGGGGGCCTCAAAATCTCATCTATAACAATAGTTTAAGCTAATACATTAGATAAACAATGATTCTTATATTGATGCTACATATTTTGGTTTTATTTATTTATTGTAATAATATATGAATTTACCGTTAAATCCTTGTAAAATGTAGACACTAATGAAAAATCTGATCTAGCTGACCGCCCAGGGCCAATAAATTGAAGATTTGTTAGACAATATAAACTTGATACAATAATTAATAATTTGTTTTCTTGTTACTATATCAATGTTATCGATCGGTGCTTTGTAATCTTTTGATGTTGTTGTTTAAAATTATAATGTTTTGTAGTTGTTTATGATGCTTTCCTCCAACTGATTCAATATTTTATTATTTTTTACATTTGTAATCTGTTGTAAAATATTAGCCTTAGTATTTTTTTAACATGATTTGACTCTGTCCTTCAAATTTTGCCCCGGACTCATTAAGTCTTAAGAACGACACTGCTCGTAAATAAAAATAAAAAAGTGAATTATACCATGCCATGAATGAATTCAAACGAAAATTATAGTTCATGCGCGCCTATGTACTATGTAACGTATAAACAGCGAAATTGGTGGAACAATTCTAGCCCAAAAAATAAATAAAACGCATGCCTCGAGCTCGCTCAATTAGTGCAGAATCAGTTTTTCTCATACAATTGTAATTAAATCCTCAATAATCAACGCAATCAATGTAATTTAAAACCGAAATCAAAACACTGTCATCATTTGAAAATTTTCTAAAATTTGAAACCGATTCTTTTGGTTCTGGAAACAATTGCCAAGAATCTGGACTATATAAACACCACCCCACATATCAAATTCATCCATAACAAACCCAAGAAAAAAAATGAAGCAATTTTATGTGTATGTTTTGGCAGTGGCTATGGCTTTGGTTGTGAGAAAAACCTGGTCAATCGATTGTTCCACAGCTTTACAAGAAGTATTTCCATGCCAAAGCTATTTGATTTTCAGTAATCCGAAACCAAGTCCTGATTGCTGCAAAGGTGTAAAAGATCTGTCAAACATAGCTGGATCCTCTAAGGCAAATTTTCAAACAGTTTGCAAGTGTTTGAAATCTGCTGCTCAATCTTTACCTATTAACCTTGTCAAAGCTAAGCAATTACCTATGCTTTGCAACATCAGGCTCAACATTACCATTGATCCCAATATTAACTGCTCCAAGTACTTTTCTTTTCTAATTATTCCCTTCTTAATTAATTTTTTTTTAGTTAGGAGAATTTTTTTTTTTTTTTTTTTTTTTTGAGTGTGTATAATGATGCAGTTTTATATATGTACATGCAGGATGTGAAGAGCACAGGCCTCAGCAGAATTATGAAGATCGTTTATTATCGTATTGCATTTATGGAATAAAATATGTATTTTGTTATATTAATTAGTGGGATCGTATTTGAAGTTGTATTTCTGTTTTGTTATGTAATCATATATAATATTGACTGTATTAATTATTATTATTATCTATCAATATATAAATCAAATCTTTTTTTTTTTTTAATCTAAGTTTCTGTTTGTTCGGCGAAAATAATTTGTTTGTCAAATGTACTTTCCACTTGGGTCGATACGATAATCTTTGCTGATGCAATGATGGTGTCACAACCAAATTGATACAACGTGTGACATAATCTAATCTTTTACCCTGATTTTGGTGAGTCTGAATTTGTTGTGATGTAAACTCATCGAAATCAAAGGCGGGAGATTAGATTATATCACTCGTTGTGTCAATTTGATTTTGATCATTTTGCTTGGCAGTCCACGTTTTTTTGATTTATTTGATTTTGATTTTCTTTTTTCATAGCGTGACAAAATTACTCTCCAGACATGTTAAAGTTAAAATTAAAATAAAAAACCGACTGCATGCCATAAGACAGATCTCCTAACTATTCTAGAACACTAAAGCTAAAGTTATCCATTATTCCTTCACTTCACTGCTAAGCTCCGTAAGACTTTCACTGAAGATAATTATGAGGGACGACCAAGAGGAAATTATTGACTCTTGAAGCAAAAGACTCCGACATCGATTATTGCATGTTATGTTAATATATGTAATTTGGTTAATTTATTTAATTTCTAAACCGCGAATATTAATAAGATACAAAATGATTGAGAATGACAAAATGAAGTAACGTATGTACAAAAATTTAGTAACACATGTAGATATAGTAATTGTGTTTCTCAACCATTTTAGATTAAAACTGTCTTTCACAATCTTTAACCTTAAAAACAAAACAAAAGAAAACACATCACTCCAATTGGTTCATTAGATATGCACTTGTATCACTCCAGACAAAGGATGCGAGGTCAATTTCGAACATTTTTCTTTGGTAAACTAAAAATAAACACATAAAATAAAATCAAATATCAATGTTTTTAATGTGAAATGCTTATGAACTTAGATTAGCTTGACAATAATTTATAGGTACTACAAAATCAGTGTCATAAACATTTCTCCTTTTAATTATCATAAAAATTATCATAAACCGTGGGCTACAACCTTTATTTGTGGAGGTTTGTTTGTCAACTGTCAACCGTGACACAATGGTTTTTACTGGTTTCATCGCTCTCCCTCCAATACCAAAATGGAACATATAAGAGTTTTGATATATATGAGACCATATGTCTAATGACATGACCATCATGTAATGAATTTAGATCATTATTAATTTAAACTTATAGTAAACTTGTTAGTTGTCATCAATGGCGGACCCAGAATAATTACATTAGAAATTGTTTGCAATAATATACATGTGCAATTTTAATATTATAAGAGAGACATATTAATAATTTCGTTTGAAAATTTAAGTGAGGTCAATGCACTCGCCTACTGGCCGGGTCCGCCCCCTGAAGTCTTGTCACAGAATGTTTTACGTTATCATTGCTCAAGATATAATGCCACCGGACACCGACCAAACCTTTCATGTTCTCCTGCTATATCATTTTGTCCTTTTCTCAGTTCTTATTATTCCATTTCTCTTAATGCATGTACATCAATTGTCTCCTCTGCTTCATCACCATTCACCACCCTTCTTCCTGATTACAGTACTTAACAAAAAAAAGTTCAAACAGAATCGCTCACATTAATTTTTAACAGCAAGTTAAAACATCTGATATCTCTATCCACATTCATGGCAGAATCCGTGTTGCAGAGACAGAGTACCCCTTCGGTTCTCTCCCCATGCAGCAGTGGAAGAAGAAGACAAAGTACTAGTAGTGATTCAATTTCAATGTCACCCGAATTCGAGTTCTGGATGGTCCGTAACCCGACTTTGCCACAGCCAAAACTTCTATCAGCTGATGAGCTCTTCTCCGATGGTGCCCTCCTCCCTCTTCATCGTCTCCACCACCGATCCCCTGACGACCCGACTGACCCGAATCAACAAAAATCTTGTGCCCAAGAAACTACTACCGGGTCGGAGGCCTTTAATGGATCTAACTCCGAGGATTCTAGTGGTTTGGCAAGTACGATTGCAGCTTCAAAAAGTTGGACAGATATTTTCAAGAAAAGCAATAGCTGCAAAAAGAGAGAGAAGGGGAATAAAAAAGAAATGAAAAATGACACTGCAGGAGCAAGTAATAGTAGTCATAGAATCAGATCGGCGGAGCTTATTAATATAAATATTTGGCCATTTTCGAGAAGTAGTTCTGCCGGGAACGGCGGAAGTAGGCCCTGCAGAATGGTGACAGCTGCCGGAACTCGGAAGGTTAGTAGCGCACCATGTTCTAGGAGCAACTCAACAGGAGGTGACTTTAAATCTAGGAAATGGAGTGCTAGTCCTACCCAAGGTGGGGTCCACGTAAGCAGGAACAGCCCAGTATGGCAAGAGTGGCGTGGCGGCGGCGTTGGTGGATCCAGCCCGAGGGCCACTGACCTTGTGGTGGAAAATGCTCAATAAAGGGGTCCAAAGGGAGAATAATAAGGTAGCTGGAAACACCCTACCGCCGGCGTGACTGGTAAAAGTGGTGCCAAAGGTCGTAAGAGTGAGTAAAATAGCGTAAGTGGTGTGGCATTGGCGGCCGCCGTTGTGGCGGTTGAGGTAGTACGTGGCAGCAGTACGTAAGTTGGCTTTAGATTTTGTCACATCTATGGGAAATTCTTCGCTACTCATTTTATTTGGACCATACAATTTTAAATTGTGTTGTTCAGATTCAACCACGTAGATCTACGGTGTAAATGAAATAAGTAGAAAAGAATTACCCCTATATTATCATCTTAAATTGTATCATACCGATTGATATTCGTCACATGATTAAGAGTGATGGAAACTTTACTTTTATGTTTTATGTTTTTTTTTTATTTTGAGAACTACTTTTTATGTTTAAAAAATTGAAAAACATGTCACGTAAAAACTTGTTGGAAAATTATACCTACGTCCGATGCAACAAAAAATCAAATACATATAAAACGATGTAGTTTTTATTTAGACATCGAAATTAGACGCACAACTTGGACAGGTGATCTCATTTCCGTCCGACGCATTGCGACGCAAGAGCCACGCACCACGCATGACCACTGAGCGACGCACGACGCATCATACAAGGTATATTTTATCAAATTTTTTACTTTTTGAACATAAAAGTAAAGTTTCCTCATACGGTGGTTGCGTCGTCCATTGTGTCTTAGAGATTGTGTATGTATCATTAAGAAAAAGGAAATGGTATGTGCACTACACATATGTGTAGTGTACAACCCACTACATACTTGTTATCCATTGATTAAAGTTATCAAATATTTATTATGATGGGTCTCAACAAAATATGTGGTATTGATTGTGTTGTTGTAGAATAAGTAGTGGATATATCACTACTCATAAGAAAATCTCCACATTGGACAAAGGTGTGAGCACACAGAGCATTAAATGCACATGAAGGGTTCCAATCTCATTGTAAAGATTGTAATGAATATCCGTATTGATCGTATAATCGGCGAAAAAATTATGATTTTACGATTACTAACATACTCCTTTTGTTTTTTTTAACTGTCACATTTGAAAAAAAAATCACGGTCAATTTTTGGATGAACATGACCACAATTTAGCTCAAGGTTAGTCATTTTTTGGATGAACATGGTCAGTAATTTTTTCTCCAAATGTGACAATTAGAAAAACGAAAAGAGTAGTATATAAAAACTTTTGGTTTTGAATACCAATGGTTGTATTGTTTTTCCCCTTGTAGTAAGGTTTTTTTTCTAATGAGTTTTCTTACTTAAAAATGTAATTTCATTTCCCTTTTGGAGTACAACTGTCTCAAAATATAATTTCGTTTACCTTTTTTCACACTAAATAAGAAAGTGGTTAAGTGTCATTAATGTCATGATAAAAGTCTAGAATACCTTTTGACTCTCATTAATGTATTAGATGTAAAGTATGTGAATGTATAATAAATTATAGGTAAATGAAGAAAAATATAATAAATGTTATACACAAATTTATATTATAGGACAAATTCAAAAATGTAAACGGAATTATATTTTGGGACGGAAGTAGTATTTCACAAGACAACTTGTAACGCCCATGTCCGAATACCGAGTTCTTACACGGACATATAACGTTCGACACACGACATTTAGAGAAAACCCTACATCCTACGTAAGCCAACGTCATATCAAAGTAATAAGTGATTTGCACAGAAAAAACAAACAACTGAATATTCGGAAAAATAGACCCTCATGGTTCTCCAAAACAACTAACAACTAACAACTAAAATACAATTGCCGTCAAACTAGATAATAAATAACTGAAATAAACTTTCACATTACCATATCAAATTACCTATTTTCTGCGTAGTCAAATCATCACATTGACATATCAAATTATCACCTAGTTTCATGCTACATTATCAAAATATCACACCATCACACTTTTTTTTCCACAACAGACGAAAGCATATGCATACATCGGATTTGAAAGAGAGAGCAGCAAGATTATGCGCAATCCTGTTGCTTTCTGTTTCAGTGTACAAAATGATGCAGCTATCAAGCAAACTAATAAAGTGCTTGATATCCTCCAAAAAAAATCGACCATCTACTGGCGGGGCAAGCAACCTATTACAACAATTTACATGCAACTGATAATCTGACAGACAAACAATAGATTTAATTCCCAAAGATAAGCTTCTTTGAAGACACCATCTCAACGCACTGGCTTCCGCAACAAAAGCTGAGTTTTGGTAAGATTTGGGTGAAGCCCATGCTTCCAAAAGAGATCCATCACTACCAAAAAGCACTACCCCATCACCGGAAAGACAAGAGCCTGGCTTCCAGGCTGCATGAACATAAGCCCTTACTGCAATACTATCTACAACAGGGTCTTCGTGCTGCAAGCCAGGAGAGGAATGAAAAAGATTAGTGGGAGCCCTCTCCTCATTAAGTGCCTGTAAGAAGCCATACCTTCCCTCTCTAGCTAAAGTAGCAGTATCAGAGAAGGTCCAATGCGTATTATCAAAAAGTTTTATGCAGCGCGCTTTCCATATAAACCATAAAGCAAAGCAAGAAACTTTGATACGCTCCTAAAGCATAGCTAGATTACCACCAGAGATGATAGTCCCACCAAGCTACGAGAGAGGCCTCTCGGCTAGAAAACATGTCCCAAAACACTAAGAATCTTCCAAACATTTTTAGCAAAAGAGAAACGAATAAAAATGTGCTCAATAGATTCTATTTCGCCTCCACAAAGAACACAAGGGGTGGGATTAAAGCCAAACCTTTTGTGCAAAATTTCTGAAACAGGTAGAATACGTTTGACACATTTCCAAATGAAAATTTTGATTTTGGTCGGCAAGGCCATAGCCCAAATCATTTTTCAAAATTTACTATTGAGAGGACAACCATTGAAAGAAAAGTTAATGCTGGATAATCTCTTTTTTTGCATGCTTAAATCATAGGCTGCTTTACAAGAGAAATCACCATTATTAAAAAAAGATGCAATAGCGCTTATCTTGGACATCTCTTAAGCTAACCGGAATCCTCACAATTTGGTTTATATTAACCTTTCAAAAAAACTCAGAAAGCTTTGATGTATCCCAGCTTTGTGCATTCAAAAGGTCTGACACGAGCAGATTGCGATGATGATCTGAAGCTAGGTAATAGGCCTGCCACTGGGGTTTCCAGTGATCCAAGGATCACTCCAACTTTGATTGATTTACCACTACCAACAGAGAAACAAGTGCTCTCCTTTAAGAACGATTGGGTCGACAAAAGATTTTTCCAAACAAAAGAAGCCGCAAAGGGAGCTTTGCAATTAAATATGGAACTTTTTAAAAAATATTTGCCTTTCAACTCTAGAAACAAGGTCCGGTCAATGACGGAGCCAGGAATTGGATCTCGGGTGGGTTAGTGGATTATATTAGGACAATCGGATGGACTTAAATAAGATGTTTTGATAACTTAAATTAGATTATATAGGTTTTTTAGTGTAGATTTTTTTCGCCGGGTGGGCTCAGCCCCCCTTAGCCCTACCTTTGGCTACGTCTTTGGTCTGGGTTATTGTGTATTCTCCAAAGGGTCTTAGCTAGAGCAACAGTATTAGCAACTTTTAGATTTCTGAAATCTAGGCCACCTCTTCCCTTCGGAAGACACAAATCTTCCCAGCGCGATACCCCGGGTAATTTTTATTATCATTTCCCCACCAAATAACACCATCACACTATCTTACAATATTCATTACAAGTTAAACAATAAAAGGAAAAACACAAACCTTGCTTCATCGATGATAAAAAAATATTGCCAAAACAAGTAATTCACTCTTTTTTATTAGAGAAAATATAAAATTAGGTTGTTGTATCTCTCTGTATTTATTTTCAGGTCGTGTCACACCTCATATTTTTTTTTCAGATAACACGTGCAAAATTACACGGGCCCGTTCAAATTTGCACGGACTCAACACAAGAGCACGTGGGATGAATGTTGTGTTACATTCTTAAGTTAACCAAAAAAAAAAGAACAACGTGTAAATTGGACGTGGTTTATGTTGAGCCTGTGCAAATTTGGGAAAGAGCCCGTGCAAATTTGCACGTGCTAACTAAAAAAAATAGGTCTGACATGACCTGGAAATAACCACGGATCCCTACAACAACTTGATTTTATATTTTCTCCTTTTATTAAGAGAATAAGCTTTGATGGTAATACCAAGAGGTATAACGATATCCCGGCTAGGCAAGAACTTCGAAACACCACTTTAGCGAAATCCCGATTTCTTCGTAAAACAAAATCTGCAAAATCAATAAGCCAAATAAGCAACAATACGGAGAATAAAACACAAAAAAATACTTCAAAATCAAAGTGAGATTTACGTTTTCGAATTATAACTTTGAGTTTCCACACTTGTGTTGAACAAAAAAATGCAAACAATTGATAATGTATATCAACATAACAAGTTTAATGGAAATAGTACCAGGAAAATCCGTTTTAAAAGTGGAAGTCTGGGCGTAACCGCTCATCTTCATGAGCGCCACCACCTATCTTCATGAGCGTATCACCCATCTTGGGCGTCTGGAAGGGCGGTTTTTGGGCGGTTGCGCCTATATATGGGCGGTTTTGCTCATCTTAAGCCAAGGGATATACTGCGTTTTTTATTTTGTGGGTTGTATTTTTTGGACTAATTTTGGGGAAAATAGTATTTTTCGAATTTCCCTAAGATAATTAAGAGGCCTACTACCTAATTAGATTAAGGGAGAAAATGATAAATGGAGGATCTAAATCATTCTTAGATGCCTTAATCTAACCTGTATAAAAAATGTTTACCCCAACTTCTAAACTAAAATCATTCCACAATATTGGGTGTGCCCCTTTGGGTTGGGAAAATGAGTCTTCTGTCTCACAAAATACTTATCAGATTCAAGGTAAAAGATAGATCTTTTGAATGCTCTATGATAGATCTTGGAGTATGCTTGATTTTGGGATTCACAACCGCGTGTGGAGGAAGCCTTGCCGAAAGTTCAATGTTGTCACATTGCATCTTCAATTCTCTATTAGACGATATAATCTCTAAACACCCTTAAAATTAGATCTAATGACTTTTTAATTAAAATGTTTCCTAAATTCGTGTTTTCACAGTAATTCATTCGTTTCTAATGCATTTTGATATTGTTGGAAATATCACGGTGGTGATAACGGTGTTTATAAGGTAGATATTTGACTATTTAGGTGTGATTTCTCCGGTGAGAAGCGACGGTTTATATAAATGTTGGTGGTCAGACTCAATGCTTGAAGAAGACGAGGATGGAGTCGACAAATTGACAAAGTCGGGTCTGCTTTTTATATTATCGGATGATTTATGATTTACAATGAGCCACTATTTATAGGCGGATTGCTAATGACGATTAAGCTAATTGCGACAAAACGTAAATAACCGTGATGTGACATAATTAAATACAATTAAGAGAGTAAACATCGCGCAGAGCGCTGATGTAGTGGCTCCACTTGGAGCGGGTCCAAACTCTTGATCGTCTTGTACAAAATCCTTATGAATTGTCAATTGCGAATCCGTGTCGCCTTGTTTAGCGGGTACGATCCGGCTAAGCGGACTGCGAACTGGGGGGTGGGCTCACCCCCTGCCTTTAGCATTGTGAGGAGTATATCAGCTGAGCGGCTTTCGGTTAGGCTTACGGCCAGGCATGCTGGCGGCGATGAAGACAATAATCAGTTGTGGGACCATTGCTCGGGTCTTCTCTGAGGGTCCGACGGACCGTATGCTAGTTCGGCATATCACATTTTATTTTCGTTTGAACTTGTGATATACTAGTGCGACTTTTGTGATTCTGGAAATTTGACTATGCGGCGGCCTCTGTAGGACTACGGCCGTAACGACAGTCTCGAAATCTATTTCAAGTTGTTTACGGGTCAGGTTCCGATACATGAAATCCAACAAAATGTATGGAAAAATAATCAGATAATCAGATTACTTCGAAGATGAGGTTAGAGCATTCTCAATGATAAAAGTGGTATGAGTGTGTTTTGTCCCACATTCTTATCCACATCATCACTTCCACACAGTATTATCCGCTATTAAAAAGCAACAACAATGACTAAAAAACCACAATGTGAATTGTACCTTTTTCTGATTTGCCAATGTGAATATAACTTTTTTTTTTACGATGACTCTAAAAGTCACCTCCAAAAATTTCACAATGTGATTGAGGATGGCTTTCTGCCACTTCTAATTATCTAATACAGTATGTGTTTTTCTTTTGACCATTGTGGTATCCTTCGTGAAAACAAACTTGACAATGTTGCCAACTAGGATTATTTTGATGCTTTTAAGAATAAATAACATTGTGAATGGTTTTACCATTGTACATGCTAGGCACAGTAGCCACTTTTTCACGTTCACAAGAAAATATATAAAAAAAAGCACATTCTTTCTCCCCTCCTCTACTCTCTCGGACTCATGAAAAACTCATCACCTTGGTTCATGAATATCAGACAAAAAAATCCAGCTTTCCTCTTTGTTTCTTTTTTTTTCCCCCAGAAATTCAAATACCCAAATTCATATCAATTTCAATTGCCATAATTCAGAATATGGCTAATACATAACTTGAAAAGAAAAAAGAAAAAAAAGACACAAAAATAGTGGCATAATTTTTTTCATTCAAAGGCCCATCTGGTTTTGGTTCATATAAATGAATCGATTGAGATTGATACATCTAAATACCACAATTCTTCAACAGGAAGAAATCGGAAAAGAAAATCTTTTTCCGAAACCCATTCCTCCAATTTATGTTGCTCATCCACAATTGATGTGTCTAATAAACATGATGAAGTTGACGAAGATGAAGCTGGTACCTTTTCTTTTCATTGTTGTTGAGAAACTTCGTTTTTTTGAACAGATATGCCTTCGAGGAAGAGGATTTAAATTGCTGAGAAAAAAGAATTAAATTGATGAGGAAAAGGAAGTGATATTGAGAAGGATTTTTATTATTATTTTAATCTGAATTTGCTTCCACGGTGTGGTAGTGAGAGTGGACAGACCCACCACCACTCCCACGTTTGCCTCCTACGGGGGTGTGGTATTTGAAGCCATAAATTGAATATAACTTTATGTAACGGTACACTTTTTCTCTTCATAAAATGGTGTTTTGAGCTACTGCTGATGCTCTTAAGTAATGAATTATTATTAACAAATAATCAGATTTTTTGTATTTTGAATTAGGAGTGTTCACGGATATGGTTTATCCGAAAACCGAACCGATCCGAGGTCATTCGGTTCGGTTCGGTTCGGTTCGGTTAATACTTGTTTTCGGTTCGGTTCGGTTCGGTTTCGGTTAATAATATAGATAAACCGAAAATTTCGGTTCGGTTACGGTTAACGCTACAAACCGAACCGAACCGAACCGAACCGAATTAAAAACCGAACCGAATTAAAAACCAAATAATTAACCGAACCGAAACCGTTTCAAACAGAAAACCGTTAACTGAACCGTTTGTATCAACATGTATAATTAGTTTTTATAACCAAAATATTACAATTTTGTTATAAAAATACCTTATAACCGAACCGTTTATTACCGAATGAAAAAACCGAATAAAAAACCGAACCGTTTAGAACCAAATCAAATTGTTAAATAGTATTCGGTTTTCGGTTAACCGAACCGAACCGAACCATATATTTCGGTTTGGTTCGGTTCGGTTTCCTAAAGCAAACGGTTCGGTTTCGGTTTCGGATATCTATTAACCGAAATTTTCGGTTCGGTTTCGGTTACGGCCATTAACCGTACCGAACCGAACCGTGAACACCCCTATTTTGAATGATTTGATGATAGACAAATGTAAACACAAGGCCTGTTTTGTTTTCTGGCATATTTGGAAGTCCAGAAATGATTGGTTGTTTAATCACAATCTAATAGATCCTACTACTATTATTGCTCTAGCTACTAAGGACTTTAAATATTTTTCTGATGCTAACTCTTGTGCTTCTGGGATTTCGCCATCTTCCTTGCAAAATAAAGCATTGGGTCCTACCTCTGAGTCTCCGTTTCCCGACGGGTTGGATGATCATCAGGTTATTATTTTGCAAACTGATGCAGCTTGGCAGAGCCAACTCAAACCTGCTGGTGGGGGTGTGGCCATTTTTGACAAGAACTACAACCTGATTGAAATTTGGGGCAGATCTTTCCCTTTTATTGGATCTGCACTTTGTGCTGAAGCTGTGGTGGTTTGTTGGGCCTTGCTGGAAGGAATAAAAAAAGGATGGAACAACATAATCTTGAAGACGGACTGCCTGATGCTGGTCCATATGATTTTGCAGATTGAAAGTCCCCCTGCTGAAGTTTTGGTGCTGATCAATGACATCCAATCCCTGCTTGACAAGTTCTCTTTTTGTAAAATTGTGCATATTAGTAGGAAAGTGAATATTACTAGTCACCGTATAACTTCATTTGCAAAATCTCTTATTACTCCGACCACTTGGACCGTGAGTTTTCCCTCTTGGATCCTCACTGCTGTGCATGAAGAAGAACTTGTTAGGGGCTCTCCCTAATCCTTGTATTTTGGTACTTTAATATATCCTTTCGTTTCTGGAAGAAAAAATAAATAAAAAATAACACAAGGTCAGTTCCATCGGTTACATGTGTGTATAGTATGACCATGCCACAACAAAATTGTCCCATAATATATAACATAATTTTAAGACCATTGATTATATAGTTAAAGGTTGTGGATGACGTTTTTAAATTTTAATCTAAAATAGGAAAAAAGAACAAGAAAAAAAGATAGTGGTTGAGAAGGACAAAAACGAGCATGTTACTACATGTTTGCTACGACCACATGTAGTAACACATGTAGTAACAAGCTCGTTTTGTCCTTCTCAACCACTATCTTTTTCTCTTGTCCTTTTTCTTTTTCATTTTTTTTTATCTTATTTGTCCTTCTAGCTCGCGACCCCTTGATTATAATATGACAATCCTATTAATTTATATTAGTCTTATTAAAATTTTTGAAAAAAACCAAACAATTTTATTAAGGCAAATCTGCCAACGAAGCAGAGATTACATCGTTCGGCGGGGTAGTACCCCAAACCACTTGACCAAGCAAAGCCACACCATACCTAGCTAGAAGGTGCGCAGACACATTACCTGCCCGCTTGACAAAAGAGAACCGACAAGAGTGAAAAGAGGACAATAAAGCTAAACAGTCTGTCGCTAGACAACCTAAAACCGAAAAGTCCTCCGAAGGGTGGGAAAGAGCCTGAACACAAGAAAGACAATCGCTCTCAAAGATAACCGAGGTGAGACCCATTTGCGCAGCTTCCTCCATAGCCAATAAGATCGCCCGCATTTCCAGAAGTTCCGGCCCGTCTCCCGGGTCAAAATGAAAGGAAAAGGCGGCCACAATAATTCCCACACTATCTCGAAAGATCAAGCCGACCCCGAACCTTCACACGCAACCGAAGCATCCGCATTACACTTCCAAAAGGCTTCAGGATGGGGGCTCCAAGTCTCGGGATAAGAAGACCCAACGTCTGGCGATACTCCAACGCCCCTGCTACCGATGAAGAGACTGCACGCGAGACGTAGATAGGGGCATCGTCATACACAACACTACACCTAGCCTTCCACATGTTCCAAAGGAGCTGCGAAATAATGGAAACCTCATCAGCAGTATATTGTTCCAAAAGCATGGCAAAGTACTCCGTGAAGCATGATGCCTGGCGGGGCCGACAATCGCTAAATGGTGATGCTCTCCATATCGCCCGAGCATAATCACAACCGAATAGAACATGATACATCGTCTCTCTTTCCTTTCCACATGTCAAACACCGACCATCACCATTAATGACGTAAAAGTGTCACATACATATTTTGTTGAAGTTTTATTTATAGAGCTTCACTTCCCTGCGGCACTAATAAGTCGGCGTCAAGGCTTCCGTCGCGACAAAAATCTCTGCCAGGGGTTTTACACCGCCCAGAAAGTAGGTGAACTTTCTTTAAGGCAAAAGGGCGATCATGGCTTCTAATCGGCAGCTTTTGAGGGCACTTGCCTTTTACCGGCCTTTAAGTCGCTGCAGAACCCTACCCTCCGCAACCTCTCACCGACTTCAACCCCCTCTTGTCGATCGTACGCTCTGTGTTTCTTTAAAATTTCATTCTTCTTTCATTTTCATAATCAGTGGTTGCTTTCTTACCATCTCATTACTTTAAAGGCAATCCCCTCCCCCTAATTTAACAGTGCCGTGAGTTTTTGTTTTTGATGGATTTTGCTATTCGGTTTGGACTGCATACCCATATTTATTTTTACTTTCAGCTGTTGCTTTCATCTGTTGCATTCAGGGTAATAATACAAGGAACACTGAATGCAACAGTGCCTTTTCCCGGTTCAATACTTCCATTGGTTTTGGTTTTGGTTTTGGTTTGGACAGTATTGAAGCATCATTAACCATGTTTCCTTAAGTGTTTTTCTTCATAATTTATGGTCAAGTGATTTTTTGGGTGAAATCAAAGGAGGAATTAATTGTGCATTTGTAGTTCAACATCATCTTGACCATTATTATTAGCAGCTGCTAAAAAAAGGATGCAATCCATAATTTCTGCAGTTTAGTGCCTACAATTAATAAAGTTGAGCCCTTTTCTTGATAGCATATCCTTGTTGAACATGGAATGGACACATTCTTGTATCATCTATAGTACCAGTTGCTAGTGTGTTGAGGAAAAAGGGAGTGGTGAGTTGCTAGCTATAATTTGGTTGTCAGCTTGAAGTTGATGATGAAAGACTGTATCTTTTGAGTTGGGTCATGTTTGTTAATTGGATATACATGTACTGTCTGTAGTAATCAGTATGTAGTTTTTTCTTTTAATTTATTTATTTATCTCGTGAATATATTAGTTTGGTTTTCAGATAAACTGAATTTGGTAGCAGTATTTTTTTAAATCTCAGCACTCATACCGTAAATTTGATTATGCAGGCACCTATCAAACCAGCAGTAATTTGTGTGCCTCCTCGTTTCTTCAAGAGGGATCAACATTTTACAATTTTGTTCCTGCTCTTATGGCTGGTCTTGGAATCGGGATGGTAGATGTGGCGTATGCAGATTCGGAAGAGGTCAGTTTGCGCATATGTAATATGGCTGTGATTTCTCTTGCAAACATGGATAAGATTATCCCCTTTCCTTCTCCTAGTAAGATGATGACATGTGGTTATCGATTTTGTCTTGATGAGAAAAGGTTACTTCATCATGTTAGAAAATTCTCAAGAATCCAGCTCCCCTGAAATATAAATCTCAATTAATTCTTTTATCATTGTCGGGCACTATTCTGCAGGCCCATCCCAAGGCTCCTTTGCCACCAGAGTCTTCTGCCACTCCGAGCAACCCTACACTGCAAGATATTGCTAGGAGTGAGAGGAAGCGGGTGGAGGATTTGCTCAGGAGTAAACGAGGTGATTATAGCTCCTATCCTCGTTTCACTGTCGCTGTTAAGGGCCAAAAGGTTAATAAACTCCCTCTTATCTACTTCTTCTTTTTCGGTGGTGCTATAAGCTTGATATTTGTTTTATGTTAGATAGCTTATTGGCTAGTAATAAAATTTCATAAAGTTCGCTTTTGGATGATAAGTAACTTGAACAAGGCATTTCTGTTTTAACTGAAGCTATACCTGCTGTTTTCAGATCACAATTAAGTTTCAGATTCCTCCTGCCTGTGAAATTCCACTGTTGATTGCAAACCTGGTTTCACGTCTTGGACAGAAGGACGATGATGGAGGTTCTGGAACAAATATGGAACTACGGGCCTGGGACAGGTTATGAACGTTCTCGTTTATATAAATTGATCATTTTCTAGTTTGGTATGTTTTTGGGAGCTGCTGTGAAGTGATTAATTGATTTTAGGTTTTTTCTTTTAATGACATTTATATCTATAAGTTATCTGTCGATTTTTTGCTTTAAAAAAGTATATTTTTTCTTTTACAAGCTAAATTTCAACAGGAAGTGGCTTGAAAATTTATCAAAGAAATTCATATCACAAATGGGAAAGACCCTTCCTTTGAGTTATTTCAGCTTATCTTCTTGTTATTTTCAATTTCAGTGGAGTAGCTTGGCAACTGACATTGACCCGCTCAATAAAGCCAAATGAAGTTGATGGAAAAAATGTGCAGCATGAGACGGAAACTAACTCCAAAACAGAAGATCTATGCATCGTCCTTTTCCGCCCGCTTGTTGGCTCTGATAGAGCAGTTAGTGATTATTCTCCACATCCAGTGACATGATTTCCGTTTAACTGCAGTTTTTCGTCCCATATATTTTGACTTTTGGTTCAACATTGTTCACCTATACAGGAAATTGAGTTTATGAAGTCTGGGAGCTTAACTAGTGATGAACTAGATGCCGTAGTAGCTGCTCTACAGCTAGGTGGACAGCGTAAAACAGCAGAAGGGACCCCACGCGGGAGTGAAGCTAAGGCTTCTTCCATAAAAACGACTGTAAATAATCTGGAGTCAATGGGCGTGAGGATTTATGGCTTAAATGAACCCAATGTAGACACTCCAAAAAGTGAAATATCTTGGGAGAACATTGCTGGATACGCTGAACAAAAACGGTATGCTGTATAACATGGATGTTATAATCTTGTAGTAAATTTATTTTCTGCTGCTTCATTGAATCTATGCTGAGGTTTAGTCTATAATATACCTTGAGGACTTAAAATGTTAAAAATTTCTGAGGCTTTTTTTGTGTGTGTGGAAATTTGATAGCCAGAACTGTTAATTGAACCAAATTCTGACCATTTAGGTGACCCCTTGATATGTATGTGTGTATATCTTGCGATTACTTTTGTTCTATTCCATGTGAACATAGAACGCGATGTCATCTCAAAAGGGGAGCTTTTCCACAGTATGACCAAATGTCACATGTTCAAGCCATCTAAACAACCTCTTACTAAAATTTAAGGTAGCCTACGTAGATTGGCCTAAACGAAATGACCTTCCCCAGACCCTGCATAGGTGAGAATCCTTTCATGCACTTTGCTGCCCTCTTTCTGATTAAAAATTCTCCTCAAAAAAACCTTTGTTTTGTAATATTCAACTGTAAAATCTCTCACTTTGCTCTTCCTGTGAGTGTCATCTGCATTTTTCTTTGTTATTGCTGTCCTTTGGGGGGTGGGGGTGGGGGTGGGGGTGGGGGAGAGGTTACTTTTCTGTTTGATTAGGGAATCATGTGTAACTCTGTTATTTGCTTCAAATTCCAGAGAAATAGAAGATACTATATTGCTGGCCCTTCAAAGTCCTCAAGTGTATGATGATATTGCTCGAAAAACACGTTGCAAGTTTGAGACTAATAGACCAAGAGCAGTGCTATTTGAAGGCCCACCAGGTTTGTCCTCTAAAGCAGAATGTTAAGCAAAAGGTTTGTAGTTATGCTGATACGTGGGAAGCCATGAAAAAAATTGTCTCTAGATCCAGAAATTAGGTTTCATTGGCAAAATTTTCGTCAAATTTGCCTGTCTATTGATTGATCAGTAAGTGTCTCTAGATGTTTGAGGTATGAAAAAATAAGGAAAGAAATACTGGAATCTCTTGTAATTTTCCTTTGATTTCGGGACGATCTGCTGGTCCAGGGCTTGCGTCAATGCGTAAAAGATTGATATAAAAAAAAAGACACAAACTTTGCATCCTTAAAGAACAGTCATCACTCAACCATTGCCTGCCTTTGCAAAGAGTAGCAACTTAGCAAGACAGCCAATAACAAACTCAAGTTTTTATTCTCCCTTTTCTCTGATGTCTGAGACGTTCCCGTATGTGCATCTCAGAAGAATATTTTGTGAAGTGGCATCTTCTGCTAGATCTAAATAGAGTGAGTTTATCCTGTTTCACAAGGCTCTGTTGTAGCTATGTACAACATGCCCGCACGCATAATTTATGTGTTTATACTTTATTGTGCTTAAGTTTGCTGCAAGTCTGCAATTTCAGAAGTATGTAAGTGCGTTGATTTAAGAACATTCGGCACCATAGGCTTGTTTTTCCATTGTTGTGTATTATGCAACTCCAGAAGTTGGGGTGATATGTTTATGTGTTTGCGGTTTTGATTTAAGGTACCGGGAAGACATCGTCTGCTCGTGTAATTGCTAACCAAGCGGTAAGCCCTTTGTATGATTGAGTGCACAACAACCCACCTCCTTTTTGTCTGACTGCTTTGATTTCCGTCTTACATGTTTGGTCCCTTGCTTATTTGATCATTGTTTTGGATTTCCATCCATGTTTTCATTTTCAATTTCCCAAACTTCAAATGCATATTCCATATATCTTAAGAGAATACTGCCATCTTGCTGAACCGTGTTCATAAAATGTGCATGTTTCAGAATTCAAGGGTAAATAATAATGGACAAATTCGGAAGAACAAAACAATAATCTCGAAATATTTTTGTTAACTTGTGATTGTTTTCAAGGATCACGATTTTTGCACTTCTATCCCAATCTTTCATCTTGGCACTTTTACCTCTGATCTATGCATTTTTTTAGTTCCCAAGTGCCACGTGTCCGATAACCAGCATTTAAGGTACGGCATGCTCCAAAGGATGAGAACTTGACACGTGGTAAAATGGGACTGAAAAGGTAAAAAAAAATGCATAGATGAGGATGAGGAAGAAAAATGCCAAGACGAAACATTGAGGATAGAGGTGCAAAAATAATGAAACAAAAAGGGACCAAAAGACCAAAGTCTCTTCATCCCTTGTTTTTAACATGGTCTTATCTTTTGGACTTGGAGAGTAAATAAAGAAAGAGAATATTTGCAGGAATTTAATCTTTTTTGAAGCCTTTTCCTTGCAGGAAAACTGTTAAACATGCAAACTATTGATGTTCTTCTACACATTTGAATTGCAAAATCTTTTCTGTTTGCAGGGGATTCCTTTATTATATGTGCCTTTGGAAGTTATCATGTCAAAGTACTATGGTGAAAGCGAACGTTTGTTAGGAAAAGTTTTTTCACTTGCCAATGACCTCCCAAATGGTGCTATAATCTTTCTAGACGAGGTACCTATATATATGCATATCTTGTTCATTCTTCATGTGCCTGTGATAAATTTTGTGTTAGCTTTATTCAATTCGCCTTCCCTCTTTCTTTATATGAAGATCGATTCATTTGCTACTACCCGCGATGGTGAAACACATGAAGCAACTCGTAGGGTTTTATCTGTATTACTGCGGCAGGTGAACACCCTCACTTAAAGCTCAACTAAATCATATGCAAATGAGTTTGTTATTTGAGGTAGCGTAAAGTCTAATACTAGTGACCATTTTTTTTACTGTACAGATTGATGGATTTGAGCAGGAGAAGAAAGTAGTGGTTGTTGCTGCAACCAATCGAAAGTCAGACCTTGACCCAGCTTTAATTAGGTATATCTATACTCTTCACTTACACAGACACAGTTCACCCATCATTCATCAGGTTAAATGTCTATTTGGTGTCTTGCAGTCGGTTTGATTCGATGATCACTTTTGGGCTACCTGATCATCAGACTCGCCAGGATATAGCAGCTCAGTATGCCAAGCACTTGACGAAATCTGATTTGGTTGAATTCTCAAACTTAACAGAAGAGTAAGTTTAGTTGTGTTTCTGTTGTGTCAAGTCTAACTACTGACATTGGTTGATATAAAAAACGTAAATTACTGGTCCTTCGCACTTTTGTGCTTGTTCTGTGGATCCCACCGGATCAGCAGGCCATTTCGAGGGGTAAAAAAAAAAAGCTTTCTTTTTAACTGTAAATCAACATTCACTGGTTGTAACATCTTTTGTGTCTTTGCTTAATACAGCATGTCAGGCCGTGATATCAAGGACGTATGTCAACAAGCAGAGAGGCATTGGGCTTCAAAGGTATCAATTGCTATACACAAATCTTTCTAACAAATATTATTGATCAGTAAAAACACTCAGATTGGATCAGGATAATAATCTTGTTCTGACCTATTTTCGACTTGGGAATAGGTGATACGAGGAAAAACAGCAAAAAATGAAGACGAGGGGGGGTTGCTGCCACCTCTTCAGGAATACTTGGACAGTGCAAATGACAGAAAACGAGCTATACTTGCTGCTGCTGGAGGAAATGAAAGCCCCAATCCTTTTCGCAAGAAACCACAATTTGACTTTGTTTGAAGTCGATATACATAGAATTTTCATCCAGTAGTCGTCGCTTAGTTCATAATAATTATACCTATTAGCAGTCTCTTGCAATGTAATTATGATGCTGATTGTTTCGAAACTGTTTTAAGCGCATTTCGAAGAGTGAATTCATAAGGCAATTGATGCTATTTATTAGATTTGTGTGGATATGGAGATGGGCGTATATAAATTAAATTACTGGTAGCTAACTAAGTATTTAGTTTATTATGTGTTCCTGCTATTATCTTCTAAAGTTTACTTAAATTTCATTATTTGTTCATTGTGTAATAATCGAACATAACCCCTCAAAAAAGATTTAAAAAAATCGAACATATAATCTGTTTACGCATTTTGAAATCAATTATCACGTGTAAGGGCGGCTGCAGGGTTTTTATGATATAGGTCAGAGATCGATAATGACATATCGAATATATCGAAGTATATATACGGGTCAGGGGTCAATATCAAGATTATGAAAAATTAGCATGTCGATTAATAGATATCACTGTATAAAATTTTCGGATAGCGAAGAAAAAACATACTTTTTTTTTCTTTCTTTCTTAGGGGGTTCAGTTGACCTATTTTGCTTAACATGCCACCGCCCCTGATGGATTCGGATCCTCGGCTTTGGGAGTTCGACTTCTCCCCTGCTTTGGGGACGTGACCGGATCACGGCCGTCCGTTCGCGAACTGGAGAGAAGACAACACATTTGGGCGCGCCATTGTTTGGCCACGTGAAAGAAAAGGCGGGGAGTTTTGGGAACAAAGCTGGTGATCCAGTTCGGCCCCGGATCATGTGAGTCAAACTGCTGAGTTATCAACGCATTTCATCATCTATAAAAGAAAAGAATGTCATAAAAAATAAAGATGTGAGGATTCAAATCATTTTTAGAGTATAAAAGGGTAGGTTTACATAATTCTTTTCAAGAAAATATCGATAGTCAAGGTGTGTACTTATGTTTATGTTAGCTTTTATTTATTTTATTTAAAAGTGTGATTCATATCCTTTCATAACATTTGATGTAGCTACTGATACATGTCCGGACAAATGTACCGAGCACATTTTGCAACACCACAAATCCCTTAAAAAAAGAATAAAAAATAGGATAGTGATTTATGCACCAATTTATAGTTTGTGCACATAAAAATGCACCGACCCCTTATCCATCACCACACACCTTGGCTATTAAAAACAAAATTAAAAAAAATACAAACTTTTGGCATTACAAATTCAATATTTCGAGGGATGGGTGAGGGATATTTTCTGCGTACTAATCATTTTCCTAAAAATTAAACCTATAAATATACACCACACAACATTCATTTCGGTGGAGGCGAGGGGTTGTGTGTGTGTGTTTTTTTTCTGTGCGTTTATCAATTTCCAGAATTAAATTTTTATTTCCCCTCAATTTTTTTTTTAATATTTTATTTGTAGCAGTAAAATCTGTAAAATGAAAATCAGTTAAAGAAATGCAACGGCTCTAACCGCCAACAGTTGAATTCGTTTTCTCCTTAAAACAGAAAAAAAAAAATCACAATCAAAAGCTAAGAAGAAGAAGAAGGAGGCCTTTCTTGCTAAGCTACACCAAAACATCTGAAGAAAAGAAAGCGCAGATCACCGGAAGTGAGATCAACAATGTCTTCCGACGGTGATCATCCTTTCAAACGATTGAAACAAACACACGACGGCGAACTTGGAATTCCCACTCTCTCTGGTTTGGATACCCCACCCCCTGAGGACGAATCCGATAGCAGTCAAGAGTCCGACTATGGTGGAAATGAGAGGTAAACTCCCCTCTTTTCTAGCTCAATCACTTGCTCCAAGATCATAGGAATCCGGATTGCTCTTTAGCTGTGTAACGCAAGTAATCAAATTCCAATGGTGTTTAATTGTTTGTTCATCAAATAGATGGATATAGATGGCGATTCTTGAATTTGAATTTGAATTTGATCTTGATCGTGTGTCTTTTCCAGTTAATTTATCGACTTCAAGCTCAGGGATTCTGTATATCTTGACCAGTTGTTTGTAATATTTCGTTCTTTTATTTTTGGAAGCAATTAATGTAGTTCTGATTTATTAATCTGCTTGCTTGAATTAATGGCAAAGTTTGTGAAGTGTTTGATGATCTGAGTATATAACTGGAAACATTTTCTTGCAGTTTTCGTGATGCTATAGATGTCATCTTTAGGAAAGCTACGGAGGAAATGGAACGTGAAAATAGTTATTGGGCCAATGTCCAGCCATCTTCAAGTACAACAAATTCTCCTGAGGATTTTTACTACCGCCACGACTTAACCTTTTGGAGAAATGGTTTAATCGTTGATCAACCACCTCTGAGGAAATATACTGATCAGGGAATTGATACTTTTATACAGGTTTGCCTTCTTCTTTGTATTCATTTGAATGATGATTTTAATTTGAAGAATTACCTGTTTGTTTATTTCAAGAGATTCTATGATTTGCTCTGAGTGGCTATTATTGTTGTCGTGTAGAGCCTAAAAAATGGTGTGTGTCCAGAAGCTATAACTCCTGATAATCCTAATGATACGTCCCCTATTAGAGTCCGCCTCCGTAGAAGACATGCCAGGTTTCGGGTGAGTCATATATACCTTTCATTTGCTCAGTCATATCTTCAATTTTTGGGGTCTGTTTTTTTCTCATTTTGTATGTCCAGCCAGCACCCTGTGGCTGTGGGACTGTAAGTTGGTTGCAAAGCCAAAGGGTAATAATGGGAATCAAATTGCTCAATAACATTAGTCAGAGTCATTACAACAGTGTGCATTTTCCTTCCTTTCTTTCTTTTAGATGAGATTTATTAATTCCCTCCATTTTGCATATTGGCAACAAACATTTGTGATGCTTTCAATGGAGTAGTATTTTATATAAACTTGGTGCATATCATGTAACACAACAACAAGTCTTGACTGTACGGACGTACGTGCCGGTGCAGGAAACTCCCGTGGCGGCAGAGGCAGAAGCTCCCCCGGCCCCGGGTGTAGATATTAACACAGATGATGATTCTGAGGAGTTGCTTACTGACCTATTGTTTCTTACTTTACCTCTTCCTGATCCTACTGCTGCTCCACCACCACCACCACCACCACCACCACCACCACCACCTTCCACAAGCCTGGTCGTAGACGAATCATTGCCATCCACCTCCATTCAAGTTAGATTGGCTGACGGAACTCGTGTCACTGGTCGTTTCAACTTACATCACACTGTTGGCGATATACGATCCTTCATTGACGAATCTACGCCTGGGTCCAACATGACATATCAGCTGCAGTCTGGTGAATTCCCCCCCAGAGTCCTCACCGATCCTACTCAGACAATAGAGCAGGCAGACTTAGCCAACTCAGTTGTTTTCCACAAGTACTCAACATCTTCATAGAGGCAACTATTTCATTGTCTTCACTGTTTGTATATTGTTCTTGAAAGCTGCTGAACTTGTTGTTCTATTACCAACTTTTTGGGTTTTTCTAGGTGATGTTTTGAACCTGCAGATGTTCTGTTTCATGAATGTGTAGTTTTTTTTTCTTCCCTTTTTCCCCTTTGTTTCAGTGACTTTGGAGTGCTTGAAATGACAGATCTGTTTCACCTCATTAATTTTGTGATACCCCTGTTTTTTAAAGGCGATTTCGATTATGGTTTTGTTTGAGTTGGCTATGATTTTTGCTGTTATTTCAACTAACAACATTGGGAATTAAAGATGTTTTAGCATGATTGATAGTGAAAGACTTGTTCATATCCTTAGACATTGGTGACTTAAACCCCTGCATTTTGTTGTTCAGTGATTGATATTAATCCACCCTTACAAAAGAAAACAGGTTGAAATAGCAGTAATCAACACAAATTCTTCATGCACCTCAAGAGCATGTCCATACCATTATAGTATAGTTGCTTCTTGCTAGAGATATGCTTCAATTGCTACCTTTTTAACGTCAGAGTGAGTATTAACGTATATGTCGATGAACCATAAATAGTGAATCAAAACTTCTGACTATCGAAAACTACCACTTCCTGATTTTAGAGAATGGGGTAGCCTTCATATCAGCCCTTTCTTGTTACAAGGAGAGACCAAAGGCCTAACAAAGGGGGAGGGATACTCTCTAAGAAGATGCAAACCTCTAAAATCATCCCCCAAGATTGTCAGGGCAGATCTTGGAGGGTCTTGTAAACTAGTAAACCCTTGTTTAACCGTTTTCATAGCTTTATCTACGGTGTAGCTATGCACGGAGCTGCCCAAGTGTTCCGCATCTACCACTGATCTACACGAACCTCCTACTGGAATCCTTGCTTGGATTGCTATTGGGAAAACTCAGCTCATAGACTGACTTTCTCTCTCAAATCTCTCTCTCTCTCGAGGAAACTCCCTTATTTTCTAGTAAAATAGTACTTATGTAATTGCGATAAAAAAGAGTTTGACACCCCCTTCATAAATGTGCCACCCCATATGTCTCCTAAATCCCTATGGAGAAGCTTTCTACTTGAGGTGTGGAGAAAGAAAACATTTTCCCCATGAAATAAGGAATTGAAGAAGTAAATCTCTTGTATTTATTTATCTCTTTTATCTAATATCTTGTATTAAATAATCCATTAATTAAATCACTAAAAACATATGTGTGTGTGTGTGTGTGTATATATATATATATATATATATATATATATATATATATATATATATATATTGCGCCACACATAATATAAGAGGAAATTGCAAAACTGGTCCCGTAAGTATATGGTGGTAGCAATTTTAGTCCCATACGATTTTATTGTATTAATTTCGTCCCTTACCTTTTCAAAAAGTTGCAATTTCAAGACAAATTTGAATTTGCGTTTGACTTTTTCCATGTTGTCATTTAATTGTTGATGTGGATCACTGATGAGAGTCAACTTTACTTTGCTCCGGTGAATATTTCAACCCCCGTTTACGGCACTTTTGGCTCATTCCGGGCAATTCTAGGCCAGAAAACACACAATGCATTCACTTTGAGGTAAACCATCATATAGATGGACAACCTTGTTATTTGACGGTGTTTTTAGTCCTTTCGAGTCCTATTTATCTTGCGAGATTATGCTCGGTATCTGTTTAGATGTCATGACGCAGGATATAGGTGCTCGTAAGCCTGGAAGATAAGTGCAGAAGCTGAAGGAATGCAGTCAATGCGTACGCATTCTAAGCTATGCATACGCATCCTTGGTACATGATGCAAAAGTTTGGGAAGATGCAGCTAATGCGTACGCATCCCTTATACAGGATGTTCAGCTTTGCAGAATCAGTAACAATGCGTACGCATGGAGTATAATGCGAACGCATCATAGAAGCAGCAGCAAGCTAAGGAATTGGGGGCAAAACATTCAATGCGTACGCATGCATGGCAATGCATACGCATCCACCTCAGCAGGATGAGGACTTCCCAGACAACCACAGAGCAATGCGTGCGCATTCACGAAGGGATGTGTACGCATTAGACAATTTTAAGAGCAAATATGAGGCACATATAAATAGAAGGATTGCACAGAGTTAAAGATACTTTTGATACCACACTTTACCTAAAACTTTCTTCCTTATATCCTTTCACCCTCTTAGGTCGAAAGTCCCCTCTTTTCACCCTTAGATTCATTTCTACACTAGTAATTACATAGAATTAGCATAATCTAGCTCAAACTTCTTCTTTATTCTTGGAATTTTGACATTTTGGTTATTCTTCATCATCAATTGACATTGGGTGATGTTGGAGCTTGATGAAACCCAGATTTTGCTACGATTTTGGGAATCAATTTCAGTTTCTATTTCATTTATGGCTTTAATTTTATCTTTGATTGTTGTTTTTAGTTTTATTATGAGTAGCTAAACATTTCATAGCCAAATTATGTGAAGATTGATGAAATCACCCTCTAATTGATGAAATTGGGAATGTGTGGTGCTTAATTGTTGTTATATCGACGAATTCATGTCTTAAAACTTGTTCTTAATGCTTGAAATAGACTGTATACCTAGTTCATGAACACACACCACTTTTATAAATGTATGTTGTGAAGGGGTGTGGGAAAATGGGTTTTAAGATCAACTGAGTTGTTTAGATTGATTAGGGAGTGGGGTTCAATCGTTTGTGAAATCGAGCAACTCTAGGGCGTTAATCTTGTTTCGGTCAGTTAAATCCTTAAAGACGGACTGTTGAACCGAGCAAAGGGTGTTTGATTGTTGCATGGCATCTTACACTAGCTTAGGAGTTTGCACCATGAATGATATAAATGAGTCGATATAAGTATCCCGAGTTAATCGATTAGAGGGGTGGTTGTTAGGTTGGTTAATCCCATGTTTTTCATTCGAGCCGAGTTAATCGATTAGGTGCTTAAAGGTGATTTTATATGTTTTTCTATGCAATTTAAGATGCCATGTGAATTAGATCGAAAGATTAGTTTGCTATTGATGTTTTACAATACGAGAGTTGCGTAAACGCTAGATCACCATAGAAAGATAGGATCTTTAATCGTTAATTCGTGACTGATTAATTGGTTAATTATCTAGGTTGCTAGATTCTAAAATACGAGAGTTAACCTGAATCTACACCTTCGTTTTGTATGGAATATTGGTCTCAACATTCGAGAGAGGAGAGATCGATAATTGAATTCACTAAGGGATTAGGAATCCATAGCTTGAGAAACGGATTCACTAAGGAATTAGGAGTTTGTATCTCGTGTAAAGGTGAAACCACAATATTGAATTAAAATCATGAGATGAACTAGGATTGAAATCACTTGGTTTGTATTATGTTTGATCCCATGTATCTTTAGTTTAGGTTGTTTTTATTGTTTGTTATAGGTTAGATTTATTTTAGTTGCTCTATCTTCGTTTATATGTTTTTCTTTCGTTTATTTGTTTTCATGAGTAGCAATTGAGAGAGTTAATAAGATTAGATTCAACATCCCAATTCCCTGTGGATCGACCCCTTACTTATCTCGCTCTACTATCAACAACCCGGTATTCGGCCGGTTAGGAGTTAGTTTTGCATATAGGTTAGGGTTTATAAATTTTCTTTTTGTTTAGTGATGCAAAATCCTCCCAACAAAAGTGGCGCCGTTGCCGGGGAATCGGTGTTTTGTTGAATCTAATTGAGTTAATTTCTCTATTTTGTTACGAATTTTTCATAGATAGGTTTTTGTTTCTATCCTTTCTAGTTTCTAGTTTGATTCGGGGACATCTGAGGTTGAATTATCTGACTCCACGTTTTTAACGACCGAACTTTTGGATAAAAGGGATCGTTTTAGCACTCGTTAGTATTTTGGCCGTAACTTTCGGCTCGAGTGTCCGATTGGAACGCAGGACCCCAATTCGGAAAGCTCGTTCCGACGCCGACGACGTAGTGAACCGCCGTAGGCCGTTCAGTGCCGTTCTCGAGGTCAAAATCCACTGTTTTCCCTTCCATTTTGGGCTCAGAAGTTTTCAACACGTTTTTCTCCCTTTTATCGTTTTCTTGTTTTCTATTTTGTACGATTTCTTTTCTTTCAATAAAAGTAGCGTCACACAAATTGAGAGTTTTTATTTTTGCCGTGTTTCGATGACCGTTGGGTTAAGAATGTGCAAAAAAAAAAATTACTCAATTTGTGAAACGCGAAGTGTAATCTAATCTAACCCTCTATGCTATAATTTGATGGGGCTGTGTTTGTTTTGAGTGATGATCTGTTAAGTTGAATTAGGGTTTGCTGTGTTTTTCCTGCGTTTCTGTTGCGCAATTCGATGTTGGACGAGCGTTCAAGGTAGTGAACGCCCGTCCAGGTCATAATACGCTGGTGAACGCACGTCCGGGTTCAAGGACGTTTGTCCGTCCAATTTTGCCCAACTCTGTTCCAGTTTTTCTGAGTCAGACGAGCGTTCGGCTCATTGAACGCCCGTCCAGTGCAAATTCCTAGGCGAACGCCCGTCTGGAGGAGTGGACGCACGTCCAGGTTCAATTTTTTATTAATTTGATTTTTAATGCTTTATTTGACGTGGATACTTTCATATGAGCTTCTGTGGCTAATTATTTTTACATAGATGTTCTGAACTTGCATGTTTACATCTTTCCATCTACGGATCCATGTTAAATAATTGATTAATTTTTATTTACATGATTCATCTATACATGTTATAGTTACTGTCGGTTCTCGTATGCTATAACTGTTCTTATTGTTATTTAGTAGCTAATGTCGGTTTCCGTATGCTACATATCGTTGTGATGAATCTTGTGAGCTTTGAGACCTATGTGCCTTCTTGTTATTTTTGTAACTCATATGGGTAGTTACTGTCGGTTTTCCGTATGCTACCATCGTTGGCTTATGAGTTATATCTATTTAGTATAGCTAACTGTTGGTTTTCCATAATGCTATCACCTTTGATGAGTCTTAAGGCGCGTCTACACTACATGTAATGAGTAGTACTGTCGTTTATCGTAAACTGTCATTATTTGGTAGACGTTTATGATATACATGTCATGTTGCAAATGAGTGGGCTAGTTTTCTTTCTTTTATTTTCTTTTATTTTTGCATATCATATAGATGCATAACATTTAGTTGCATGTCATTGATGACAGTTAAAATATACCTATTTATGTCATCAATTCTAACCTTAAATCAGAGTTAATTATATATATTTCATATTAAATCACGTGTTTATATTTATTATTTAATGATAAGTGATTATTAATGTGATAATTGGTATTTAGCTGTTTTTATTATAAAAGAGCAATTAATTGTGTGATAAATGCTGATTTCGCAGATTGTAACGAATCGGGAGGATAATTGTCATGCAATCGGGAAATCTCAAGATAAATAAGTAAGAAAATCGGAGCATTAATGAAGAGACAAATCGGATCGGCAAGATAAGAGTGAAGTGGGGAACAAGTCGACGAAGCGAAATTGAAAACGCGTAAAGAGGAGGCTCGGTCGACCGAGCCATGCCATTCGGTCGACCGAGCGTAACCGTTCGGTCACCCGAGCCTAATCGGATTAATGCGTGCATATCTTCTCGGATTCTCCCTATGTCGGCTACAACTCCTATATAAACAAGAGCCCACGATGCCGAGAAAACCACCAACCTACAAAACACAATACTACAATACTTTTAGTTTATCAATATAGTTCTTTTTATTTTATATTATGTTGCTTCATCACGGAGGCGATGGATTCATCGATTAGAGATTGCATTAAAGGATCGGAGGACCTCCGTCTACGAGGGTAATGTCTATCCAAATATGTCGTTTTTATTCGTAGATCTATTTTATTTCGTTATGGAGTAGTCGTTTGTGTATTGATTTCGTGATGTAGTTAATTAACAAACCCATATTCATGTAGATCTAAGTCGTACGAAGGCGTTTTATGAGCAAATTCTAGAGTCACCGGTCTAGATCTACCACGGTCTATATGGTTAGATCTAGCCATCAAGATTCTAGTAATTTTCTGTGAACGACTTCGGCTACGTTGTGCTTTCTGTTTTTCATATACACATGTAATAGATCTGGCCAATTTGTTACATCGTTCTCGTAAATTAATATGATATATTGTGAAAATTGCCATGTTAAATAGGACATAAGTTAGCCGATCGTTTAGGAGGTGTGCCAACCCGTCCACGGTGGTTGCCTAGACGAGGTGACGATTTTAGATCGGCATCCCTAGTTTGGTATAGCATGCTTGTTATATGATGTTCTATCCCGTCCAAGGAAGGATTCGTAATTAAGCATAAAGATCTTCTATCCGTTCACGAAGTAGATCCAAGTTTAGGGGATAGCTCCCGTAGCCAAAATATAATCAACCTTAATGTCTTTTCGTCTCGGCTTAGATATACGTATATGGGGGAGTAATTACTACTAGCGTAATCAATACCGGTTGTTAGAGTCTTATAAAACCATAAAAGTAAGTGTTTTAGTGTCTACTGTCGTATTGTTAGTCTTTGTGTTTTCTATCGTGTCAACCTTTATTTCTACGTTACTGTTGGTCGGAGACCGCCCTTTAATCTATTTTTAGTTTAATAACGTTGTACTTGTTTAAGCCGAGTCTCGTGGGATCGACCTCGACTCTATCTAGCTATACTACGATTGAACCTAGTTCTCTTGCTAGTAGGTTATTTAGGTATCGAGTTATTTTTATAACTTGACCGTCATCAAGTTTTTTGGCGCCGTTGCCGGGGACTCGTGTCATTAAATTGAGTATAGCTTATTTTATTAAAAGTAGATTCGTAAATATTGTGGATAAGAGTCAGTATATTAAACAGTGTCGTTAAAAATAAAAAAATAAAAAAAATATATAAATAAATAAATAAATAAAAAGAGTTCGGTCGACCGAAACACAGTTCTCGGTCGACCGAGAATTTATTGTTTTTTTTTTCTTTTTTTTTTTTCTGTTTCTGTTCTGTTTTGTTTTACACAGTTTCTGCCTTGTGTTTTTGTATTTTTCGAGTCTATTTTAGTTTAGTTTTTATTTATTGAGTCTAGGATTAGCCTTTAAAGTTTCTAATAGTTTATTGTTATTTCTATTTTTGTCTATTTTAGAGTCTCGCCAAAGGCAGTAGCCTTGGCGTATTTTAATTGTTTATTGTTGTTTTTGCTTTGCAAATATAAGAAAAAAACAAGCTACCCGGATTTATAAGGATCCAAACGAGGAGCAAGGCGAGGAAAAATCTGAAGGAACACAACATTCCGATCAATCTGACTCCGACATGGAAGGATTACTAAATGAAGCCAACGAGGTAAATGGAAATAATTTTAATAATGCAAATTTTGTTAACCAAGCTGTGGCTGCATGGGAAAGGCGCACTTTGCAAAGCTATGCAACGCCCACCATTGAACAATTCATTCCTGCTATCGTAGTACCTGAAAATGCTGCTGAAATTTATCACCCGAAACCTAATGTCATACAAATGGTGGAAAACTATTCCACTTTTCATGGTATCTTGAATGAAGATCCTGGCATTCACGTGATGAATTTCTTGGAGATCGTTAGTACCGTGAAGCCAAAACTAGTTCCTGAGGATAACATTAAGCTGAAACTTTTCCCTTTCACTTTGAAAGATAAAGCTAAGCAATGGCTTTTCTCTTTAGAGGCTAGATCAATCACGACCTGGGAGGAACTGCTGCAAAAGTTCATGAATAAGTACTTCCCTATAGGAAAGACCTTTAAGTTACGCCAAGATATCTTGGGATTCAAGCAAGACAACCCGGGGAGAGTTTTGATCAAGCTTGGGAACGTTTTAAGGAGTCCATGAGGAAGTGCCCTCATCATGATATCCCTCATGGATTTTAATGCAAACCTTTTACCATGGATTGAGAGATACGGAGAAGATAAGAGTAGATGCCTCCAGCAATGGAGCGTTTGTTCTTTTATCTCCTGAGGAGGCACGAGGAAAGATGGAGCAAATAGCAATGAATAGCCAGTGGGTAGGTGGTGAAATAGCAACTGTGAAGATGGCCGATAATTTATCTGAGGAGGATTTATCGCATAAGATCCTACATACTCTATTAATCATAAATGATAAGGTGGATGGTATGCATGAGAGGATTCAACGAGTGGAGACTGGAAAAGGGATGGAAACGATTAATCAACTAGAGAATGCGGGTACTAAAGAAGCCAATTACATTGAAAGACAGGGGAATCAATATGGCGGTTACAAACCAAATCATGACCAACCTGAATTCCGATGGAGTGATCCAAATGAAGGGGTAAAACCACACAACACTTATGTACCTCAGCAAGCTCAAACTTACGGTTGGGAAGTTGCTCTTGAAAAGATGAGTAACACAATGTCTGACACTGTGAATCAATTAGCAGAATCCATTACTGACTTGGCTACAAACTTTCACCAATACTGTCAAGAGAATGATGCCAAAGTCACCAACCAAGAAGCCTTAGTCCATAATCTCTCTCATCAAATAGGACAATTAGCTGAACAACTGTCAACTAGGCCTCCTGGGGGATTTCCGAGCAACACTGATAGGAACCCGAGGGATGTGAATGCGATAATGATTAGAAGTGAAAATGAGCTTACTCCAACAATCCCAAAGAATGAGGAGAATATAGAGGATGTTAGGGATAAGGAGAAAGAGCCTGAGGAGGCATTCACACCCTGCTTAGAAAAGCCCCCCGATGAGCAATTATCCTCCATCTCTACCATTTTAGGGAATAGTGATTGCGCAGAAATATCTTCGCGAAGTGAGGTTGTTAAGGCTGAGAAGCAACAACCATGGTTTAAAGATTATGTGAATTATTTATCCGGGAGATATTTGCCACCAAACTTGAACCAGAAGAAAAAGAAAAAGTTCTTTGCGGACCTTAAACACTATTATTGGGATGAACCCTATCTTTTTAAGCGTTGCTCGACAACATCTTTAGAAGATGTGTTCCCGAGAGTGAATTCCTCGATATACTTAAACATTGCCATACTAATGAAGCAAGGAGGACACTATGGAGGGGACAAGATCGTCGCTAAAGTTCTCCAATGTGGTTTCTACCGGCCCAATCTTTACAAAACTCGCGCATGAATATGCTAGATCCCGTCATTCATGCCAAATGACGGGTAATATCTCGAGGAGACATGAAATGCCACCGAGGAGTATCCTAGAACCGAACTCTTTGATGTATGGGGAATTGATTTTGTGGGACCTTTCACTTCATCCGTTTCAAACCGCTATATTTTGGTGGCGATCGACTATGTGTCTAAATGGGTTGAGGCAATTGCTTCACCTGCGAATGATGCAAAGGTTGTACTGCGGTTTTTAAAGAAAAATATCTTCACGCGGTTTGGAATCCCTCGTGCCATCATTAGTGATAATGGGAGCCATTTCTGTAATAAGCCATTTGAGAAGTTAATGGCCAAGTACGGGGTGAGACATAAGTTAGCTACCGCTTATCATCCTCAAACAAGTGGTCAAGTTGAGGTCACGAACAGAGAGATTAAGCGCATCCCGGAAAAAGCGTGAACCCAACAAGGAAAGATTGGTCGTTGAAGTTAGACGACGCTTTATGGGCTTATCGGACTGCGTATAAGACTTCCATAGGTATGTCCCCATACCGCATTGTTTTTGGGAAAGCGTGTCATCTACCGGTTGAACTTGAGCACCGTGCCTTATGGGCTACTCGTATGTTGAATTTAGATGAAAGTTTAGCCGGAGAAAAGAGATTGTTGGAATTGACTCGCCTAGAAGAGTTTCGCATTGAAGCTTACGAGAATGCTCGGATCTATAAAGAGCGCACTAAGAGATTTCATGATAAAAAGATCCTTGACCGCACCTTTAAGATCGGTGATATGGTTCTTGTTTACAATTCACGCTTGAAACTTTTCCCGGGAAAGCTAAAATCAAGATGGTTTGGTCCATATAAAGTGAGTAAAGTATTTCCTTCCGGAGCTGTAGAGGTAAGTCACTTGGATGATCGAAAGACTTTTGTGGTGAATGGCCACCGAGTAAAGCATTACCTCGGGAATCAATTTGATAGGGAGGAAGAAGTACTTACTCTAGGAAATCCTAGTTACAACTAGACCATCATGTGAGTACAGTCGAGCTAACGACTATAACCATAGAACTATTTCTTAAAACTTTCTTTTAGATTTGTTTTTGTTTTTGCTTTGAATAAAGTAGCATGCGCCTATCACGGTTTTTTTCATCTTGCCATGTTCCGAGTCTAAGTTCGGAATAAACGAGGTTTTTTCCTTGATAGCCGTCATGTGAGTTTTTTTTTATTTAGCTGTAAATCCCTTTTGGTATTGTCCATGGCAGTATAAAGTAAAGTGGCTTAAACTCTTTTTAGATATTTATATCTAATTACTGCCACATTATTTTATAACTTCCATAGACATGGTATTTAACGATTTCGTGGAGCTTGTTTGTTTATACAGGATATGTCTGTCTCTCCACGACGTGCTGAGGTTTACTCCGATATTGTTCCTTCACTTGGGAGCCGTTTCCAGAGCTAAGTCTTTTTTCTTAAACTCTCATTTATTTTTGTCATTGAGGACAATGCCATGTTTAAGTGGGGGGCAAGGGACTTAGCTATATGTTGAAAAAGTAAAGAGGAACGGAATATTGAGGCATTATTGAGCAAAATTTAAAAAAGATTTTATGGATAAATGCCAAGTTGTTGAACTCGTACCCTTAAACTTGTGAAGTTCTTATACTTAGAATTGATAGGAAAGGAACCAAGTTGCGTGAGTACGTGATCATATTATACTTTTGTGATAAATTGTTAGTAAACTTAAGGATATTCATGCCAACAACTGCAAGTAGTTAGGTATTGTTCAACTACTCAACATGTGAATCGCTTAGTACCATATGAATTATGATAATTGAAAGAGGAATGTGTACATTGCATAGATGATTGGTTATGTTTACCTAGTGTCGTTATTTATCAACTGATGTATTCTGATCTTCGAGCCATCAAAGCGGAGTAATAAGCTTGGGACGTACCTGTGTTTAGACAATGCGTTAAAACACTGGGCTTGTAGTAACATTACCAAAGTAGCCCCGCGCTTGTGGTAATATTCAATACTATGCATGATCTAAGAAAGGGGGGATACTCGTAAAAAAGAAGAGTTTTCTTCCTTGAGATTGGTAGTATCTGAAAAATATGCAAAATTGAAAAAATTTAAATTGTTAGAGGCTTTGAGTAGTACTCGGTCTCCAAGTCCAAACACCCTATTGATACGCTCTTGCCTATTGTTCTAGTGCTTTCACCATTGCGAGGCATAAGAAGTATGAATGCTGATGTTGGTGAATTTTGATATGAAGTCTGCATAAGCTCTAATCTTGCTACATTTATATAAAACCAATGCACATGCACACAATCACTTCGATTCATAGCGAGTAATGAATAATGCTTATCTGATGAGCATGACTTGTATGAGTTGACTCGAGTTTCTTGTGTAAGTATGAGTTGACCACGGAAAATGTTGTCTTGGGGAATGACTTATTGATGCTTTGTTCGGGACGAAGCAAAGTTTAAGTGGGGGCATTTTGATGACGGTTAAAATATACATATTTATGTCATCAATTCTAACCTTAAATCGAGTTAATTATATATATTTCATATTAAATCACGTGTTTATATTTATTATTTAATGATAAGTGATTATTAATGTGATAATTGGTATTTAGCTGTATTTATTATAAAAGAGCAATTAATTGTGTGATAAATGTTGATTTCGCAGATCGTAACGAATCGGGAGGATAATTGTCATGCAATCGGGAAATCTCAAGATAAATAAGTAAGAAAATCGGAGCATTAATGAAGAGACAAATCAGATCAGCATAAAAGAGTGAAGTGGGGAACAAGTCAGACGAAGCGAAATTGAAAACGCGTAAAGAGGGAGGCTCGGTCGACCGAGCCATGCCATTCGGTCGACCGAGCGTCGCGTTCGGTCACCCAAGCCTAATCGGATTAATGCGTGCATATCTTCCGGATTCTCCCTATGTCGGCTACAACTCCTATATAAACAAAGCAGCCACGATCCTGAGAAAACCACCAACCTACAAAACACAATACTACAATACTTTTAGTTTATCAATATAGTTCTTTTTATTTTATATTATGTTGCTTCATCACGGAGGCGATGGATTCATCGATTAGAGATTGCATTAAAGGATCGGAGGACCCTCCGTCTACGAGGGTAATGTCTACCCAAATATGTCGTTTTTATTCGTAGATCTATTTTATTTCGTTATGGAGTAGTCGTTTGTGTATTGATTTCGTGATGTAGTTAATTAACAAACCCATATTCATGTAGATCTAAGTCGTACGAAGGCGTTTTATGAGCAAATTCTAGAGTCACCGGTCTAGATCTACCACGGTCTATATGGTTAGATCTAGCCATCAAGATTCTAGTAATTTTTCGTGAACGACTTCGGCTACGTCGTGCTTTTCGTTTTTCATATACACATGTAATAGATCTGGCCAATTTGTTACATCGTTCTCGTAAATTAATATGATATATTGTGAAAATTGCCATGTTAAATAGGACATAAGTTAGCCGATCGTTTAGGAGGTGTGCCAACCTGTCCACGGTGGTTGCCTAGACGAGGTGACGATATTAGATAGGCATCCCTAGTTTGGTATAACATGCTTGTTATATGATGTTCTATCCTGTCCAAGGAAGGATTCGTAATTAAGCATAAAGATCTTCTATCCGTTCACGAAGTAGATCCAGTTTAGGGGATAGCTCCCGTAGCCAAAATATAATCAACCTTAATGTCTTTTCTGTCTCGGCTTAGATATACGTATATGGGGGAGTAATTACTACTAGCGTAATCAATACCGGTTGTTAGAGTCTTATAAAACCATAAAAGTAAGTGTTTTAGTGTCTACTGTCGTATTGTTAGTCTTTGTGTTTTCTATCGTGTCAACCTTTATTTCTACGTTATCGTTGGTCGGAGACCGCCCTTTAATCTATTTTTAGTTTAATAACGTTGTACTTGTTTAAGCCGAGTCTCTCGTGGGATCGACCTCGACTCTATCTAGCTATACTACGATTGAACCTAGTTCTCTTGCTAGTAGGTTATTTAGGTATCGAGTTATTTTTATAACTTGACCGTCATCAGTCATCTAGGTGTATTGTTTTTCTATTTTTTCTTTTATTTTTCTTGAGTGTAGTTACTGTCGGTTTCCGTAATACTACCTCGTTTTTTTTAAGTATGGTTACTGTTGGTTTTCCATATACCATCACTATTTTATTTTCTTTATTTTTGTTTCTGCACTGGCCGTAGTCACTGTAGAGTTGTCTGAGCCAACTTTCTCACACTGAGCCTGTCAGAATTTATTTTTATTTATTTCTTTTATTAGGATTGCATATCATGTAGATTGCATTGTAGTATATTTTCATGTAGTTGCACCTAGCCTACTATTTTGTAATGTTCCATGTATATGTCCATCTTTATATGAGCTTAATTTGAAAAAATCTCTATAACTTCTTTTCCATGTGCTTTACATGTCTAATCCTTTTTCACTGATCAAGTATGCAGGACACTTGTGATAGCTATTGTGCGCTTTCACGACGATATCAGTTTTCCTGTGATGCTCCACAGTCTACTGATCTATTCAAGCTTTCTTGGATCTGTGATGCTCCACATTTCCAGGGTTATCCGAAGCAATTTTGGTTCTTCATGAGGGTCTTTCCGGAATTGCCAGCTTGGAAATACAATCAGCTAAGTTCTCTTCATTTTTATTTCTGTACAACTTGAGGACATGTTGTAATTTAAGTGTGGGGGAGGGAAATGGTTTTATGTATCTACATTCATTTGCCATACTATTATATTTCTATGAAAAAGAGCTAAATTTTAAAATTTTTTGTTTTGTCCCGAGTGAACAAATGCATATCTTTGTTTGAGTTCTTATATCATTGGTGCATTATTTTGCATATTTAGTAAATTTAGATGTCTCACCCAACACTATTTTTCACGTGCCATAGTAAATGATGAGCTATATTTTAAAGCTATGCCCATTTGATTAGAGATTTTTGATGATTATCGCATGATTCTTTGCGTACATACGAATTTTGAAAATTTTAATAGCTTGTGTTTAGAATTAAAGTATGACATACTGTGAATATCTGAAGGTTTGAATGTGATAAGTAACACGTAACTTATTGTCAAATGAAAAAGTTGAGTTTATAATGTGAATTAATTGGGTGTGTCGAAAGCTAGTCGATGATTTGAGTGCGGTAGGGCATTATCTCGAAATGTCCTATACCACTATGATGACTAAAAGCTCACGACAGTCAGAAGAAGCTGCCTTATGATTGGAGTAAGGTAGGGTATATCTCGAATATCCTATTCTGCTATGACAGGGCAATAGCTCATTCTGATGTGTGTTAAATGTGGAAAAAGTTGAATCAACTTGAATGAGAATTGGTATGAATTGACTAAAGTATACGACTAAGTTATCGTCTATCTTATCCCCAGTATAAACTGAAAGATATGTTGTAGGGACTATCCTCTGAGTATGTCGGAAATATTTTAAATACTCCTTATTATTTTTCGAATATGTATGTTTTGTGAGGTGCATGTTATAATCGTTTTTATATTCCTAATTTAAATGGGATGTTGGCTAGTTTTGCTTGAAGAATTTCAAGTGTGGATTTAGTGGAAATTTATTATGGCTATACACACACACTTGGGTGAACCTCTAAACTATTGAATATGCTTTATGGTTGCATTAATGTTTATATGTCTCGAGTCTTGATTATGTTTTGTTTTGCTCGGGACGAGCAAAAGTTTAAGTGTGGGGGTGTTGTTCAGGGTTAAATTGTATGATTTTTAGAGATATATTTTATATCAATTTCCCCCATATGTGGATGTTTTTCATAGAAATCGAGCTTTATGTTGAAATATTGAGTAAATGATGTTTTCAATGGTTAAATTGCGAAACGTAACGAATTAGGTGCTTAAATGGTGATTTTATATGATTTTGGAATTATGTTACGCTTTGGTATGTTTTCCTAATTTGTAGATACACATTGGTTATGGAAAATATGATCTTAAAGAGAGAAATTCGAGTGGAGAAAGAATCAAAAGGATTTATGGAAGAATAAAAGATTTAAGGAAAGAAATCAAGTTGATTGATCCAGCCGGACTGGCGTCCAGGGAGCTGAACTAGCGTCCAGTGTGGACGAGCGTTTGAGGTTCTGGACGAGCGTCCAGGAAGAGAAAAGTTGAACAGAGAGTTTGGACGCTGGGCAGACTGGCGTCTGAAGCAAGTCCAATGCATCTGGACGGGCGTCCACAATTCTGGACGGGCGTCCGCGGCCGACTTAGGCAAAACCGACTTACTTTTCTATATATAGCCGCATCGCTCAACCCTAATAACATCTCAAATTCTTCATACATCAAAAAGACAGCCGCAGCCGCTCTTCTAGAGTTTCAAGGCCGGTCACCCGAGCCTTGTGCTCGGGTGATCCGGGTTAGATTAGGATCGTTTATTTTCGTTTGTTGATTCATGGAGATCAACCGTTGTATAAACTATGTGAGTTCATCTTTTTGATTTATCCAATCTTCGTTTATTTTCATGATCTTGATTTATTTTGTATTTTTCTATGCAATTTAAGATGCCATGTGAATTAGATCGAAAGATTAGTTTGCTATTGATGTTTTACAATACGAGAGTTGCGTAAACGCTAGATCACCATAGAAAGATAGGATCTTTAATCGTTAATTCGTGACTGATTAATTGGTTAATTATCTAGGTTGCTAGATTCTAAAATACGAGAGTTAACCTGAATCTACACCTTTGTTTTGTATGGAATATTGGTCTCAACATTCGAGAGAGGAGAGATCGATAATTGAATTCACTAAGGGATTAGGAATTCATAGCTTGAGAAACGGATTCACTAAGGAATTAGGAGTTTGTATCTCGTGTAAAGGTGAAACCACAATATTGAATGTTTTTCTTTCGGCGAAAGTAATCAATTGAATCATGGTTTGGCTATGTCTCTCTTTCCTTAGTATCTTTAGTTTACATTACGTTTTAGAGTAATTGAACTTGAAACATTTTGGTTGACCTAAACTAAATCCGAAGACGACTTTGGTATTCGATAAATTCCTTGTGGGATACGACCTTCCTCGCTACTATAGTGCATCCGTACACTGCCGATTAAAGTTGGACCGTCACTATTTTGGCCATCAATCACATGATTTGGTATAGACTATCACGTAGGTGTTGAATTAGTGTCCTAAACCCAATCGGATTGGACCGGATCCGACCGGGTCGGATCATTTCTTCTATTTCTGTATGATTATACATATATAATAAATGGCTTTTCTGTTGTCATATATTTATTCTTTTAAAGAACCAATTATGAATTGTTATATGATAATGTCCTTAGTATTAAACTGTGATAGAGAAACCATGACATGCGATTATGGTTGATGAGATCTCTAATCACTTTAATAAGTTTGATACTTAAATGTCTCTAGGCTTATGTACTATTAAACAGGGCATTGATAGTACAAACAGGCTAGCACGTATTAGATGTATTCTGTCTTTAAGGGCAGTGATAGATCTCGTCTATCGAAGTGTAAAGACACTGGACTATACGTGGACGTGTATTAGAGAATGCGTACATTAGACTGACCCACTTACATTGTTAAGTGTCACACTATGTGACGGTTGTATAATTATCCTTAGGCCCAGAGTCTATATGGCATCACGGTGTGGATTGTCATGTTGACACTATTGAGGTTTCCCCTAGCCATGGGGCGATCATGCGGTAGTGATTGGGTGTGATATTGAAGAATGCGGAGTATACATGTTTGGTCGTCCGGAAATCGTGTACCCTATCAGTAGGGGTGAATATCCGAAATGACCTTCTTATAAGGAATGTCTTATTTTCGAAAGTCTTTGCAAAGCGGAAGTAATATGTTACTTCGAGAGAGTAGGATATCCAGATTATAAGATACGGTCGTTGATGTTTGACACTCGACGTACGACCATATGAATATTAATACAGCGATAGGATTTTATTTACATGGTAATGGATATTAATACATTTGACTCTTCCGATATTGGGGGATGGTGTTCTATTTACATGGTAATTGTCTAGAGGTGGCCGGTTCCGTTACTTTTTCCGGGCCGGACCCGGCGGTTCCCGGGGCCAAACCGGTGGGTCCACGGGTCTTCCGGGTCCACAGGTACTGTCCTATTATTACCCATGGGCCATTTTCCAATGCCACCTCATAATCTTCCTTTTTTGTGAACCTGACAATGTAAAAGCCATGTTCAAGGTCTGTAATCTCTAGCCTGCCTTGGTGTTTCCATAAGTCTGAAAGTCGTTTGCAGAGGAAATTATAGGTAATGGATTTTCCAAGAAGCTTTATTATAATAGTTTTTCGATATGGCCGCCAAAGGTCTAGGCACTCCTCAAGAGGTATAACAATGGCGTCTTCATCAGTCTCTGGCCCGATAAAATTGTCAACCACATCCTTGTACTCTGTCATTAGGTGAACCTCCTCATCTTCTCCAATATAGATGCTCGAATCTGCAAATCTCCCTTGATAATGTCCACCCCACTCGTGTCCTTCCAAACCGACGACGACGGCTGAAAATTGGGTCCTTTTCTGCCGTTCAACGCTGCGCTGCATGTGGTCCACTTCCTCTTGGCTTCGGTCAACAACCATGGAACTCCCTGACATCACAGATTTGGAGAGCGGGTGCGGCGGTTAGAGGTCACCGGCGGCTATCTAGAGAACCCTTAATGTCGTCTGATATACTTCATCTTTAGCGTGTTTTTTTATTTTTTTTATTTTTTTTAAAACGATCTTTTATTTAAATATCAAAGTGGAATGCCACATCTTACAAAGTTTTGAGGCTACAATAACGGAAAACACAACATTAATCTAAATTTCAAGCTAATATAAGATTTCAAACACGGGTTTCGGACTTTGAGATCATCACATGAAGTGGTGGATAGCCATCTTGCGCTCCATGGTGAATTTTATTTCGTCCATACCAAATACTCCCTCCGTCTCAAAATGTTTGGGACATTTCCTTTTTTAGCCGCTTACGAAAAGTCTAATTAATCCTTGGAATTTCGTTATTTGATGTAATATTATTAGGGTTATGATAAAGTGAAACTTAAAGTACATAAATGTAAAAAGTATTAGATCATTTGATGAAATTCGAAGGATTAATTAGACTTTTCGTAAGCGGTTGAAAAGTCAAACGTCCCAAACATTTTGAGACGGAGGGAGTAGCATAGATCATGTTTCGATATTTGTAAGACCATTTGTTATGTCTACCTCGATCGGTAATATATTTACGAATCCAATCATCTGGAGTTGCCTGAGAGTATAACTCCATCCACTATTGTCTAGGGACGTGATTTTTCCACTGCTACATTGGAGTCTTACAGCCTCGGAAAGCATGCAAACATGTTTCTTATTCAGTATTGCACAGCTTGCAATAAGCCGATTGGGAGACATACCTTCGAAATAACACGAACATAGTGGGCAGGGCATTGTGGGCCGCCTGCCACAAGGTAAAATTGAGACGAGCAGGGCTTTTGATTTACCAAATATTTTCCCAAATTTTGTCAGCAGAAGGTTGGGACTCCATGCACAAGAAAGCTTACACATCCGCTATAGAGTACTTCCTATTTCCAGCAATTTTCCAATCAATAGATTCGCCAATAACATCAAATCCCTCTTTGAAAAAAGTGGCTTCATAACATATGCTTTTCGCCATTTCCACATAGGGGAGCTGGTAACTTTGGGCCTCTCAGAAGGACTCCCATATTTTTGAATCAGGGACTTTACCCACAGAGATTGATCATCAATACGGGTCTGGCAAACCACCTTCCCTAGAAGAGCAATGTTCATTTTCTGCAAATTTTTGAAACTCAAACCTCCATTTTCCTTTGGCTGGCACACCTTTTCCCAAGATAAGAAATACTTTTTTCTCTCACCGTTTTTCTCTCCCCAAAAAAAGCGCCGGTAGATTTCTCAATCTCATCCAAACAAGTTTGAGGCAGTTTCAGGGTCTACATTGCATAAAATGGATGCGTTGATAATGAGCTTTTAATTAAGATCATCTTCCCTGCTCTAGGGAGGCATTTAGCTTTCCAATTAGCCAATTTCTATATCATCTTACCAACAATAAAGCTATATGTATTTTTTGTACTCCTAGAATGCAGTAAAGGCATCCCAAGATATTGGCCCAAGTTATCAGTGGGTTGCATAGCAAGCTTCTGTGTGATCAAAGATTTCACGTGAGAGGCGTATTTTTGGAAGCATGAAATCTAGATTTATTGATCTAACTCTCTGACCTGAATAATCACGAAATCAATCTAAAACATGTTTAATAGAGGTAGCCTGCTCCATAGAGGCTTCCACATAGAGTACAGATCATCTGCGAAGAAGATATGAGATAAAAGTGGAGATTGTTTGTTGATTTTCACTGGCTTCACACCCCATCCCTAATCGCTTTATCAATATGCTGACTCAGACAATCCATACATAGTACAAACAAGTAAGGGGTCAGGGGGTCACCTTGTCTGAGTCCTCTTTCGGGTTTGATGGGATTCAACACATTGCCATTCCACAAGACCCTCAGCCGTGAAGTGCGAAGGGAGAACATTATTATATCAACAATTTTCTGTGAGAAGCCTACCTTAGATAAGACTGCTTCCAAGAACTGCCAATCCACTATGTCGTGTGCCTTTTCAAGGTCTATTTTTAAGAGCATGTCACCTTTTTCGCCAGTCTTTTGTTTAAAATAATAGAGTACTTCCTGAGCAAGGATGATATTGCCCGTACTTCCCCTCCATGGTATGAAAGTTGCCTGAGTTTGAGTTACCAAATTACCAATGACAGTCTGAAGCCTATTAGCAATAACTTAAGAAACGAGCTTCACACACACATTTATCAAGGCAATAGGTCTAAACTGGGTTACATTTTCTGGAGGGCCGACCTTTGGAATTAAGGAGACCACAGTCTGATTCAGCATAGCATTAAATTTTCCTTCTTCAAAGGCTTTAATGACAAAAGGTATACGAGTCTTACAAGTTACATGCCAACACTTTTTGTAGAAATCGGTAGGTATTCCGTCTGAACCCGGAGCCTTATAATCTCCCATGTCAAACAAAGCACCCTCTACCTCATTCTCCGAAACACTTCTGTTTCAAAACTGAAGGTCCGAAGGAGATAAAGTTGGCAACTAGGGATCAAATCCTGAGCTATCCATGTTGGGATCAGCCCTGTAAAGCTCATCATAAAAGTTCTCACCATGGCCTCCAAAGACCGGACATCATAGCACCAATTACCGTGTTCATCTTTGAGATATCCAACGGTATTTTTCCTGTTTTCTTCTAATGGTAGACAGGTGGTAGAAATTAGAATTTCTTTCTCCCTCAGTTATCTACTTTAGCTGAGATCTTTGATGCCTGTAGATCTCTTCTTGTGTCATCTAGCTCTTCATTAAGATTTGCATGGAGTTTAAATAGGAAATTGGAAGGTGCTTTCTCTAGACTCCCCTCCACTCCTTGGATCCTTGCAAGGCAGTTCTTTTTTCGAAAGAAGATATTACCAAAAACATGTTTGTTCCAAGTATGAGATGTTGTGGCAAACTTTTTTATCATATCAAACATACTCAGCCTCTCATCCAAGACTTCTGTCACAAAATCCTCAAATGAGATGTGTTCCAACCAAGATATTTGGAAAAAGAAAGTAGACTCTCTCTTATGTTTGTCAACTTTAAAGTCAGTGTCAAGGAGGATGGGATTATGATCCAAGTTATCTTTAGGCATATGTTTAATTAGAGCACATTCGAATTTTTCCATCCAAGCTTGATTGCTCCATCCTTGATCAAGTCTCTGTTGATTTTTTGGAGACCATGGGTGGCCCCGCCCAAGTGAATCTGAGGCCTTGGAAGGGTATCTCCAGAAGACCACACTGCTAAGTCATGGACCACATCTTAACTCTGTTTAAGCCCCTATACTTCTTCCTTCTTGCTTGTCCCTCTGATAAACAATCTGGTTGGAGTCACCCAAAAGACACCAAGGCTTATTGTGTACATCGTTAAGTCTGATTAAGTAGTCCCATAACTCATTTCTCGCACAAAATATAGATTAGGCATAGACTAGAGTTAGGATCCAGTCTATCTCATCACCTTTCAAGCTAACCATTGAAAGAGATTGGTTAGTGTAGGAGATATGCTTCATAGGGATATCCTCATTACACCAAAAACACCAAAGCCCTCCATCGAAACCTCTAGCTTTCACCACAAACAGGTATGTGAAGTGGGGTTTCGGAGATGGATCAATATGTATTACCGTGAAATGGATCAATATAATATAATATAATATTATACATCTACACAGCAACGAAAATCAACCAATATAGTAAAGATATAATATAATATATACTAAATTAAATAAAATAAATTATAAACATGTTCTCATTAGATTAGCCGAACAATCAAATGGATAGATCTAATCTAATACTAACTAATAACGTTAAGAACAATATATCCTCACATGCAAATTTTATAGCGGTCAATGACCACCAAACTCAATCATGATTCGGATTGTTGAGAATTGATCTACATAGACACAATCACTAATATGATGACACATGTTCATTGATTTTGGTGATCATTGACCACAATAAAATTTCCCATCACATGTATTCACCAAATGAAACCTAATTCAAATTTATCCTTTTTCCTTAGCTAGCAAAAGTCTACAAATACCTACTAAATAACATAATCTAATATTATAATATAATATATATTTCAAATTATAACATAAAATAATTCACGTGAATAAAACCACCTCACACAATTATTTGGGTTAAACCTAACTTTAATCAAATGTAAATCTATCACTTTTCATACAATAGATAGGATTCCCCTTCCTTTTTGCTTTAAAAATATACTCATACGTTGATTTACGACCTAGCTTGCACCATCATCTTCTTCTTCTGTTGACACAAGTTTCAAAATATTTTATTTTTTTGACATTCTTTTGCATCAAATGAGACATTGTCCGTCATCATCTTAGATTAGAGGTAAGCATGTAAAATAGTCATTAGAAATAAAGTGTAGTACTCCCCCCGTTCCTAATTATATGTCGTGTTTAAAAAAAACACAGATTAAGAAAATGAGTATTCCAATTTTTTTGGAAAATGTAGTGGTGTAATAAATATGAAAAATTAATAGGTTGAATGAGCCTAGAAAGTTGAAAAATTATATTGAAAAACGGAAAGTGTACTAAAATATATATTAGAAATGTAACTACGACATATAAAAAGAAAAATTTAATTTTGTCAACTGCGACATATAATTAGAAACGGAGGGAGTACTTTAGATTCTGTTTGTATTGATATTTATTCCATAATTGAATTTAAAATCAACTATATAAGGTTATCATTATTCATTATACTACTATTATATTATTTAATAACTTAAACACTTTCTTAACCATGTATAATTGCATAACAATTTTATTTCAATATATCAATTTAATTACAAAAGTATCTTCATAAGTAATTACAAAAGTAAACGAATTCCTGAAAAAAAGAGAATCAAATAAAAACAATTTCACACCTCGTTTAGGGGGTTTATTATTTAAAAATAAAATAAATTTGGGGGTTTACAGTTTACAGTTACACCAGTCCCACTGTCCACCTCTTTGGCATACGCCTTCAAAATTTGTCGAAGAAACCCAACAAGCCATCTGGATATTCGATATCCCCACCGCACCCCCGCCCCCACCCCCACCTCCACCCCCACCCCTACCCCTACCCCTCCTCTCCCTTTCTTCAGTATAAAACCGACATACTTTCCATTTGTCCTTTTTCAGTGACAGTAAGAATTAGTGCTGGAAAAAAACAGGACATTTTGAGAGGAAAAGCTGTGTCTTAGGACCTAGTGAAGAACCCTCATCGTTTCTTCATGGAAAAAATCAGACCCGGCAAGCGTGACCTGGACCATTTCACCATTAAAGGCACAAACAAGATTGTGAGAGGTAACATTTTATCTATGCTTTTGATTTTTCGCTGTGTAAAATTAGTCTCAACTCTGTCACTCCTTTAGGTGTTAGTGGACTCATCTCTGGATTTTCGTTGCTGGATTTTTCATGAGTTCAGCTTAGCGCGTTTAAATGAATTTTAGGAGAATCGTGCTTATTTCTTTGATGCATGTAGGATTTCATATAGCCATTGCTGTGTTATAATTTTTTTTATTTTATTTTTATACTGGATTTGGGACATGAAGCCGGAAATCTGATTTTGTTTCACTAAGACTAAGGTTCTACGAGCTGCATGCTTAATCTTCATGCCCATGAAGGAAGCATCTTTTTTTTTTTTTAATTTTATTTTTAATCAATTCATTAACCCGTGATCTCTTTAAGTACCGCGAGTTCTGGAATCCAATGAAAATGAACTAGCTACTTGAAATTCTTGAATTTTGACTTGTTTCGATGTTTCTTTCCCAAAGAGAAGCTGATTTATGTGATTTTATGTGCTTACATGCGGGTGATTTTGGTACATCTGGATATGCAGTTGGGGATTGTGTCTTGCTGCGGTCTTCAGAAGCTGGTAAGCCTCCCTACGTGGCACGTGTTGAGAAGATTAAAGCCGATAGCCGCGGCAATGTCAATGTGCGAGTGAGGTGGTATTATAGGCCTGAGGAGTCAATGTCAGGACGGAGGCCATTTCATGGGTCGAAGGAGTTGTTCTTATCTGACCACTCTGATGTCCAGAGTGCCCATACTATTGAAGGAAAATGCAGGGTCCACACTTTCAAGAGTTACACAAAACTTGAGAATATTGGAGCTGACGATTACTTTTGTCGATTCGAGTATAATCCTGTAACTGGGGCTTTTGTTCCAGACCGTGTTGTAGTGTGAGTGACATTAAGCATTGCTTCATACTGGTTCAATAGTAAGCTTATTATTGCTTCATACTAGTTCAATAATTGCATTTTCTGGTTTCATATTGAAGGTACTGCAAATGTGAGTTGCCATATAATCCTGATGAGTTGATGGTACAGTGTGAGGGGTGCAAAGACTGGTATGGAATTTCTTCTTGTGTGTTCTTTTATCTTATATGTTGTTGTGGAGTTGAACAGACAGAATATTTCATTGTTAAAGTTTTCGTATCACTCGAGGACTCTTGGATAATGAGGGGAAAAGGGATAATGCATTTGCAGTGTACTTATTCTTTTTGCCATCATCTCAGAAATGGCAACATCCTATGTTTATTAGTAAGGATCTGCTAGTGAGGACATTTCTTTTGGTGGCTCCTTTATTTTCTGCCATGTTAATCCTAAATTGTTTGACCCTTTCTTCTGGTATATTGTCAAACGCTGATGCATTATGTTTCCTCACACAAATAAAAAGTTTACAAGTTAGTGTTAAATCCAGAGCACTTCACTTCCCCAAAAGTTCTATTTGGATTCCTTGCATTCCATCCCCAAAATGAGGGGAATAATATAATAAAAGCTAAAATGCTAAAATGGTGGCAGCAATACAATCGAATATCAGTGCTGAGTTTGTTTGGTTTCTTTATTATCCATAAAGGAGGTAATAGCATTTATTGAAACATGAGTACATGACTGCTGTTTCTTTCTGACTTTGATGGTGCTGATTCTCTGAGGGCATTAATAGGTTCCACCCTGCTTGTGTGGGGATGATTTTGGAAGAGGCCAAGCAGCTAGACCAATTTGTTTGTTCTGATTGTACATCTGAAGACGTCAACAAGGCTGCTACTTCATCACTTTCTGAAAATGGCTCAGTAAGATGCTCTTTTGCCATTTGTTTGAATCAATGTACTTCTTTTGACCTCTTAACGCTGTTGATTTGCACTCATCCATATACACGTACATTGTAGTATATACTGTAGACATAAATGGATACATAAAATCGGCTATATAAACAGGTACACAGAGTTACAGATTATTAATGTCTACATATGTTCTGCTCGAACCTTATGTACTTAAACTACCTATGTGCACAAATAAGTACACAAACTATTGCATTGTTATTTTTTGGTGTTGACTTTTCTTAGAGTATACTATCGAGTACTTTTTCTTTGTTTGCTCGTCAAGCTGGTCAATTATCTTTGAATTGGAGTATCCTGTGACTTTGTTTCTTCAAGTTCTCCAGAGCTGGTTATTGTTGGAACCACTTCTTTCTCCCATACACTTGTGCCTCTGCTAAATGAAACTGAAGACACTGTGTGTCTATCTGTCTGTCTTAGATAAAAGGAGGCACTGAGATCATGAATGATCGAAGTCAGTAATCCTAGTATAGGGAGAAACTCTCAAGATGTTCCTTCCATCTCTCTAGGATTCGTATGAATTCTTCGTTCTGTTATCGATTTTCAACTGAAATTCATGAGTTGGCTTCATTCCGCTAGCTCAACACTGATCAATCTTTGATGGGTAGTAAAAATAAGAGGGCTGTAGCAGGCTCTTTGTAGCGAAAAAACACAGAGCAACCTCCTGCTGCTGCTAATCACGTCCCGTGACTAGATGCAAGACCAGCCTTTATGCAGCCAAAAAATGGGTATCAATCATGCTCTGAAGCATCGAAATCAATTGCACACTTCGGGTAAAGCACGACTCGCAAGGAATTTTCTTCATCAGATTTGGCGGCTTCAATGGAATCACTTGGTAATGGTAAAGTTGTTGCTTCGTTTAATGAAGAATAAGATGCTATCCCTCCTCCAAATTTGTTTGAGTTGTTGGTTGATGGGGTGAAGTCACTGTTCCTGCAGCAGACCTCGAAGAATCCGCAAATCAGATGTTCGAGAAAAAGCCACCAAGGGCAACAGCTTCGCCGGATATCAGCAAAGCTCAGGACGTTTCTGTGTGTGCTGGATCTGTTCGTCCCTCGCCTAGCAAAGCTGGACAGCAAGATTCCAATTCAGAAGGTGGTTGAAGGAGGTCTCATTTGACAGAAAATCCGGTGTCGCTGCATATCTGTTTACTTGCAAGTTTGCAATTGTCTTCTTCGATTCATATAGCATGTTGGTAGTCTTCCTCGCATTCTTTGATTGGAGATAAAGCTATTTTTCTCCCCCCTCAGGCTGTGAAGCCCCCTTCACCTGGAAGTCTGAAATCTGCACACCTGATCGACAAAATGCTAGAGTCACACAGAGCGCTAGAAAATGCTTTTGCACATCAGATGTTTGAAGAGCCTCAAACAGAAAAAGTAGCGGATGTTCATCAGACCAAGGCCCCTTGGCTGGAATTTTTTAAGGGCAATAAGATGATGGAATATGGCTCAAGTGTGCTGGACTTTACACAATATTCACAGGGCATCTTCACTGATGATGATGAAGTCAAGGATGATCATGTTAGCAACCTTTGTCTTGTAGGATACTTTGCTGGCAAGTTTTCTGTCAGGTACGCCCTACAGAAATTGTGCAGAGCATATGGAAATTTCCTAGTAATCATTACTTCCACACTTCGCGATGGATAATTTTCAAATTTGAGAATGAAGATGCTAGGGATAAAGTGCTTTATACCTAGGCTATTTGATTTTAAGAATGAGGTTCTAAGCAGTTTGCCTGTTTGGATTCAATTGCCAAACTTACCTTTATAGCTTTCGAATGCAAAACCATTTAGATAAAATTTGTGCTTGCTTTGGTAAGCCTGCGCATGCGGATCAATTGACTGCAAATAGAGAACGGCCCTATTATGCAAGTCTTAGTAGAGGTTGACCTTGCTGATATGCTTCCAACTTCTCTTAAAATCAACCATCCCCCCCCCCCCCCCCCCCCCCCCCCCCCCCCCCCCCCCCCCCCCCCCAAAACCCACCCACCCACCAGTGGCAAGGTCTTGGAGCAAGCCGTGGAATATAAAAGCAGGTCCAAGTTCTGTACCTTCTGTAACAAATTTGGACACTCAAATCACAAGGGTGAGTTGTGTCACCCTGATCAGCCTTTTGAACAAGACCAGAGTTCAAAATTTGGTGGTTTAGGTACTACTAATCCCCCAAAGCCTGTTTATTTGATAGTTGTTCCACCCTAAACCTGTCCAGTGCATCCCGGGTCCAAACGTCCCAATACGAGGCTGCCCTTTCTTTGCTGCCGAATGTTATACGTGATATGTCCCTAATGTGCCAAAATCAGGAAGCTTTAGGACTTACCCACCAGCAAACTTTGATAATGAAGCTTGCCAAGCAGTTGGGGGGGGGGGGGGGGGGGGGGTAAGGGGAGGAACACGGTAACTGACAGGCTTGGGGATAAGGGGGCTAACCCCATACCCTTATCATGATAGCACTTTGAAGTGGTCATCTACGGAAGCTTGGGGTACGGGTGTTCAAGCAACGACCAAGAAGCTTTGCTGCCATGTATTACATATGGCATATTCGAGACTTGGTATACTAGTTGTGCATAGTAGGTAGCATTGTAAAATGGAACATTAGTTCTAGCTGGTAGCCCTCAGGCAATTTCCTAGTAATTATTTTGATTTGCTAAAAATGGTTCTACTGTTGCATGGGTAATCCCTTTGATCAATATCTTTACATTTGATTACAACATAATTTTTTTTATATCTCTGGGGCTTTATTGTTACTTCGTTCAAGTTGCTTCTGTTGTTTGTTTTTCTTTCACGATGGTGACCAGAGTCCGTTTGTGTTGACAATTGGCTGTCTTATTTTCAACGAATGAATTTTTTGGCTGCTTTAATGTGCATATTGAGAGCAAGTGCATTCTTTTATTCATTTTTCAAGATTTGACTTGGCTGTTGGTCAGATTTCCCTAGAATATCTCTTTGGCCTCAGTAGTTACTACTTCCTACCTTGTGGAGTTCCACCTAATTGGGAGAAATTATTCTGTTGCTTTTATTGATATGAGCAAAAAAAAAAACACATTGTATCTGCTGTCTTATGTTTGCCATTCTCAGAAGTCTCTAAGGGTCAAAGGTAGTGAAATAAAGAATTGGGATTTAGCGTAGGTATGATATGAGTGATGAATTAGGGGGGGATAGTTGGTTCTTGGAAAATTTGTTGAATTTAGGAATGGATGATTCCGAATATTTAAAAATATACATTGTTTCTGCTATCAACCAATAACAACCCGTTTTCTTTGATTTGTTACAGGAGCCAGGGCCTAAGCGGCTGAAACGGTGAAGAAGTTACTGGTGCTGAAGCTTGTGGTATTTGTTGGGCTTTGTAGTAGGGTTGTGAATTGTAATGTTGTACAATTCTGGAATTTGTTGGGGGTTTGCAGGGTGGGTTGTTGTGAATTGTATTGTTGCACTGTACAATACAGGGGAGCTTGTGATTTAGGCTATGTTGTGTTGTCTCGACAAATATCGTGTTTCATCGTTTCTGAAATACAGTACTTTCTTGACTTGATGACTCTCACCCATGAGCAATCGAAACAGTTTTTTTGGTGTACTTGTTTTTGTGCATTGCCTTCCATTTCAATGCAGATGTTTCTGCTGTTTTATTAAAAGGATATGAATGATCACACGGCAATAAAAAGTTGACCTCAGATGGCTAGAGTTCAAATTTTGGAGGTGATGTGCTCCTTCTATTCAAATAGATGATATACTTATAGTTACTTGTAAGCTTGTGGTTGTTTGTTTACAAGTAAAGCTATTGCTGTTGTGCATTACTAACTTTGAGGGTTTGAGTGATTTTCTCTTTCAATTGGAGAGTCCCTATAGCTTTTTCCTTTTTGTATACATAATTTTTAAGACATGATAATACACATGGTGCATTTACGAAGAGGGTCTTTATTTGTACCACTGCCGATCTACCGTGTACCACTTTATCTATATGCACTACATTAGAATCGACCATTTGAAAGTCGAATTTACAAAACAACATTCGACCTTTTCAGTGCTGATTTTAATTCGACAATGCAGAAAGTCAAATGCTGCTTTATACATTTCTACATCCGATCTACCGTGTACCACTTTATCTATATGCACTACATTAGAATCGACCATTTGAAAGTCGAATTTACAAAACAACATTCGACCTTTTCAGTGCTGATTTTAATTCGACAGTGCAGAAAGTCAAATGCTGCTTTTTTTTGGGTGTGTAAACATTGTTTTTGAGACATAATAGACATAATACCCTTACAAGTACCAGAATCAAATAAATATAGTTATTTCAATCCTGTAAAAATTGTGTGTTGTACTGATATGTGTGAGACAATGGACGAATCAGCTATCATGCGTTCCCTATATAAATGTTAAATCTTAGAACGTCGTCCATCGTTTTTTGGGTTGTGTAAACGTCGGGTTGTTTTTGAGACATCCGAAAAAATATTATTAATAATACAACTTACAAGTAATAGAATCAAATAAATATATTTCCATATAATTAATTCAGAACCATGCAATCATTAAAGTAATATACAGAGGATTGTGACTCCATTGTAAGGCTGTCCACAACAATAACACCCTATACCACTTTTTTAACACTAGTTTTCCGTTTCGGTTACACTTTTTCAACACCCTAAAATAATTTTACTGCAACAATCATCCCTATACAATTCTTTAAAAGTCATTTTCTCTTATCTCATCAACACCAAACATGACATGATTCCCACCATTTTTGACACATTTTTGCCACTTGGAGAGAGAACAAGATGCAACATCCGACCACACGAGTTTCATCCTGTGTGGGGAACTGTTCAGCGTGTGTCAGGATGTTTGGGGAGAGAACAAGATGCACTGTTCATGTTAGCAGAGTCCCTATCTTTAGGGAAAGCCTTAATCTAATATAGGGATAGGGAATTCAATTGGGTGCCATTGTGGGAAAAAATATTTGATGTCCTCCCTATATGATGCTTAGGGAGAAGGAAAAAGTGACCATTGTGGTCACTCTAAACTAACGGCTGGCTTAGCACGTTCTTTTTGCGTGAGCTAAAACAACAATATCTCATCAAGCAGACATGATATACGTTTCCTCAAATTAAACTGCTTTTTTTTTCCCTGCTGTATTATATATAATAATAATATATATGAATAACAACAAAGGATTATTAATTAAAGGTGACGGTTATTTCAAAAGCAAGCAAAAGCAAGCAAAGCATTTACGTTAGAAACCTGCAGTCAATTTTATTCACACTAAGAACGTGCATGTCACAATACTTTGCTTTGTAATTTTCATCATTGCATTGCATTGCATGCATGAGGAGGACTAATCAAGTTTCTTCTTCAAATTACAACTGTGTCTGGTTTCATTAATTAAGAATCAAACCTACAAATTCTTCTTACATTCATCGCCATTGGATTTGTTGCCATACCATACATCCATGGCAGAGATCACTATAGCTGCTACAATAATGTCCAATCTGATTAGAGTGCTGCTTCTTCTGCTGTCGTCGTCTGTGATTATTGTGTGTTTGTGCAGTACTACTAGTACTTCTGAAGAGCATGACATTTATTTAGTGCTAATGGAAGGAGATTCTCCTCTTGCATTTCTTGATCAACGATCTTCTTACTCGCCTCAAAATACTAAAGGGAGGACTCACTTTAACAGGTTCCAACAACACACATCAAACATGTTATATGATCACCATGGATTCTCTGTTCTGCTTAATTTATTCAATTTAGGCAGAACTCAGCTGTCCCGTATCATGTTTTAGCCTCAATAGTCCAAAATTCAACTGGATTCTTGACTTGAATGATAATTAGATCTATATATATATTCACTCAAAGCAAAGATGCAGAACAAAAAAAAAGTGCTTTTAATAGCATACATATGCAGGACTCTTTTTGTATATATATGTGAATTTCATAACTTATCTTTGATGGCAGTGAAGTCTCCAAAGATCATGCAAGGAAGTTGATAAAAGGCCATGATGAATTTCTTCAGAGTACACTTGAGGAGGGAAGCTACAAGAAACTTTACAGCTTTAGGCATCTTGTCAATGGATTCTCTGTCCACACTACTCATTCTCAGGCAATCCCTTCCATTTCATTACTTTCCTACCTTTTCTTGATCTTTTACTGTGTGTATGTGTGTGTGATTTGGAGGAAGTGGGAATCTAATAAAATGGTTCCACTTATTTCCTCAAAACACTGTTATATAATGCAAACTAATCAACCAAATTCTTGATTTAATTGTCTCCTGTGATAATGGAAACTAAAAATGGTGATGTGATCCCATCAGTGACCCTATTTCAACGTGAAAACACGAGCGTCTAAAAGTGTGTTTTGGAATTAACAGTGATACACATAAGGTCACTGAAGGGATTACAACACCATTTTCACGGGAGAAGATCCCAATTCCTAATGGCCAGTAAATGTGGTGAAACTGTTCTGCCAATATTGCACCTTAACATAAGACTTATAAAATGGAAATAAATCAGGCTAAAAGAATCAAGAAAGCTCCTGGAGTGAAATTAGTAGAAAAAGACGGAAGAATCAAACAGATGACAACATACACAACACAATTCTTGGGGATGCCAGCAGCTTGGGCTCAAGAAGGAGGAGAAGAAAATGCAGGTGAAGGCATTGTCATAGGTTTTGTGGACTCGGGCATCGACCATCTTCATCCAAGTTTCTCTTTTGATCCAATGAATCCATACACATCAAACATCTCTCATTTTTCTGGAGCATGTGAGACTGGTCCTCTGTTTCCCGAGTCTTCTTGCAATGGAAAGATTGTTTCTGCTAGGTTCTTCTCAGCTGGGGCTCAAGCTGCTGCTACTCTTAATGCTTCCAAGGATTTTATCTCACCTTTTGATGCTGTTGGACATGGAAGGTAAACATTTTCATCAGTGATTCTGCTTCATATTTTAGCTTTGATTCGACCGAGTAGTTTAATCTCTTGCAGTCATGTGGCTTCAACTGCTGCTGGAAATTCTGGAGTGCCTGTTGTTGTTGATGGATTCTTCTATGGAAGAGCTAGCGGAATGGCACCACGAGCACGGTATGGAGTCAAAACTACTCAATCACCTTCTGTAACGCCTCATAACGGATCCAGTAACTACATAGGCCTAACGTACTTCTTCCATTGTGTTGATTGTGTCTCTCTCACAGGATTGCTGTCTATAAAGCAATTTATCCAACCATTGGAACTCTGTCTGATGTATTGGCAGCAATTGATCAAGTAAGCAACTTTATAAACATGATCGCTGACATCTCATATATACTGATGTTGCAATATACTTTTTTTTTATTTTTTGGCTTAGGCAGTGCTAGATGGAGTGGATATCCTTACACTCTCTGTTGGACCAGATCAACCACCAGAAGATACAATCACATTCTTAGGGATGTTTGATATTTTCATGTTAGCAGCACGAAAGGCCGGAACTTTAGTCATCCAAGCTGTTGGTAACAATGGACCTGGTCCTTACACTGTAGTTTCATATAGCCCTTGGGTTATTGGAGTTGCAGCTTGTGACACTGACAGAATTTACCCCGGAAGTCTCTTGCTGGGGAACGGTCAAAAGATTCCCGGTGTGGGACTATCAGGTAAGTTCCGTTCAAACGCGATGATGAAAATTAGTATGCAAACACTCCAAATAAGCTGACATGTTCAATCCTTTGCAATTTAGGTCCTGGTTTTGGAGAAGGGCTACTTCAACATAAGCTGGTTTTGGCTAAGGATGCAGTTAAGGCAAATGGCACATTTCCTAGGACTCCGCCATACATAGAAGAATGTCAGTATCCAGAGGCACTAGATCCTGATGTTGTAAGGGACAGTGTGGTAATCTGCACATTCTCAGCAGGCTTTTACAATGGGACATCAACCTTAACATCTATAGTAGAGACTGCTAAGGTTCTTGGTTTCCTAGGTTTTGTGCTTGTCGCGAATCCAAACTACGGTGACTTCATCGCTGAAGCCATTCCTTTCTCAATTCCAGGCATAATGATCCCAAAAACAAGCGATGCACTAGTATGCCATTTCTAACAACATTTTTGTAGCAAAAGAATATAGTATATATTATTGATCAACAAGTTAGTGAGCATGTAAATAACTTTCCTGTAGACTGTCTCACAATACTACATGAAGGAAACAACTAGAGACGGAAGAGGATACGTAGTTTGGTACGGAGCAAGAGCAGCAATAGGAGAAGGAAGAATAGCGTCTTACATGAAACGAGCGCCAATTGTTAGCAGATATTCCGCAAGGGGACCTGATTACATAGACCAGAAGAGGAATCCAACAGATGTGCTAAAGCCTGACATTCTAGCACCAGGGCATCAAATTTGGGCGGCTTGGAGCCCCATGAGTGTTCTAGATCCCTTTTTGGCTGGTATTATCCCATGAACCTGGTAAAATATTCCGCATTCAACATGATATCCCGCATACTAATATACATAAAATCTTCTTGTTTATAATTCAGGATACAACTTTGCACTGGCATCAGGCACGAGCATGGCAACACCTCATGTTGCAGGAATAGCAGCAATGATCAAGAAAAAGAACCCTTCATGGACTCCCTCCATGATTGCTTCAGCAATGTCAACAACCGCCTCTATGTATGATAATCAAGGAGACATTATCATGGCTCAAGGATATACAGTTGACAGCTTATACACTGCTGCTCCATTTGGTTTCGGCGGTGGCCTTGTCAATCCCCGAAACGCCCTGGATCCAGGCCTGGTTTTTCCTACAGGCAAGTGTCTCAGACATTATAAGGATTAAATATGTGTTTATGCAGATGATATTGGCCTCTCGTTTCAAGCTAATGAACTCATTTAATTCTGATATATCAATGTGCAGAATATGAAGACTATATCAGTTTTCTTTGCTCTATTCCCAATATCAACCCGGAAAGCATTAGGACAGCCACTGGAGGAGCATGTAATCCCTCATCATTCAGTTATCCATCTGATTTGAACCTCCCTTCAGTGACAATAACCGCGCTGTATGGATCACGATCAGTACACAGGACAGTCAAGAACGTGGCAGACAAACCAGAGACATATGTTTCTGCAGTCTTATCACCAAACGGAGTTGCCATTGATGTTAATCCACCTTCATTTACAATAGCTATACAAGGCACCCAAGATTTGGAGATAAAACTCAATGTGACCCGAGCACTCGAGGACTTCAGTTTCGGTGAAATAATATTTACAGGAAGCCTTAACCATATTGTTAGAGTGCCATTGTCAATTAGGCCACTTTCAGTTTCATGATACATTTATTGTCAGATTCTTCATCAATTGTATGCACATCTGTCTTTTCAGTAAAATGACAAACATATATATCATTATATTCGTCATAAACTTCAGTTCTTATTTATTTATTTATTTATTTTCGGAAATTATGAAGAAAAAAAAATTTGTTAAGGGGAATATAAATGCTTATTAAGTTGGGTCCGACATACCTTTCGGAAGCAGGGATCAGTGCAACTGCAGAAAGAAATCGATCCGCCCCTTTACAGCTATGGGAAAAGGACAAAAGATTAACGTACAAGGAAATCTTCAGCGAGTCGGTTGACATCTGGCCTTGAGGGTAAACCATAAAGATAAGTATAGATAATTTGGGATGAACAGGAAAGGCCTTTCCATATTGATGCGAACCAAAATGCGACCTCTTGCCCTGCTGCTGCTGCTGCCGCTGCTGCCGTGAGTCTTTGAAGTCGTTATGTTATTCAAGGATTGCTCTTTTGTTTTTCAATTGTTTGTTCTTTTTCGCCATGATCATATTCTCATATGGGGTTTCACAGATGAACCAGAATCAGATGCGATTCATTCCTCCGGAGGTCACCAATAATGCTTCCCCAATCCCGAGTGCTACAAGTAGTATTAAAAGGTTCCTATCTTTTGTGTATAAAAGCAGCACACTAGATTTTTTTTTTCTCTGCAATTTTAAGTGGTTTATTTAGGCTGACTGATCAACACAATGTAGAAGCTGATGCACTTAAAGATTGTATGCCTTTTCTTGTCATTTGGTATGGCCGGATCTCTCAATATTTTGCTATGCATGAAAAAGGGTTAAACGGTTTTTTCACGCGGACAACTATGGTTGTGTTTCAGAAGTCTTGAGCAAGTGAAAGAGTCGATGCATTCTGCTATATCAATGAACAAGACGGAGATACCAGATGCTGTGTTAACTGATTTCTCCGAGGTGACTGCTTGCTAAGTTAAGCCTGAGCTATACATCTTTTGTGGATGTGATGGCAGTAGTAAATTTCCCCTCTTCCATTTTTTGTTGTTGCAAATGTAGGGTTATTTTTTGCTTTCTGTAGAAGACCGACGAAGATTACTTATCACCCTAGCCAAAGATTATGATCTGGATAGAAAACAAGTTCAACAACTGATGAAGCAGTATCTAGGCCTTGAGCTTCCAGCTGGTTAGTTTTTGATTAGTAGACTTACACATGGTGTTTGTTTCCAGAACTTGCATAATTTGATCTTAACATTTAAAAGGGGATAATGCTCAAGATGGTGGGCATGGAGAGGAATTGTCACTTTCTGCTTTTTATAGGATTGAGCGAAATTTGAGGCAAGCCCTGAAGCCAAACTATGAGGTTCTCTTCGAAAGACTCAATACACATCCTGGAGGTTTAAAGTTCTTGTCCGTCATCCGTGCTGATATTTTATCTCTTCTCGTGTAAGGTTATATTCCAGTATCATAATTCATTTGCTCATATTATTTAGCTATGGCATATATTGTAGGTGGATGATACCAATTGGCTCTTAAAGCACTAATTGTAATGACTCATCTAATGCTTGAAAATGCAAAGATTAGCATGCCACCCCTGTCATCATAATTTCCACTGTTACCCTATTAACTTGTCTGGTTTGTTGTATTAAGTGCATTTTTGCGTTTATGTTTCCTTAACCAATCCTTATTCATCCAAAAGTTGAGAAGTTCCTCAATTCTTTCAATGTTCTCACGATTTTTTTCAGTGTTCTAAAAATCGCTAGGCGAGGTCGGTACGCTGCAGGGGCGCCTAGCGCCTAGGCGGCGCCTAGGCGGCGCCCAGGCGGTTCTAGGGTTTTAAGGGGTTTTAGGGTTTTAGGCGCCTTACACTAACCGAGTACAAGTCTCTTGAGTTCCAACATTCAAAGTAATAGCTTTTTACGGTTTGGGGGAAAACTCAGAGTGTAATATCTTTACTTTGGATGACTTGATCCGAAGAATTCTAGTTTACAAAGCTTTTTCCTAGATGGAACCCTAATATCTAGGGTCGCCTAGGCGGCGCCCTGTCGTCCCGGGGAGCGCCTAGAAGGGCCTAGGAGCGCCTGGGAGCGCCTAGGAGCGCCCAGAACGCCCGTAAAATCGCCCAAAGCACCTGTGTCGCCTAGCCGAGATCGCCTAGAGCCAAGTCGAATCGCTTGGGGTGCGCCTAGCGCCTAGGCGGCGCCTAGGCGACCGCGTTTTGCGATTTTTAGAACACTGTTTTTTTTCTCCTTAAGCGTGTTATATGCTATGAAATGTTCCATTTATATATCATTAGTCCTTTTTAAGCAAAGAATGTATGAATTGATTCTAGATAGAATAGCTCTTCGGGTATTTATTTCGTGAACCTGCAGGGAGGAAAATATTCCTTCATTAAGAGCGCTAGACTCTTACTTGAAAGATAAGCTCACTACATGGCTTAGCCCTGCAACTCTCGAGCTTCACAATATCACATGGGATGATCCTGCTTCTTTATTGGAGAAGATTGTGGCATACGAGGTCCTTTTTTATTCTATTAATAATCATGCTTCCTGAATAATCCATAATTGTCAAGACCACTGGGTAAATAATTCTGCTCGCCCTTGTGTTGTGTCAGGCAGTGCATCCTATCAGTAATCTTTTGGATTTGAAAAGAAGGCTTGGAGTAGGCCGTCGTTGTTTTGGCTATCTACATCCTGCAATACCAGGTTAGCAATTCTGCTCCAAGTGTGAGTTGGGGTTTGGGTCAGGTTTAGGGACCTTTTTTTCCCGCTGGCAGATAGATATGAAAACCATTTATAGTTTCGTTATTTTCAAGAATTGATACATTTTCTTTTTCTTGTTCTTTATACTTATTTATTCTTGTTTCTTGGCTTGTAAATGTTGAATATGAATAGAGAATAAGATTCTGGTATATGTAGACTGTAGTTAAACTCAACTACTGAATGGCATGATAGAGGGAGGCAAAAAGTCTTACAAACTTCTTGGAGAATAATGAAGTTGTAATGATTAGTCTATGTTTGACCCAAGGAAAGTCTGATCTGATACCACATGAACTATTATTCAGGGGAACCACTAATATTTATAGAAGTTGCATTGATGAAGAATGTGGCTGAGACAATTCAGGTTAATGCTTCTTTCTGAAATGTTAACTTAGAGACAATGCTGTTGTCTGCTGCTAACTATGCTGCATTGCAGGAAGTTCTGTGGGATGATCCACCGATTCGAGAATCTGAGGCATCATGTGCCCTGTTTTACTCTATATCGTCTACCCAAGTAAGCCTTTTGATGCTTCAATTCAGGCCCGCTTCTCCTTATAATGTGTATATGATGTTAATTGTGGAGCCAACAAACTTGGAATAAGTTCACCAGCTGGTGGTGTTTGCAACTAACATTTTGTTTTCTCTTGAGCTTAATTCAGAAATCTCTCCCCGTAATAATTTTTTATTCTTGGATCGATATCATTGTTGTTGCTTCTAATTCTTACACATGATTAGACTTAAATATCCTGAAATCTTGAACAGTCATTGAGTGTGTTCATATATGTTTTTTCATGCAAGTCAGAAATTCAGACTTGATGTTCTTGAAAGTTAAAATGTAAATCATAATATACTTTATGCAACAGCTCTATTGCTTTCTTAGTTTTTCGCAAGAAGAAAGACCATTTACTGAATTTTAAATGGCCAATTAAAGTGATTGAATAAATTTAATGCATTTTCATCCACCATGTGCTGGAAACTAAATAGAGGAAGTTTGAGTGGAGACGGAAAATCTGCTAATGCCGACTTTTCTCTTAGTATTTGACGTTGTCCTAATTCAACATTGATTTTTCATTTCCTTTTCTAAGTAGGAAGATATAAATCTTTTTCTTGTTGCTGCACAAGCTTATACCTAAGCATGTAACTTTGACTTGTCTTTGTACAGCCTGGCTTGTCAGGGATCAACCTTGGAAAGTTCCTCATTAAGCGAGTGATTGATGTCGTGAAGAAGGATATGCCATATATATCGGTGAGCCCTTATATATGTTGTGATTGATATCTTTAGCTCTTTATTTCCTTGGTAAGCTAGACAGCCTCCCCCACCCCCCCCCCCCCCCCCCCCCCCCCCTTCTGAGTGTTTTTTGAAACCTTGAATAATTTTTGATCCGTAAATCTTGCTCTTAGAAGTGTATGCATCACACTTCTCACATACTCTTTTCTTGCAGATCTAACTTAATGGAATTTCTTATGCAGACTTTTGCCACGCTTAGTCCCATTCCAGGTTACATTCAATGGCTTTTATCAAAGTTGGCCTCATCTGAGAGGCCTGGATCTACTTTTAGAGAGGAACTGCTCAAGCCTGAAGAAGAGAAGGCTCTTTTAGATGCATCAAGGTACTCGCTTCTGTAGAGAGAGGTTGAAAACGTCTCCAACTTCTTCACTCTTTACATATTTTTCTCTTTGTGGCATCCTCTTTGTGTTGGTCGATTTTCAAGTGTTTTTGTTCGTGATATTGCATACTAAAATGCAACTATTTTCCTCAACCAAAAAAAAAAAAAAAAAAGAAAAAATAACTGATCTGAATTTTGTAGCTGTAATTATTACCTATTAGGAAATTTTACTATGAACGTACTGGCTTAACACCGATAATTGAAGGTAAGGTGAAACAATTCACTAGAATTGAAGAAGATCACTTTTCCGAGGTTAGACCTGCATTTAACAAGGATATCTTTCAGGGGAACACCGCATTTTTATGAATCTTTTTTTCATGTGCGATAAAAGTTGTTCTTTTTAGGCTTGCTGGGGAAATTTTGTTATATTTGCCTCAAGTGCTACTTTTTAAATTGAAACGATCAGCTGTAATCCTCCAATGAATAAATTTCGCCTGTTGTATTCTGCGATTTTGCAAATTGTTGAATAGTTTGTTCCATTTTACTATCAAATCTGTTTTGTGGATCATTTTGCTACAGAAAATTAATGGTTCTCATTTGAGCTTCCTATTGCAGAAGTACAATGGGTAATGATGGTATGGAAGTGATGCTGAAGCTGTTAACATCGACTAATCACGAGTGGACTAATTCAGCAGATTTGATTCAGGCACTAAGAAATCCTTTGATGCGCCTTTGTGCAAGGTAAAGTCCCCCTTGCTCACAATCCTCGTGCCAATCAAAAGGCAAAGTGGGGTGGGGGTGTGGAGAATCTCTATCTGCTGTTTTAAGCTATTTATGTGTGTTTTTTGTGATCATTATTTCAGGTACCTTATGAAAGAGAAAAAAAGGGGTAAAGCTTTAGACTCTGTAGCAAATTTCCACTTACAAAATGGAGCGGTATGATAACGACCTGATCTTCTTTTTTAAGAACAGCCCAATCAGATTGGATTTTGTAGTCTAATTTCCATGTTGATTATGTCTTGGGGATAAGCCGGGTGGGGTTAGAGAGCGGGTTTCTCTTCACTTTTCCTATATAAAAGGTACAACTGGGAAATAAAGTAGGATATAGCCTGTGTCCATGTACAACTACATCTATCAGCCTTAACTTACACGCTCATGCTTGTTTTGTTCCTGACGTGCATGTAATTTGTGTCTGTGTCCTGTGTGTCTGTCATGTGGTAGCCTGATTTTTGCATTCTTGCAGATGATCGGAAAACTAAACTGGATGGCTGATCGATCTCAAAAGGGTCTTAGACAAAGTGGAGGCATTATGGTCAACTATATTTATATGTAAGCAAAACCTTTTTCTTTTTGCAAACAAATTCTTACTTTTAGCATATACTTCTTTTAGTTTCCTAATCCGGAAAACATGAAGGGATTGTTTTTACCTGTAATTTTAAAAGTTTCTTTCCAGCCGATATGAAATAATTCATGATTGATAACACAGGATGGAAAACATAGAAGAAAATGCTCAATCATACTATAGCCAAGGGCATATCCAAGTTTCACCTGATATGTCTCACTATGTAGAGGTAGGTAACTGTCTGTATTTCAATGCATTTTATGTGTTCTTCTTCCCCCTGACTCTGAGGCAAGCATTATTATTCTATCGCTCTATATATATATATATGTTTTAATGTTGATTGTATTCAAACAACTTGATGGAGTTAATTTGTATCTCATCTGCAGGATAATGAAATACCAAGCGAATAGGTCACCGTCATTCTTGTCTCTTGTAGGCCTTCTTTTACATGCATAATATATATGTAATTAGGGGGCTAAATTATATTGTGTTCCAGTTTTGCACTAGTATATATATTTTGTAATAGAAAAAAATTTGGGCTGAACATTTTCAAGTGTTCATTTCCAAAACAACCTGGAGACTTATTTCAAGTGTTCATTTCCAGAAGTGTATTCCCTCATATCATGAATATATATATATATATATATATATATATATATATATATATATATATATATATATATATATATATATATATATATATATATATAGTTTTTGAAAACTATATTTTATATGTTGAATAAATGATGGATTTATGATGAAAATGATGTTTTAACATATGCTGATTGATTTTCATGTCTCCGGCTCATCGGCAACCTTGAACCCCATTTTTTTTCCCCTGCAAATCCCTTTTGTTACACATTACACTATCTACCTTCATGAGGGTAGTCTGCTCTTCCATAATATTTTCCAGAATAATTATTATTTATAATTGAATTATTTTGGCATATAGAAAGGGTTACAATTGTAATTTGTGAGTACAATCAATCGTATTGTGCATGTCATGTCAGTGATTCTTGGTTAGGTATTAGCGTTACACTGCTTTGCAAATAACTATATTTCCTTGCTCTCCATGGCTTACATGATAGGGGTCTATCCCTACATGGCTTACATTTTTAAAGGACTATCCCTACATGGCTTAAGTTTCGAGGGGCTGCTATTCCTTCATGGCTTGCATTTTGAGAAGCTTACCTTCAAGGCTTAAATTTCAAAGGAACTTATCATTCCAGGACTTACATTTTGAGGGGCCTGTTTGTCTTCAAGGGCTTACAAGTAATAGTTTAGAATCACCTGATACAATTCCATTCTATTCCACTCACTTCAATGCACTTTTATAATGTTAACTCAAATTATTCAAATCAAATCAAGTAGTACTTCATGTAATTCAAGTATTTCACTTCATTTATTAGTACTAGTAAAAGGCACGTGCGTTGCACGTGACGTGTCTTTGATGTGTTTATTGTTGTTGTATCGATTGTTCATTGTTATATATTGTTGGGGTTTGTAATACATGTCTTGATGTTGACTTATATTGGCCAGTGTTGATAATGTATTTTCATCGCGAGCATCGGTTTATGATGTAGATGCACTATACTTGAATATATAGTATAAAGGAAAATAAATAAATAAAAGCTCCAAAAGCATTAATATAATCCCCTTAAGAAGAATACTATAAATAATAAATGATATAATATAATAAGCGTCAACATATCATCAACCATAAACGTTACATCTAAAATAGTGTAAATAAAACCCAAATAAATCCCAACTTGTAACAATTTTGAATATTGATTGCACTGGGTGCTTCCATGAAAGTACTGCTTCTTCAATCAATTTCGGAACATTTCGATGCCATCCAATTTCTCCATTTGGGAATAGGAGTGGGTACTGTAATGGATCATAGCAACCAAAAAAAATGTTTCACCTGATATTTATTTTCAGAATGTGAATGTATAATGATATCTCTTTCTGATGGAACATTGAGATCATTTCCCTCTATCCAAATCGCAGCAACTTGTTCTGGTGTAGGTGAATTGTATACTCTTTGATCTAAGTTCACATCTTTTGAAATGTGAATTTGTAATCCTCAAGAGAGCTATAGTCTTTCAACTTCCTAAAAAATTGAGCATAAGGATTACTATCTAAGACTCTCATCAGTTGTTTCAAAATTTCTTCTCTTATTTTTGAATGTGGAACTTTACTCATGCGATTTTCCACTTCGTTTTGCGTGTCGTAGAAATATAGCTGAAAGTACACTGGAGTGTTATCTTCTGGGACAATACTTGGTAGATCATGATAAACTTGTCCTTGAACTCGAAATGTGTATACTCCACGTGTGCTTGATGCCAAATCTTTGTCTATGTTAACTCCGAAAGATGTAAACGAAAAAATATTGTTGTATGCACGAATATGTTTCCGAAACTCTTTACATGATTCTAGCTGAGAGGTTAATAGATGATATAAACCGTCAGGAATATCTTCGGAGGATATTTTATCTTTCCTTTATCACAACAAAATGTTGGAGTTTCATGCTCAAATCTTTTTGCATTGCAGTGAGCACAATTGTTTATTTTCCTCAACTTCTGTTGTTGTGATAATTTAGGTTCTTATGCAATCTCTCCTATTCAAAAAGAACCTTAAGTCATCCAGAATTTAGTTGGTAACAACATAATTTTTAAAACAAAACCATCATACAAATTACCTTCACAATTAATCATAGTCATTTCAGCGGTGAGGAAATACTTTTCGTCACTTCTTTTTGTTTTGCCTACAATTTTGGAAGAATGTAATGTGTTCAGATTCTATGACATACCTTGCTAGTTGTTAAAATTTAAACTCGAATATACAATATTCACATAATGATAAATAACTAAGCTCTTGGAAACCTTGGTATTGATTACCTCCATTTGATCGTTGTATCTTCCTCGACTCTATGACTTTCTGAATCTTAAGTTGTCGTTGTTCAACTGTCATCTTTGCATACATTGATTTCTTTTCTTCTCCTGCACATTTCAGAAGGAAAAAGGTGATGCAAAGTATTAGCACATTTGGTTTTGTACATAAAAGTATTATGAAATCGAGAACGACAACAACAATATGTTGAATAACAAATCATCAGTTCAAGGTAAAAGATTTGAATATATTTATATGAGGTGATGAAAACATTATATGTTCTACTTTCTGATATATGTTTGTGTTTCTATATAAGAACAAAAAAGTTTAGCCATATGTAGAAGAAATCACCACATACAATTGCGATCTATTGCATTTGTCAATTCAGCTTTTCATTTTCTTCTAGTTTCCACGACAGTACTCTTGATCTCCTTGTGATATGGTCGGATATATCATGTTTGCGGTAACAGTAATATAATGAGGATATAAGGCTGTTTGAGTGTGATTTCTCCGGGGAGTTGGTGGTGTTTATCAAGAACAAGGCTATCGGAATGTGCTAGTGAGAGAGAACACGAGTGAGTCGACAAATTGATAGAGTAGCTCTGCTTATATTAGTTCTTGGATATCTTTTTATTACATTGTGATCCCATATATATAGACAAAGGCTAAGTTGGTTAGCCTATTCATGACAAGACATTAAAAGCATATAATTAAGGATAATCATACACACATATACAAGTGGACCGGACAGCTGTCAGTATAAACATGGCGGACAGCGGACTCATTAGTAGGTCGGACTCATATCTTCCTTTGTCTTGATGCCAGCCTGATAATACGGGTAGTCTCCCCTGTGCCCGATATGTCGGAGTGGGGAATGGGTCCGGTTTATGAACTGCGGACAGGCGGGGTGGAAGCCCATGATTTGTTGTTGGGGTTGGGCTCAGGGCCAACGGTGATGCTCGGGCTCCAAACCGGAGTGGGTATATCACCTTGCATCGTTCCTTGTTGGTCAATTGAGCATATTTTCTTCTTTTTTAACTTCTAGTTTGTGCATATTATCTTCTGTACATTCACCCAAAGAAAAAAAAAACTATCATAGTTGTAAAGTAGGTGAATGTATAATAAATTAGGGGTAAAATGAAGAAAAATGTAATAAATGCTCCAATGGTATTCTAAATGGACTTATATTATGGGACAAATTCAAAAAGCCTAACGGACTAACATTTTGGGACGGAGGTAGTATAAGATAAGGTGGTATCGGGTCGGGACCCGACCCGTAAACCTCCTACTCGAAACCATCCTGACAAGATTCGGGATTATATTTTTCTTTCCGAGCCCATACCCGATAAGCTCCGGGTCTCGACAACCGGGATACCTGAATGTTCGGGATCCCGTCGGGTCGGGAATGAATGTCCCGAACATATGTTGTTAAAAAATATTCATGTTAACATAAAAAAAATGACAACTTACTTGATCAAAACAATAATTCAAAAAGCGGGGGACCGGAGAAATGAGTTAACGACGAGAAAGTCGACGGTTGGTGGAGGCGGGTGGCATTTGTGAGGAAGAACACTCTGGAATATTAGGGAGCAGAAGAGAAGTGCAGAGAAAGTGAGAAAATGCGGAAGCAGAGAGTGTAATAGGTTTATGTTTTTAGTATTTAGGGTTGTGATATTTATATTGGGATGAAAAATCTTTTTATATATATATATATATATATATTAGTATTTAGGGTTGTATATATATATATATATATATTATATATATTTTTATATATATATATATATATATATATTGGGATGAAAAATATTTATATATATATATATATATTCGGGTGAGGATCGGGAACTCGACAAGATTGAGTTTAATACTTGATCCCTTTTCCACATTTTTTGGGTCGGGAAAAATCTCAAAATTTCGGGATCGAGAAATTTTCATTTTTACGAGCAATGCAATAATTCATTTCTCTACTATATGCGATTTTGAGAGTCGCATCAAATAATGTGAAACGGGGAGAGTAGTTTTTTTTTTTTTTTTGGCTTTCAAAACTCAGATTTGAGACCACAAACTTAATCTAGAAGCAAAATAAAAATTGTGATTGAATAAATGCAGAATAATTACTTCTTTTCTGAGAGAAGAATAATTAACTTCAATAAAAAACATTTCTTTCTAAATTCAGAAATGAGACCTCAAATTCAGATTTTTCATCTAGAACCAAAACAATAAATAAGTTACCTAAAAAAACCATTATGTATATTCTTCGATGTAAATAAAAATTCCCTTACATTCAACATATCATCATCATCTATATACCATCATCATTCACGGAACATACGTGCACAAACATAAAAATTCAGTAATTGTAACGCCCCGTTCCAGGACAACGAGTCCTTATCCGGAAAAGGAACGTTCGGCACGTATAAAATAAAAAGAAATTCACTTTATACGTAAGCCTCTACTATGTCGTATCAAAAATAAGCAAACGGAAGCAAAAGACTCGGGTATGAAAAATTCCAAACATCCAAGAATAGAAACATGAAATCTAAAGATGGAAATGTAACTTATTATATTCAAGGAAAGATACGAAATCCAAAAGAAACGTACGATATTCTCAAAAGAAACGTAAAAGTACTACAAGTCTCGAAAGACCAAAAGTCTAACACAGTCTAAAGAAGAATAGTAAAAGAATAAAAGTAAAGTCTTCAATGAGGAGTCTTCAAACGTCATCATCGAACTCCTCCTCGTAAACATTATCTACCTGTTCGTCTTCTCATCCCCAAACACATAGAAAACATGCATTTGAGGTAAGTACAACGTACTTAATAAGAAAGAGAAGCTATGACAACAATTATAATTTATAAAGAAAAGATATTTAGAAGTTTAGTTGTTTATATGTGACCGACTCAAACGGGGTTCATTTCATGTCCATCAACATGAATTGACTAAACGTTTCTACTTAACTTATCTATGTTACAACCGCACTCAAGGGCACTACGCGTATCCACTTTTGGGACACTCTTGGCAACATATTAGTGGATCACACCAATATCCACGAAGTCTAGAATAGGTAGACTCCGATAGCACGCGTGTCTCAGTGGAGTCACCCGAACTTGTGGTTTTTTTGACCTACGGGTTCTTTCACCTTCAGATGTAGCACACACATCGCGATATAGACTGGTGCATATGCAAGAGAGACATGTTGTTTAATCTTTTACTAGTCAAGTACGTATTTATTAGGATGATTAACTAACCACCTAAGTGTTTTCAATTAATCTCCCTCACCTTGACTACTCTATTCCTAGACCATTAGACACAGACAAAGCCTAGCAATTACACAGACATTGATGAATACTAATTCATCAAAGCACAAGCCTATCATGCTCTTCCGACGGATCCGAACTTCAACTCCCTTTAAGAGTACACTCGGTGTTTAAACTGAACGAATCAGAAGTACAATCGAAGCTTGTTGATGTTTAATTAATGTTAACATATCATGATTAAGGGTTTAAAACAGTGAAAACACGATTATGAAGCCTAAAACCGAGCTGAAACGCTAAAACAGTAAAAACAAGGTAAAACAGGTCAAACGCCCGTTTGACATCCTATGAACGCCCGTTCGACATCGAACGCCTGTCCACTAACCCCAAACGCCCGTCTATCAAAGAAGGCTACATCCTGAATCAAAAGTCTAACCTCAAACGCCCGTCTGCCTTGTGCAAACGCCCGTTTGAGCTTCTATGATCGCAAACGCCCGTTTCGCAGTGCAAACGCCCGTTTGCCTGGGTTTTTCCCAAAACGCTAAAAATCTTCAAAACGCGATTTCTAAACCGTTTCTAACCTAATTAACATCAAAAACCCAGAAAAAAAAAGACATAACCACTTATCTAATCATACCATAGCATCTAGGATCATTGACCATAAAAAAAAACACATCTTTCTTACATCTAAACATCTTAAAACATGATCTAAACTTTACGAATCATAATTGAGATCATAGGAAGAGTCTCTTACCTATTTGCAGCCAAAAACTGATCCAATCAGCCTTGAAAAGTCTGCTGCACTTCCCACGAACTGATATCCAAACGTTGCCCTTCTCACAACGATTCCAATTCTTCCGTCTGATCTGAAAACGATTAAGCTTTGCCTCAGAAATTGCGAAAACTATCCAAGCCCTATTTCTCTTCTCAAAGCCGCAGAGAAGAGGAGCGTGAAAATGATTTTTGAATTTGTGTTTAGGTTTTGGGAATAAGCTGATTTAATTTTCCTTAAATACCAATTCCCAATTAAACCCCTTTTTCCTTAATTGCCCTTAATTACCAAATAATCAGATTTCCTTAATTATATATACATATAACTCGAAAATCATGTATAAAATAATTAATAAAATACTTAACTCCAATAAAAGAAAAGCAATAATAATATTTCATTTTCGCAAAATGACACGTCTGCCCTTTCCCGAAAATCGGAATATTACATTCCTCCCCCCTTAAAAGGAGTTCGTCCTCGAAACTAGAACATACCTGGTAGATCAGCAAACTCTTGGAATTCACTGATCATGTCATCTTCAACCTCCCAAGTTGCCTCCTCGGGTGAATGATTGCTCCACTGAACCAAAACCAATGTGATCATCCGCCTTTTAATCACCTTTTCCTTCCGGTCCAAAATCTTGATCGGTCTCTCATCATAAGCAAGATTGTCTTGTAGAATTTCCGGATCAATTGTAGTTTCAACATCATTCTTCGTCAGACACTTCTTCAACATTGAAACGTGAAAAACACTATGGACTCTTGACATGGATTCCGGTAACTGAAGCTTATAAGCCAACGGTCCAATCCTTTCCAGAATTTCAAATGGTCTAACATACCTTGGACTTAGCTTTCCCTTTTGTCCAAAGCGTTTCACTCCCTTCCTTTATCACCGACTTCAAACTCAAGCGGTCTTCTTCTAACGTCTGCCCAACTCTTCTGCCTATCTTGAGATTCTTCTTAACCAACTGAACCCTTTCCTTAGCTTGTTCAACCAATTCCGGCCCTATGATCTGTCTTTCCCCGACTTCATCCCAAAACAGCGGCGTTCGACATCTTCTCCCATACAAAGCTTCAAACGGTGGCATGCCTACGCTTGCATGATAACTGTTGTTGTAGGCAAACTCCGCTACGGGTAGGTAATCATCCCATGATCCGCCTACTTCCAAAACACAGGCTCTTAGCATGTCCTCAAGTGTTTGGATAGTCCTCTCAGATTGTCCATCTGTCTGAGGATGAAAAGCCGTACTCAAATCCAACTTGGTTCCAAAGGCTTCTTGTAAACTCTTCCAAAACCGGCTGACGAACTGTTGGGGAGATTTTGCATCATTAAAACAAAAGAAAATTTATAAAACCTATACTACCATGCAAAACTACCTCCTAACCGGCCGAATACCGGGTAGTTGCTAGTAAAGTTGGATAAGTACGGGTATCGATCCTCAGGGAAAAGGGATGTCGAATCTAACTTCATTAATTCCTCCTTTATTAACTAAAACTTAAACCTAAACTAAAACGGAAAAGTAAACCGGATGAGAGGATTGTTAATCCAAAGCCGGGAAGGATAAAAGCGATAAAAACATAAATAAAACTACATCTACGAAAACAAGTAAAACTAACTAACAACCGAACAAACATGAACAAACCATGATCGGCCTATTCCCAACAACCATCACCCCACCGAAATCAACAAGATAGACAAACATTCATTCATTAGTTATCTTGGGTTATTATCTTTTCTAATGAAGCGTTTCCTCTTCCGATTTATCACGCCATTAATTAGTTTACCTTCCGGTCTTAACTAATATCGATACAAATCAAAGATATGGATTGAATCCTAACCTAACAACATTATCCCTCAACTTCCGTTTGTTGGAATAATTATTGTCAATCTCCTCACGATAATCTAATGAATCTAATAACTTCCGTTATCTAAATTCGATTAACATGCGGCATAAAAACATGAAAGAGAACAAGAACAACATAATGAATTAAACACATGAAAAATCCTATCTTTCCGGTAACGGTGATATCCCTCAATTCAATTCTAAGAAAATCTTGCATCGAATTAATTAAATTGTGGTTCTCTCGAAAACCTAGATATTTAACCTACGAACTTTCGTTATGTATAGATTAAAAATCCAAACTTTCCTACGGTGATCTAAACTACACCGACTTTCGTCATACGGTAGAAATCAACAAAGCAATAATCTTTCGATTTATATGCAATTAACAAATTAAACATAGGACATAAACAATTGAATTAAAACTTACAAAATCATCCAAGAAACAAATCGAAGTCTTTCTTTGGAAAATAAGAAGCTTCAAGCTTTGTCCATGGGCTGCCACGGCCTTATTCATCAATGGAGAAAAAGAAACGAAAACGAAAATAAAACCTAATCTAACCACCGGCCGACCAAGCATGGAAGCTTGGCCGGCCGGGTCGCTCCCATGATCGACTTTTTGAGTGCAAGTGAGAAGGCTGCTTTGCGTATAATGTATGTGACTAGGGTTGAATGCCGCGCTGAATTTATAGGCTGCAATGTCGGTTTCTTTGTATGGCGGTGCTTTGAACGCTCGTCTAGAAAGTCGGACGTTCGTTTGATAATTTTTGCAAGACTCGTATCAAATTGCTTTGCTTGTGAACGCTAGTTTAGAGTTTGGACTCAAACTTCTAAAATTCATATCTTGAGTTGTAGACCTCCAAAAATTATGATCCAAACGCCATAATTAAGCCCTCGGAAAACTCTACAACTTTCATTAAGGACTCTTCTTCAGAAAACGCCTTTTTGACTAGCCCGTCGTATTACGAGTATATTACGACATTTTCCAGTAGTTTCAGCAACAGCATCCAAACTTGTAACGCTCATATCTCGGGCCTCGTAAGTCGGAATGAAGTGATTCAAGATCCTGTAGAATCCTCTCTTCAAGCCCTACAACTCTTCTCTTGAGGTCAAGAGTCAAATCAGTGTATATCATATCAAGAACTGCGTCGGAAGTTCGGCTGCTTGAATGCTTCATTCCAAGCTTTATCTCCATCTTTATCCTCTTCCAAGTCAAAAACATGTATCTACATTGCATCCAAACACCACAAAAACGTAACAATATCCAAAACCATATAAAACAATCAAATAATCGTATAAATTGATACGTTTTCATATTTAACTCTTTAAATCACCATTCACTCAATATTTCACTATAAACCTCGAATTCTATGAAAATCATACGTATATGGGGGAAATTGAGGTGAAATATATCCTTAAAAACACTACAATTTGACCCTTAACAACACCCCCACACTTAAACTTTTGCTCGTCCTCGAGTAAAACAAAACAAGAACATACCATCAAGAATCCACATAACTCCGACACGAGATATAGTCAAAATCATGACAAGCTAGTATTCGGCAAATCGATCTCACTCGGTGATGTGTGTGCGAACCTACTAAACTTCCACCGATCCTCTCTCGATATAATACATCAAGCACTAACGAGTTATCCGGTCAACTAAACGAAAACTTCATTCTATCTACAAAGCACTTACCTAACAAAAACTAATTACCAAGAACATAGTAACTAACTCACAACTAAATTCCTTTGCTTAGTACCAAGAAAATACCTTTCGGGTCTCTCTCGGGTTTAGATCAACTTGACTTAGAATTCCAAAAAAAAACGTATATTTTATATTTTATATTTCCTATCGTCGCGTCTCAAAAGTATAACACACTCCCCTACATTAGAGGCAGTCACCCTGAGATCACTCGAACCCATACTGTCCAAGGTAAACCACACTCCCCATTTGGGGCAGTATCCAAATGGACTCGAGGTGATAGATATAAACAAAATTCCCGCAAAGAAATTCTATTCATTTATTTCTATTTATAGATATATATATTTTTATATTTTTCAAACTCTCGGAAACTCTCGGTCAAATATATTTCTAACACATTCAAGACTCTTAAAGTTTTCAAAACACTAAGGTACCGAGATTCTTGTGAGTATAGCACTAGTTCTTAACTTTCATTAATGCTAAATAAGTGTTATCTCGTATCAAGAATTAACTTTCCTTTAACTAACCGGAAACTATTCTATATTTGGCTCTTCATCTAATAGGTTCGTGAAATGAAGGTTCAAGTGAGTATCGATCTACTAAACCTATTCTTAGAACATGATATGACTACTGATAACAACTAAAGGGTGCCAGATTATAAAACTAGCATGCAATTGAAATGTTACTCGGGACGAAACAAAAATTTTGAAAAATTTAGCACTTTTTCATAGAAATATAACAGATTAAGCAAATGACTGTAGATACACATAAACCATCCCCTCCCCCACACTTAAACTGCAACTTGCCCTCAAGTTGTACAGAAATAAAAAGAAAAAGAAAACTTAGCTGATTGTCGTTCGAATGTGGCAATTCTGGAAGTGGGCATACTCCAGATCCGAAATGCCGAAGAAAGCGATAGATCGTGGACCATCCACCGGAAAAGCGATATCATCCGAAAACTCACAATAGCTAATGCAAATACCCCGCACACTTGACAAACATGAAATACCTCGGGGATAGGGGAGAAATATAACAACGGGAGAGTGAAAGAGAAGATATAAGCACGGGATAGAATAGCTCGGATGGAAAAATTACCAACCGGGTAAAACACGGGACATCTAAGCGTAAGCCACGAAGCTTATAAAGTTCATCAATAAAAATGTGAGCGACGGAAACCGACAGTTACTCACAATAAAGCACATATGAATAATAGTAGGCTAGGTGAAATCTAAATGGAGAAAAATTACAATGCAACCTACGTGATATGCAATACTAAAATAATGATGGCATATGGAAAACCAACAGTAACCATCATAAAAAAAACGAGGTAGTATTACGGAAACCGACGATTAACTACACTCGGGAAAAATAAAAGAAAAATAAAAAACAATGCAACTAGATGACATGCAACTAAATGATATGCACCTATATGATATGCAAAAATAAAAGAAAATAAAAGAAAGAAAACTAGCCCACTATATGAAACACGACATATATATAAACGTCTACCACATAATGACGAGTTACGATAAACGACAGCAGGTCTTGTCACTAGTGCCGACGCGCCTTAAGACTTATCGAAAGTGATAGACTTATGGAAACCAACGATCATCTATCTAAAAGGTATAACTCATATGGAGAAAGGACGTAGCATACGGAAAACCGACGAGTAGCTACCCATATGAACTAAAAAAACAAAGGAAGCACGTAAGTCTTAAAAGCTTAAAAGATTCATCGGAGCGGTGTGTAGCATACGGGAACCGACATTAGCTACTAATTAACCATAAGAACGCTTATAGTTTACGAGAACCGACGATCACTATAACATGCCTAGATGAATCATATCTAAAGAATTGATCAATTATCTAACATGGATTCATAGATGGAAAGGTAAAAACATATAAGTTCGGGGCATCTATGTAAAAATCAATTAGCCACGAAGCTCGAATGAAAAATCCACATCAAATAAAAGCATTGAAAATAAAATCAAGAAATTTAGAACCTGGACTGAACCCCGGACGAACGTTCACTTAGCGTTCAGAACTGGACGGGCGTTCCACCTTGCAGACGCTCGTCTGCCTTGAAAACCGACCGGACGGGCATTCAGTAAGTATAGACGCTCGTCTGGTCCTTTAAATCAGAACAGGATTGAAAATATTTGAACGGACGAGCGTCCAATACTTCCCAACGCTCGTTCACCTGCGGATGAAGAACTGGACGGGCGTCCAACAGAACAGACGCTCGTCCATACAACAAGAATGCACAGACAGCAGGAAAAACACAGCAAAACCCTAAATACTTATGAACACAACACAGCAACACAGATCACAGCACAGCAGCCTTATCAAATTAAGCACAGGGGTTAGACTAGGTAACACATAAACATATAAACTTCACGTAAAACAAGTTGAGTAAAAAACTTTTGCACATTCTTAACCTAACGGTCATCGAAACACGGCAAAATAAAAACTCTCAACTTGGTATACGCTACTTTTATTAAAAACAAAAATAAAACGTAACAAAATCGAGAACTAACAAAACTAGATTCAACATGACACCTATTCCCCGGCAACGGCGCCACTTTTGTTGGGGAGATTTTGCATCATTAAAACAAAAGAAAATTTATAAAACCTATACTACCATGCAAAACTACCTCCTAACCGGCCGAATACCGGGTAGTTGCTAGTAAAGTTGGATAAGTACGGGTATCGATCCTCAGGGAAAAGGGATGTCGAATCTAACTTCATTAATTCCTCCTTTATTAACTAAAACTTAAACCTAAACTAAAACGGAAAAGTAAACTGGACAGAGGATTGTTAATCCAAAGCCAGGAAGGATAAAAGCGATAAAAACATAAATAAAACTACATCTACGAAAACAAGTAAAACTAACTAACAACGGAACAACATGAACAAACCATGATCAGCCTATTCCCAACAACCATCACCCCACCGAAATCAACAAGATAGACAAACATTCATTCATTAGTTATCTTGGGTTATTATCTTTTCTAATGAAGCGTTTCCTCTTCCGATTTATCACGCCATTAATTAGTTTACCTTCCGGTCTTAACTAATATCGATACAAATCAAAGATATGGATTGAATCCTAACCTAACAACATTATCCCTCAACTTCCGTTTGTTGGAATAATTATTGTCAATCTCCCTCACGATAATCTAATGAATCTAATAACTTCCGTTATCTAAATTCGATTAACATGCGGCATAAAAACATGAAAGAGAACAAGAACAACATAATGAATTAAACACATGAAAAATCCTATCTTTCCGGTAACGGTGATATCCCTCAATTCAATTCTAAGAAAATCTTGCATCGAATTAATTAAATTGTGGTTCTCTCGAAAACCTAGATATTTAACCTACGAACTTTCGTTATGTATAGATTAAAAATCCAAACTTTCCTACGGTGATCTAAACTACACCGACTTTCGTCATACGGTAGAAATCAACAAAGCAATAATCTTTCGATTTATATGCAATTAACAAATTAAACATAGGACATAAACAATTGAATTAAAACTTACAAAATCATCCAAGAAACAAATCGAAGTGCTGCTGGAAAATAAGAAGCTTCAAGCTTTGTCCATGGCTCGCCATGACCTTATTCATCAATGGAGAAAAAGAAACGAAAAGCGAAAATAAAACCTAATCTAACCACCGGCCGACCAAGCATGGAAGCTTGGCCGGCCGGGTCGCTCCCATGATCGACTTTTTGAGTGCAAGTGAGAAGCTCGCTGCGTATAATGTATGTGACTAGGGTTGAATGCCGCGCCGAATTTATAGGTGCAATGTCGGTTTTTGTATGGCGGTCTTGAACGCTCGTCTAGAAAGTCGGACGTTCGTTTGATAATTTTTGCAAGACTCTGTATCAAATTGCTGCTGTGAACGCTAGTTTAGAGTTTGGACTCAAACTTCTAAAATTCATATCTTGAGTTGTAGACCTCCAAAAATTATGATCCAAACGCCATAATTAAGCCCTCGGAAAACTCTACAACTTTCATTAAGGACTCTTCTTCAGAAAACGCCTTTTTGACTAGCCCGTCGTATTACGAGTATATTACGACATTTTCCAGTAGTTTCAGCAACAGCATCCAAACTTGTAACGCTCATATCTCGGGCCTCGTAAGTCGGAATGAAGTGATTCAAGATCCTGTAGAATCCTCTCTTCAAGCCCTACAACTCTTCTCTTGAGGTCAAGAGTCAAATCAGTGTATATCATATCAAGAACTGCGTCGGAAGTTCGGCTGCTTGAATGCTTCATTCCAAGCTTTATCTCCATCTTTATCCTCTTCCAAGTCAAAAACATGTATCTACATTGCATCCAAACACCACAAAAACGTAACAATATCCAAAACCATATAAAACAATCAAATAATCGTATAAATTGATACGTTTTCATATTTAACTCTTTAAATCACCATTCACTCAATATTTCACTATAAACCTCGAATTCTATGAAAATCATACGTATATGGGGGAAATTGAGGTGAAATATATCCTTAAAAACACTACAATTTGACCCTTAACACGAACCTCGAGTCACGATCTGAAACTATCGAGATAGGAACTCCGTGTAGCTTCACTATATTATCCAACTATAGTGTCGTCATCTTCTTCAAAGGCATGTCAACCTTGTACGGTAAGAAATGGGCAGATTTGGTCAATCTATCCACAATTACCCAAATCGCATCATGTCCTCCCTTAGTCTTCGGTAAACCGGTGATGAAATCCATCGTAATCTTATCCCACTTCCATTCAGGGATATCCAATGGCTTAAGCATTCCTCCTGGTCTCCTATGCTCTACCTTTACTTTCTGACAAATGTCACACTCTGCCACGAACTTAGCTACTTCCAACTTCATCGAGGGCCACCAAAACCTTTCTTTCAAGTCCCGATACATCTTAGTAGCACCTGGATGAACTGCAAAAGCTATCCTATGTGCCTCTTCCATAACTCTCTGTCTTAAGTCGCCAACATTAGGCACACACAGACGAGCCTGGTACCAAAGGTTTCCATTCTTGTCCAAGACATAACCCACTGTAGGCTTCGTGGAAATATATCACTCGGCAGTCTCACGAGGCTCGACAGGTGTCGGCGGCATCGCCGATCCTCATGATCACGGCGGACTTTATCGTGCATAACTTTATTTGTACACTTTATTTATTTGTAAAAGACATATTAATTGTGATACATATAAACAATTAATATGTCAAACTCTAGTTTACTTTATGTCATAGACATAGACATAGATTGTACTTTTACTTTTTGCTTTTGTGCCGCCCACATCTACATACTCAAGTGGCCGCCCTAGCTAGCTAGTCTCTTTCCAAATTGTATCTATTTATACTCCTTCATTATCAATGAATAAAAGATAAGTTGAAGTTTACTCTTGTGTTAACACATTCTCAAACTCTCTTCATGGTATCGAGACATTTGTGTTCTAACTTTTTCCGCCGCAAAATTCATATTTCGAAGAATGTCTTCCACATCCGACATTACTTCAACCTCGCGAGACTCTCAAGAAAGCCTCACCGACCGGGAGTACCGACAACTCCTCTTCTTATACAAACCATAGACTTGATGGTAACAACTATCTCGTTATGGTCAAGGTCTATGAAAATGTACATTTTACGGACAAAGTAAGATGGGATACTTGTCCGGAACTAAACCCGCACCCGCCGAAACCGACCCCGGTTTTGAAGCATGGGACACAACAAATAATCAACTCATGACCATCCTCACGAGGTCAATGACAAAAGAGATAAGTGAAAACTTTATGATGTATGATACGCCAAAGAAATGCGGGATAATGCCGGAGATCTTTACTCCAAGAAGGATAATACATCCGAGGTATATGAACTAGAAGCTCAAATTCAAACTTGCAGGCAAGGGGATATGTCGTAACTCAATATTTCAATCAACTATCTAAGGCTTGGCAACACTTAGATATGTTAGAAACTCACTCATGGAATGATGTCAAGGATGTCGCTCTTTATAAGGACATCATAGAAAAGAAGAGAGTATTCGGGTTCCTCACCGGACCGAATCCTACTCTTGATGATGTTAGGGGAAGAATTCTTGCCACCAAACCTCTTCCAAATCTCAAATCCATGTTTGCTGAGGTCAAACATGAAGAAAGTAGGAGAAAAGTCATGCTTCTGAAATCCACTACTGACAACCCTACTGAAGGTGCTGCCCTACTGACTGTCAGGAAGGCTGCTGAGGTTGCTGAGACATACAAGAAGCCTACTGAGAAAACTGGAAAACTGTTCGTGATCACTGCAAACGCACAAATCACACCAAGGACAACTGCTGGAAGCTCCATGGCAAGCCTAACTCCTCAAAAACCTCAAAACCTATCAGGGAAAGTCAAGGCAGACACATTAGTGAGGAGGAGAATGAAAACCAGATGAATGCTCAGTTTGCTGCATTCAAAGCCTTCCTGAATCAACAAAAGGAAGGTAGTCACTCTACTGATGTTGCTACTCATACTCATACAGGTAAATTCTACTCTTCCCTTAGCAATGAAACATGGATTGTTGATTCGGGGCATCCTCCCATATGACCGGTAATAAAAACCTTATAACCAACTATATGCCTTGTCACCAAATTCATAACATTAAAGCTGCCGATGGATCTATCTCTCGTGCAAAAGGTGTTGGAAATGTTAAACTCACTAACAAGATATGCCTACGGGATGTCCTATTTGTTCCAAACTTAGACCGCAATCTTATATCCGTCGGTAGACTCACTAAAGATTTGAATTGGATTTTGTTGTTTTTAAGGAAAATCGGTGCACATTCCGGGATCCTACTTCACGGGAAGTGATTGGGAAGGCTAAACCTTGCGCCGGATTGTTTCGGTCAACCCCGCCGAAGACGAAAGGCGAAGGCGAATCGCCTCGGCCAGCTCGCTCCCGACTTTAGACAATATCATGTTATGGCATTATAGATTAGGACATCCAAGTTTTGGTTACTTGAAATCTTTAACTCCGAATTGTTTAAAGGATGTAATCCGAATGACCTTCAATGTGATATTTGTCAATTTGCTAAACTTACAAAATCGTGTATGCTAAGTTACCTCATTTGCATTCCTCACCCTTCATCTTAATACACGGTGATGTGTGGGGACCCTCAGGGTGAAAAGTATAACGGGGAAAAGGTGGTTTGTCACCTTTATTGATGATCATACCGGGAACACTTGGGTTTTTTTAATGAAAGACAAATCGAAGTTGGTCATATCTTTCAAGAATTTTATCATATGGTCTCCACTCAATTTGATACTAAGGTCAAGATCTTAAAGGCGATAATGCTCTAGAATACTATGAGTCTAATCTCGGTACCTTCTTGACGGATAGAGGAATTGTTCATATCGTAGTTGTGTGGAAACACCTCGGCGAGAATGGGGTTTCGAGAGAAAGAACAGCACCGCCGGAAATGGCCGGATCAATCATGTTCACCACACATGTTCCTAAATACATGTGGGGTGAAGCTATACTTGACCGCAACTTATTTACTCAACAGACTTCCCAAGCGAGTGTTAGGTTTCAAAACTCCACTCCAAACCCTACCGACCACACACTCCGCCATCATCTTGTTTCCCGAGTTGCCTCCAAAGATCTTTGGTTGTACCGTGTTTGTGTATATCCATGCTCAACACGAAGTAAACTTGATCCTAAAGCTCACAAGTGCATTTTCCTAGGTTATGCAAAGGACAGAAAAGGTTACAAGTGTTATTCCCCTATTGAAAAGAAATTTTACAATTCTATGGATGTAAAATTCTTTGAAAGGACCCCTTATTACAGCAAACCTACTGAGCCATTCACTGATGGAAACCTGATTGAAATTGACTTAAACCCCTTCCCTCAGCAAACTCTTAACCCTCAGCAACCTACTGATCCTCAGCAGACTGAACTTCGTACCCTACTGACTCTCTACAGCCTAATACTTCTCAGCAACCTCCTGAACAAGAATCTACTGACCCAGAGCCTGCTGAACCAGAACCTCAGCAGCCTACTGAACCAGAGTCTGCTGGACCTCAGCTTATTGACTCTCAGCAGTCTGCTGAGGTGGATGACAGACCTATTGCTCTAAGGAAAGGGAAAAGATCATGCACTGATCATTCTATTCATTCTTATTTATCTTATGATCAGTTGTCTCCTGTCTTTGCCATGTTTACACAGGACCTGGACTCTCACTCTATCCCTAGAAATATTCAGGAGGCTCTTCAAAATGATAAGTGGAAGGCTGCTGTTAAAACAGAGATGACTGCCCTCCTGGATAATCATACTTGGGATCTCACAACTCTTCCAAAAGGCAAAAAGACAAATACCGCAAATGGTTATTCACTATCAAATACACCGCCGATGGCACTATTGACAAGTACAAAGCCGGATTGGTAGCCGGGGGATTCACACAAACTTATGGCATTGACTATAAAGAAACTTTTGCACCAAAGTGGCAAAGCTCAACACTTGTCGGGGTACTAATTTCTCTATTTGTCCAACTTGACCGGCCTCTTCATCAATTGGACATCAAAAATGCTTTTCTAAATGGGGACCTTACTTGCGAGGAGGTTTATATGACTATACCTCCTGGTTTTATCAATCCTCATACTCAAGGCAAGGTGTGCAACCGAGGAAATCTCTATATGGCCGAAGCAATCACCAAGGGCATGGTTTGGAAAATTAACAAGCTGTGGTCAAAGCTGCTTTGGATATCACCAATGCAATTCGATCACACTATGTTCATCAAGACAACCAACCGAGAAGAGGTCTATTCTTATTGTCTATGTGGATGATATCATCCTTACCTTGGAGATGACCCCGCCGAGATCCAACACTTGAAAGAATTCTTGGCAAAGGTATTTCGGAGTTAAAGACTTGGGTTTACTTAAGTATTTTCTTGGCATGGAAGTAGCTAGAAACATCAAAGGAATCTCGGTCTCCCAAAGGAAATATGTACTTGGACTGCTAAAGAAAGCGGCATCCGGGGTGCAAACCCGTCTTGTATCCCAGAGTAGACCCCGATCATACCCACGCTACATGGTGACATTCTTGTAAGAAAGGAACAATATCAAAGACTTGTAGGGAAACTCATCTACCTATCCCATACAAGACCGGATATTGCATATGGTGTCGATCAGTTAGCAGTTCATGCATTGCCCTACCGAGCAACATTGGGATGCGGTGAATAGAATCTTGCGGTATTTGAAGTCCACTCGGCCAAGGGTTACACTTCACCAAGTCTGGCGATAGATCCATCAAGGTCTATACCGATGCGATTGGGTGGATGCCACATAGATAGAAGGTCTACCACAGGCTATTGTTCCTATGTATGGGGCAATCTTGTTACTTGGAGGAGCAAGAAGCAACCTACTGTGTCTAGAAGCAGTGCTGAAGCTGAACTCAGGGCACTTGTTTTAGGCATTTGTGAAGCTCTTTGGCTCAAAAGAGTTCTTACTGAACTTCAAAGAACCTATTCAAAGCAACCTATCACACTGTTGTGATAATAACTCAAGCACTATGCATGGCGAGAGGATCCATCCATCATGACAAAACAAAACATGTGGACATTGACGGACACTTTACGAAGGAGAAGATTGATGCCAAGATTATTCAACTCAAAGTATGTTCCCTCGAGAAGATCAAAATGCCGATATTCTTACCAAGGCTATTCCACCTCTTACGTTCAAATAGACTAAGTAGCAAACTTGGGCGCATCAATATATACGACCCGAGTTTGAGGGGGGTGTGGAAATATATCACTCGGCGGTCTGCCGAGGCTCGGCGAGGTCGAGCGGTACCGCCGATCCTCATGATCACGGCGGACTTTATCGTGCATAACTTTATTTGTACACTTTATTTATTTGTAAAAGACATATTAATTGTGATACATATAAACAATTAATATGTCAAACTCTAGTTTACTTTATGTCATAGACATAGACATAGATTGTACTTTTACTTTTTGCTTTTGTGCCGCCCACATCTACATACTCAAGTGGCCGCCCTAGCTAGCTAGTCTCTTTCCAAATTGTATCTATTTATACTCCTTCATTATCAATGAATAAAAGATAAGTTGAAGTTTACTCTTGTGTTAACACATTCTCAAACTCTCTTCAGCTTCTCTCTAGCAACTCGCTTCAAATCAACCAAAGCCGGGTCTTCATCTTGCTTCTCCCGAATATCATCCATCAACTCGGATCTTGCTAACGGCGGCGCCACAAACCGTCGATCCTCAATCGATCAAACCTGCCGATTTCTAGCCCATCTAACCTTTCGCCACATCTTCGACGCTTGAAAGCGCAAATACCGGTTTCTCGCTTAAAGCATCGCCACTACATTGGCTTTGCCTGGATGGTACTGAATATCCAAATCATAGTCCGTCACGAACTCTAGCCATCTCCTCTGTCTCATGTTCAGATTCTCTTGAGTGAAGAAATACTTTAAACTTTGGTGGTCGGTGAAGATCCTTGCCTTAACTCCGTATAAATAGTGCCTCCAAGTCTTTAATGCAAACACTACTGCTGCCAACTCTAAGTCGTGTGTCGGGTAGTTCTTCTCATGAACCTTCAACTGCCTAGATGCATAAGCAATCACTTTCCCTCCTTGCATCAATACACAACCTAAACCCTGCCCCGAAGCATCCGTGTAGACATTGTAGTTATCAAAAATCTCCGGAACTGCCAAAACTGGGGCTATAGTCAACTTCTTCTTCAACGTCTGAAAAGCTATTTCACACTCCTTTGTCCATTCAAACTTCAAATTCTTCTGCGTAAGCTTGGTGAGTGGGGTAGCTATTTTCGAAAAGTCTTGCACAAACTTCCTATAGTAGCCAGCCAATCCAAGAAAGCTTCTTACTTCTGAAATTGTGGTAGGTCTAGGACAATTCTCAACTGCCTCAATCTTGGCGGGATCAACTTGAATACCATCCCCAGAAACGACGTGACCCAAGAAACTGACTTGTTTCAACCAAAAGTCACACTTAGAGAACTAAGCAAACAACTGGTTCTTCTTCAAAGTATCCAACACTATCCTTAAGTGTTCCTCATGTTCTTTCTCATCCTTGGAGTACACTAGGATGTCGTCTATGAACACTATCACGAACTTATCCAGGTAAGGCATGAAAACTCGCTGCATTAAATCCATAAATGCAGATGGAGCATTAGTGAGTCCAAAAGGCATAACTAAGAACTCATAATGACCGTACCTCGTACTAAAAGCCGTCTTCGGTACATCCGCCACCTTAATTTTCAGCGATGATAACCGGACCTAAGGTCAATCTTAGAGAACACTTTCTTGCCCTGCAACTGGTTAAACAAATCATCAATCCTCGGCAAAGGATACTTATTCTTGATGGTAAGGTTATTCAGTGCTCTGTAATCGATACACATCCTCATGCTACCATCTTTCTTCTTCACGAACAAAACGGGGGCTCCCAAGGTGAAGTCGGGCTGAATTATATTCCTCTCGAGCATATCCTTAAGCCGTGCTTTTAATTCCTTCAACTCGCCCGGTGCCATTCTATAGGGTGCCTTGGCAACTGGTGCCGCTCCCGGTATTAACTTGATCTCAAACTCGATTTCTCTATCCGGCATGTTTCCCGGTAACTCTTCTGGAAACACCTCAGGATACTCCCTCACACAGGAGTTTTTTCTAACTTAGGCTTCACTTGTTCCACATCCATTGCGTACAACAAGTAGCCTTCACAACCCTTCTGACAAGCTCTGATTGCCTTAACCGCTGAAATTATCGGATGTCGCTTCTTACTCGGCTTGTACACATTACCCTGATACGTCTTATCTGATTTCCCGGGTATCTTAAAAGTCACTTTCTTCTCTCGGCAATCTAGGTGAGCAAAATTCTTGGATAGCCAATCTATTCCAAGAATCACATCAAAGTTTGAAAAGTCTAAAGCTGTGAAGTCACTCTTGCATCGATAAGATCCAACTCGAACTTCCACTTGAGGTATCATCATAGTTACCTTTGTTACCTTCCCTAACGGTGTAGTTATCTCCAACGTGTTTCTTAAAGGTTCCGAGGGTAAACTCAACTTTCTTAGCTACCTTGGTCGACACAAAGGTGTTAGACGCTCCCGTATCGAACAAAGCTATGACCACTAGATTATCTAACATTATCGTACCTAAGGTGTATATTCATTCATTAAAATAAAATTACAGCATGAATAACCGTGCTATAAAAATATCTTAATAAAATAAATTAACAACAATAAGGCACCTGAGATAACATCATCCTCTGGTTCTGCATCTGTTAAGGGTGATTTTATACGTTTTATAAGGATATATTTTATATCAATTTCCCCCATATGTGGATGTTTCTCATAGAAATCGAGCTTTATATTGAAATATTGAGTAAATGATGTTTTCAATGGTTAATTTGTGAAACATAACGAATTAGGTGCTTAAATGGTGATTTTATATGATTTTGGAGTTATGTTACGCTTTGGTATGTTTTACTATCTTTTAGATACATGTTTTCGAGCTAAAAGAGGATTATAAGAGGTTGCATTCGGATTTTCTGATGAAGATAAGAGATAGGGATGAGAAGAAAAGGATAAAGATGAAGAAATCAGCTTCCAGGCATTCTGGACGTTCGTCCAAGTCCCGTCCAGGTTGGACGGGCGTCCGCCATATTCAAACGGGCGTCCAAAGAAGGAATTTGGTACAGAGAGTTTGGACGCTGAGTGAACGAGCGTCTGATCAAGTCCAAGGCATTCTGGACGGGCGTCCACAAGACCAGACGGGCGTCCAACACCGACTTAGGCCCAGCCGACTTAAACTTCTATATAAAGCAGCTGCTCCCCAACCCTAATTCATTCAAATTTTTACACACGAAAAATACATCACAGCAGCCGCCCTTCTGAGGTTTTCAAGGCCGATCACCCGAGCCTTGTGCTCGGGTGATCCGGGTTAGATTAGGACGCTTTTCTTTTCGTTTATGATTCATGGAGATCATTCATTGTACCAAACTACGTGAGTTTATCTTTTAATTTATTCAATCTTTGTTTATCTTTATGATCTTCGATTTGTTTTGTATCTTCCTATGCTTATGTGCTATGCAATCAATATCGGAAGATGAATTGCTATTTGATGTTTATCGTATGACGGAAGTCGGTGTAAACCTTAGATCACCATAGGAAAGATTAGATTTTTAACCTTGACATAACGGAAGTTGATAGGTTAGATTTCTAGGTTGTTAGATCTAATAAATCTTGCACCTCGTTTTGAGAGCGTTAATCTCTATAGATCGGAAGATGATGAGATTGATAGGCGAATTACTTACGGAAGTAGGAATTCATACCTTTGATAGGTGAAACCACAATATTGAATTAAAATCATGAGATGAACTAGGATTGAAATCACTTGGTTTGTATATTGTTTGATCCCATGCATCTTTGTTTTATGTTTATTTTATAGTTTATAGTTTAGATTTCGTTTTCACTTTTATCCTTCCTGGCTTTGGATTAACAATCCTCCGTCCAGTTATTTTTCCGTTCTAGTTTAGGTTTAGGTTTAGTTAATAAAGAAGAATTAATTAGATTATATTCAACATCCCTTTTCCCTGAAGATCGATACCCGTACTTATCCAACTTTACTAGCAACTACCCGGTATTCGGCCGGTTAGGAGGTAGTTTTGCATGGTAGTATAGGTTTTATAAATTTTCTTTTGTTTTAATGATGCAAAATCCCCCCAACAGCATCCTTAGTGTCAGCTGCAAAAACTCGAAGTGGTCGGCTCGGGCCGCTTCTCCCGTTTCCTCGGCTCGTACTCCCTTTATTCCCCTTAATGGGACATTCCCTAGAAAAGTGCCCCGGTTCTCCACAAAGGTAGCAACTATTCGTGTTCTGTCGGCACTCACCTGAATGATTCTTATTGCACTTGGAACACAACGGTGCACTGCTTGGGGCCTTCGTTGCCGTAGGAGCTGTCGTCTTCTTGACGTTCTGTTGTGGTGCTCCTCGATAATTGCCTTGACTAGTCCCAAAGTTCCTCTTGTTCCCAATCACAATTGTACCCTTCTTCCTGAAGGTCTCAACCTCTAAGGCTTTATTCAGTAACTCCGCCATAGTCCTCGCTGTAAATCCCAACATGCCAGACTGAATTTCATAGGCCAACCCTTCTTTGTAAAGGGCCATTTTCCTTTCTTCCACTTTCATCAGCTCAGGGTAAAACCTTCCCAACTCATTGAACCCGTTGGTGTACTGAGATACCGTCAAGTGATTACCCTGCTTAAGTTTCAAAAACTGACTTGCCTTGTCCGCTTGTACTGTTTCCGGGAAGTACTCGTTGTAAAACATAGCTTTGAAAGCTTCCCAGTCTGTTACTTTGCCATTGCTACTCTGTATCACATCTATCCATGCTTCAGCTGCACCCAAAAGAAAACTAACTGCCAGTTGTGCCATCTCAGTCTCAGGCACATGTATATTCCTGCACGCCTTTTCGAAGCTTTTTATCCATTCCTCAACCTTTGAATGTTCTACATTCCCATAGAAGTTTTCAACCCGATTCCTTCTCAATCTTGTATACCAATCCACAGCCGGTGCTTGCTCAAATACCGGTCTAACCGGTGGAGCTGGTGGGTAAACCGGAGGGTAACCAAAAGGTACTTGCTGCTGGTACTGCTGTTGCTGAGGGTAAGTTGGATTCGCTTGAGGTTCGGGCTGAAAAGGGTAGTATCCCTGATGGTAATTCTGGTGATGCTGTGGGGTTGGCTGAGGTTGTTGAAAACCAAAGGGTGGGTAACCAAAACCTTGCTGATGGTCGAAACGCGGTCAAAGTGGTACGGTAGGTCGAGGGGTATGGCCTACAGGAGGTGGGTAGAAAGTCTGCTGTTGTTGGTGAAACACCAGTGGTGAGGGATGGCTCGCTGGTGGAGGTTAAACGCTGACTGGTGGCGGGTAGAAGATTTGTTGGTGTGGAGGGTAACTTACCGGCGGTGGTACAAACCCTGCTGGAACATCGCTCACCAAAGAAAACTGAACCGAACACCCCACGTGCCATCGTGGAGGTTGCTCCTGATGAGGTCGCGGTGACAAACCTTGTTGAGACCTTGGTGTGGGTGTCGCAGTGTGAGGAGGTGGTGACAAACTCCGCTGAGGTGGAGGAATCTGCCTCATAACACCGCCTCCTACTACCGGTGTAGGACTTTCCCGTCGAACTCTAGAAGTCTCTGCGCCCGCTCCAGTTCTCGTGAACACCATCCTGATGATCAAAGAAACCAGAACGTTACTAAAAGATCTAGAGAAACTTATCTTAAAAGAAAGGAAGCCTAAAAGACGCTTCTCTCTGATACCAACTGTAACGCCCCGTTCCCGGACACCGAGTGCTTATCCGGAAAAGGAACGTTCGGCATGTATAAAATAAAAACAAATTCACTTTATACGTAAGCCTCTACTACGTCGTATCAAAAATAAGCAAACGGAAGCAAAAGACTCGGGTATGAAAAATTCCAAACATCCAAGAATAGAAACATGAAATCTAAAGATGGAAATGTAACTTATTACATTCAAGGAAAGATACGAAATCCAAAAAAAACGTACGATATTCTCAAAAGAAACGTAAAAGTACTACAAGTCTCGAAAGACCAAAAGTCTAACACAGTCTAAAGAAGAATAGTAAAAGAATAAAAGTAAAGTCTTCAATGAGGCGTCTTCAAACGTCATCATCGAACTCCTCCTCGTAAACATTATCTACCTGTTCGTCTTCTCATCCCCAAACACATAGAAAACATGCATTTGAGGTAAGTACAACGTACTTAATAAGAAAGAGAAGCTATGACAACAATTATAATTTATAAAGAAAAGATATTTAGAAGTTTAGTTGTTTATATGTGACCGACTCAATCTGGGGTTCATTTCATGTCCATCAACATGAATTGACTAAACGTTTCTACTTAACTTATCTATGTTACAACCGCACTCAAGGGCAATACGCGTATCCACTTTTGGGACACTCTTGGCAACATATTAGTGGATCACACCAATATCCACGAAGTCTAGAATAGGTAGACTCCGATAGCACACGCGTCTCAGTGGAGTCACCCGAACTTGTGGTTTTTTTGACCTACGGGTTCTTCCACCTTCAGAGGTAGCACACACATCGCGATATAGACTGGTGACTATCCAAGAGAGACATGTTGTTTAATCTTTTACTAGTCAAGTACGTATTTATTAGGATGATTAACTAACCACCTAAGTGTTTTCAATTAATCTCCCTCACCTTGACTACTCTATTCCTAGACCACTAGACACAGACAAAGCCTAGCAATTACACAGACATTGATGAATACTAATTCATCAAAGCACAAGCCTATCATGCTCTTCCGACGGATCCGAACTTCAACTCCCTTTAAGAGTACACTCGGCGTTTTAACTGAACGAATCAGAAGTACAATCGAAGCTTGTTGATGTTTAATTAATGTTAACATATCATGATTAAGGGTTTAAAACAGTGAAAACACGATTATGAAGCCGAAAACCGAGCTGAAACGCTAAAACAGTAAAAACAAGGTAAAACAGGTCAAACGCCCGTTTGACATCCTATGAACGCCCGTTCGACATCGAACGCCTGTCCACTAACCCCAAACGCCCGTCTGTCAAAGAAGGCTACATCCTGAATCAAAAGTCTAACCTCAAACGCCCGTCTGCCTTGTGCAAACGCCCGTTTGAGCTGCTATGATCGCAAACGCCCGTTTGCCTAGTGCAAACGCCCGTTTGCCTGGGTTTTTCCCAAAACGCTAAAAATCTTCAAAACGCGATTTCTAAACCGTTTCTAACCTAATTAACATAAAAAACCTAGAAAAAAAACACATAACCACTTATCTAATCATACCATAGCATCTAGGATCATTGACCAACAAAAAAAAACACATCTTTCTTACATCTAAACATCTTAAAACATGATCTAAACTTTATGAATCATAATCGAGATCATAGGAAGAGTCTCTTACCTATTTGCAGCCAAAAACTGATCCAATCAGCCTTGAAAAGTCTGCTGCACTTCCCACGAACTGATATTCAAACGTTGCCCTTCTCACAACGATTCCAATTCTTCCGTCTGATCTGAAAACGATTAAGCTTTGCCTTAGAAATTGCGAAAACTATCCAAGCCCTATTTCTCTTCTCAAAGCCGCAGAGAAGAGGAGCGTGAAACTAATTTCTGAATTTGTGTTTAGGTTTTGGGAATAATCTGATTTAATTTTCCTTAAATACCAATTCCCAATTAAACCCCTTTTTCCTTAATTGCCCTTAATTACCAAATAATCATATTTCCTTAATTATATATACATATAACTCGAAAATCATGTATAAAATAATTAATAAAATACTTAACTCCAATAAAAGAAAAGCAATAATAATATTTCGTTTTCGTAAAATGACACGTCTGCCATTTCCCGAAAATCGAAATATTACAGTAATCATCTTTTTCTGACAATTCAGCAGCCCGTTAATGATTGAATCATATTTATTCACAAAAACACATGCAATGAAATTGGTAATATATGTTTGAAAGATAAATCGGTGGTAATATATGTCTGAAAGATACATTGGTACCCTCAAAACAAAAACAAAAATAAATTGGTAATAGTAGAAATCGGTGGAGAGTAAGTATGCAACGAGAAAAAAAAAAAAAAAAAAAAAAAAAAAAAAACTAGTGTAAGAAACAAAATAAGATAAACAGAGATATGTCATTATCATCATTAGGGTAATAAAAGTAGTACATTGATGGACGACGACCATAGAAAAATAGTACTAGATACTAGATTACTACTACCTACAAGGCCGCCCATACAGTGAGGCCAAGGAGACCGCCGTCTTAGGGGCCGTTTATTAAATCTGAAATCTGAAATCTGAAGTCTGAAACCTGAAATCGAAGACTTAACGTATTAAGTAACTGAATTGGTTAAGTGCCGAAAATGATTAGACTGTTCGATAATGATGTATATATGAAAATTTGAAAATGATTTTATTTACCAAGTTTCTCTTTACATATAAAAATATAATATACAAAAATACATATGTCTCGTTACAACGATATTTTTTTCATGTATAATTTTAGTAATATTTATACTTTTATTAATATTTCAAGTCCACGAAAGATATATATGAAATAATTTTCTTTTATAGAGAATCTGAGAAGAACAATTTGAATATTTCCTCTAGTATATATTATCCTTAGTATACAATCATATATAAAAAAGAGGGATCGAGGGAAAAGGATAAAAAAAAATTACAAAATGAATAAATAGGACACACTCCTTTTTAAATAGGACACACTCCTTTTTTTAGTTGCAAAAATGATAAACAATTTCAGACGGACAAAAATACCCCTTTATAGAAGCACGCGTATATCTTCAAGTGCTTCCTTTCTGCTTCAGGTATGTTTTTGTTTTTGTTTTTTTCTTTTTCTTTTTTCAAACATCTGTAACTTTTAAATTACAACTCCGATCATCGAAACTTTTTCACCAAAATTCATATTTTTTTTTTGCTTTTTAATTTGAGCCCAAATACGATACCCTTCCGACGTAAATTTTGAAAGCCGAAAAAATATTTGTATTAACCGGAGCGTTTTTCTTATAAACGACCGTAACTTTTGATTTAGAACACCGATAATCAAAATTGTTTCACCAAAGTTCATATTTTTTTATCTTCATTTTGAGACCTCATTTGATACCTTTTCGACGTAGTATTTGAAAGTCGAATTTAATCGTAGCATTTACACTAAACAGTATAAGTATAAGTATCAGTATCAGTAAACAGTATCGGTATCAGTATCAGTATCGTATTAGGCTCATTTAAGGCTTAATTCAAGTAACTACTTCAAGGCACACATATCTGGCTCATATAAGGCTCATTTAAGGCTTAATTCAAGTGATTAACTATTAAGCCTATGTCAAGTTTATGTGGTTTTGATTGATAAAAGGAATAGCATAGATTAACTTGATTAAGGTGTGGTGTTTATAACATGCAGGTTCAGTAGTTAATCACTTGAATTAAGCCTAACAGTTACATCAGACTAAAAGGTAATACTTAGAAGATCAATACAACAGACTATAGATTTAGTACAATAAGTACATCAGACTAAAAGGTAATATATAGAAGATCAATACAAGGCTGAAACAGTTTGAACTATCAGCCAAATTATAAGAAGGATATTCAAGTTCAAAGAACTAAATTATCATGCCCGGAATTCACAAGGTGCTGAATTACAAGTTCAGTAAGCTTATGAACTAGGCCTATCTATTACATGATGATACAATGTAGATCAAAAACCTCAGCACGCCAAGGCACACAGTAAGCTTATGAACTAGGCCTATCTATTGCATTAAGGCACACGGTATCAGTATCAGTATCAGTATCAGTACAAGGTAACAGGCTCAAAAGGACTCTCCTTTCGGTTTTTTGTTGCAAGGTCTATGTCCCCCAAGTCCTTGTTATGAACTGAATGTCTTCTTACAGTTCAAGGACTCATATTTACTTCTTTTTCGGAGCATGTTTTGATACTACTTTTTCTTTAGGATCATTTATTTTAGGCCTCTTCTTGTTCTTGGGTTCAATCACATTAGGCCAATTGTTCTTGGCTTCATAAACAGCTGCATTCTTGAAAAATCCTTCGAAAGACGTATCCGACTCGCCTTTTTCAACACATTCATCCAAATAGTAACCTGAATCAGAGCACTCATTGAAAATTTAATAACTTTTAATTATGTTTATCTTCTGGTGTGGGTGTCAGTTCAAGTCCAATAACAAGTACAAACTTGTAGTCATCTAAGACATCTGGAAAAAGAAAACTTCTAACTGCAATTTTTTTTCCTTACAAACTTGTATAGAACCTCTAAATCAAAGTCTTATGGAAGGCCCACCAAGCTACATTCTGAGACACAAAAATGGAGATAATCAGGAGATTGTTTCTAATAGGCAGAGCAAAGTAAAACAAAACAAAGGCCGATGCGGATGCACGACGACAACAACTAGAAGAAGAGGCAACCTTGAGGAAGACGGCCTTCTTATTCCCTTTCCCGTTTAAAAAAAAAAAAAAACCTGCAGAAAAATGACAAGAATCACTAATAAGGCTAGCCAGTAGATATCCCAACATAAGACAAGGAAGATCTGTCAGCAAAAATTAGTTACAGAAAATAGATTCATTGGATGATGATAACGCAGTGTTTGAATCCTGTGGAGAGCTTTTCCACTTACCCCTGATCAATTGTCGCTTGTATAGACATGATACATATTTGGATTGAGAAATATTTATCCTCTGCAATGAAACAACTTTTTCCAGAAAACATGTCAAGAAGAAAAATTCATGAGAATGCCCAAGAAAATTCCGAGCAACTGGGCATCATCATCCACTTAATTCCACCTTTGCATATGGTGCTGGTGGAAAAGAAATGGATTCGTAAATGTGACGAATCATATGCAGATTAACAAAAATAAAAGGGAACGCGTAATTTTATGGTACCTGGAGGGATATGTTTTGTGAGAGAATAGGGGTATATTCGTCCGGTGGAATTTATTTGTTCTTAATGCAATTAAAAAATTGAAGCTGGATTAACACTAAATTAAGGTGAAAAAAAGTGGACTATAAACTAATGTTTCCTATAAAAAATAACCTAAAAATAATCTTATTACTAATTGTTACTATAATATATGAAAAATCTTAAGGTTATTCATTTGATAACATTGGTAGTGATAAAAATAACGATGCGCATACTATTTTGAGAAGCAGGCAAAATAAAATAAATAAATAAATACTCCAACATGCACACTTCAGCGATAAGCGGCTGATAGGCAACTGAAAAGTAAACGTGTAAAATGGCATTATTTTCAGATGCACTGAACATTATAAGACATATTAAAAAATATAAACGGATTTACATTTTAGGACGGAAGTAGTATATTAGCGTTAAACTATTATTTTGGGAACGGTTAATCTCTCTTCTTTCTTTCTTCTCGAAGGTTTGCAGCTACCCATATAAACAGCATATATGCCAAAACCTTGTTATGAAAAATAAAAAATAAAAAGCGACAGGCTAACCTTTGGCCGGCAGTTCCTCAAAAAAAAAAAAAAAAACCGTTGGCCGGCAGAAACACTATCTCTGACTCTGTACTGAAGTCTGATCTAGGATTGTATCTCTGCAACACATCTGCCGGAACACCGGTATCCATCGCCAACGATGTCAAACTCTCGCCGGCACGTAAAGGATACGTCACAAACAACCCATATTCCTTGGACACACTTCCCTCCCCGCAAGAACAATTCACCGTCACATTAATCGGAGTAAACTCCGGCAACCTCGTGGGCCCATATGTATTCACTAACTGAATCCAATTCGCGGTGGTAAGATTTGCAAAAGCCATCCTTGAAATCTTGTCATAGGTATCCCCAGCTTGAGTGGTGTAATTGAAAGTATGTCCAAGAAAATCACCATTCAGACATTCGCATGTAAATGGGATGTTGATTCTTGTACCGATTTTAATGTTGTTGTGGTTGTCTTGGTTTGAAACAACTGCAGCTGGATTGTACTTGAGAATTTGTGGGATTTGTTGGTTGAATATGATGCTTAAGTATGATAGATTGGATCCGGGGCAGATCCAGAAATGTTTTTCAATGGGGTCCGAAATAATTTTCTATAGATATAATGTAGAGTTTTATTATTTTTAACCGGTCCGAAATATTTTTCTATAGGTAAAATGTAGAGTTCTATTATTTTTAACGGGGTCCGCGGACCCCATTTACATACATGTAGATCCGCCTTTGCTTACAGAGTTATATATATATATATATATATATATATATATATATATATATATATATATATATATAGGGACGGACCCAGTAAGAAAGGGGGTGCGTGGCGCATTGAGATCCGAAAATCGGCATATTTTATAGGTAAAAAATGTAAAAACATTATTGACGCCCCCACTCGCCTTTCGAATTTGTTAAAGTGCCCCATTGAGATTTTTTTACGGATCCGTCGTATATATATATATATATATATATATATATATATATATATATATATATATATATATATATATATATATATATATATCACCAATATCTCGCAAATTTCCGGACGAAGTTCTTAATATACCCCTCTAGTAATATTAAAGCTGTGTATGTATATTATTTCGTACAATATCTAGTGTAATTATCTATTTAGCTCAACTGGTTAGAAGCTTTGTTATATATCCTTAGGTTACAGGTTTGAATCTTGACTATTGTGTTTTTTTCTCACCTTTTTTTTTTTTTTGTCCCCACTGGAAAAATTTCCTGGATCTGCCACTGATACATGTAATCTTTGTTTTGAGTGGAAGTTGCCAATATTTATAGGAATTTATAGGAATATGAGTACTATATATATTCACCAAAAAAAGTTCAATTTACATTTTGACTCATATAAGAAGACTTGTATCCTTTGTGTGATCAATTTAGTAAATCATTCGAGCTATATTTGATGTGATCAATTGAGTAACTCAAACCGGATTTGGAAGTCCGTGTTTTTTAATTTATAAATCTTTTTTTTGACGACAATTTTGAAGTCGATAGTAACATTATCCACTCCTTCCGTTCCAAAATAACTGATGTTGTTGCAGCTTACTCATTGTACAAGGATCACATCGGATTGCAAATCAACAAGTTTTCCTCTTATTGACATTTCGTCGAACACTTATGAGCTGAAACGGTTATTGTCTGTTGTTGGTTAATTAGCCAGTTGTAACTGCTCAATTAGGTAGTTAGTTGTTTCAGCAAGTTGTATGTAACTAGAAAGTGTAAATTAAACGGTAAATTCAGAGTACCTTAATAGCGGAAGAAATCATCAGGATCGTTTCCTACATCCTTTGTTACTCGACTACGTCTCCGTTTTGCCATGATGTTGTTGCCGTCTTGATGAGGATTCCGATATCTCTCTCCTTGCCTACAACCGTTATGTGTTGGTTTCTTTCGTATGCTTTATGATGGAGTAAAGCATTGCTTTTATAGGCGGAGAGAGGGCCGAAATCCGAATGACTTAGTGTTTAGCTTTAATCTCGGCCGTCCATCAAAGCCGAGTTTTAATCGGATTAAAACTTCTTTTAAATAACCAATAAATAATAAATAGCATATTTCCTAGGGAAAACGAATTTCCTATAAGACCACTATTACGGGGAAGGAAATTAATCGGGCTCAATAAAAGCCACGACATAATTATTCTTACATTCTCCCACTTGGTCGATAGGAACATTTCATCAGTGTTTTCCTTTCAAAGGAACATAAGGCGCGCATTATATGCTAAACAATTTCTTTTGTTGGTTAGCGTAAGTGTCATCATTAATCTAGCTGTCAATGGGAGTCATAGCGGTTACACATCATTCTGCAACATGCTCCCTTCTATGTACCACAACACTGACAACCGTCTTAACTAGACCATAAGCGAAGATTACATAAACGGTCCCGTTATGTCTTTGCAAGAGACAATTTCTGTTTTAATAATTCCATTCGTAAGGTGTGTACACAATGGAAAACAGAAAACAATAATGATGTAGAAAAGTGACATTAAGAGCTCAACAAATGTCAAACGTAAGTACAAAATAATTGGCAGAACACGATGATTGGGAGCTATCCTCAAGACCTATGCTTTCAGTGTCTCTCTGTTATGTCTTGGTGGTAGTCCTTTCGTAAATATGTCTGCAACCATAAGATTTGTCAATATATGTTCAATGACAAACAAATTTCTTCTAACATCTTGCTTCGGTAATAGATATTTAAGGTCCATGTGTTTTGGTCCCTTAGATATCATGTCATGCTTAGAGGATCCATGTCCCCTAGACTCTAACAGCCTTCTTAACATGCGACATACCTCATAACATGCGACATACTCTTCTTTCATGGTGGATGAGTAATTCAACTATGACTTCGGCTTTTCCGTGATACGGCACCTCCGTTTAGAAGATACACGTAGCCAAGAGTACAAAGTCCGGTGTCAGTTTATCCTCCAAAATCCGAGTTTGAATAACCAGTCACCTGTGGGTGTCCTGATTTTCAATATGTGAGCATGTAATTCATGTTCCTTTAAGTATCTCGGTACTTTCTTAGCAGCTTTCCAATGAGACATTCTTGGTTTGCTTTGAAATGTACCTATCATGCCAGCAACATGACTAATGTCAGGTCTTGTACAAACCTGTACATACTGTAAACTCTCTACAAGAGAAGCATAAGGATATTTTTCCATATCTTTACGTTCCAACTCATTCTGCGGAATAATATTAGAACAATAATGGAAGAACATGTCATCATGCCAAATCTTTCCAAAACTTTATCAATATAGGCTTTTGAGACAATCCTAAATATTAAATGCCCTGTCACGGAATATTTCTATCCCTAACACATAGGAAGCCCCACTTAAGTCTTACATTTCAAAGTTCTTGAAGAGATCGGCCTTGGTTTCATGTAATACACCAAGATCACTGTTGGCCAATGATAGATCACCAATATACAGAATCAAAAATATGAACATACTCCCACTGATATTGAGGTATATGCAAAGGTCGATTGTGTTCTCATTGAAACCGAAAACAGTAATGGTTTCATGTAACTTTAAGTAACGTTACCTCGAAGCTTGTTTCAGTCCATATATTGATTTCTTAAGCTTGCAGACCATGTCTTCATGACCGTCAACATGAAATCTTTAGCCGACGCATATAGACTTTTTCTTTCAAGTCTCCATTCGAAAATTTGTTTTCATATCCATCTGGTGTAACTCGAGATCATAATGAGCTCCTAGTGCCATGATAATTCAAAAAAAAGGTCTTTCCTGGACATAATGGAAAATGTCTCTTAGCAATCAATGCCTTCTTTCTGATTGAAGCTTCTGGCAACAAGTCAGGCTTTATATCATTCAATATTACCGTTACAGTCACGCTTAGTCTTGAAGACCCATTTACAGCCAACTGGTTTGTGTCCTGAAGGTAATTGAACGACTTCCCATACTTGATTTTCATCCACAGATTTCAATTCATTTTTCATGGCATCAATCCACTTACTAGAATTAACTTCCTTAATGGCTAGTGAATACGAAACCGGATCTTTACTTGTCCCTTGTTCATATTCTACTTGATAAAGCATTTAATCATCAGGAATAGCAGATCTCCTTTGTCTTTGAGATCTTCTTAATGCTGGTTCCTGTGATGCTTCATTACTATTTTCATTGGCGATGATCTCATCATGGAGTTGTTGATCATTTATTGGATTTTCTTCATTGTTCAACGGTTCAACAATGGAGAGATATTCCCAATACTTTTCGGAGTAGGGTTAAAAGGGACGGGTACCCTTATTTCCTTTATGATCACATCACAAATTTTATCACTCCCACTGATTTCGCCATTCTCATAGAGTATAGCATTACCGGTTTCAACAATTCTCGTAATATGGTTAGGACAATAAAACCTATATCCTTTGAATTTTTCTGGGTAACCTTGAAGTAACCACTAACGTTTCTAAATCCAATTTCTTTACTTGTGGATTCTAAATTCTAGCCCCAGCTGGACATCCCCGTATTTGGAGATGCTTCAAATGAGGTTTCCACCCTTTCCACCGTTCAAAAGGTGTCTTTGGAACTGCCTTACTGGGAACCTTATTTGCAATATAATCAGCTGCGCGTAAAGCATCCATCCACATTGATATAGGCAAGTCACTATGACTTATTATAGATCTAACCATTTTCATATACGTACGATTCTGCCTTTCTGCTACACCATTCCACCATGGAGATCCAGGCGTTGTGTATTGAGCAATAATTCCAACTTTTGGAGAATTTTTGCAAAAGGTCCATGATGTTGTCCTGTTTCGTCATACATTCCATAAAATTCACTACCTTTATCCAACCTTATGATTTTCACCTTTCTATCTTGTTGCCTCTAGACTTCAGTTATGAACATTTGTAAAGTGTCCACAGATTAAGATTTGTCATGCAACAAGTATAGATAACAATAATGTGAATAATCATCGATAAAGTGATGAAATACTTTCCTCCTCCAAAGGTGATATCATCAAAAGGTCCACAAATATCTATATCTATTATTTTAATAATTTGGGTACTTCTTGTGGATGAATTGAGATACAAAATATTTAATGAGGCTAGTTTAAACAACACTTACATAAAAGTGGAGTATAGACAAGAAAATAAGGTGCTCCTGTGGGTAGTCACCAGAAATTCTTCTCATAATGTCATGATACTCGCACATAACTGAGTGATATTTTTGTAAAGAAGACGAACAAGGTATCTGTGGATATCCTTGACCTTCGTAATATACACTCAATATATCCTTTTGTTGTGAAGGTAAGATAATTTTCAACAAAGAGAGCATCAAGATAAATTTTATAATCATCAATCAAAATCCCAGAATCCATGTTATTATCTAGAGTTTTGAACAAATTAAGAGGGCCCCTTTGCCAATCATTTGAACTTATGTGGCTACACTTAAAAGCTAACAACTTAATACAGCATAAAAGTTGCTTATACCAACTAACTAAGGTCAATTCCCAATGTAATCCTTAATTTGACATATCCCATAATTTGAACCATTTGTCAATTTAACTGAATATCAATAAAATTTTCAATCATCTCACATAATGTGATAAAACATCCATGCATCATCATGTTAGGCTGCTGTGGCAATACCCAACATTTGACACCATTGACATTCAAGTATCGGCAATCATATAGAGGTCAACTAAACATTATGTTGACATAAACATGGCAATGTAATACTTAAAGATGGTTCAAGTATACGTGTTTATTGTCTCACTAAACTTACAAAATAAATATGTCACGATCTAATCACTAAACATAATGTGAATAGTCTTTATATGTCAAGAATTTGAGCTGCTGTGGCAATACTCTAAACTTGACACAACCATAAGACATATTTATAATCATTACACTAATTCAATAATTTAAAGGCCAAAACTTTATGATATGTCTTAAACTTTTATATGAACCAAATATCAACAAACATATGTAATTTGCACTTTAATGATATTCAGTCACTTTATGAATATGTTACTTTGTTGCTTCGGGTGTCATAACTTAATCATTAACAATAAATGATTTAACACATAATATGTTACAACTAATATTCAAAAGAATTAATAGACCTTCAAAGTTATCACAAAAGTATGTACACACTAAGTACACAAATAGAAAGTAAAAGCAGGAATGAACTGCTATTATAAAAAGAACCAATATCATTAGTCACATATTGTCTATCACTTAATGTACTAAATGATCATTTATATAAGGACAGACCAATATATTAATTAATTAGCTTTATGTGACTAATTTCTTTATGTGTCACTATTTTTCACCCACTAAATATGATAAAACATTATATTATATGACACGAGATGCTTGATTAATATAATCTTTATAACAAAAATTATGTAAAGAGGGACCACCATCTTGATTCATTCTATTATGTCCTCTAAAAAAAAAGATAAATCATCACGTCACATGAAATATTCGGTCCAACACAGAAGGCAATTGATATCGGCTCAGCAAAAGAAGATCCCTTTAAACTTCAAATTAACTGTATTGGTTTAATGTTAAGGTAATTGGGCCGAAAATAAATAAAGGCTGACAATCACTTAACTTGGGTCCAACATAATAACCCTAAATACATATTGCTTTTAATAATTTGTTGCTTTCAATTACATAAAGCTGCCGCCGCCGTTGAATTTTTTTTTTTTTTTTTTTTTTTTTTTTTTTTTATTATTTAAATTTTTATTCGTACAGGGTAAACTTAAATTTCATAAACCCTAACATTAATTGCCGCAGCCGATCCTTATGTTCTTTCACAGTACAACAATGGAAGTCAAATTAATGTTCAGGTAAAAACCAAACAAAATAAAAGTTTTAATTGAACAGCCTACCGGAGAAAGAAATAAAATTGCCGGTGGTCGGAACCAACTTACAATTTAACCATATAAACAATCTTGCTTGGAATGAAGACATAAAGGTATTCCAAAATAAAGGTACAGCCATGCAAACACCTGATTTAATTCTCATATGCAGACGGTGCAAAATTTAATTTCTTTTTACAGCCATGCAATTTGATAATGGGTTCAATAGCTCGGGGTTCAATAGCTCGGGGATTAAAGAAACTAGTCACAATTTCTGGTGCCTAAAAGGCATGCGTATAACCTCTGTGGTTAACACGGTAACAATTTGATAATTCATGAATAACAACAATAATTTCATTGATCGAATAACATGAATAATAGGTTGTCTCCGATACCACATGTAAATTAAACGGTAAATTCAGAGTACCTTAATAGCGGAAGAAATCATCAGGATCGTTTCCTACATCCTTTGTTACTCGACTACGTCTCCGTTTTGCCATGATGTTGTTGCCGTCTTGATGAGGATTCCGATATCTCTCTCCTTGCCTACAACCGTTATGTGTTGGTTTCTTTCGTATGCTTTATGATGGAGTAAAGCATTGCTTTTATAGACGGAGAGAGGGCCGAAATCCGAATGACTTAGTGTTTAGCTTTAATCTCGGCCGTCCATCAAAACCGAGTTTTAATCAGATTAAAACTTCTTTTAAATAACCAATAAATAATAAATAGCATATTTCCTAGGGAAAACGAATTTCCTATAAGACCACTATTACGGGGAAGGAAATTAATCGGGCTCAATAAAAGCCACGACATAATTATTCTTACAGAAAGTTGGTCCCTTCTATCTTTTTAGAACACACCATTGCAAGACATGTCACCAATCGGGTGGTGCACTTTCCGAAAAGTTGATTGCTCCAATATATCTCTCCCTCAACTTTTTGGGAGTCGTGTTTGTGTCTGTGTCTCAATTGATGATTACAAAATAATCCGCTTTACAAGTACAGGTGATACAACTACGACATGTATGGAAGTTTACAGTCTCAGAAACGATTCATGGAGAAAATTCAATGGGAAATTTCCTAATTGAAGCGACTTCCCCCCTATAAGAGGTGGAGTTTGTGTTAACGGTGCTATGCATTGGCGAATTTATAATTCAACCAACGACTCATCTACGTTTATTGCTGCATTTGATTTTGCGACAGAAACCTATAAATCATTACCTTTACCTTTAGAGGCCAGAGCACGTGGATTAAAACCATACGAAATTCAGGACTTCGGGGGTCGTTTATGCATAACTTTTTTTAAACTTGCATCATATGATCATGATCATGATAATGTTAATGCATATGCATATGTTGTTTGGGTGATGGAAAAGTATGGAGTTGAAACATCTTGGACTAAATTATTCAATGTTAACAGCTTACCAGAGTATTATCGTCTACGGTTCTCGTATTATCCAAACAGGGAAAGGCGACTGATTTGCAAATATGAATGGCTAACCTGGTGGGATCCTCAAGACAATTCCTTCGAGAGAATTGAATTTCCATGGTCAATAGATCACAAACCCATGTTCTATGAGGCGTACATATATGTAAGGAACCTCGTTAGACTTGACCAGAGTTGTATTAATTAGCTAGTGATCGAATCCTTTCGTTCCGTTTAATTTGTTACATAATCGATATCTTTGTTAGCATTCATACAACCAAACAAGAATCGAAAAGGAGAAGATGAATGCTGGAAGCTTGTGATATTACAATGAAAAGCATACCTAGTAGAATACAAGAGAGAGGCTTATATAGCCAGGCACAAAGCAAAACTAAAAGGAAAAAGACTAAAAAAGCCCTCAAGGCTAAAATACTAATAGCTAATATAAATATATATGCTAACACCCCCCCTCAAACTCACGATGGTACAGCAAGAAGCATCGAGAGTTTGTCAACGAAAAATCTATGACGCTCGACGGTGTGAGACTTCGTGAAGAAGTCGGCCAAGCGCAAGGATGGCGGAGTAAAACAAGAGAGAAATGGTGCCGTGATCCAAATAATGCCGAGTGAAATGACAGTCAATCTCAATGTGTTTGGTGCGCTCATGAAACACCGTATTGTGAGCAATCTGAATGGCACTCTTATTATCACAATACATAGGAGTGGGGTCAGAAAGAGTAACTCCCATGTCACCAGTAACCAACGCAACCATATAATCTCAGCCGTAGTGGAAGCCATAGCACGATACTCTGCCTCGGTGGAAGAACGGGAAACTACATCTTGTTTCTTGCTTTTCCACGAAATAAGAGAATCACCAAGAAAAATACAAAACCCGGTCGTGGACTTCCGAAAAGTCGGATCACCGGCCCAATCGCATCGAAAAAGCACGAAGCTCCAAGGAAGAAGTGGATGGAAACAAAAGACTCTGGTAAAGAGATCCCCATAGGTAACGCAAAATACGCACAACAGCAGCCCAATGTACAGTAGTAGGTGCTGAAATAAACTGACTAACAATGTGAACAGCATAGGCAATATCAGGGCGAGTGATGGTCAAATAAACAAGACTGCCAACAATGGACCTATACAAAGTGGGATCTGGTAGAGGAGTGCCATCATCTGGAGTATACTTTGTGTTCAGCTCGAGAGGAGTGTCAGAGGTGCGAGTGTCAGTGAGCCGTGCACGGTGAATAATATCATCAGCATACTTGGACTGAGAGAGGAGGTAACCTCGTGATGATGAGGCAACTTCAATTCCCAAAAAATATCGTAAAGGGCCCAAATCTTTCATCTCAAAGCAACGGGACAAAGTTACTTTCAAATCCACAATACCATCAAAATCATCACCCGTAATAATCATATCATCAACATATAACAAAAGGAGAACACGACCAGCAGAAGTCGATCGAACAAATAAAGCAGAGTCATAAGGGCTAGAGACAAATCCAAGGGAGATCACAACCCGAGAAAATCTATCATACCAAGCCCGAGGGGCTTGTTTAAGGCCATAAAGCGCCTTCTTAAGGCGACAAACCTGTCCTGGAGCATGAGAAACACCTGGTGGGGGAACCAAATACACTTCTTCCTTCAAGTCGCCATTCAAAAAGGCATTTTTAACATCCATCTGAGATATATGCCACTGACGAACAGATGCAACAGCAACGAGGACACGGACTGAAGTCATCTTGGCAACAGGAGCAAAAGTCTCCTCAAAATCTAAACCATACTTGAGCAAACCCCTTAGCAACTAAGCGGGCCTTGTATCGCTCAATAGAACCATCGGATTTCGTCTTAACTTTGTACACCCATCTAGAACCAATAGTCTTTTTACCTGTAGGAAGATAAACAAGGTCCCAAGTACCAGTCTTGTCTAAGGCAGACAGTTCCTCAGCCATAGCATTTTGCCAATCACGGGAACGAACACCTCCTTATAAGAGGAAGGCTCGAGAGATAGGATCAATGGAAACAAGAAAGGAAGCAAAAGACTTAGAATAACAAGAATAGGCAAAATCGGGTAAGCGAGTAGACTTACGTATGCGTACCTTGGATAGCGGGGCTCGCGCAAGATCCGTCGTCACAAGCGGTGATTGGGTAGCCGTATCGGGGTCGAGAATCATCAATAATAGGTGCGTAGGAGGTGAAGAGTCGACGAGAAAGGATCAATGTGAATAAGATCAAGATTTAGTCAAGTTGTGGGTGCTGGCGGGAATGGTAAAGAAAGGGATATGCTCAAGGAAGGAGACATGGCGAGACACGTATAGTTTTCGAGAGGAGGGATCATAACAACGATAACCTTTTTGACCTATACCATACCCAAGGAAAACACATATAGCAACACGAGAAGAAAGTTTGGACAGTTCTACATGTGGACGAAGAACAAAGCAAGTGGAACCGAAGACTCTTAAGAGAGAATAATTAGGTGTTTGACCAAATAATTGTTCATAAGGAGAAAGGCCAGAGTTATGAGCAGTCGGGATACGATTAATAATGTAAGCGGATGTGAGGACAGCTTCTCCCCAAAACTCATTTGGAACACGCGGATAGCAACATAGACTCAGCAGTTTCAACAATATGTCGGTGTTTTCTCTTAGCAACACCATTCTGCTGAGGGGTATCAGTGCATGAAGACTGATGCACAGTACCTTCAGAAAGAAAAAGATCAGAAAGGGTTCCACTAGTGTATTCCCCACCCAAATCAGAACGGAAACACTTAACAACAGTGGAATGTTGGGTTTTAACATAGGCTTGAAAATCAGTATAAATCTTAGTGAACTCAGAACGATGTTTCATCAAAAACACCCAAACATAACGAGTATAGTCATCAATAAAGGACACATAATATCTAGACCCCCCCTTTGGTAGGAATAGGAGCGGGTCCCCAAAAATCAGAGTGGACTAAATCAAAAGGCGCACAAGATTTTGATGAACTATTATGAAAAGGCAAAGCAGAAAATTTCCCAAGTTTACATCCACTACAATCAGAAATATCATGAGATTTCAAATCACCCAAAACACCAGTGTTACACAAAAATTTCAAACGAGAGTGTGAAACATGACCAAGTCTAGAATGCCATAAAAATACTTAGAGGATGAACTGGTTAAATGAAAAGAAGATAAATCAACAGAGGTGGCAGCTACATAGCCAGGAGCACGCAGCTCATCCAAAACATATAGACCCCCCCTGTTTACAGCCTGTCCCAATCAGCCTCTTGGAATCGGGATCCTGCACAGAACAAGAAGTGGAAGAAAAATGAACAGAATATCCAGAATCACATAATTGACCAATAGATGCAAGACTGAGAGTAAGTTTAGGGATACAATAGACATTTGAGAGAGACACGTGGGGAGTGTGAATAGTGCCAATGCCATCTAATGGCAAATGTGAGCCATCAGCAGTAACAATAGTAGGGGAACATGAGTCAGAAGACAAAGATGTAAACTTAGATGAATCAGGAGACATATGAAAAGAAGCCCCAGAGTCTAAAACCCATAGGGATGACGGTTTACCTGAGGGATTTGATGAAGGCAAACCTGTTGGAGAACGAGTAGTCATGGCAAAATGCCGAGGAGGCGGGACCTGTCGACCCGAGGACGGAGACCGAGTAGCAATGAATCTCTCGAAAGCGTGCTCGCAAGGGCATCCATAGAAGGATTCGAGAAGAAGCCACATCCAAATCACCCGTAGGTGCGGCCGCGGCCATATAAGATGACCCACTACGGGTCCGTCCCCGTCCGGTACCCCGTGTGCGTGGTCGTCCACCACGGTTCTCGTTGCCGAGACTTATCACCAGACGTCGAATTCTTCAAGGCTAATACAGGGCACTGACTTTTCCAATGTTCAGGCTTCTTACAATAAAGACACTCATCCTTTTTAGCAGGATTTGTCCGAAACTGTTGAGATGGTGCTGCTAAAACGGATGCAGAAGGGCGGTTGGTACCTTTTCAGTTTGTGTTTTCAGACGAGTTTCTTCAGCTAACAACTCGTGAACCACTGAATCGACAGAGGGCAAGGGATTACGATGCATAATCGAAGCACGACAGTGCTCATATTCTGGACGAAGCGAGTGTAAGAGCTGAACAAGACGCGATTCCTCCCGATGAACAATATAAGGTTCAAAGGCCTTCAATTCAGCAGACTCTGTCATAGCCAACTGATCCCAAAGAGCAGTGATTTCAGCATAAAATTCCTGAATGTTGCGATCATTCCGTGACAAAGCACGGATTTCCCCTTCTAACTAAAAACGAACGAGATATATTGGTGCGCATAAACAAGGTCTTCCCAAGTAGTCCCAAACTTCCTTAGCGAGTTTCATACTTAGCCAATTGCACACCAATCTTAACATCGACGAATTATTAATCCAAGTAATAATTTTTGAATTGGCACAATCCCACTTATCAAGCAAATCATCATAATTATCAGTACCTGTTGTGGGAGCTTTAGCAACCCCAGAAACATATTTCCACATTTCTTTACCCCGAAGAAAATTTTTCATCACATAGCTCCAATATGAGTAATTTTTACCATCCAAACGAACACCAATTGACTGCAACGAGTCATCACTAGGGGCCATTGGTGAACCGAAAAAGACCCAAAAAAAAAGGCACAAGTCGAACCTCAAGCAAATCGGACAATACTACACGATGGCCGGAACCCCAAACAAATCGATGCAAAATCGGAACCCCAAACAAAACGAAACAAAATCGAGACAAAAATCGATGCAAAACTGAATCAAAAACTCACCAAAGCGACGCGGCAAAAAAAACTGAATCAAAAACTGAATCCGCGACAGTTGGGCTTTAGATGATTATAGGCTCTGATACCATGTTAGCATTCATACAACCAAACAAGAATCGAAAAGGAGAAGATGAATGCTGGAAGCTTGTGATATTACAATGAAAAGCATACCTAGTAGAATACAAGAGAGAGGCTTATATAGTCAGGCACAAAGCAAAACTAAAAGGAAAAAGACTAAAAAAGCCCTTAAGGCTAAAATACTAATAGCTAATATAAATATATATGCTAACAATCTTTCGGGCTACAATACAAGGCCATGATGTTATTGCAGTTGAGAATTCAATTTTCGATCACCATTTGTTATTATGATACTGTTTTATCACATTTATGTTGATTAATTCTTTATTTTTATTTTATTTATTTGGATGTTATGGCAGAAATTGTATATTATGCAGTATTTTACTTCTTCTTATTGTTTAAAACGTGGTTTGATGATACGTACTTCTCTGCAAGCTATTTTTTATCATTGCAGCACCTATGACAAGGATAAGAAATTTAAAATTATCAACTTCATTTGAAAAGGCTTAGTTCGCAGTGTGCCTATGTGCAGGTGAAACTTTGTTAGAAATTTAAATAATGATACGGTTCTTATCTATTTGTGTTCCTAGAAGGATTCTCGAAAATTTACTGCAATGAATTTGAAATCTGAATTCTCCTTCTAATCCGGGAGTGGGGTTGTTTGTCTGGTGAACCGTAATTTTATTAAAAAATTTAAACTTATTGTTCGTGCTTATCTTTCTTTTCTTTTTTTCCTTTTTTAACGCATACGAAAGAACACACGTGCACACACTTTGTCCCCACTGAGACTCAAACCCGGAACCTCCGGGTTAATAACCACAGCTTTCACCGCTGGGCCGGTGCCATGTTGGATTTTTGGATTTATCTGTAGTGTTTTTCGGATTTCTTAGTCTTATTTATGTTTGTTGTCTCATGTCTTTTGTTATGCCTAGTGCTGTTAACGAGCCGAGCTGAGTCGAGTAGTTGAAGTTCAAGTTCGAGCTCATTGTAATCGAGCTCGCTCGTTAACACAAACGAACCTAAAGAGCCGTTCGAGCTAGGCTCGATAAGTATAAAAAATGTTCGAGCTCGAGATCAAGCTCGCGAACAAGCTTGAGCTCGGCTCGTTCAATAGTATTTTTTTTTAGCTCGGTTCGTTCAACTACAAACTCAATGTGTAAATTGTTAATGTGTATATATGATTTATATATTTTATATATATTACCTAAGTTGGCAAACACTAACGAGCGTTCATGAGCAGGGTGTTCGCTCGTTTAGTAAACGAGCAGGAGAAACTGACCGAGCTCGGCTCGATACCATTAACGAACGATCTTGAATGAGCTTAAACGAGCCGAGTTCGAGTTTTGTTCACGTACGCTCGGTTCGTTTAACAGCCCTAAAGTTATGCCGTTCAACATTTTAGGTTGTTCAGACGGATGGGGCTTAATGTGTTCCTCCTCGGTCTTTTCTATTGGGATGATCCTTTGGTGAAGAATCATGTCTTTGGATTGTGAATCATTTTTTATTTTGGTTTAGTTTTCTTTCTTGATAATTTTGTCTTCATCAGGAAGTTCAATCCAATCTGCTTTCAGTACTTTCTAGTTACTATATATTGCAATGGTGTGTTCTATAAAGATAGAAGGACCAATTTTCCCGTCTATTCTTAGTTTTCAATTTGTGTTCATCTTCTTCGATTGAACTTTTATGATTCTTCTCGTTTCTTTAGTTTACTTAGAATTTGGGGATAATTAGGTATTTCATTGAATGAGATAATTGTTCCTTGTTACATCAATATATCACCATTAGACTAACTAACTTGATCTTATGTTATCCATCACAGTACACTTGGCATAATCATAGAACACCACATAACATAATATCTAATAACAAGTCTAATCTCTAACATCCCCCCTCAAACTAAATGGGGAATGATCCACATTGAGTTTGAACCTTGAAGTGCTGAATTGTGTCCCTGCAACTGGATTTGTCATACAGTCTGCCAACTGATCACTGGAGGAAACATGGGAGACTTAGAGATGTCCTGCAAGCACATGATGTCGAACGAAGTGAACATCGATCTCTATATGTTTTGTTTGATCATGAAAGACTGGATTCTGTGCCAGTGACTCAGCTCCAATGTTGTCACTGTAAAGCTGTGGTCTATTGGGTAGGCATACATGCATTTCCCTTAACAGAGATTGCAACCAAAGAACTTCAGCAGCTAGATGTGCAAGAGCCCTGTACTCGGATTCTGTGCTTGAACGTGAAACCACCTGCCGCTTCTTAGAGGACCAAGACACTAGAGAATGTCCCAAGTAAACACAGTAGCCAGACATTGACTTCCTGTCAAAAGGATTGCACCCCCAATCCGCATCAGAAAAACCTCGGATCTGTAGATTACCAGAAGCCTTAAACACCAACCCAAGGTGCACAGTCCCTTTAATATATCCGAGTACCCTTTTTAAAGCTTTCCAGTGTTCTGAAGTAGGTGAATGCATGAACTGTGACAGTGTGTTTACAGAGAAGGACAAGTCAGGCCTAGTAAATGTTAGGTATTGGAGTGCCCCAATGGCACTTCTATATGGTGTTGGATTCTGTAATGGTTCACCTTCATCAGGCCTTAGTATTTTGCCAGAAAGCATGGGAGTAGGGCATGGTTTAAGATTTCCCAGATTCATTCTATCCAGCAGCTGCAAGGCATATTGCTTTTGGGAAAGTGTGAGTGTATCACTGGTTCTGTGGACCTCCATACCCAAAAAATGTGACAATGGCCCTGATGACGGTAAAATTATACCCGTAAAAGTCATCAACGTTGTCCTTAAATCGAGCTTAATAATATATATTTCATATTAGATCACATATTTATATTGATTATTTAATGTTATGTGATTTATAATATATAATTTGGTATTTATCTGTTTTTATTATTTAAATATGATTTATTGTGCGATAAATATTGATTTTATAGATTGCGATGAATCCGAGGATATCTACCAATGGAGGAAGTAAATCTCAAGAGAAATCAAGGCAGAATCGGATTGCATTAAAGATAAATACCGAAGCAGCACGAAAAGTGGAGTAAGGAACAAGAAAAGCCAGCGAGCCAATCCAAAAGCAGTGAGCTCGCTGGCAACGAGCTGGGGGTTCGCTGGGGGCGAGATCAGTGAAATCTCAAGGATCGGCTGGGAGTTATCTCTACGCGTTTTAGGGTTTTCAAACATATCTTTAAGTCGGCCTAAGTCTCTATATAAAGGAGCAGCCACGAATTTTATTAGACACACTTTAGAAAAATACAATTCCACAATATTAGTTCTATTTTCAATACAAGTTTTCTTTATTTTATGTTCTTTCATTACGGAGTCGTTAGAATCGCCGGTTAGAGATCGTATCGAGGAGTGGGGATCACGCTCGTCTTCGAGGGTAATGTCTACTCAATTATGCAATCTTTATTCATAGATCTAATTTATTTCGTGATGGAGTAGTCGTTTTGTGTATTGATTTCGTGATGTAGTTAATTAACGAACCCATGTTTATGTAGATCTAAGACGTAAAAGACGTTTCACGAGCAAATATGGTTCAGATCTAAGCTTGCTGGCTGTGAGCCTATGTCTCGCTGGTAGCGAGATCTGTGATGTTCTTGATTTGTCTGTGAACGGCTTCGACTACGTCAGGTTCTCTGCTTTGTAATTAAAACGAGTAATTAAACTTGATCAACTTAATTATTTGTCATCGTAATTTAACATGAGACTCAAAAAGTGATTGTTACTTAGGACAGAGATTGAATCGGTGTCTAAGAAGTACGCCTAACCATAGGAATGTTTCTTAGATGAGGTTACGGTTTATACCGGCATCCCTAGCTTTGTAATTGTGTCAAAAGTTATATGAGATGGAGGCCTACGAAGCGAAGTCACGTAACGGAGACACGATGATCTAGATGGCCTACCCGGAGCTAGATCTATTTTAGGGGATGACTCCCGTAGTCAGAATAATTAATCTTGAATGTCTTATTTTGTCTCGTCGTCAATCTACATAGCTTGGGGGAGTAATTACTACTAGCGTTATCAATACCATTTGTTAATCGTTTATAAAACCTATAAAAATAAGTGTCTTAGTGTCGTTGTGTCTTTTGTTGGTTTTGTGTTTCTATTGTGTCAATTTTAATTCTACGTTATTGTTGGTCGGAGACCGCCTTTAATTTGCTTTTAGTTTAATAAGTTATATTTCGTTTAAGCCGAGTCTCTGTGGGATTGACCTCGACTCTATCTAATTATACTACGATTGAACCTAGTTCTCTTGCTAGTGTTTTATTTAGGTATCGAGTATTTTTATTACTTGACCCGACATCAAGTTTTTGGCGCCGTTGCCGGGGACTCGTGTCATTAATCAAGTATAGCTTATTTTATTAAAAGTAGATTCGTGAATATTGTGAATAGTGTCTGTTTAATTTGTTTTTGTAGCATAGAATTAACCTGTTAGTGTCGTAAAACAAATCTGGGCAGTTTCCCAGAATCTGGTGAACTCGCTGGCAGCGAGCTCCCTGTTCGCTGGGAGCAAGCCCGCTTTTTCGGCGTTTTCGTTCCGTTTCGTTTTACATAGTTTCTGCTTTGTGTTTTCGTATTTTTCATAATTTTTAGAGTCTGTTTTAGTTTCGTTTTTATTATATAGTCTAGTTAAAGGCCTAGCCTTTAAAGTTTTTAATTGTTTTATTGTTTTTTGTTATTTTATAGTACGGTACTCGGAGATCGAAGGAACCGCTTGAGCCATATAATCCTGAAATAGAGAAATTTGCGAGGCGAAATAGGAAGTTAGCTAGAGAACTGGCTAAACAAGGAGCAGAGGATCCAAATCTTGAGGAAAGCGAGCACGAATTGGAAGAAGGACATACAACCGATCATTCTGAGCATTCTGAATCTGAGGCAGAAATGGAAGGCGTTCTTAACAATCCAAACCAGGTACTTAATCCTGAACAAGTTATTAACAATGCCAATAATGCTAATAATGCAAATAATCTTAATGCTAATAATGGAATCCAATCCTTAGTTCAAGGAGCGAGGCGCACTTTTCAAAGTTATGCAACGCCTACTATTGAGCAATTCATTCCCGCTATCGTAGCACCGCAAGACCCTGCGGAAGTCTATCACCCTAGGCCTAATGTAATTCAAATGGTGACCAACTATTCCACTTTTCATAGAATCCAAAACGAGGATCCTGGTGTTCAAGTGACGAATTTCTTGGAAATCGTTAGCACTGTGAAGCCAGAATTAATCCCGGAGGGTAACATTCGTCTTAAGCTTTTTCCTTTCACTTTGAAAGATAAAGCTAAGCAATGGCTTCTCTCTTTAGAGGCTGGATCTATCACTACTTGGGAACAATTGTTGCAAAAATTCATGAATAAGTATTTTCCTTTAGGAAAAACCTTTAAGTTACGCCAAGACATCTTAGGATTTAAGCAACAACCTGGGGAGAGTTTTGATCAAGCTTGGGAGCGTTTTAAGGAAGCTATGAGAAAGTGTCCTCATCATGATATCTCTCTTTGGCTTTTAATGCAAACTTTTTACCATGGATTGAGAGAGACTAAGAAAATTAGAGTAGACGCCTCTAGCAACGAAGCGTTTGTTCTTTTATCTCCCGAGGAGGCACAAGGAAAGAGCAAATAGCGATGAATAGTCAATGGGGAGGCAATGACATAGCTACTGTGAAGATGGCCGGCCGCTGACATATTTGAGGATAGTGCATCTACCAAAATCTTAGAACAACTGTCTGTTATCAACAATAGGGTAGATGGAATGCAAGAGAGGATGGCAAGAGTAGAGAATGGGACTGGAATCGAAGTGATTCATCAAAGTGAGAATGCTGGTACTGAAGAAGCCAATTATATTGGGAGCAAGGAAATCAATGGGGAGGATATAAGCCTAATCATAACCATCCTGGATTCCGATATAGTGACCCTAATGGAGGATGGGCCTAAACCGCCTACTACTTATGTACCCCAGCAAACTAAAACTTTTGGTTGGGAAGCTGCGATAGGAAAAATGAGCAATGTCGTTACTGACAATATAGGACAACTTTCAAAATCTATGGCTGAGTTAGCCACTAACTTTAGCCAATATTGTCAAAAGAACGATGCCAAGGTGACCAATCAAGAAGCCATAGTCCAGAATCTCACTCACCAAATAGGACAATTAGCTGAGCAAGTCTCAACTAGACCTCCTGGAGGATTGCCAAGCAATACTGATAAAAATCCAAAGGATTTGAATGCGATCATGACTAGAAGTGGGAAAGAAGTAACTCCACCATCTTTAAAAGAGAAAGAGAAAGCCGTAGAGAGTAAGGATGGTTAGCCAAGCAAGGAAGCAAATGCCTCTGGAACCTTACCTGAGCAAGAAACCTATAAGGAACCTGCTGGCCCTAGAGTTGAGCTTTATAATAATAAGTATCCTATTTTCACTGATGTCGATCCTTCAACCTTACATTATCCTCCACGCAAATCTAAGCCTAAGGTTGATGATAAGAGGTATAAGAAGTTCATAGATATCTTTAGAAAGTTGCAAATCAATATACCTTTAGTTGAAGCACTTGTTGAGATGTCTGAGTACACCAAGTTCTTAAAAGAAGCTGTCTCTACTAAGAGGAAACTCCTAGATTTAGAGACCATTTGCCTAAATGAGGAGTGCTCAGCCATTCTTCAACATAAGTTACCCGCTAAGTGCAAGGATCCGGGAAGTTTTCTCATTCCCTGCACCATAGGTAACGTATCTTTGAACAAAGCATTGTGTGATCTAGGAGCGAGCATAAATCTGATGCCTCTATCCATTTTTCAAAAGCTAGGTATGAAAGACCTTAAAAAGACTTCAATTACTTTGCAATTAGCTGATCGTTCGGTTAAGGAACCTTGTGGAGTGGTTGAGGATGTGCTAGTAAGAGTTGAGAAGTTTGTGTTTCCTGTCGACTTTGTTGTGCTAGATATGGAAGCTAACTACGAAGTGACCTTAATCTTAGGAAGACCTTTTATGGCCACTAGTAGGACGCTTATCGATGTTTACAAAGGAGAGTTAGTGTTAAGAGTTAATGGAGATGAAATAGCATTCAACGTGTTTGACACTATGAAGACACCTGATGATAGAGAGGATGCATGTTTCATGTTGGATTCTGTTGACAAGCTTGTCAATGACTTCCAACAATATGAGGATATTAAGGATTTCCTCGAGGCTACTCTAGAGTTAGAGGATGAAGTGAAATATGAGAAGAGCGAGGAAGAGAAAGTGATATGGCAAAGATGTAGTAGAGGAACCCCTGGCCATGTTGAGGAGATGAAGTCTACCGAGGTTGAGAAATTCTACCATAGACCGACGTGGCATAAGTTCTTTGAACTTAAGCTAACCGGACAAAAGTTAAAGACCTCGTTAGAAGAACCACCTACTAATCTGACATTAAAGCCTCTGCCTGCGCATTTAAAGTATGTATTCCTTCAAAATGAGACCTTGCCGCTTATTATTTCTTCTGCCTTAAGTGAAATACAAGAAGAAAAGCTGATGAGAGTGTTGAGAGAGTATCGCGGAGCATTTGGATGGACAATAGCTGACATTAAAGGCATTAGCCCTAGCGTTTGCATGCATAAAATCTCCGTCGATCCTGCAAAGAAAGCGGTTGCACAGCCCCAAAGAAGGTTGACTCCACAATTGAAGGACGTGGTTAGGGATGAAGTTATTAAGATGTTGGAAATGAGAATCATCTTTCCTATCTCTGATAGTGAATGGGTTAGCCCGATCCACGTAGTTCCTAAGAAGGGAGGTTTGACGGTGCAAGCTAATGAGTTAAACGAGTTAATTCCTATTAGACTCATTACTGGACATAGAGTGTGCATTGACTTTAGGAAGTTGATTGATGCTACTCGTAAAGATCACTTCCCTCTTCCCTTCATTGATCAAATGCTCGAGAGAGTGAGCGGACATGCGTTTTATTGCTTTCTTGACGGTTACTCGGGATATTATCAAATTCATATCGCACCCGAGGATCGCGAAAAGACCACTTTTACATGTCCATATAGAACCTTTGCTTATAATAGAATGCCCTTTGTTTTGTGCAACGCACCAGCAACGTTTCAAAGATGCATGATTTCTCTGTTTGCTGATATGGTTGAAGATTTCCTAGAGATCTTTATGGATGATTTCTCCGTATTTGGAGATGATTTCGATTCATGTCTCACGCATCTAGCACGAGTGTTGAAGAGATGCGAGGAGACGAAACGGTGCTTAACCGGGAGAAATGTCATCTTATGGTTACTGAAGGTATAGTACTTGGCCACCGTATTTCAAAGAACGGTATAGAGGTGGATAGAGCAAAAGTAGAGGTGATTGAAAAACTGCCTCCACCAACCAATCTTAAGACATTGCGAGGTTTTCTTGGCCACGCGGGATTCTATCATCGATTTGTGGAGGACTTTTCCTTAATCTCTAGACCTCTTACTGAGTTATTGGCCAAGGATGTGCCATTTGTGTTTAAATGAGTGCATGAAAGCTTTCAATGAGTTAAAAAGCATGCTTATTACTGCACCCGTTCTGATTGCGCCTGATTGGAATCTACCTTTTGAGTTGATGTGCGATGCAAGCGATACTGCTGTAGGTGCCGCCTTAGGACAAAGGAAAGACAATATCTTTAGGCCCATCTACTATGCTAGTCGAACTTTAAATGCTGCTCAAAGGAATTATGCAACTACTGAGAAAGAGCTTCTGGCTGTTATCTTTGCGTTTGTGCTTAGATCTTATCTAGTGGGATCTAAAGTCACTGTTTGGACTGACCATGCAGCTTTGAAGTACCTTTTAGCCAAACAAGATTCCAAGCCAAGGTTATTGAGATGGATTCTACTATTGCAAGAGTTTGATGTAGAAATCCGTAATAAGAAAGGATCTGAGAATCTGGTTGCGGATCATCTTTCCCGTTTACAAATAGAGGATAATGAGCCAATGACCGAGATTGGAGAAACATTTCCTGATGAAAAATTATTCTCTATCACGGCTATATATGGAAAGGATGATTGCGCTGCAGTATCTTCGCATGTTGAGGTTGTGAAGGAGAAGAAATTAACAACCATGGTTTAAAGACTTTGTGAATTATCTCTCCGCGAAATACTTGCCACCAAATCTCAACCCCCAAGAATGAAAGAAATTCTTCAAGGATCTTAGGCACTATTATTGGGAAGAGCCCTATCTGTTTAAGCTAGGATCCGACAATGTCTTTAGGAGATGTGTGCCGGAAGAGGAGTATTATGATATCTTTAGACATTGCCATGCTTATGTGGCCGGAGGACATTATGGAGGAGACAAGACTGCTACGAAAGTTCTCCAATGTGGTTTTTACTGGCCCACTTTGTTCAAAGATGCGCATCAATATGCTAGATCTTGTCATTCTTGCCAAATGACAGGAAATATCTCGAGAAGGAATGAAATGCCACTGAAGAATATCCTAGAGGTGGAACTCTTTGATCTTTGGGGTATTGATTTTGTGGGACCCTTTACTTCTTCTTTGTCCAACCGCTATATTTTAGTGGCGGTCGACTACGTGTCCAAATGGGTTGAGGCCATCGCTTCGCCTACTAACGATGCGAAGGTTGTACTGAAGTTCTTAAAGAAAAATATCTTTACGCGGTTTGGAGTACCTCGTGCCATTATTAGTGATAATGGAAGCCATTTCTGTAATAGGCCGTTTGAAAAGTTGATGATTAAGTACGGGGTTAGACACAAGTTAGCTACTGCTTATCACCCGCAAACAAGTGGACAAGTTGAGGTTACAAATCGAGAGATAAAGCACATTTTGGAGAAAACTGTGAATACGACTAGAAAGGATTGGTCGTTGAGATTAGATGATGCTTTATGGGCTTATAGGACTGCTTATAAGACTACTATTGGAATGTCCCCTTATAAAATTGTTTTTGGAAAAGCATGTCATCTACCGGTTGAACTTGAACACCGTGCCATGTGGGCTACGCGTATGTTGAATTTTGATGAGAGTTTAGCTGGAGAGAGAAGATTGTTGGAATTGACTCGCCTAGAGGAGTTTCGTCTGGAAGCTTATGAGAATGCAAAAATATTCAAGGAGCGCACAAAGAAATTTCATGATAAGAAAATATTGGACCGCACCTTTAAGGAAGGCGATCTAGTTCTTCTTTAAAATTCACGCTTGAGACTCTTTCCTGGCAAGTTAAAATCACGATGGTATGGCCCTTATCAAGTGAGTAAGGTTTTTCCTTTTAAGCTGTTGAGGTATTAAACCTTAAGGATCAATCCACTTTTGTGGTTAATGGAAACCGTGTGAAACATTACATTGGTCTTGGTCAAGGAACGTAGGAGGAAGTCTTCCCTCTTAACGATCCCACCTATACTTAAACCATCGTTGAACTAAGTCGAGCTGACGACTATAACCTTAGAACTATTTCTTAACAACTATCTTTTGCTTTTGTCTTTGTTTTTTTTGAATAAAGTAGCATGAGACTGTTACTGTTTTTTTTTCATCTCGCCATGTTCCGATTCTAAGTTCGGAATAAACAAGGTTTTTTCCTTGATAGCCGCCATGTGAGTTTTGTAGTTTTAACTCTTTGGTTTTCCTTGTCGTTGGTTGTATGAAATAAAGTGGCTTAATTTGTTTTTGGATATTCTATATCTAATTACTGCCACATTATTTTATAACTTCCATTGACATGTTATTAACGGTTTCGTGGAGTTTCTGTTTGGTTTGCTTAAACAGGGTTTTACTTTGCTTCTCCACGACTTGCTTGGATCACTCCTACATTCTGCATCTTACTTGAGAGCCGTTTCCAGAGCTAAGTCTTTTTCTTAAATTCTCCTTTTTCTTTGTCATTGAGGACAATGCCAAGTTTAAGTGGGGGGTAGGAGACTTAGCCATGATGTGTTACAATTGAACAATTAAATGAAACGGTGAAAAATGAAAAAATTGAATAAATGCCAAATTACTTATCTCGTACCCTTAGAATTGTGAGTTCATATACATAGAATTAGTAGGGAAGGAACCAAGTTGCATGAGCACGTGATCATTTTATACTTATGTGAAGTAAATTTAAGGATATTCATGCCGACTGTTGCAAGTAGTTATTTATTATTCGATTACTCAATCTTTGAATCGACGTTGACCGCACGAATTATAATAACTACAAGAATTATGTGTACATTGCGTAGATGATTGGTTATGCAAACTTAGTTTCGATATTTATCTGCTGATGTATTCTTATCTTCTGGCCATTAAAGCGGAGTAATAAGCTTGAGAATTATCTGTGTTTTAACAATGCGTTAAACACTGGGCTTGTAGTAACATTACCAAAGTAGCTCCGAGCTTGTGGTAATTTTCAGTGCTATTGACTAATCCGTGAGAGGGGGATTCTTGCAATGCATACTTTACCTTTAAAGCAAGTTTCTTTCTTGAGAGGTGTTAATGCTTGAAATTATGAAAATGCGAAGAATTTCAACTCTTTAAGAGGCTTTGAGTATTTTCTCGGCCTCCGAGTCCAAAAACATTTGGGATAACGCTCTTGCTTATTGCACCATGTCTTTACCCATTGCGAGGCTTAAGAAGTGGGAATGCTGATGTTGGTAGGTTAAGACTGCGAAGTTAGCGTAAACTTTAATCTTGCCACGAATATATAAAACTAGATGCACATGCACACATCACTTCGATTCATAGTGAGTAGTGAATAATGGATACCGTATGAGCATGAATGGTATGAGTTGACTCGAGTTTCTTGTGTAAGTATGATTTGACCATGGAAAATGTTGTCTTGGGGAATGACTTATTGATGCTTTGTTCGGGACGATCAAAGTCTAAGTGGGGGGTAGTTGATGACGGTCAAATTATACCCGTAAAAGTCATCAACGTTGTCCTTAAATCGAGCTTAATAATATATATTTTATATTAGATCACATGTTTATATTGATTATTTAATGTTATGTGATTTATAATATATAATTTGGTATTTATCTGTTTTTATTATTTAAATATGATTTATTGTGCGATAAATATTGATTTTATAGATTGCGATGAATCGGAGGATATCTACCAACGGAGGAAGTAAATCTCAAGAGAAATCAAGGCAGCATCGGATTGCATTAAAGATAAATACTGAAGCAGCACGAAAAGTGGAGTAAGGAACAAGAAAAGCCAGCGAGCCAATCAGGAAGCAGTGGGTTCGCTGGGGGCGAGATCAGTGAAATCTCGAGGATCGGCTGGGCGTTATCTCTACGCGTTTTAGGGTTTTCAAACATATCTTTAAGTCGGCCTAAGTCTCTATATAAAGGAGCAGCCACGAATTTTATTAGACACGCTTTAAAAAAATACAATTCCACAATATTGGTTCTATTTTCATTACAAGTTTTCTTTATTTTATGTTTTTTCATTACGGAGTCGTTAGAATCGCCGGTTAGAGATCGTATCGAGGAGTGGGGATCACGCTCATCTTCGAGGGTAATGTCTACTCAATTATGCAATCTTTATTCGTAGATCTAATTTATTTCGTGATGGAGTAGTCGTTTTGTGTATTGATTTCATGATGTAGTTAATTAACGAACCCATGTTTATGTAGATCTAAGACGTAAAAGACGTTTCACGAGCAAATCTGGTTCAGATCTGAGCTTGCTGGCAGCGAGCCTATGTCTCGCTGGTAGCGAGATCTGTGATGTTCTTGATTTGTCTGTGAACGGCTTCGACTACATCAGGTTCTCCGCTTTGTAATTAAAACGAGTAATTAAACTTGATCAACTTAATTATTTGTCATCGTAATTTAACATGAGACTCAAAAAGTGATTGTTACTTAGGACAGAGATTGAATCGGTGTCTAAGAAGTACACCTAACCATAGGAATGTTGCTTAGATGAGGTTATGGTTTATACCGGCATCCCTAGCTTTGTAATTGTGTCAGAAGTCATATGAGATGGAGGCCTACGAAGCGAAGTCACGTAACGGAGACACGATGATCTAGATGGCTTACCCGGAGCTAGATCTATTTTAGGGGATGACTCCCGTGGTCAGAATAATTATTCTTAAATGTCTTATTTTGTCTCGTCGTCAATCTACATAGCATGGGGGAGTAATTACTACTAGCGTTATCAATACCGCTTGTTAATCGTTTATAAAACCTATAAAAATAAGTGTCTTAGTGTCGTTGTGTCATTTGTTGGTTTTGTGTTTCTATTGTGTCAATTTTAATTCTACGTTATTGTTGGTCGGAGACCGCCTTTAATTTGCTTTTAGTTTAATAAGTTATATTTCGTTTAAGCCGAGTCTCTGTGGGATCGACCTCGACTCTATCTAACTATACTACGATTGAACCTAGTTCTCTTGCTAGTGTTTTTTCGAGTATTTTTATTACTTGACCCGACATCAAGCCCCAGGTCCTTAAGAGGAAACCTGGAATTCAGTACTTGTACAAACTTTTGAATAGCTGTGTCAGAGTTCCCTGTGATTAGGAAGTCATCAACATACACTAACACTTACAAGATAGTGTTGCCATGCTTGAAGATAAACAATGAGGAGTCAGAGATTGACTGCTTGAAAACCCCATTTCTTCAGCTGCGTCTTCATCTCATCAAACCAGGCCCGGGGAGCTTGCTTGAGGCCATATAATGCCTTGTTCAGACGACAGACATGTGAAGGTCTATTCTGATCCACAAAGCCTTCTGACTGTTCCATAAACACTGACTCATGCAGTGTTCCATTTAAGAACGCATTGTTGATATCCACTTGCTGAATTGGCCACTGCTTCTAGACTTCTAGTGACAGAACCACTCTAATTGTTGAGGATTTGACAGCAGGACTGAATGTGTCATTGTAGTCTACCCCAGCCTGCTGATGAAATCCCTTAGCTACCAACCATGCTTTATGCTTCAAGATACTACCATCTGGCTTAAGCTTCATTTTGTACACCCATTTATTTCCCACTATGTGTTGTGAGGAATCTAGTGGAACTAGGGCCTAGGTATGATTGTCACATAAGGCTTTGTATTCCTCCTGCATTGCCTTGGACCACTGTGGATCAGCAAGTGCATCAACAACTTTAGTTGGTTCACATTGACTTGGATATGACTGTCTTTGTGTTAGACCAGAGAATTTCGTTGGCTTGTAGATTCCACTTTTTGCCCTGGTCTGTAGATATATGATGTACAGGACCCTGTCTTTGCACAATAGGTGAGGGGGAGGTGTATTACTGCCAGAAGCAGAGTCTGAGCTGGGAGTGCTTTCAGGTGAGGATGTCTCAGACCTATTTTCTGGAGTAGGGACAGGTGTGTTGGGTGTTGAAGCAATGTTGTCTGCCTCATTAGGCACAATAGACTCTGCTGCAGGAGACACCAGTTCATCTATATCAGGATCAAGAGATGAAAGGACATGGTATTTGTTTAGAGAAAAACTAGGGCTAAGAGTATCTTTGGTTGTGATCTGAGACTCAAGGTCAACAGTGGCTTGATTGACATTCTTAGAGGGAAAGGTGTTTTCATTGAAAGCAACATCTCTAGAAATATATATCCTGCCAGAGGGATCCATACACAAGTATCCTTTGTGGTGTGAACTAACTCCTAGGTAGGTACATTGCTGAGTGTGGTATTGGAACTTGTGGGTGTGATAGGGTCTGAGAAGGGGATAACAGGCACAACCAAAGATTTTATAGCTATTGTAGTTAGGGTGCTTTTTGTAGAGTATTTCAAAGGGTGATTTATCATGTAGGACATGTGTGGGTAAGATGTTAATGAGATGGACAACATGCTCAAAACTGTGCCACCAATATTTCATAGGAAGATTGGCTTGTGCTAAGAGAGTTAGGCCAGTTTCTGTGATGTGTCTATGCTTTCTTTCAATGGTGCCATTTTGGGAATGAGTATATGGACAGGGGTGTCTAAAGTGGATCCCAAACTGACTGAGGTGAGTTTCAAAAGATCTGAATTCTCCTCCCCAGTCAGATTGGAGTTGTTTGATCTTGAGGTTAAGTTGATTTTCAACAAGGCTTTTGAACTTAAGGAAAGCATCTAAGGCCTCAGATTTGAACTTGAGTGGGTAGATCCAAGTGAACCTACTATAGGTGTCAACAAAGGATATGTAATAGGAGTATCCATTTACAGATTTGACTGGAGATGGCCCCCACAAATATGTATGGATGAGCTCCAATGGCATAGAAGAAACAGATGCAGATGAAGCATAAGGTAATGCATGAAGTTTGCCTAATTGACAAGCATGACAGAAAGGAAGATTTTCATTAAAAACAAGAGATTGATTACAACTTTTGAGAACAACTTTCAGGACTCTAACAGAGGGGTGTCCTAGTCTCCTATGCCAAAGTTCTAGAGACTTGGTACTACTAGCAACAAAAACAGTTTTGGGTTGAGCTTGTGTTGGAGGTGAGGAGGAGAGAACTGGTAATCTCTGAACCTGATACAGACCATCACTAAGCTGTCCTTCCAGCAGAGTAGCCTTGGTGTCCTTGTCCTTAACACAACAGCCAGAGTTAGAGAACTCAACACAAACATTATTATCAACTAATAACTGAGAAATACTCAACAAATTCTTAGCTATTGCAGGTACACACAAAACATTGCTTAAAAACAGAGTTGTGTTTGTGTGTGGTATTAGGATATTAGCAAAACCAGTGTGAGTGATATGGAGCTTCTCACCATTACCAAAAACAAGACCATATGTACCATCATAGGGAGTGCTAAGGCTTAGATTGTTTAGGTCAGATGTCACGTGGTTGCTTGCACCACTGTCAAGATACCAGGATAGGTCTGGTGCAGTTTCTGGAGCTGTAAGATAGGCAGACACTTGCTTGGCCTGGGAAGGTGGAGGACTAGGAACAACAAAGTCAGTCTCAAACCTATGCCAACATTCAGCTGCAATGTGTCCAACCTTCAAGCATATTTGACAGGTTGGCCTAGGTCCCTGATTTGCACTTTGTGTGAAACCCAACTTCCGGTCACCTCCATCTTTTCCGGCGGTCTAAGACAACAAAGGTAAGTGCTTTGATACTTTTCTCAAGCTTGTTATTTCAAATTTCAATTTTCATTTTATTTCAAGTACTTCTTGAGTTCAAGGTTGTTTTATTTGTCTAAAAGTTGTTATCTTGGACCACCAAAACCTTGTAGCCATGGAAAAATCTAGGAGTCAACCCGAAGCTAGGAAGAAACGAAAAGTCGGTCGTGTTAAGTCACCCCCTCCGTTATCCGCCGGCATCATAGTCTTACCCAATCGTGTCCTGACCAAGGTTGAGAAAGCCTGCAAGTTTGCGAATTTTGCACCCTCCGACGCCACCAAGGCCTTTCGAACCTATTTCCGTGATCGTTCCTTCATGATCGAAAGAGCCATTGATTTTACCGTTGTTAGTCAGGAGGTCAAGGATATCATTGCAAGAAATCATTGGGAAAACTTAGCCATTGAACGTACTGAGCATTTTAATTCTACATTGGTCGTTGAATTTTATTCTATCCTTTCCACCATTGTAGTTGATGAGGAACATCCTAATGTAGGCTTTGTATCTGTTAGAGGTGCCGATATTCCTTTCTCGCCGGAAGCCATTAACTCTTTCTTTGGTTTACCTCCAGCACCAGATACACCTTCATATGAGCAGATTCGGGAACTTGGAACTGGCACCAAAGCCTATGGGAAAACCGAAGAGGCAAGACGCTTCCTTTGTCCCTCTGGTGCTTGGTTCCAAGGTCGTTTTACTTTTGGTTCTGCTACTAAGGATGTGAAAGTCATGAAACACTTCTTAACCTTTAATGTTCAACCATCCAGCCATGTTCATGCTTTCAATGCAGCCGATGCTTGTCTTACTTAAGCCGTTTTCAATAACTTATTTGTCAACGTTGGTGAGATAATCTTTAGGAAGATCTTCGACTTTGCTCACCAAACGAATAAGACTAGGCTTGCTCCATTTCCTCATCTCATTTCCGCCATGTGTACTAATGAACACGTTCTTGAGTTTCCCGGTGATGTTTTGTTACCACCTTGTCATATTAAGATTGGTCCAGGTATCAAGGACACCCATGAGCTTGAGAGTGAGCCCACCGGAGCCATTCCCACTAACCCTTCTGCACTATTGGGAAATTCATCTGTGATGGGTATGCTCCAACACCTAGATTCTGAGATAGCAATTCTTCGAGATGGTCAAGTGGCTATGAATACCAATCAAACTCAGTTAGCATAACGAAACCTTTTGTGGGCAAATGATATTTGATCTGGTCTTCGTAGTCAGCAAGCTTTGCTTTTTTCCATGTGCCCAAACCCTAGGTTCGTCTAGAAAATTTTCCCTCGTGTCAAGAGTTACCTTATACCTTACCTCATTGGGCCCCAGCTATACCTATACATACACCGCACACCTGGTCTACCCCTGCTTCAAACCCTTTTGGTGGTGCGTTTGATTTTCATGCTATAGGTACAAGCTCCGAGCCAACACGTTCTGAGCCTTTCCAGGCACCTTTTGGTCCCGGACCATTGAGTGAGGGATTGTCGAGCATGAGTCTGGACAACACTGTGGTTACTTCTGTTGTTGATGCACGAAGCGGTGTGGACCCCTCACCCTCTACTGCTGCTGAGTATGTGGGAGCCAATCTTGGTGATGCTGACCCGCATTTGGGAATGAGCCCAAACTCTTTTGCTGCCATGATGGCTAAGGGCATGGAGGATGATGATGATAGTTCTTTTGATCCATATTGTTGACTCTTGAGTGCTTTGTGAGGACTTATAAAAACTGTTTCTATTTTGTTATTTGGTTGCCTAGTTGGCATGAAAACTATTTCTCTTTTCATTTTGTGGAAGTTATTTGTATAAACTTATGACGTGCATTTGTGTGATATTTTCTTATGGGAATGATTAGTCTGTTTGTTTTGCAAACTATGTGGTATCTTTAATTGCCATGCTTGTGCCTAGATCCTTGTTCAGTGTTTGGTAATTTTGGATACATGATATGCATAGAGTTACTCTTTTTGAGGGAATGCAGAGACATTCGGCGCACGCCAAATTTCGGGATTGCGTTGATCGGCGTACGCCGAATCTTCTGACATGACCTTACACATCACACTTTTCTGCACCACTCAGAATTTGTTCAGGAATCTAGGGCATAGACCACCTTTCGACCACGGCACGCCTGGAAAACCGTTTTATGCGCCTTGTCTCATTATAACTCTATCAAAACCCTATTCACCCATCATTCATCTGCCACCATATTCTCTACCATCCAAATTCTTCTCCTCCTTCATATTTTCTTCTCCATTATGTCTTCTCCATCTTCCCCATCCCTATCACCACCGCGCTATGATGAGGATTACCCTCCTCGTCGTGCTACTGTTGCTGCCACCGCAGTCGACTGCCATACTGATTACTTTAGCACTGCTGCTCCTCTCCTTGAAAAATGACTCAATCATCGTAAGATTTCACCCCCTATGGAGTTACGCATTGGCTATCATCTCGTGCATAAATTTTTGGAACCACCACGTGGTCGTGCCAATATCACTCATGTCAGAGAATTCTACTCCACTCTCACTGCCACTATCATTCACGGGAAGCAAACCAATCTTTTGAAGATTCGAGGGGTAAGCGTTCTTTTTGACCCTCAAATGATTAACAATGTTCTCAATCTTGGATACTTTAATCAGAATCCGGCCATGCACTATGAGGTTGTTTGGGACCTCCACGACCCCATTTGTTTTTGCCGTAAAGCATCTGAGGCTAGGACATACTTTTTCCCTCAACGGGGTAGTATGCCGCATGAGCCGGATATTTCTGATCTTTCAAGGGAGATGCGCGCTATCGAACGTTTCATTAATTCCCGCGTTTTTCTTTCTGATGATGTCTCCAAGATTTATGATGAATAGATCATTTTGATGTATGCCATTCACACCGACATTCCTGTGAATTGGGGTCGCCTCATCTACTCATCGATTGTCCAGTTTGCTACTTCTCATTGGGCTCACACTGTGATCACACTTCCTTCTCCTTGGTTGATTTCCAAGTTGTGTGCTCGTGTCCCCACTGACCCGACGGATGAGGTATTTCCAAGCAAGAACGCAAGAAGGCTTTGCTACCCGTCGATCCGGTTGGTGATTCTTCTAGTGAGGTGGACGATTATCCTAATGATAATTTTGACGATGAGTGATATTTGAGCTTTACCCAGTCCCTGTTATTTTCTGTTTGGTTGTGTAATTTTCTATGAACGTAATTTGATGTGTAATAATGCTCTCTGTGAGCCCGACTTTTTCATTCCCCATGCTTTGTTGAACTTGTGGTGCACGTTGTTTGTTTCTTTGTGATTTTGCATGTTAATTTGTTTTAGGCATTTGTACTTAGCTCATTCTGGTGAAATGCCGTGTTCGATTACTTTCCCCATGCATGCAAATTACCCCTATTTTGTTAGGTAGTCACATTTTTACGGTCACGCCGCTTGATCACCAAGGCCCTTGCTTTTCAGCATTTCCGGCGCTTGAGTGACCAGCTCGACGTACGCCGGCTAAACGCCGAATATCTCTGTATCAGGATTTCGTTTTCGGCCTACGCCGAGAACCCTGTCGGTTCACGCCGACAGTTTTGTATGATCTTCTTTTGTCTCGTAATTTCTTACTTTGATTACTCACTTTCCTCCTAACTACTCCTTGACACTCACTTCGCATTGAGCACATTGCAAGTTCGTAAGTGGGGAGTGGAGCCGTAGTTAGTCAGAGAAAGAGAATTGTTTGTCACTAAATACTTAAGAAACACTTATCATTTGTTCGTTTTCGCGCACTACAAGCATTTAATACCTCTTGTGTAAATGAAAGGGTGTTGTCAATTGATAGTGCAAACTAAATGGTAAATGTGATTGAGTGATGCATGAGAACATATAAGTCTAGTCTTAAAGGGTAGTGTGAACCCCTTTGCACGCATGATTTTAATTCTCTCGCATTGCAAATTGTTGTGAAATCTTTCGAGCAATCATCATGATAGAGTCTAGAACATAAGTTTGTCGCTCATTTGAGACGAATATAGGCATTGGAATCAGAATAGGGATGACGATTTTTGGCATTACTTTGACTCAACCATAGCCAAATGGCCTACCTATACATAAATTACCTTTATGTCCCCGCCTCAGCCTTGTAGAGTGGCGAGACCCACTCGAAACGAGCCATCGTATTTAACCTCATGATAATCCGACCCTTAACCCAATTTTGGTCTACATTCCTTTGACTTCCCGTAGGTATAGAAAGTATCTATGGATTGTGTGGTTGGTCATAGTTTGGAGTAGTGGTTGGATGATCTTAGTCGGCTCGAGTTGGTGTTTCCCCACTTTATAATCCTTTTTCAAAACCATATATATATATATATATATATATATATATATATATATATATATATATATATATATATATATATATATATATATATATACTAGTGGGAAACCCGTGCGATGCACGGAAGAAAGTAAAACCTAAAAATAATTAGGGTGATGTGAAGGCCACAATTACTAATCTGGTCATTTTTTTATATTCATTTCCTTGGCTTGGAGATGTGAAGCTCATAAGTCATTACTATTAGTCTCATCATTTTTGTATATTAACTAATACGTAATGATTTTAATTAAGCTTACTCTAGTGAAAGCTAAGAAGCTCTCACTATGAATGTACATGTAATGATACATTTATAATAATTATTTTTCGGTTTTACATGTATATAGTTTAAATTTTACAAAAAGTATGTTGTGATGATGATTCCACATTATGCAAGTCGTTGGACACATTCATGTCTAAAACTTTAAGAGTTCAACAACGGTTGGTGAAAAAAACAACAACAAACAAACAAACAAATCCGACGTTGTACATTCTTTGTAGAAACGAAGACCTTGATGCTCTTTCGAACTTCACATCATTGGCGGAAGCCAAATGTCTTTGTGATGATGCTGAATAGTTAACTCTATTAGAATCCGAAACTTCATATATTCCTTTGTTAGGTTCCATTTATTCGTCATTTTAACAGCCATTTATTTGGCTCTTCCATCTACCCACAAAGATATTTCATTACACCTAGCTATACATATCAACCATGTAATCTATGAGCACACCTTCATAGTAAACTTCTGAGGACTATGTGCCCGTGCTCGAGCCACTTACTAAATTGGTGCTCCTAGGTCATAGCATTACTTGGCCTTTCTTTAGCTTTATATATTCCTTTCACATGTCTCATGTCGTTTTTCTCTTGCATGTGCTCCACGATCTTGTGAAATGGGGTTTGAGAAAGCTTCCGATCATTAGATTGAACTCTACTCTTGTCAATCTCTTTGATGCTATATTTATTTGAAATTCTTCACTTTCGAATTAGTTAGCAACAATTCCTATAATAATAACATAAAAAAACAATATGGAGACACAACTGAATGAATTTTAACCGTAAACTTTTGAATCAAAAAAGGAAAGCATTCATATATCACAAAGAATGACATGCTAGACTGTTTTAACACTTTGGGATGTGTATCATATGCTAATACACATCTAAGTAAATGCTTTAAAATCATCTAGACAATAAAAGGAATGAAAGGGAAGGTCAATTTGTATTAGAGAATAGTAACCCACCTAAGTGAGTGATTTAAAATCATAAAGACAATAACTTATGGAAGGAAACAGAAGCTGACAAAGTATTACAACTACTTTCACAAAGAATGACATGCATATAAATAAATAAAAAAACCAAAGAAATGTTCGCCATCAGTGCAAGGAAGAAAAATAAATGCAAAAGCAATTAGCACATGAATGATACGTGACATCGAATTGGCTTAACTGCTTTAAATAACTAATTTGTTACCTCTGAGCATGCAAATCGATTTCCATTCCTGCTGAAGTTCAAAATACAAATTTTAAGACTCTCCTAGGTATGCTAAAGTGCACATTTGCATACTCACCAATGTACCGATGAGGAAAAAAAAAGCCCTTAGCATACATCACATCAAATTTGTGGTCAATCCTAGAAGAAAACTGAAGGCTTAAAACAATTGAAACATGCTATTGTTTTACAGCCTCTGTTAAATATTCTGAATAGGAATGTATAAAACGAGTAGGGGAGGTACAATGAAAAATACACCGTCATAGGCAAGTAGGAATGTATGTAGTCATTTATTTAGTTACCTCGCAGAGAACGGAGTAGCATGAATGGTCAACTTGATAGATAAGTAAACCAAGAAAATCCACAATATGTTATTTGCTTGCACTGTGACGACCCTTAGGATCCTACCCAATCCCGACGGCAACCGTGTCTACTTCTTTGTCGTGAATGGCGTCCCTCAACTGTATTATTCTTGCGGGATATGCAGCCAGGAAGCAGAAGAAATCCTTGGTAGCAAACAATGGACGTGCCAACATTTCTGTTGAATGCGTCCGATCCATTATAGCTTTACAGAGTTCATAATCTTAATCAGGACAGAATATATGGTGAGTCGACTGCAAAGGAAATGTGCATAAATTCAGATGCTTGTGCAGTTGTGCTAGATTAAAATTATTACTCATCAATATTGTATTGAGATTACTGCGTACCATCTTAGAAATTACAAAAGCAACCGATTCAGATTGGAAACATGCCAAACACACCCTGGTCACCATGAACACAAATGTTCATCTTGATACAACTATTTCACATCACCAAGTCAACTTTGAGAAAATGTAAAAAGAATCTATAAAAAAGAAAAAGAAGAAGCCGAAGAACCTGAGAACCATTTCCTGTAGACATTGAAATAAGACTTAATGATGCTCTGCAAATTTCGTATGACCATTAAAATTCTCTGGCCTCCAACTGAGTTGTAACCCTTAACAATTATATAAACAATGTAACAAAAACAAAGCATTAAAAGTTTAAAAGAAAAATCGCTAACAAAATATGATTAATAAGATAATGAAAATATGATTAAATGAGGTCGATCGGTACATGTAAACCGAAGCGATGGTGTTTTCAAAATACAAAGCATTAAAATTTAAAAGAAAAATCGCTAACAAAATATGATTAATAAGATAATCAAAATATGATTAAATGAGGTCGATCGGTACATGTAAACCGAAGTGGATGGTGTTTTCGACGTTTGTTCGCTTTGAACAATAGTACTTCGGAATCATTTGTAAATTCATAGTTTTCACTTTAAAACTTAAAAGAAAAGTGTAATGTATGACAAAGTTCAGACCTCTAACAATGAACAGGTATTTCCATATTAGGAGGCATCCATTTTTTTTTTTTGACTGTAACATAGTTAAGGTTCCATACTTGGAGTAGTACACTCAATTTTCTTCTGTTTATTATCTTCCTCAACACTAAGAGGTTTAGATTCCTGAAAAGCTGCAAACAAATACCATAAACTAATCAAAATGTGAATGTAAAAATTTGCAGTCAGGTATAATGTTTGTAAATCAGAACTTACGATCCAGGTAAGTGAGCGCTGCAATGAAGAAAATATTGAAGATAAAAGAAAATGCGAAGAGTGCAATGATACATATCCAATACATATAGTCATCCACAAACAATCCGCTAGATTTCAGAAGAAGCTTCCCAACAGTAGGCTCAGAATATCTTGCATCAGTGTGTGGCTGTCAAAAAAAAGAAAGAACGATTTCAGGAGCTCATGATCGATGTTTCAAGCATTAGAAGAAGAACCATATTTGAGTGAGAAGACATGAACCTTCTAAACATTCAAACGTATTACAATGCATGAGAATGTCACCTGTAAATGCATTTCTTGATTCAATCTCTGTTGTTGGAACTTCTGGTAGTATCATTTCTATTACTATCACTTTTCCATCCTTTGGTAATGCTTCCCAACAATTCTCAAGTAGTTTCATGCTGGATTCATCTGACCAATCATGCAGTATGTACTGTAAAAAGAAAGAGTAGATAATAAGCTTAGTTTAGACATATATAAGAAACACAATTCAAGATGATCACTGCAGTAGAGGATCCGGGCTCGTGCGAATAAAAGGTCCTTATTATGAATATGCAAAGGGTAAAAGAAAACACTAACCTTGAGTATGATAGCATCTGCTTTTGGTACTTGTTTAAACATATCTCCTTCAACATGTTCCACTCCTATAAAACAAACAGTGTTACATATTATTGCATTTCCATAGTATATACATACTTGTATCATATATTTGTAGTTTTATTGAAAGATGTTCTCATACCAGGATAAGCAGGGCATTGCTGACAACATGTGTCAAGTCAAAATTGATCCCATGAATATGTGGATACTTAGAAATCACAGCATTATTGGTCGACCCGAACCCGCCACCGACATCAAGAAGGTTCTTAACATTGTCATCATTAAAGCCTTTGTAAACTTGAAGGACCTCTCTCATTATAAGTGCAGATCTGTTGCGCATTGCCTGATTGAATATCCATTCAAATCTGGGCTTTTACCTAATATATCGAACATGTTCAACCCGTTGTTTGCCTTATTGAATGGTATCCCTCCTTCCAAGACTGCATCTTTCGATGAATAGCTGCATATACAAAGTACCCCATTAATTGATTATCTTTATCTTTGTTCAAGTAATTAATTAAGCAAGTGATTACAGAGAAAGTAAGAAAAAGAAAATGTAATCAAGCATCCCTCCATTTCTTTGAAAACCAAGCATCCCTCCATTTCTTTGAAAACCAATTTACGGTATCTTTAACAGCAAAAGCAGAAGCATATAGAAAATGTAAGATTAGTGAACAAAAAATTACCTTGTTTCTTGTAGAAATCTGCATGAGGAAGACGTCGGCCATAATCTAACCCTGTGTTGGCGGAAGACCATTAGTAAGGCACGCTATGAATGTCAATTTCACCATCCTTTTGTTGTCGGCTCACACCTGTCAGAAATCTGAAATTACCGCAGGAAAAAATTAAAAACTTTGCAAGCATGTGGAATCGAACACGGTCGAACCATCCTGACATTGCCATTCCACATGAAAAAACAAATCAATAACAACTTTATCAAATGACGAATTCACAGTTACCGTCTCAAACATTTACCTGACAAACAAAGTAAAGATCCACGCAACTGTGCATCTTATGGGTTTCTTGATCTTCCCATGAAGACTGTATAATTTCAGCAAAAAAAGGCATCATTTACTGCAAAACTAACTATAACTCAACTAAACTTTACTTTTAAGCAGCATTAATCAAACCCGAATTTCGAATCCGAATTTCGAATCAAATTCAGCACAAACTTACAGATGCGAACGTGAGGAGCCAACCGAGCCGTTTATCACCTTCAGTAAAGAGATCGAACCCGAATTTCGAATCAAGCTGCTCCTCCGCGTTGAGGATTAGCTTCTGCTTCTTAGAAATTCTGGTGTCTCTCCGATGTCGCCGTTGATTATCGCCGCCTTCACCTCCCATTTCTAGCTAAAATTGATAATGGAGTTGAAAATAAATCAACCACTGAATGTTTCAGCCGCTTCTGGGCCGTCGACGAAATCAGATTCCGGTGGCAATTGAGTTTCCATCAGAATATTCGGTAGAGAGAAAATGATGATTAAAAACTAAAATCAATTCACAGAGAAATCAATTCAGAGAGAGCATATGGAATCGAACACAAATCAATTCACAGAGAGGAACTTTTAGGTGGAGGGGGTGGTTTTTCACAGAAATTGGTTTGGAAATAAGCAAACCAATAAGATATATAATGAAAATATATAATAAGATATATATTTCGAAAATAGGTTGGTAATGAAAATAAAGGTGTTTTGGGGATTTATTGGTAATTAAAAGGAATTGATGGATTTAATTAGAAATTAGTGTGGAAGTTAATTTTGGCAATAACTTCCCACTAATAGAGAAGGTGTCAGAATCCCAAAAGGTGCTGAGTATTGTTCGACTCTGAGAAATGAGAGAAAATAGAAAAGAAAAGGAAAAGAAGTCTTCTTCCAAATTCTCATAAGTCTGTGATCGGTTTTCAGAAAGAATTGAAGAATTGGAATCAGCGGGAAGAGAGGATCGTTTTGATACTAAAAGTGCAGAGTTTTGAAAGGTATTGGTTTTAGCCCTAATATGTGGTTTTGTCAAGGATTGATCAATCTTCAAGGCTTTGGTTTGCTTGATTCGTAGTTCTTGTAGTTTAGAAGCTTTTGATCATCAATTAATTCAAGTTTAATTGTGATCAAATAGGTTTTGGTGGAAGTTTGGTGGAAGCTTTAAATAAGGCAGACGCCGTATAGGGATGAGGTGTAGAACACTGCTCAGTGCAAACAAAAGTTCTGTAAGTCTGTGGATAAATTAAAGCCTGAAAGGGCTACTGATATGTTCATCTTGAAGAATGAATATCTCACGACTTATGAAAGAATGTTTGACATGCTAGATTGAGAGATATGGCCAGGAGCCATAATATCTGAATTAGATTCCATCAGTGACAACCAGGTTATGAACCTAGTCTGTCTTACCTAGATGGAATGTCCCTGAAAGGCTGATATGGATAGTAATATGATTACCATAAGGCTATAGTGACGGCTGAAGGGTACAGGGTGCAAACCTTGTAATTATCTTTATGCTGCCAGCTGAGCCCAGTTCTATTCAGATTATGCTTGTTATAACTTCGTATCATGACTATATGATAATGTTGAAGACGTTGGGCAAACAGCTCGATGTTCATAGACGATAACATGATATGTGAGCCCACGAGATCCATTTATGGACCCAAACAAGTTTCCCTACACGATTTCTTTGTTTGATAATCAAAGGAGTTTGATTTAGTCAAAAGAAGGATATGCCCAATGTGCAAGATGGATAGTGGGAGTGTGTTATGATTTTTGAGGTATGTATTGGATATCTCTCTCGAGAATCATCACTCCATGTCACAGTCAATTAATGTTTGGTAGTTCAAGATCTTTACGAAAGCACTTGGATTGGCAGTTCTTATTTTTAGAAATAAGAATCTATAGTGATAGATTTAACTGCTGTTAGATTATAGTTTACCTATATAGATGTGATGCTAAAAGAGTTTAGCATAGATCGCGACGGGGATACTGCTAGCCAGTGTTCTCAAGATCTATCTATGTTAGGACGTTGGTCCTAAAGATGAGGTGAAAGATGATGTTTATGGAAGGTTTCTTTTGCTACTGCGATAGGAACCATCATAAAAGTAATGCCAGATGTTCATACTTCATGAAGAGTCATGAGCAAGTATGAAAGTAAATCTGGTGAAAGTCGAGAACATCCTTAAACAAGTTAAGGATGGTTTCCTAGTTTATCGAAACTTGGAATCAGATAAATATAGTTATACAGACGTATATCCTGAGTCTTATGAAGGTGAGTGGGAGCTACGGTCTGGGTTTTCAGTCACTTTGATTAAGTGATACAGTGAGCTGGAAATGTTCTTGGCTATGGGTCACTGTAAATCCTACAACTTAGCCAAAACACAGTAGTGCCCTTGGTGGCACAACGGGAGCAGTACATGGAGTGTGTGTTGAGGCGGTTCCTTTGACTTGGTCATTTGGAGCATGGTATGAAGATAGTCTGAGTCTCCATGGATAGCGATCCGTTTATGGCTAGGGCTGGTTGCGAGTATTGCATGAGATTCTTGTGTTTCAACTTGGTCTTATGTGTGCGAGTGATTGGTTTTAGGCCAAGTGGGAGAATGTTGGAATAGCGTCCTAAACCCAATCGGGTTGGACCAGATCCGACCGGGTCGGATCATTTCTACTATTTCTTTGTGTTTATTCATATATTAAATGGCTTTTCTGTTGTCATATATACGTTCTTTTAAGGAACCAATTATGAATTGTTATATGATAATGTCCTTAGTATTAAACTGTGATAGAGAAACCATGATAGGCGATTATGGTTGATGAGATCTCTAATCACTTTAATAAGTTTGATACTTAAATGTCTCCAGGCTGATGTACTATTTAACATGGCATTGATAGTATAAACAGACTAGCACGTATTAGATGTCTTCTGTCTTTAAGGGCAGGGATAGATCTCGTCTATTGAAGTGTAGAGACACTTGGACTGTACGTGGACATGTATTAGAGAATGCGTACGTTAGACTGACCCACTTACATTAAGTGTCGCACTATGTGGCAGTTGTGTGATTATCTTTAGGACCGGAGTCTTCATGGCATCATGGTGTGGATTGTCATGCTTTGACACTATTGAGGTTTCCCCTAGCCACGGGGCGATCATGCGGTAGTGATTGGGTGTGATACTGAAGCATGTGGAGTATACATGTTTGGTCGTCTGGGAATCGCGTACCCTATCAATAGGGGTGAATATCCGAAAGGGCCTTCTTATAAGGAATGTCTTACTATCGTGAATCTTTGCAAAGTGGAAGTAAATGAGTTACTTCTAGAGAGCTTGATATCCAGATTATAAGATACGGTCGTTAATGTTTGACACTCGACGTACGACCGTATGGATATTATTACAGCGATGGGATTGTAAGTTACACGGTAACTGTTTCACATGAAAGGTAGTAGTCATTGCATTTGACTCTTCCGATGATTGGGGGTCACGGTGTGTTGCTAGACGCTATCCCGTGATCGTTAGGCATGAATGGCATTTTCGTAATTTGCACTTTGTGTCTACGGCCAACATATTCGGAAGCCTATCGGGTCACACACATATGAACATCTAGCAGGATTAAATTGTGGTTATAGTTGATAACCAAATAAGGAAAGTTTATCTCGTACAATAAAGGTTATAGTGGTAAATTAATATGGTGGTATTTATTTATTATGAATAAATTAAATACAAGATATTAATAATATTATATTAATTAAATAATATTCCAGATGCCAATTTATTGGCTAAGGTGGCGCAATTTGTGTGTGTATAAGATACACTTGAATTATGCAATTTAATTAATGGTATTACCATATATTAAATATTAGATATTAATATTTATATATTTGCATTCATACGTGACTTGCACATACGATTTGCATGTGCGCATCTTGCAAGTAAAAAATATATATAGAGATTTATATTTGTGATATATATATATATATATGTGATATATACACATGTGTAAATTGATTTATGGTAATACGATAAATATAGTCAATATGAGATATTGACAATTTATTAGAAATTTAATATAAGATATTGAATATTAATGAGATAAATCAATCAATTATATTTTCCTTATTTTACTAATAAAAGGTTTTATTCCTCTCCACCCTTGTCTGGGGCGCAACTTTCCCTATAAATAGGAAGTGGGTGTCAAGCTCTTTGGTACACCATAATTCCAAGAGTTTAGAATTCTTGTGAAAAATAGAGAGCTTCTTAGAGAGAGTTTTGAGAGAGAGAAAAGGCCGGTCTAGCAACCGGATTTTTCCAGTAGCAATCCAATGGTAGATTCCGGCGGGTTGTTCGTGTGGACTAGCGGTAGAGGCCGAACATTTGGGCGGCTCCGTGCACAACTACTCTCCTTAGACGTTCAAAGCGTCGATCTTTTAGGTCAACCAAGGTAACCACCGTCTACTAGCTTATTTGTTTATTGCTTAAACGAAGTCGATCTTGGGTCGATAGGAAATAAAATTTTGAATTCCGCTGCGTTCCCGCATAGATTTCCTAACATTGAGATCAATCGCTCGTTAACGAACCCCGAGATTCAAATCAATCGCTCGATAACGAACTGACGATCTACAGTAGAGAGTACTATCAGAATCACCTATAAGGAAAGATATCGGATTGAAATCACTTAATCGATTACGGATCTCGGGATTGAGATCAATAGCTCGTTAACGAACCCCGAGATTCAAATCAATCGCTCGATAATGAACTGACGATCTATAGTAGAGAGTACTATCAGAATCACCTATAAGGAAAGATATCGGTTTGAAATCACTTAATCGAATTTTGGATCTCGGGATTGAGATCAATCACTCGTTAACAAACCCCGAGATTCAAATCAATCGCTCGATAACGAACTGACGATCTATAGTAGAGAGTACTATCAGAATCACCTATAAGGAAATATATCGGTTTGAAATCACTTAATCGATAACGGATCTCAGGATTAAGATCAATCGCTCGGTGACAAACCCCAAGATTCAAATCAATCGCTCGATAACGAACTGACGATCTATAGTAGATAGTACTATCAGAATGATCTGTAAGAAAAGATATCGGTTTGAAATCACTTAATCGATTTCGGATCTCTGGATTGAGATCAATCGGTCGTTAACGAACCCTGAGATTCAAATCAATCGCTCGATAACGAACTGACGATCTATAGTAGATAGTACAATCAGAATGGTCTATAAAGAAAGATATTGGTTTGAAATCACTTAATCGATAACGGATCTCGGGATTGAGATCAATCACTCGGTGACAAACCCCGAGATTCAAATCAATCGCTCGATAACGAGCTGACGATCTATAGTAGATAGTACTATCAGAATGATCTGTAAGAAAAGATATCGGTTTGAAATCACTTAATCGATTTCGGATATCGGGATTGAGATCAATCGCTCGTTAACAAACCTTGAGATTCAAATCAATCGCTCGATAACGAACTGACGATCTATAGTAGAGAGTACTATCAGAATCACCTGTAAGGAAAGATATCGGTTTGAAATCACTTAATCGATTTCGGATCTCGGGATTGAGATCAATCGCTCGTTAACGGAACCCGAGATTCAAATCAATCGCTCGATAACGAACTGACGATCTATAGTAGAGAGTACTATCAGAATCACCTGTAAGGAAATATATCGGTTTGAAATCACTTAATCGATTTCGGATCTCGGGATTGAGATCAATCGCTCGTTAACGAACCTCGAGATTCAAATCAATCGCTCGATAACGAACTGACGATCTATAGTAAAGAGTACTATCAGAATCACCTGTAAAGAAAGATATCGGTTTGAAATCACTTAATCGATTTCGGATCTAGGGATTGTGATCAATCGCTCGTTAATGAACCCCGAGATTCCAATCAATCGCTCGATAACGAACTGACGATCTATAGTAGAGAGTACTATCAGAATCACCTGTAAGGAAAGATATCGGTTTGAAATCACTTAATCGATTTCGGATCTCGGGATTGAGATCAATCGCTCGTTAACGAACCCCGAGATTCAAATCAATCGCTCGATAACAAACTGACGATCTATAGTAGAGAGTACTATCAGAATGATCTGTAAAGAAAGATATCGGTTTGAAATCCCTTAATCGATAACGGATATCGGGATTAAGATCATTCGCTCGTTCACGAACCCTGAGATTCAATTCAATCGCTCGATAACGAACTGATGATCTATAGTAGAGAGTACTATCAGAATGATCTGTAAAGAAAGATATCGGTTTGAAATCACTTAATCGATAACGGATCTCAGGATTGAGATCAATCGCTCGGTGACAAACCCCGAGATTCAAATCAATCGCTCGATAACGAACTGACGATCTATAGTAGATATTACTATCAGAATGATCTGTAAGGAAAGATATCGGTTTGAAATCACTTAATCGATTTCGGATCTCGGGATTGAGATCAATCGCTCGTTAACGAACCCCGAGATTCAAATCAATCGCTCGATAACGAACTGGCGATCTATAGTACAAAGTACTATCAGAAGGAAATATATCGGTTTGAAATCACTTAATCGATAATGAATCTCGGGATTGAGATCAATCGCTCGATGACAACCCCGAGATTCAAATCAATCGCTCGATAACGAACTGACGATCTATTGTAGATAGTTCTATTGGAATGATCTGTAAGGAAAGATATCGGTTTGAAATCGCTTAATCGATATCAGATCTCGGGATTTAGATCAATCGCTCGTTAACGAACCCCGAGATTCAAATCAATCGCTTGATAACGAACTGACGATCTATAGTAGAGATTACTATCAGAATCACCTGTATATTATCGTTCGATAAAAGGAATTTTTATGAAAAATAATGTATTTTATATTTTAACGCAATTCTTCTTTGAAAATATATATATTAAAAAAATGTTTTTTTTGAAGGGACGACATTGTCGTCCCTTAAAATGTGCATTTATAAAAAACTGAATGTTATTTATTAACACAACGTTATATATCAAAAACATTTAATTTACTTTAAAGGGACGACATTTGTCGTCCCTACAAACTAAAAATTTTATAATTTATTTTATACAACATATTATTTTGTGAAAAACATTTAATTTACTTTAATGTCGTCCCTAAAAATTAAAATTTTTATAATTTCTTTTATAAAACATAATATTTTCTGAAAAACATTTAATAGGACGACAAAGTCGTCCCTTTAAACAGTCATGTCCACGTGGAAATCCAAACTGGCTCGGTGGGGTTAATTTTTTATTTATTGGAACGACATTGTCGTCCCTTTAAAGTTTCCCTCCAAAAAATCCGTCCAAAACTTTGACTATTTTTGAATTCATTTAAAGAGACGACTTTGTCGTCCCAATAAAGATATTGACAGGGACGACTTTGGCGTCCCTTTAAACTTAGTCCCTTTAAACCAGTTTTCTTGTAGTGTTAATTGGGTGAAATAAATCTGCGGAAGGACGCCTTTCTTATAGGATGATGATTTAGACACCTCACTTTTATACACAAAGTACACAGAAAAAAGATCTGTACCATCCAATAAAATTTATGAACTAAAAAAAAATAAAAATGGAAACAATCAACCATCCAAATTGCTATCTCGGTACGGATCTCGATCCCCGACGGTGCAAGGTGCACAGCTCCCCCGACAGTGCATCGAAACGACACTCTTTCGATGCACTGTCGGGGGAGCTGTGCACCTTGCACCATCGGGGATCGAGATCCATCTCGGTACATATAATATTAGACGCCTTTAGAGCAACCCCAATGGTTACCCCCGATCACACCCTCTAAACACATCGTTTTCCGTTTCAGTTACACTTTTTCAACACCAAAAAAAAAATCTACTCCAATAAGCAACCTCTATACAACCCCCTATAAACAACTTTTCTATTTCATCACGACTAACAAACCTAACTATCAATATATTTTCTAGTTTTGTAACATTTTCCTATCACAATCGGGATAAAATGTTTGTATCACATTCGAATAAAATGTTTGAACTAAAAAAAAATATACGGTGTGTTTTCTAACAAAAATAGCAAAATATCGTATATTTTGATTATTTCATTTACTTTCATCTTAAAAAATATGTTTTTCAAAAAGTTGAAATATTTTATGTTTTACCGAATAATATATTTTTATGTTATCATTACAACAAGAAAAAATTTGATTCACTATTATTATTATTATTATTATTATTATTATTATTATTATTGAGGGAATTATTATTAATATTATATTATATCAGTATACGTCAGAATATATGTAATGTTTTATTAATTCTGAAAACTACGTGAGTCGTAGATGAATTCAGGATTTGGAATCATTCAATTCGGATAACGAGTGAATGAAAAATTAACGCTTAAAGTCGGTTTGTTGGAAAATTGATGATATGTCATATTGGGCTTAGAGCACTTGCATCAGAATCTCTCAACTGATTCTCTATTTTTCAGATCCAAATATCATTTTTTCTTACTTAACTGAATCTCTACTCATGGCGAACTGCATCAGAATCTATATTTACAGACTCTCTATTAATATCAACTGCATCAGAATCTCTAATTTACATAATTTTCTATTGTTTTTTCACTTTCTACAATTTGTTGTTTCAATTGGAAAAGATAATATTTACCATGACTGTTGTTGTTGTTTTTTTTTTTGATGCACCATGGCTGTTTTCTAAACGATTATTTTCAAAAACTATAAATAGAACCGACTACATTGTATTACATACAACAATTCTCTTTTTTATTGGAATAAACCAAACCATAGAATGTAACATTGAAAACTATAAATGGAATGGAAAACCAAATTTAATCAATCATACTAGTTTTGTGTGGAAAAAATAAATCAGTCATACTACTTCTTATTATTAAGATAAATATTCCACAAATGCTCTAGGATAGCCTACAAGTTTTAATCAAATAAATGCCACTTAATCTATCGTGAATAAACTTCAAAACATGAGCAAGCATAAAAATAAAATATACAAATAAAAACAAAAATAAAAAGTCAAATAAACAAGTAAACAACCACCTAAAAGCACTAGTAAAAATAGTAAATCCCTAATTTCCTTGGAATTTATACATGTAGATGTAGGATGAAATGCGCCTTCTCTTTAAGAAAGGAGGTGATGTTATTTATGAGATTTAGAGGGATTATTAAAGGACCTTTCAAACAAAAATATATATTGATGGAAAAATGAGATGACGAGCTGGGAACAATGAGAGAGAAAAGAAAGTTGGGTGAAAATTGGATCTGACAGATTAGTCTAGGAAGCGGGAGATATAGCGCATATGCAATCAGAATCTGATATTTACAGATTAAATAACAGATTCTACTGGAGGTCAAATTTATCTGGATCTTAATGATATGGACACTTACGATTCTGCGAATGCTTCGAAACTTTTCTCCCACATTGGTTGGAAGAAGTAAAAAGAAGCAATATTTATATGATATTGTTTTAGTGGTTGGAATAAAAAACCAACATTAAATCCAATCCAATCCCGGATTTACCCTTGGGCTTGTACATGCATTCGTGTACTATCCGATTGGACTACGTTAGACACCTCATTACAAAGCAGACATATTTCTCAAAGCAGACATATTTACTATCCGATTGGACTACGTTAGACACCTCATTTACAAAGCAGACATATTTCTCTCTCTCTTTTCTCTCTTGCAGACATATTGGATTTTCTCTCTTTTCTCTCCACTACTACTGCTTGACTTTCTCTCCACTACTACGTTAGACATATTTTCTCTCCAATACATTGAGGTTGTAGTATAAATATGCATGTCTCTTAAAATAGCGATTTCTTCATAGCGTTTTCTTCATAGTTACACCTTCAAGGCTGATTGGAGCTATCGCAACCGTAGTATAAATATGTTCTGCTTTGTTTTTGTGAAACCAAAGCTTCAGGTATTCAAAGGTTCTACCAGCTGTATGCTTTTACATATTGTAGTATTTATTTACTTGTAGCAATCATTTATAACTTTATTTTTTTTTTTTTTTTTTGGGTTTAGACTCTGAATGATGCACAGAAAGCACGAGTTGCAAGAAATACTAAGCTGGTTTTGATTGTGGGCTTTTGTGTGCTGATGTCCCTTTGCAACACAGAAATATATGTGCTTGATCATTTGGCTAAACCAACTAACACACAACGCTGGATTCTTGCTGGTTTTGATTTTGGCGTGTCAGCTATCATGGCGGAGGTGACTGTGTTTCAGAACTATAAGAAGTGCTTTGGGGGAATTAACAAGGACACGATGTTCGCTTGGATGCTTATTTTTCTTACTGTTGGGGTCTCTGTAACCAAATCGGTGGCCCTGACAAATGTTTATGCTCAGTACCTTAGTAACCTTATGGGCGCCATTGGTACATTTTTGGCATCTGTAGCATCCTTTGTGCCCCTGGTAGTTGCCTATGTAAGTTGTGGCCGGATCTTCTTTATGTTTGTTTGTTATATTGGCATATTGGTAATGCTAGCTGCTGTTAATTTTCATAAATACAGTAAATAAATAATAACTATTTTTTTTTTCTTTTAATAATAATAATTAACACAGCTTAAAGCTACTGAGGTTGCTGGAAGTGAAGGTGACACCGAAGAAAATGATGATGCCACCAGAAGAGAAGGTGATGATGCCGCGGGAAGAGGAGGTGATGATGCCGCCGTCGGAGGAGGCTCTGGTAGAGGAAGCCCTGCCCCTGCCGGTGCCACTGTGGAGCTTAATGAAGTGGTTGTAGAGTCGCAACCACTAGTTCCAGCTGGGACTGGGAGTGAAGCATTGCGAGAAAAATTGTTGAGGTGGCTCTCAAGAGATGATCAGGGGGGAGATGCTGCACTCAAGAGGAGGAATTCCAATCGGTTTTAGTAATTAGTTTCTGTTTGTGAGTTGTTTTGGAATTTAATAATTTGGATGGCGGAAATTTTATGGTGGTACTGGACCAAGTATGACTTGGTGATCCAGGATCAATAGAAATACAGGAAAACACGCGAGGCCCATCGTGTAAAATATAAATACCATGCTTTTACAAATTTACTCTTTTTTTAAGAAATCCTATTGAAGGACAAGTAGTTTTATGGTGGTCCTGGACCACCATAAAACTACTGTTTGAATGGATCCGGTGAATGTTTTTCTTTTCTTATCTTTAGTTAATTTTCCGTGATAATAATAAATTAATTAGTATGTAGTCAGGGCTGGCCCTCGCTATTTTTAGGCTTAAGGCGAAGTTTTCGAATTGAGCCTTTTAGTTGAAGTGTTTTTTTTTTAAACATACTTACAGTTAGATATTTTTTCATAAATAAATATTTTGGCTATCGTTTGTATATGAGTTGCCGTACGAATTAATTTTCAGATACATGCATTTTTGAACTGATATGTACTTACTCTTTCGTGTAGAGGTTGCATGCTTTCATCCGGTGAACAGTGACAACCCTACCCTTTCGTGTAAGGAGTGCATCAATTCGTTTATGGGGTACTTGCAGCCTATAGAAGGCACAAGTATGCAGACGAAAATTCATAAGTTTGACAGTATCATCAGAAAAAATTTGAGTGTCCTCGTGTTTAATTCAAACAAGTCACTGATTGAATCAAACACCTCCATTGTATCCTGAGAGATATTTTCATTTGATCCCTTAGTGACAAATCGTGTAGGACGAAACATCTTTTAAAAGACAACGTTATTAACGTGCAATGGAGTTTCTACTTCTCTGTTAAATCTTAAGTACTACATTTTTTTCCAAAACTTATCGCGTTTTTAACATCTGTAAATACAAAAATTAATAAAAGTTGTTTGTATGTCTAATTTTTTTTGGGCCAAGTAAAATTTTTTATTGAGACATTTATCGATTGGAGTAAAAAAAATTGGACCTTTATCAAAAAAAAAAAAAAAAAAACGTATTACATTAGGTTGGATCGGATTGAATCTACAAGAATTTTTTTTCTGTTATCAAAATATGTACCGTTGAACCCTCCCGGCACCGTTGGCACTTGGGCTTAAGGGGTGTTTGTTAAACACATTAAATACTTATTCTGAAAATATTAAGTGATGAATTAATAAGATGTGTTTGTTAATACTTTTTATAGTTTTTTGGTCCCATAATGTAAGTCCATTTAAATAACAAATGAAGCATTTATAACATTTTTCTATTTTTACCCCTAATTTATTATGGGAAATTAGGGACAAGGACACAATCTGGAATATTTTTAAATAACAGGACAACTACATATTTTCTATAGGGAGAATGACAACTGCATAATTTTTATAGCGAGAAGGACAAACAGTGAATCCCGAAAATCAGTGAATATCCCCAGTGAATCCCGAAATCAGTGAATTTCGACAATGAATTTTGAAAATTAGTGAATTTCGATAGTGAATTTAAACAGTGAATTTCGACAGTGAATAAATAGTTTTGTCCTTTATGCAAAAGTTTCAAAAGACTGTCCTTCTACTCAATTGATGCAATATTTTTGTTCTTCTCCCTCATTCCCCCAATTTATTATCTATTCACCCACTTTTTACTACTCTACATTAATAATAATCAAATGTTATTTTAGACTTTTTCATCAAAATTAATGACACATAACCAATTTTCTTAATCTGTATGAAATACCCTAAAAAGACTTACATTTTGGGACGGGGTAGTACAATCTTCCTAAAAAAATGATAATATAATCACTTTTATATCATACCTTCACACTTCAATTAAACAATAGATTCATGTCATAATTAATAATAGAAAAATATGTTATGATATTTAAATGTGTTTTTTTTGGAAAATTTTAATGTGTAAGTGACATTACCCTATACGTATACTATTTATTCAAAAACCGAACCGAATTAAGGATATTCAGTTCGGTTCAGTTAATAATTGTTTCCGGATTGGTTTCTGTTAATAGTAATATAGAGTAACCCAAATTTTGGTCTTTATCGAGGATAGTCAATGTGTATTTTGGTCTTTGTCAAGGACGGAAGTAATGAGAGGGGTGAGGGGTGCTAGTGTAACACTCCCGTCCCGGATATTGAATCCTTATACGGAAAAGAGACGTCATCCGCATGACATTTAGAGAAAACCCAAAATGTCATATAAGTCTCATGTCATATCAGGGTGAAAGAAATCGTGGAAGGAAAGAAACAAGCAAGAGACTCGAAAAACTAACATTTAAGATCTTTCTTTAACCAACTCAACACATTACAACTAGTGTCAATCTAAATCATACTAAAAAGGAAAGGGAACTTTTATTCGCACCACGTAAACCTACCGGCGTACCACATTTAAATGAAAAAAATGCAATCTACTTGTTGAATCACACCAATTAATTCAAATACTACATCTACACCATATTTTATGTCAAAGTAAAAAAAATATCAATATTGCCAATCAATTTTTACTACAACAAAATTATTATATGATCATATATTCATCCAAACTTATTCAATTTACAAAACACTCCCCTTCCCGGTTAGATTTCCGGCCAAATCCTCCGCCGCCACTGCTTCAGTTCACTGCCGTTCTTGTAATTCCACATCCCGCGCCCCTGCTCTTGTTTAGGTTTTTTTTATTTTATTTTGATGGTGGGTGTTGTGCAACTGTAGGTTTACCGCCGTTCTTCTTCATCTTCATTCAAAACCCCTGCCGTTGCTCCCGGTTAGGTTTCTGGCCAAATCTGTCGCCGCCGCCGCCGCCGCCGCCGTTCTTGTTTTAGGTTTACTGTGGGATTACAGAATTACCAGAAAAAGTAAAAGTGCCCTCTTCTTTTGAATCTCCTCCTTTTCCTTCAGTTGTAGCATCAAGCACAGTAGGAGTAGTAGATAAAGAAAACACATAAAATTGCAGAAAGTATTGTATTTTGGGGAAAGAAGAGAAATAGGTTTTTGGTGTATAGGAGGAATGCTGCTCAATTTTATAAGGCCATTGAACATCGGATGCTCGGATGCTCCATCTTCATCATTTAATTTGCCCCCGGCGTCTTCTGTTTGCCTAAGCCTTTGGAGCTTCTTAATACTTAGTTTATTTCTTTAGTCATTATTAATTTAAAAATTAGATGGGTGTTGAAAATTGCTCAACTGCAAATATTTCTTGAGGTTTTAGTTCATTTTCAGATGTTGGAAACAAAAACGTGCGATTCATGTTGCTTCTTACTGTTTTTGAACATTCTTTTTTTCAGTATTTGCTTCTACAATTTTCGAAATTGATCAATTCTTTTTAAAACTGGTTTTTAATTTGAGCTTCTTTTGAACTCTGTAAATTCAAGATTAAAAAAATTGATAATTTTTTTTTATTTTATTTTGAAGGTTTTATTATGATGAGATTATGAAGATGGTGATTTTGTTTGAATATTGTGTGGGGTTTAAAGGTTTTATGAGGAAGAAGATGTTGTTGGAAGGAAATTATGGAATGTGTAAGTAGGGGTGTGAGATATAAGGTAGGTGAAATTGATGGACTATTTTGTAATAAAAAAATTGGTGTGGAAATAGTTTATTAGTGTGGTGTGTAGGTAGATAATATGGTGTACATAAAGAATTAAAAATGTTGAAAATCAGTGCGGTACAAAGGTAGGGTTTTACTTTTAGGTGTGGTGTAAAGTATAAAGTGGTGCAGTGGTAGGTTTACCGTGGTGCGAATAAAGACCCCCAAAGGAAACTACTGATACATAAAGGGATCCATGGCTTCATTCCTAAATTTTCTATTCATTCTCATCATCCAATTCGTCTCTAACTTGCATCTCTTCTTATTCCAAATAAAGAAATGAGCAGCAATTGGATACTCAATAATGAGAAGAAAAAAAAATCAAAAGAGAGATTCATATTTTTCGGGAGATATATATGACATGAATCTACTTCATCCAGTTCACAAACACTTTGAAGCATAGCTTGATGAATGCGCAAAACACCTTAAAAAGCGTATCTTGTAAAATAAGGAAATTCACTTTAAAACACAACTTTAAGGTTGTGTTTGTTTTGGGTTGGAGTTTTTTTGGGAGTTTTTTTTGGAGTTTTTTTTGATAAAGTGATTGAAGTAATGATTAGAAAGTTGAATGGGTAAAATAAAGTAGAATAATGATTGGTGTAGATTATGAAATGATTGGTGAAATAAAGTAGAATAATGAATAAAATAATGGTAAAAAATGTAATAAAGTTGATAAAGTGAAATGATGAGAGATGATTTAATATTTTTTATTTGTAGTTGAAGATTTGATTGGTGAGAGAATTGTAAGAAATGATTGGTGATGTGATGTAAAAAAAACGCCCAAAAAAACTCCGGCCAAAACAAACGGAGCCTAAATTATGCATAGAAAACATGTCTATTAACTACGTTCAGTTCATCTTGCACGTACTTGTTCGCTTGTATTGACTATTTACTTACTATGTTTGGTCTGCTGATCAAACTTACGTAAGCAATCTACTAACATACTTAACTTGTCAACTAACTGTAGCATGTTCGTGTCTCGCCTGTCCAGATCCTGTTTCTTACTTACTTGATATAAGGGCATGCTGCGACGCAAGGACATGTCTAGTCATACGTCCAACGTGGGCTGGGTTGCGGTTCTCCGTTGGGTACATCGTCTTAAAAACCACATGAGGAATACAACTAGTCACATGTCCGATATGAGACCTTTACTACCAATGTTATTGTGTTCAGTACATCGCGATGTCACTAATTATAAACATGTAAGAGCACATAAAGCAAATAGAATTCACGTTAAAGTCCAACTTACGAGAACCTATTAAGGCCATAACAACATCAAACTCCCAACCTATCTCCACTACTCGTAACCTAAAATGCATAAAACGGTTTACAGAAAAGTAACTAGAAAACATTATAAAGCTTTGAAAACATAGTTTAACAGATACCCGACATCACATAATCATGTATGGTTTCGTGCAATTAGCATAAAACAATTTAAAAACATGATATTGAAACTAAAAACGGACCTTTTGATAAGAACTTCTTACCTTAAAGACAAATCGAACTATGAACCGAACATTAACTACCTTCCAAATCTTACGCGAATCTACAAACCGTCAATGAATGTAACATAAATCTTAAAATATTCTAACTTTACAAATGTCAAAGCCAAGAGCAACTACAAAAAGATCAAATCTTACCTTCATGAAGAGATTCAAAGTCTAAAACAACTTCTACAACCCGAACTATATCAATTTCAACACTCTGATCCGCAAGACGGAGCTAGGAAAGTCACCACATGCTTGACCAGTGCGTTGAACCGAGAGGGTCTCTCGGATTACCGTGCCAAGCTTTTCTTGAAACCTCGAATCAATACATGAAACTGGGAAAGTCTAGAACTACCTGAAGGTCTTTTATATGTGTTTCTTAGCCTATGTCGGTTTTTAGGTGTCTTGAAAGAAAAGAAATGCTTAGTTAAATCTTAAACTAATATGAAAAGAAAACTTAATGCCCAAAAATATAAAAATACCCTAAATGAAAATTCGGGGTTTATAGCTAGACCCACCCGGAAATTATTGTGACACACTATAAAATACATATAATCTAATTTAATCTATAAATTTATCTTATTTCAGCACCACCTGATGATTCCACTCGCTTACCCCGACTCCAAATCATGACTCTGTCCTTAGATCTTTATGAAGACATTCATTCACTAGCTTAACATGATTGAAAAACCAACAAGCTATCGGCCTAGAGGTAGTCACTAAGATCATAACCTAGAATGTATCGGGTTCGAGTCGAGTAGGGACGAAGAAAGGAGCGTGCGTGTGTAATATTTCGTTTCCGGAAAAAAATGTTTGAAAACTTCCAAAAGGACTACTCCCTCTGTTTTTTTAACTGTCGGAGAGAGAAGAATCATACAGATTAAGAAAGTGATTAATGTGTCTGAAATAAGATGAAAAATAACAAAATTACCCTTCATTCATTGTGCATGAAAAATTGTATCAAAATTTGGGTTATTAATATGAAGGATAAAAGTGGAAAAAATAATAAATGTTGTATTAGTACTGTAAAATGGCGGATAAATAAAAATAAAGCTAATTCTCAACCTCAGAAGTGACACTTAAAAAAAACCGAGGAAGAGTTATTTAAAGACGAATTTTGTTTATCCAAAAAAAAAAAAAAAAAAAAAAACGAATTTCGTATATTAGCATTGATTTGTTTAAGGTTTTATGCTTCATACACAGTATGGTGCTACTTCTCATATTTCTTCAAATATTCCCACATACACAAATATTAAGCAAACATGATTTGTTATGTTAAGACCAATGCTGCAAAGATGAGGATGGAGTTTTGCTCTCAGCAGCATTTCGTCGAGCACTTTAATTACCATAGAAGTTAGTTAGGACGGTTATAACCGAATTGATCAGTTTTGTTCAGTATAAATACTTGCTAGCTAGTTCATTGTATGATTGGAAGCTTCAATTACAGTTAGGAACGCTCAATTAGAGGTAGAGATAATCAATGTTCTTGCAATTTTCCCGCTCTTTGTAAATATGAACTGAAGAAGATGATCTTCATCTTCTCTCTTTAGTTTCCTGCATATTTTCAGTTCTTAATCCAAGTTCTTGTTACTTTTAACATGCATGTTAATCTATGATCGATTATCCTCCATCTCCATGCATTATGCATAGCGGGTCAAACATAAAAATATCATGAAAACATATATCGGATTACCTTCTCAAGTTTCCTTGAATTGCATTTTAAAGTCAAGTAGGGTTTTTTTTTTTTTTGGATTTGGAGTGTGTTAAATCTAATTTCATTATATTATATCTATCTATCTATCTATCATTAATGCAGATCAAAATGGAACCTATCCTGCTTTCAAGTCAAGGTTTGCTTATTCAAACTTTTTTTGAACCTCCTCAAATTAAAGTCATCTTATTAGAGATTAATTCTACATACATTCATCATTCATGTCTGATCATATATATGATGTGTTTCCTTGTTTTTGCAGCTCAAGTGGTTAGTACTTTCTCTAATCCTAACCGGTGAATGAATGATTGATTGCTACTCGTCTCTCAGTTATATATTGTAACACCCCGAGTTTATAAGAAAGGGTATAAACGTAAAATAGAAATTATCTATTATTTTCCTATTTTTATGTTGACCTAAAAGAATAATTAAAGGATTTAATTAATGGATTTAATAATGGGTATTTAAAGGAAATAATTCCCTAAACCCCATATTATGTTTCACGGCAAAGTTTTCAGAAAAATTAGAGAAGGGCGACGCAAGGGACGGAGGGAGAAGCAGGAAGGGAATCTTCAATCGCGCGGCTAATCCGTCAGGAATTTGGGCAGACCGCAGAGAACGGAAATCATCGTCTTATCAAGACGAACGTTTCCACACAAATCGTTTTCAATTCCGTAAGTTTTCATTTATAGCCCTAAATTGGTATTTGGATTACAGCACGGAAGAACTAACGACTTTAATTGAACCACCATGTTGAGATATGTATATATATACGTATATATATGAGTTGCTTGTATGAATACTTGGTTGTGTTTTAACGTGAAAGAAGATGAAGTAATGCTTGGGAATAACTATATTATATATATATATATTGTATATATATATATATATATATATATATATATATATATATATATATATATATATATATATATATATATATATTAGTTATACAGAAGGCTGCGTGGTTATTAAAAAAAAAAAAAAAGAAGAAATTATGCAAGGCACTGTAGCAGGGAATCAATAAATGTTTATACTTTGCTTGTGTACGTAAGAGAAATACTGGTGAATATGGGTTCCAAAAAAAAAAAAAGAATAGAATAAGATAAAATGGAACCAACTTATAGTTTGGGATTAATTAGTGATACTTGTATATATTATATAATGGTTGCAATATATGTTCAGCGAGGAGCCAAAGGAAAAATGAGCAGAGGAACAAGATGAAAGGAGGAATAAGCTATGCGGCAGATAGTACGTGGGAAAAAGTAAATAAATAAATGAAAGATGTTTTGTACACAGTTCTGTAATCGCAATCACGAATAAACTACGGGAACGTTGGGAATCAGTCTGGCTCGAGATACTGCTATCGAATAGTTCAAGATTCAAAAAAAAGAAGTAAAAGAGCCATAGTTGAGGTAAGGGAGTGTTCTTAAACGGGTTAATTGTTGTTGTTTATGTTGATAATTTACAGGGTTTGAGGTTGGAATAAGGTTGGTGATCGTTGAGTAGGAAATTACAGCAGGTTAACAGGATGATCGGGTAAGTATTGGCGGACGCCAACGGTGGTTGGCGGGCGCCAAAAGCAAGCGGTGTGACTCAGTTCACTCTTGGCGGACGCCAAGGAGGTTTGGCGGGCGCCAAGAGTGGGGCAGAATGGTATGTTAAGTTCTGGACAAGGTTTGTAGGCACCAAAGGTGTCTGTTCACCTTGTTTAGATATTGCTTTGTGTACAACATGTTATTGATTGGTATGTATGCCCTTGAGGGCATTATATGTTAATTGACAATGTCTAACATCGACTTCTGGTAGCCTTGGTATCAAATCGCACCACAACTGAGACCCTCTGCGGGGAGAAGGTGGGAGCACCGGAAGGCGTTGTTTAGGCCTTGTGGGACTTTGACATAGTAGTCATTGATCCTTTTACAATGTGCTAGATAGAGTAACTAGACGTCTAGGACTAGAAGTCCCTAGGAAGCTTTTATGTGAATAAATCAGGTGGTTAGAACTTAACTCGTAAATACATATGTGGAGTCTAAAAGCTAAAACGTCAATATCATTGGTGAGACACATTTTTGATATCGAAGCATGGGACACTTACTACTCCTACGGGACAATGTGTAACTCCCACATGGAACATGAGTCCATGCCCCCAGAGCGGAGCAAACCATGTTGTGGTGCATTTTCACCATGCGTAGTGTCCTTTGGAATTGATGTAACAAACCTTACTTGTGCAAAGTATACTACGGAGCTAGTAGAAGGTGAGTGAGCTATACTATTACAACTTATGTGGTAGTGATTGTAGAAAATGTTCATGCTATGTATGTATGTACTGCTATTTATTATTACCGTTTCTTCTACCTCTTACTAAGTACGTATGTTGATGACGGTCAAATTATACCCATAAAAGTCATCAACGTTGTCCTTAAATCGAGCTTAATAATATTTATTTTATATTAAATTACATGCTTATAATGATTATTTGCTATTGTGTAATTTAAATGATATAATTTGGTATTTATCCGTTTTTATTATATATTTTGGTATTTATCCGTTTTTTTATTTAAATATGATTTATTTTGGGATAAATATTTATTTAATAGATTGGGATAATTTTTGGAGGATAAATACAAATGGGAGAATTAAATCTCAAGATAAATCCAAGATGCATTGAAGATAAATATCGGATAAGCACGAAAAGATGAGTAAAGCATGACAAAAGCCGGCAAACCAATCCAAGATGGCGCCAACTTTGTGGGGGACGCATAAAAGGGGGCGCACCTTATTATTTTGAGATCGGCCGGGAGTTATCTCTATTTGTTTGATATTTTGAAGTATATCTCTTAATTAACTTGAACCCCTATAAATAGAGACATACAACACCCACAATATACACTCTAGACACAATATTACAATACTTTTAGTTTATCAATATAGTTCTTCTTATTTTATATTATGTTTCTTCATCACGGAGGCGATGGATTCATCGATTAGAGATTGCATTGAAGGATCGTAGGACCCTCCGTCTACGAGGGTAATGCCTATCCAAATATGTCGTTTTTATTCGTAGATCTATTTTATTTCGTTATGGAGTAGTCGTTTGTGTATTGATTTCGTGATGTAGTTAATTAACGAACCCATATTCATGTAGATCTAAGCCGTACGAAGGCGTTTTACGAGAAAATTCTAGAGTCACCTGTCTAGATCTACCACGGTCTATATGGTTAGATCTATGTTAAACACAGCACAATTGGGAGAAAAGATGATTTGTATATTCACAGTGATCAAGTATTTATAGTACAACACATCACCAAAACCCTAAACACAATGTATCGTAATGTACAAACATACCCTTTACTTATATATATTTCCCACACGCCCCCTCAAATTGGAGCATGTAAATCACAAATGCCCAACTTGCCTAAGAGAAAACGGAATTGTTGCCGACCGAGAGCTTTTGTCAGAATGTCGGCCAATTGATGCGTGGTAGGAACATAAGACGGTGCTAAATTACCGGACAATAACTCATCACGAACAAAATGACAATCCACTTCGATGTGTTTGGTACGATCGTGGAAGACGGGATTCTTTGCGATATGAAGCGCCGATTGACTATCACAAAATAACCGCATAGGCTGAGGATATAAAACACCAAGATAAGACAACAAGGACTTCAACCACTTCAACTCACATGTGGCAACTGCCATAGAACGATACTCGGCCTCGGCGAGGAGAGCGGGACACGATGGGTCGCTTCTTGGTCTTCCAAGAGACAGGGGAACGACCCAAAAAGACCAAATATCCAGTGACAGAACGCCGTGTCAAGGGGCATGCGGCCCAATCACTATCACAGAAAGCAGTCAAAGACAAATCATCTATAGGACGCAACAAAATTCCATGACTAGGGCTTCCTTTCAGAAAACGCAAAACACGCACCGCAGCCTCCCAATGCGGGACCTGTGGATCACTCAAAAACTGGGCAAGAGTGTGCACAGAGTAACTCAACTCCGGACGGGTAACAGATAGATAGACCAAGCGGCCCACAAGGCGGCGGTATTGATCCGGATGAGCAAAGGGCTGACCTGTAGCGGAAGCGAGGCGATGATTTTGCTCCATAGGTGTATCAATGGGCTTACAACCCAACATGCCAGCCTCAGTCAATATGTCCAACGCATACTTGCGTTGAGAGAGAAAGATACCTTCAGGGCCACGTGCCACTTCGATGCCGAGAAAATATTTCAAGGGGCCCAAATCTTTCATATGGAAACAAGAGCTCAAATACTGCTTAAAATGAACAAGTGCATCATGGTCGGAACCCGTAATAATTAAGTCTGTTGGACTTATTTCTTAGTTTTGATGATGAGTGCCATACTAGCTGTTATAGTGCAAAGGCAAAAAGATGTCTAGATCAAATGTATAGGTTTATTAAAGTTTGATTCATAAATAGGTTTGATCAAACAAGCATCGTAATGGTCGGTGGTTGATTTCGGCAGACTGGTCTAGGTCGGTAGGGTAGATAGGTCGGTAGACTAGTCGGGAACCCGCCGAAGGCGAAGGCGAAGGCCGAGGGTTCAAACTCGGTAAATGAAGGCTAAGGGATCAAACTTAGTATTTAAAGTCAAGGATATAGAATCAGAATTTAGGCAAGTCTGTGATGACCTAAACTGATTACATATACCTTGTGTAGAAGGTCTAAGTTCCATAAGTTGGATGATGTTTGGAACTTGGTTATATTTAAAATGGTGTAATCTAACTTCACAAATAAAAGTTAGATAAAAGAAATCAAATTTGCATTACATTTTATACACAACAAGTTCTTTGTTCAAACGGATCGATAGGTATCTCAAACAGACTCATGAACTCGCTCGATATATTACCTCGATTAATTCAAATTTATTGGAAGATTACATGGATAAGGACGACCAACTACCTCGACTTATCAAGAAAATCAAAGGCCGAGATTAAAAAGACGTTGGGATGACTTATATTTTTATCCATTGGATACAAGTCAAAGGGTGGACATGATCGCACGCTTGTCAAAAAGGAATTCGACAAAGTGTCGATCCTATGAATAGTGACGAGAATGCATATCGATGGGACAAAAACAAGGAACGGTCACATTTGAATTTCAAATACAAGTCACATGCATTCCTACCTATAAATAGAGGACTTTCAACTCGGAAAAGAGGATGATTTTTGCATAAACTTTAAGTGATAACTCTGAGCTGAAAAACACCCTGCTGAACTTACTGAGCATAAAGCTGCTGATCTAGAGAATTTCTTCAAGTGCATTCTGTATTCAAGCTACATCAAGATTACACACTTGAAGGCGCAAGCCGCCGATTACATCATCCTAATCAAGTCGCCGCAAATGAATCATTTACTTGATTCAATCTTTATTTTATAAAGAACCCGCCGAAGACATGAAGCATCCGTTGGGTGTGAAAGACTCGTTGTTTGTGGTGGAGTGGTGAAGAGGCAATCCTACCCTTCAAGGACCAAGTGGAAGACTCGGGAGCGACAATCCTACTGTTCCCGAGTTTTCGGTTTGTGAAGCCATAGTCATTGGTGAAGGACAAACAACTTAGGAATCTTTGTAACGTAGATACATCAAAGATCTCTAGTGAATTTCCTCCAACATCACGGGAGAAGAGTGGACTGACAGGATTACGCCACCTGGAACCACTATAAAATCTGCCTACTTACTTTCAGCATTTAATTTCTGCACTTAGTTCACTCTACATATCAACTTACTGAATCTAGCAACTGAAATCTCACACTTGCACTACTGAGTATCTAATACTTTGTATCATATTTAACAACAAGTATTAAGGCTTAATTTTGATATAATTCCGCTGCACAAATTCGGCAAACTCAACTATCGTAGACTCGTTTATCGCCAGCTGCGAAGTCTCACGAGACTCGAAGTATCGACAGACTCGCCGAAGTTACAGAATTTGTTAACTCCAAAGTTTTAAGTGTTAAGTTTATTCACCCCCCCTAAACTTAACCAAAGCCTTTTCAAGGGACCAACAATTGGTATCGAGAAGCGTTGCACGTTCGAAGTAATCCTACTTGTTGTGCTTGTGAAAATTCTTTAAAACTTTCTTTCAAGTTACCGATTTTCAAAGATTTGCATCATGGACAACACACAAGTATGCTAGAACAATGTTGATGTGTTCTCTTGATAGATTTGATGAGTATAAACGTCGAATGCGGGCATACCTTGTCGCTACTCATGATGAGATGATGGATGTACTAAGCGATGGACCACTTGGAGATTACAAAGCGCAAGAATGAGTGGGTGACACAACTTAGTACATTCCTACACCAAAAAGAGAATGGAATGCAGAAGACAGAAAAAGAGCAAACCTCAACAACATTGCTATTGATATCATTTACAGAACCTTGGATAGCAACATGTACATGAAGGTTAAAGATTGCAAGACTGCAAAGGAACTTTGGGACAAGATTCACTTGATCTGTGAAGGCACTGATGCAATAAAGAAGAATAAAATCAGTGTGGCCAGAAATAGATTTCAAAAGTTCAAAATGCTGCCAAATGAAACCATTGAGCAAATAGAATCAAGATTCAATGCAACCCTGGATGAACTTACCCTGCTGAGTGTAAGTTATTCAAAAGAGGAAATAAACACCAAAATCTTGGAAGCTCTACCTGCAAAAGATGTTTGGAAAATGAAGGTGACTGCAATTGAAGAAATGAGAAAGTTGCATGAAGAAGACACCTTCAAATTGTTTTCAGATCTAAAGGCTTATGAATTTAGCAAAAAGCTTGTGCCTGAAACTGAAAAGGAAGAGCCAAAGACCACTGCATTGGCTGCTTCACATCATGAAGAAACATCAGGAGGACAGGATGATATGCTGGATGAGATGCAAGAACAAATTGCCTTACTGAGCAAGAAAATCAGGATGATGAAGACTGGAAAGGCCCCTTCAAGAAACTTTACAAAGAGGCCTACTGAAAGAAGGAAAAAGAACCAAAGAAAGATAACCGTGCTTTCATCGCAAGAAACCGGGACACTTCAAACCGATCCCGAGTTAAAACAAGGCAAGAACACGATTATCTCTGTTTCAACCGCAAGAAGCACGGACACTTTAGACACGATTGTCCGGCCTGCGAGGACCAAGAGTCAACAAAGAAGACATGGCAAGAAGGCTATGGTTGCTTGAAGATGAAGCTATGAAGTTGAATCGAAAAAGGAAATGAATCGGATGACACGGCATTGGTTGCTTTGAGATGGAAGATTATGCTTTGATGGCAAATATGGATCGAGGAGGTATATAACACACGTATCTATAAACACTCCTTTGGAAGTGATTGTGAATCAACTTGTGGTTCAAATCCTAGAAATTCGACAACAATGAGACTTTGGATGCCATCCTTAATCAAGCGAGGATAATACAATCTGGTTATGAGGTTGTGAAGGCCGAAAAAGAAAGCACTTGAGTTGGAAGTTGGAAGATTGAAAGTCGAATTAAGAGTTCTCAAGGTAAGGAAAAAGAGTTTGGACGAGAATCAAGTCTAAGTCCTCTTGGACATACGGTAGCCTTTGAATCGCTCGAACCATCTTGTTCCAATACCGCATACAAATCGGAAAGCCTTATGGTGATAAAACGGGGCTTGGATTTGGAACTCAACAATCAACAAGAATGGATCTAGTAAGGCTACCGAACCTAGTATCGAATTGGTCCTAAGTTTGTGCCCGCACAAGATCCAACTCCTAGTAAGGTTCTTTGAAGCAAAGAAACCCACCGAGAAAGCTTCAAGGAAGCAAAATCAGAAGTCAAAGAAGTCAACAGCTCCTAATAAAAGGAATGAATCCAAAAATAGGACTGCTGTGCCTTCTAAGTCGCCGATAAGCGGACACTCGCTACCAAGTCCGTCGAACCACGAAGGGTAAGAAACAGAAATATTCCAAGGATAAGAATCCTAAACCTAGAAATGTTAATCATTCAAGGGATACTTATCTCAGAGGGAAAGGTAGATTGTTCCCCACTGATGATGATTGGAATATTCCTGCACCTACTGTTAAAAACAGTAAGTATAACCATACTGCTAGGGTAAAACCTATGCACTGGAATCAGCAAAGGGCTCAGCAGAGGACTTATACAAGACCTCAGCAGAGACCTCAGCAGACTCCTTATTATAGGGCTGTTCCTAACAGACAGCAACATAATGGTTATACTAATGCTTTTAACAACAAGAATCACTTCAAACAGCATTATAAACCAAGAGGCCAGAGAACATATGTGAATCCTACACAACCTACTGTTAGAACTTATGGATGTGTGGATTATATGTATGAATCAAAGTATGAACCAAAGTATGACACATTTAGGAGAAGACCTTATGGAAACATGCCAAGGGTCATGCTTACCACTGACCATTATGGACCCAAACAGGTTTGGGTACCTAAAATGTATTAACTTTGTTTTGTAGGTGTCCGGTACTTTGACAAAGTGGATGTTCCGGACATATGACAAAGAATAAGCACTGTCTGTCAAACTTTATGACAAAAGATGGTCCAAGGGTGAATTTTGGCAACAAGAATACACCTGGATATACAAGAGGATATGGCACTCTTGTGAGAAATGGACTTACAATCAAGAATGTTGCATATGTGGAAGGACTGGACTACAACTTGCTGAGCACCGGACAATTCTCGTGACATGGGATACAAGGTCACTTTTGACAAAAACAACTTCGTATTGTCATTAGTGAAAGAGGTGATCAAGTTGTACTTGTCTTTGGTAGAAGACAACAAGAACATGTATATTGTGGATTGGTCTACTGATAGGTTCCGAAACTCGCTCGATTGTGCATACCAAATCGAACTCAATTGGTTATGGCACAAGAAGTTGAATCACTTAAACTTTGATGATATTAATCAGTTGGGGAAGAAGAAGCTAGTGATTGGTTTACCTGAGATCACATTCAAGAAGGATGCCATATATGATGCATGTCGGCGGGGTAAACAGATAAAGTCAAGTTTCAAATCAAAGACCAAACAATCAACCAATAGAGTGTTGGAGCCGATGCATATGGATCTTTTTGGACCAATAACTCCAACAAGTGTAACGGGAAAGAAGTACACTTTAGTGGTTGTGGATGATTATTCAAGGTATACTTGGGTGATATTTATGAACAAGAAAAGTGAGACACTCAAAAGCATGCCTAATCTTTTGAAAAGATTACAAAATGAGAAAAGTTTAACAAGTAGTAAAGATAAGATCGATCGAGTACCGAATTTCTCAACAAAGTGATAAGAGAATATTGTGAACGGAATGGTGTACTACATCAACTTGCCGTCGTTTGGTACACCTCGGCAAAATGGAGTTCGAAAGAAGAAACAGAACCTTAAAGGAAGCGGGAAGGACAATGATTTGTGAAGCATTGCTACCTGAAAGATATTGGGCTGAAGCAGTTAATACAGCATGCTATACACAAAACAGAACATCAGTGAACAAGAAGCTGTTGAAGACACCTTATGAGATCTGGAATGGAAGGAAACCTAATATATCCTATTTCCATCCATTTGGAAGTAAATGTTTTATCTTTAATCACAAGGTACACTTGAAGACATTCCAACCAAAGTCAGATGACGGAATTTTCTTGGGATATTCTTCAGTCAGCAGAGCATTCAGGGTACTGAACAAGAGGTCACTGAAACATGAAGAAACAATCCATGTTGTGTTTGATGAACCTAAGTTCACTTGGTATGGAAGATGAAGATTGTGAACCGTCGAGAATCAACAAGTCACCGATCCAATTGTGTTGAAGTTTGGAAAGATTCAATGACTTGAAAGTTCGATCGCCCCCGCCGAACACCCCGCCGATAATGTTACCGATGCAACAACTGAAGCAGCTCAAGGATCCGCTTCGAACCCCCGTAGAAGAAGCTACAAAGAGACCCTACCGAAGATGATGTTCCGAAAATCAAAATAACCAAAATCCACAATGGTTAAGGAATCACCCCGTCGATCAAGTTATTGGCAATGTACAAGCAAGGTGTTAGGACTAGAAGACAACCGGAAGCTATGTTTATTTGTTTTCTATCTCAAATGGAACCAAAAGTTGTTGAAGAAGCAATTTCGGATCCAGATTGGATAATTGCTATGCAAGAAGGAATTGAATGAATTTGAAAGAAATCAAGTTTGGACACTAGTTGAAAGGCCAAGTCATGCAAATATCATTGGTACTAAGTGGGTATACGAGAAATAAACTTGATGAATGCGGTACCATTGTGAGAAATAAGGCCGACTAGTTGCAAAAGGCTATTCTCAAGCGAAGGAATAGATTTTGATGAAACATATGCACCCTGTTGCAAGATTGGAAGCTATCGATTATTTTGGCACATGCCGCATATAAGAACTTCAAAGTATATCAAATGGATGTCAAAAGTGCATTTTTGAATGGCATTCTAGAGGAGGAAGTGTATGTTCAGCAACCTCCTGGATTTGAAGTTAAAGATCAAGAAGATAAAGTGTATAGACTCAACAAAGCACTTTATGGATTGAAACATGCACCAAGAGCTTGGTATGAAACCTTATCTCAATTCTTGGTGGATAATGGTTTTACAAAAGGCACCATTGACAAGACACTTTTCAGAATCAGTGAAGGGGACAGCACCTTGCTGGTACAGATTTATGTTGATGACATAATCTTTGGTTCTGAAAATGATTTGCTTTGTGAAAAGTTTGCAAATCTAATGAAGAGCAAATTCCAAATGAGTATGATGGGAGAAATGAACTACTTTTTGGGATTGCAAGTCAAACAAATGAAAGATGGAATCTTCATTCATCAAACCAAGTATACCAAGGAGTTGTTGAAGAAGTTTGGCATGGAAAACAACACTAAAAATTCAACTCCTATGAGTACAAATATCAGGCTGGATGAAGACAAAGAAGGCAAAGATGTTGATCAGACCTTATACAGAAGGATGATAGGAAGTCTGATGTACCTCACTGCTAGCAGATTTGATATATCCTTTACCGTAGGTGTTTGTGCAAGATTTCAATCTAAACCCAAGGAAAGTCACTTAGGTGCAGTCAAAAGAGTTCTCAAGTACCTAAAAGAGACTTTGGGAGTAGGGATATGGTATTCCAAGGAAGGAAGTTTCAAAGTTATATCCTACTCAGATTCTGACTATGCTGGATGCAAGATTGATAGAAAAAGCACCTCAGGAACCCGTCGTTAATGGGAAATAGATCGGTTTCCCTGGTTTAGCAAGAAAGAATTCTATATCAACTTCCACCGCCTTTGAAAGCCGAATATATTCTTCTTTGGAAGTTGTTGTGCACAAGTACTATGGTTAAGACAACAGTTAAGGGATTATGGAATTGAAGAAAAGGAAATTCCAATCATGTGTGACAACACAAGTGCAATTGCCATTACAGAAAATCCAGTTTTGCACTCAAGAACCAAACACATTGATGTGAGACATCATTTTATAAGAGATCATGTTGAAAAGAAAGATGTGGTGGTTCTATACATCCCTACTGAAGATCAACTTGCTGATATTTTCACTAAACCACTTGATAGTGAAAGATTTGCCAAATTAAGGACTGAATTGGGAATTATCAAAGTTGACTGATAATCAGCAGTGTACTGGAATTCACCAAGGGGATTAGTCTTTGCTATGTTGGGTGAGCTCACTTAGCAGATTAGTCATTGGTATCAATAATTCCATGTACTTATGTTTGGACAATTGAGCAAATGAGGTTGCCAAGGGGATTGGTCTTTGTCATGTTGGGTGAGCTCACTTGACAGATCAGTCATTGGTATTAAACTTCATCTTGTATTATCAATTGAACAAAACAAGAAGAAAACAAGGATCAGCAGAGTACTCTTTATGTCGCCAGCCGCCGAAGCCAATTTATCGCCAGACCGCCGAGACCACCCCGCGAGGTTTACCTATTTGAATGGAACGTTACTCAGTCAAAGTTATTAAAGTCAAAAAGCAGAATTGGCGGGATATTTATTTTATCCATTATTACCATAGTTAAACCATCCAACGGTTACAAACGTTATGGAGGAGTAATGGGCCACGTGTCAAAGCAGCATTCATTCAGATTAATCGTGGTTACCCTCGATGTACGTGCTATGACAGTTGCAACTACCCACTGTCTATATATGCAGACTGTTTCACAGCAGATTCTTTACTTGCATATCTGCTTTATCTCTGCAAAATCTTACATTGTGTGAACACAGATTTACAATCCTTCTTCTTCATCTTAATTTCTCATAACAATGGCGGAAAAGATAGATGTCTAGATTGAATCTAGTCAAAGTGTTAGAGGATATGTTGTTGATGCAAACAAGACTGATTTGGCAATCAATATTGGTCGAAGAATGAGGAGGTTTGCTGGCTTGGAGAATAAACTCAATATAAGGTTGGAAACAATCTCCTACACAAATGTTATTGATTTCTGGAAGAACATGATTGTGAAAGATGGAATTGAAGCATTCAAAACAACTGTGAATGCTGAGGAAATTGAGGTTTCCCCCAGTCTACTGAGGGAAGTTTTTGGCTTTGAAGAAGTGGAGAATGGTCCAGTAAATCTTAAAGCAATGGGATTGGACAAGTTGGCTTTTGTTAATCAAATAAAAACAAATGATGACACCAAATCTGTTCCTGGCATCAACTGCAGACATATTGGAAATGAGTACAATTTGCTGAGCAAACTCATTGCCAAAAACATACTAGGACTGGTTGGAAGTATGGATACTCTATCTGGCCCTAAGATAGAGCTAATGATTATCATCTGCAGGAGCATGAGATTTGATTGGGCTGGTTACTTCATTCACTATATGAAGAAAGTTGCCAAGGAGGAGAAAGTAGGGAAAAGGAAATCAAAGGCCTTGCCCTTAGGATTGATGATCCAGACCCTGCTGAATCATCTGGAGGTTCCTGATCTTGAACCTGAAAAGATAAATCAGTCCAGATACAAGAAGGAGATTGATTATGCAATTCCTGGACTTGATGATGATGAAGAGGATGCTGGAGAGGCTGATGATGATGATAATGGTGGAGATGGAGGTGATGCTGGTGGTGAGCAGGTCAAGCAAACTAAAAAGAAACCTGTTAAACCTGCTGCACCAAAGAAAGCTGCTGACAAAAGAAAGGGTGGAGACACAAGGAAGATAACTGAAGTGTTAAAGCCTTCAAAGAAAACAAAGAAACATACAGCATGCATCGTTGAGTCTGCTGAGGGTTCAGTGGAGGTTACTGACCCTGCTGTTGCTGCAAGAAAAACTGTTGTTAAAATCCTGAGAGAACAACAGAAGGAAGACAGTAGAAAGAGAAAGTCTACTGTAGTTGAAAAAGATGATGAACCTCTCTCCAAGAGGATGAAGGAGATTACCACAAAGAAAAAGTATGGCAAAGGGAAAGAATTGAAAAACTTGGAGGAACAAAGAGTCCAAGAGGAAGCTTCAGTAGAAGAGGAAGAAGAGGCTATTTTGGCTGAGCCATTAACTATAATCAAGCCTGTGGTAATTAGTGACTCCTCACCAGAAGAGATTGTTAAGTCTATCGAAGCCGCGGAGTTGTTGTTGAACAATCGTTGAAGAATCACGACGATCAACGCACCGAGCCTCGTAGTAAACCGATCAATCTTCGAAGCCGCACGCATTGTTGTTGAGCAATCCGTTGAAGATATACAACAATATACCGAGCTCGTTGTAGTATCTGCGAAGAACCACAACAAACCACTGAACCTGAACCTGCTGTGGTAGTTGAAGAGGTAATTGAAGACTTGGTTGAAGACCCTGCAAGTGTGGCAAGAACTCAGGGGGAAGAGCAGTCTGCTGCTAACCCTGCTGATGAGCATGTAAGTCAGGGGGAACCAAGTGTGGTACATATGGAAATAGTAGGCACAAATGTACAACCTCAGCAACCTACTGACTTTAGAACAACTGTTGAAGAAACCATGAGCTTACTTGTTGAAGCTTTTGGAGGTCGCAAGTCGTCGAACTCGCCATTGGAAGCCATCTATGCCATATGAGAAGGCATCCAAAAAGGACAAAGTAGATCCTAACTTCAAAAAGGTGCAAAACTATTTTCAGTGGAAGTTCGGATTCTACAAGAGACAGAAACCGTTGATCCAATGAGTGGATTTGAAGAATGAGCATTTGAGCAGCTAGGAGTGGACAGCCTGCTGGATTTGATAGACACTAGCATGTTGCAATCCAAGCTGATGGATCTGTTGGATGAAGGAAAGAAAAGTGGAGCTATTATGTTCAGAGATCCAAAGTTCACACCAGATAGTGATTCATCAGATTCTGATGATGATACCCCTATGTTTCGGGGAGACCGGTGAGTGGCTAGAGAAACAACAACCGAAGCCACCGGTCAAGAAGCTACCGAGATCGGTAAGTCCGCCGAGGGCCGACGGATCGGAGAGATGGATGAGGATCTACGGGATCTCACCATGGATGATCGGAGGCATTGATCAATGAAGGAATCAACTCCGAGTCGGTAGGCTAGGCCGATGAACCAAGTACATTCTATGTTGTAGCGCCTACTGCACAAACTGAAGGTGAACAAAGTGAGGATTTGGATGTAGAGAAGGTCACTGAGCATAGTGAACCTAGTGCCAGTTCAGAGGAATCTATTGAATATCAAGATGGATTTGACTTTGAGGGCATTCTTACCAAAACTGCCAGAATCCTGACCCAGATTGGTCATGCTGAAGGATTCCAAGTGGATAATGAGGCTATATTCAATCCACAGATAATTGAAGAGGAGGTACAGGTTGCTGGGTTACAAACAGCACCTGGACACAGGTTGGAACTGGAGGTACAGGCTGCTGAGTCTCAAACAGCACCGGACAAAGGTTGGAACAAACTTTGGGTTTGGAGGAAACCCCTGTTGTTGAAGAGGCTGCTGAAGTGGAGCCTACTGAAGTCAAGACCACTGAAGGGAAAGATGGTCAGCAATCTGCTATTAATGAAGATGAGCAGATGCTGGACTATGACTTCAGTGATGAAGAATTTCAAGTGCCTGAAGAAGAAGATATTAATGTTGATCCACCACAGGCATTTGTACCTGTTTTTGAAGAACCTGCCATTGATCCTATCCTGGAGGAATATGAAGGACCTAACCCTGCTGGACTGGATAGGAGTTGGGCAATGGTAATAGTGAGCAATCAGAGGCAACAATATAATGTGGAGGAGCCTGCTGATGAAACTACTGGTGGAAGGATGACCAGTGAAATGCCAGTTGAAGTTTTGAATGAGTTAAGAACTGTCAGAAATGATATGCAACAGTTAAGAACTCAACTGGATAGACAAGAACAGAGATTTGAAGAACTGATGAAAATGGTGAATAAAAACAGACAATCTGCTGATACAGTTGCTTCAAATTTCATATCCACTCAAAATGCTGTGAATACTATGATGTTGGATGTGAGAGGAATCAAGCAAGGGAATTCAGTGAAGTAAAAGTTTCTGAAAGACCAACTTACATCCATCCAAGAAAAACTTGACAAGCTTACTGAAACCCCTAAACCTGCTGAGCCTACTGCTGCACAACAACCTGCTGTGCCTGATCCTATACTTACTGAGAGGATGACTTTGCTGGAGCAAACAATGCAAGCAAGGATCACAACAATTGATACTAGAACTGGAACTATGGAAGGTCAACTGCATAGAGTGATAGTATCACAGGAGAGTATTCATGGCCTTATATCCCGTTTTGTTGATGATGTCACTAAGGGGGAAGAAGGCAAATCAGCTGCAGCAAAGGAGGCTGCAAGACTCTTTGCACAGAAAAGATGGGAGGATGAGACTAATGCATTCAGGCAACCTGCACCTGGCAGAGTTCAACTTACTGATGATATCCTTAAACAGTACAAGAAAGAATACTATAACAGAAGGAAACCTTATCATGACAAGGGATATCATGAAGGTCTAAACTCTTTCTTGGGATTAAAATTTTGGGAAGCAAAAGTCAAAGCCTTAAGGGCAACTTACAGAGGAGGCAGAGGTGGAAGAGGTGGAAGAAGTGGCAGAGGTGATAGGATTCTGCCTATCACAAAAGCAAAAGACTCACTTGATGAATTCAAAGAACTTTACATGAAGTTTGGATTCAGAGTGAATGATATCAATCTTATCCTGCCTGAAGCTTGGAACTGGTGGAAGCAAGTTAATCCCTACATTGACTTTACACTGATTGAAAATGAATGGATGATGGATATGATAGAACAGATCAGAGCCTTTCAAGAGCAAGCAGAGAAGGCTAGACAAGAAAGAGAAAAGAGACAATAGATCAGCATACTTACCTTAATTTATCTTTGATGTATCTAGTTTGTAATAGCCTTGATCAAATGATTTTAATGAAAGATGAATACTTGTTCTGTTTTTGTCTTAATCTTTTTGCTTTGCTGATTATGTGAGGGTAGTGGCATCATCACCAAAAAGGGGGAAATTGTTGGACTTATTTCTTAGTTTTGATGATGAGTGCCATACTAGTCGTTATAGTGCAAAGGCAAAAAGATGTCTAGATCAAATGTATAGGTTTATTAGAGTTTGATTCATAAATAGGTTTGATCAAACAAGCATCGTAATGGTAAAAGTGACCGTGGTTGATTTCAACAGTACTCGGTCTAGGTCGTAGGGTAGATAGGTCGTAGACTAGTCGGGAACCCGCCGAAGACCGAAGACCGAAGGCCGAGGGTTCAAACTCGTAAATGAAGGCTAAGGGATCAAACTTAGTATTTAAAGTCAAGGATATGGAATCGAATTTAGGCAAGTCTGTGATGACCTAAACTGATTACATATACCTTGTGTAGAAGGTCTAAGTTCCATAAGTTGGATGATGTTTGGAACTTGGTTATATTTAAAATGGTGTAATCTAACTTCACAAATAAAAGTTAGATAAAAGAAATCATTTGCATTACATTTTATACACGCAAAGTGTCGTTCAAATAGATCGATAGGTATCTCGACAGACTCATGAACCCGCCGATATATTACCTCGATTAATTCAAGATTTATTGGAAGATTACATGGATAAGGACGACCAACTACCTCTCGATTTATCAAGAAAATCAAAGTGGTGAGATTAAAAGACGTTGGGATGACTTATATTTTTATCCATTGGATACAAGTCAAAGGGTGGACGATGACCGCACCGTCAAAAAGGAATTCGACGGTGTCGATCCTATGAATAGTGACGGAATGCGCATATCGGATGGGACAAAAACAAGGAACGGTCACATTTGAATTTCAAATACAAGTCACATGCATTCCTACCTATAAATAGAGGACTTTCAACTGAGGAAAAGAGGATGATTTTTGCATAAACTTTAAGTGATAATACACGATTTGAAAAACACCCCGTCGAACTTACCGAGCATAAAGTCGCCGATCTAGAGAATTTCTTCAAGTGCATTTTCGTATTCAAGCTACATCAAGATTACACACTTGAAGACCGCAAGCCGCCGATTACATCATCCTAATCAAGCCGCCGCAATGAATCATTTACTTGATTCAATCTTTATTTTATAAAGAACCCGCGAAGATAGTGAAGCATCCGTGGGTGTGAAAGATCGTTGTTTGTGGTGGGAGTGGTGAAGAGGCAATCCTACCCTTCAAAGACCAAGTGGAAGACTCGGGAGCAAAGCAATCCTACATGTTCCCAGTTTTCGGTTGTGAAGCCATAGTCATTGGTGAAGGACAAACAACTTAGGAATCTTTGTAACAGATACATCAAAGATCTCTAGTGAATTTCCTCCAACATCACAGGAGAAGAGTGGACTGACAGGATTACGCCACCTGGAACCACTATAAAATCTGCCTACTTACTTTCAGCATTTAATTTCTGCACTTAGTTCACTCTACATATCAACCTACTGAATCTAGCAACTGAAATCTCACACTTGCACTACTGAGTATCTAATACTTAGTATCATATTTAACAACAAGTATTAAGGCTTAATTTTGATATAATTCCGCTGCACAAATTCAGCAAACTCAACTATCAATAGACTCGTTTATCGGCAGAGCTGCGAAGTCTCAGCAGACTCCTGAAGTATCAGCAGACTGCTGAAGTTGCAGAATTTGTTAACTCCAAAGTTTTAAGTGTTAAGTTTATTCACCCCCCCCCCCCTTCTAAACTTAACCAAAGCCTTTTCAAGGGACCAACAAAGTCATCAACATAAAACTGGAGGAAAACACCATCCCGAGTATAACTAAACAACGAGTAATCCGCATAAGATTGAACAAAACCGAAGTTTTTCAAAGCAGCTGATAGCTTGGCAAACCATTGCCGAGGAGCCCGTTTAAGTCCATATAAAGATTTACGTAATCGACAAACCATTCCGGGGAGAGGAAGCACGATATCCAGGAGGAAGTTGCATGTAGACTTCCTCAGTCAAATCACCGTGCAGGAAGGCGTTATGGACATCCATTTGATGTAATTCCCAATTGCGTGCTGCTGCAACGGACAAAAAAACACGAACAGTGCCCATTTTGGCCACCGGAGCAAAGGTCTCATTATAGTCAACACCTTCAACTTGCCGATTACCACGAACGACGAGTCGAGCTTTAAGGCGCTCCACTTCACCAATGGATGTGTATTTAATTTTATACACCCAACCACAACCAATGGCATGTTTACCGGGAGGAAGAACCTCCAAAGACCAAGTACCATTACGTTCCAAAGCATCAATTTCCTCCTGCATAGCCTGACGCCAACCGCGCAAATGAACAGCTTCTCGAAAAGTGGCGGGTTCTCGACCCTTTGTAATAGCTGTCAAAAAACACTGGTGGCGGACAGAAAATTTATTATAATCAACATAACAAGCTATGTCAAAAGGTTTACCTGAGGAGCCGGATGAAGACGAAGAGGCGTGTAATGGAGTGGGGTCTATGTCGTTTTGAACTGCCGTATTGGTGACGTAGTCTTGAAGCCTTTTGGACGGAACTTTGATGCGATGACCACGACCCAAAGGCTCATCAATAGAAATCCCCGGCTCGGGAGCAGGAGCAACCGTGTCATCACTAACCATGTCCACAAGCCCCCTAAAGTCCACAGGGGCCGACCCATCATGTTCGATAATCGAATCTTCATCATCATCCCACAACGGTGGTTGGCTAAAATAACGTTCCCATTGAAGACGGTCACGGTCGGGTAAGGACTCAATAAATGGAAACTGATCTTCAAAAAATTCCACATCGCGACTTACGAAAAAATCATGAGTGGCAAGGTCATATAAACGCCAACCTTTTTTACCAAACGGATAGCCAACAAAAATGCAACGGCGAGACCGAGATTCAAATTTATCCGTATTCCGAGGACGAACAGAAGCATAGCACAAACACCCAAAAACCCGCACATGATCATAGGAAGGGGGCGGCCATACAAGCATTCATAGGGGGTTTTACCATTTAAGACACGAGTTGGAGTTAAATTAATCAAATGCACTGCGGTAAGAACACATTCACCCCAAAAGTACTTCGGCAATTTGGCTTGAAAGCGTAGTGCACGTGCAACATTAAGGACATGATGATGTTTGCGTTCAACACGACCATTTTGTTGTCTTGTGTCAACACAAGACGTTTGATGTAATATACCCTTAGCGAGTAAAAGAAAGGGTGCAATTGCAAAAACTCTTGTCCGTTATCACTTCTAAAACTTTTAATATTTTTATTAAAGTGAGTAACGACCATTGCGTAGAAAGATTCAATCAAAGGACCAACTTCATGCTTTCCAACTAATAAATATACCCAAGTGGCGCGGGAATAATCATCAACAATGGTAAGAAAATAGCGAGCATCACAACTAGAGGGAAAGCGATAAGGACCCCAAATATCACAATGGACTAGATCAAACACATCCGATGCTTTATTCAAACTTAAAGGGAAAGAGTTGCGAGGTTGCTTACTCATAAAACATACTTGACAATCACAAATAGTATTGAAAGTGCCTTGACGGACAACTCCTGGGAAAGAAGAAACAACGGTCATGGAAGGATGAACCAAACGCCTATGCCGACAACTCCTGGGAAAGAAGAAACAACGGTCATGGAAGGATGAACCAAACGCCTATGCCATAACATTCGTGCATCGGAGATAGCAACTTTATTAACTTGAACAGTGGAAGAACAAACTGGCCGAAGACAATAGACCCCATTACACAGCACCTCCGCTCCAATCAGGTTCCTCGAAGTACGATCCTGAATAATACACAACTTGTTAGTGAAAATAACTAAATATTTATTTTGCTCGAGGAAATGAGATACCGACAGCAAATTACACGTAAGTGCCGGAACGTATCGTCCAAGATTAAATTATCACTGAACACAATATTTCCTTGCTTAGTAGCAACAGTACTAGCACCATTGGGCAACCCAACCGAGGATGAAATATCACGCAAATTGGTAAATAAAGAGAGATTACCGGACATGTGATTCGATGCACCGGTGTCATCAAGCCAATTGGAGTTAAACATACCAACTAATTTGTCGGAGGAAGAACCAGGACTAGGACTCGTATTGTTCAAAACGGATAAAAGGTGGTTCCATTGATCGTCGGACAACATCGGAACACTCGAACGATCACCTTCCCCAACTTCTGCTGTGCCGGATTGACGGTGGCTGTGTGTATTGCCGGCAAAGGTACGAGTTTCACCATTGGCCATGGGAAGAAGTTGCAGCGTTTTTTTTTTTTTTTTTTTTTTTTTTTTTGCAACAACAGCAAAGTAGCAGCAGTAATATATGGTATTAAATGGACTAGTTAACGCAAATTAGGAGTAAGCAGCAAAAAGAGTTGAATGCAGACAGCAAACAACTTAAATTTTTTTTTTCAAATGAACAGCGAACAGTGCATTAGCAAAAAAAGAGGAGCAGCAGCAACGGCAAACGATAGCAGCAAAAATAAAAATACAAGTAGGAGGCCGGCGATCTACTCGTACCAGAAAAGCAATCAAGAAGCACAACTATGATGCACAACCGCACGCAAACAACAACAGAAAAGATCAAGGCAACGATGGATCGGAAGCGGAAGAGACGAAGAACACGCCTTCGAGCTCAGATGGATCGAGAAAAAGATCTACCCTAATTTAGGGTTTGCTCTGATACCATGTTAAACACAGCACAATTGGGAGAAAAAATGATTTGTATATTCACAGTGATCAAGTATTTATAGTACAACACATCACCAAAACCCTAAACACAATGTATCGTAATGTACAAACATACCCTTTACTTATATATATTTATATATTTCCCACAATCTAGCCATCAAGATTCTAGTAATTTTCTGTGAACGACTTCGGCTACGTCGTGCTTTCAGTTTTTCATATAAACATGTAATAGATCTGGCCAATTTGTTACATCGTTCTCGTAAATTAATATGATATATTGTGAAAATTATCATGTTACTAAGACATTAGTTAGCCGATCGTTTAGGAGGTGTGCCAACCCGTCCACAGTGGTTGCCTAGATGAGGTGACGATTTTAGATCGGCATCCCTAGTTTGGTATAGCATGCTTGTTATATGATGTTCTATCCTGTCCAAGGAAGGATTCGTAATTAAGCATAAAGATCTTCTATCCGTTCACGAAGTAGATCAAGTTTAGGGGATGACTCCCGTAGCCAAAATATGATCAACCTTAATGTCTTTTCTGTCTCGGTTTAGATATACATATATGGGGGAGTAATTACTACTAGCGTAATCAATACCGTTTGTTAGAGTCTTATAAAACCATAAGAATAAGTGTTTTAGTGTCTACTGTCGTATTGTTAGTCTTTGTATTTTCTATCGTGTCAACCTTTATTTTTACGTTATTGTTGGTCGGAGACCGCCCTTTAATCTATTTTTAGTTTAATAACGTTGTACTTATTTAAGCCGAGTCTCTGTGGGATCGACCTCGACTCTATCTATCTATACTACGATTGAACCTAGTTCTCTTGCTAGTTGGTTATTTAGGTATCGAGTATTTTATTACTTGGACCATGCATCAAGTTTTTGGCGCCGTTGCCGGGGACTCGTGTCATTAAATTAAGTATAGCTTATTTTATTAAAAGTATATTCGTAAATAGTGTAAATAGTGTCTGTTTAATTAATTTTTATAACATAGAATTAACCTGTAAGAGGCGTAAAACAAATCTGGGCAGTTTCTGTTCTGTTTTGTTTTACACAGTTTCTGCTTTGTGTTTTTGTATTTTTCGTATTTTTAGAGTCTGTTTTAGTTTAGTTTTTATTTATTGAGTCTAGGATTAGCCTTTAAAGTTTCTAATTGTTTATTGTTTTTGTTATTTTTATTTTTGTCTATTTTAGAGTCTCGCCAAAGGCAGTAGCCTTGGCGTATTTTAATTGTTTAATTTTGTTTTTGGCGTGCAAATAAAAAATAAAAAACAAAAGAGTTGCCGGAATTTTTGAGGATCCAAACGAAGAGCAAGGCGAGGAAAAATCTGAAGGAGCACATCAATCTGACTCAGACATGGAAGCATTACTGAATAACGCCAGCCAGGTAAATGGAAATAATTTTAATAATGCAAATTTTGTTAACCAAGTTTCGTGGTTGCATGGGAAAGGCGTACTTTGCAAAGCTATGCAACGCCTACCATTGAACAATTCATTCCTGCTATCGTAGTGCCTGAAAATGCTGCTGAAGTTTATCACCCGAAACCTAATGTCATTCAAATGGTGGCAAACTATTCCACTTTTCATGGTATCCTGAATGAAGATCCTGGCATTCACGTGATGAATTTCTTAGAGATCGTTAGTACCGTGAAGCCAGAACTAGTTCCTGAGGATAACATTAAGCTAAAAAATTTCCCTTTCACTTTGAAAGATAAAGCTAAGCAATGGTTTTTCTCTTTAGAGGGTAGATCAATCACGACCTGGGAGGAACTGCTGCAAAAGTTCATGAATAAGTACTTCCCTATAGGAAAGACCTTTAAGTTACGCCAAGATATCTTGGGGTTCAAGCAAAGAACCTGGGGAGAGTTTTGATCAAGCTTGGGAACGTTTTAAGGAGTCCATGAGGAAGTGCCCTCATCATGATATCCCTCTATGGATTTTAAATGCAAACCTTTTACCATGGATTGAGAGATACGGAGAAGATAAGAGTAGATGCCTCTAGCAATGGAGCGTTTGTTCTTTTATCTCCTGAGGAGGCACGAGGAAAGATGGAGCAAATAGCAATGAATATCCAATGGGGAGGTGGTGAAATAGCAACTATGAAGATGGCCGATAATCTATTTGAGGAGGATGTATCGCATAAGATCTTAAATACTCTATTGCTCATAAATGATAAGGTGGATGGTATGCATGAGAGGATTGTACGAGTAGAGACTGGAAAAGGGATGAAAACGACTAGGCCATTAGAGAATGCGGGTACTAAAGAAGCCAATTACATTGGGAGACAGGGTAATCACTATGATGGTTGCAAACCAAATCATGACCAACCTGAATTCCGATGGAGTGATCCGAATAAAGGGGTAAAACCACACAACACTTATGTACCTCAGCAAGCTCAAACTTACGGCTGGGAAGTTGCACTTGAAAAGATGAGTAACACAATGTCTGACACTGTGAATCAATTAGCAGAATCCATTACTGACTTGGCTACAAACTTTCACCAATACTGTCAAGAGAATGATGCCAAAGTCACCAACCAAGAAGCCTTAGTCCAGAATCTCTCTCATCAAATAGGACAATTAGCTGAACAACTATCAACTAAGCCTCTTGGGGGATTTCCGAGCAACACAGATAGGAACCCTAGGGATGTGAATGCGATAATGATTAGAAGTGAAAAGGAGCTTACTCCAACAATCCCAAAGAATGAGGAAAATATAGAAGATGTTAAGGATGATGAGAAAGAGCCTGAGGAGGCATTCACACCATGCTTAGAAAAGCCCCCCGACGAGCAATTATCCTCCATCTCTACCATTTTAGGGAATAGTGATTGCGCCACAGTATCTTTGCAAGGTGAGGTTGTTAAGGCTGAGAAGCAACAACCATGGTTTAAAGATTATGTGAATTATTTATCCGGGAGATATTTGCCACCAGACTTGAACCAGCAGCAAAAGAAGAAGTTCTTTGCGGACCTTAAACACAATTATTGGGATGAACCCTATCTTTTTAAGCGTTGCTCAGACAACATCTTTAGAAGATGTGTTCCTGAGAGTGAATTCCTCGATATACTTAAACATTGCCATACTTATGAAGCGGGAGGACACTATGGAGGGGACAAGACTGCTGCTAAAGTTCTCCAATGTGGTTTTTACTGGCCCAAACTTTACAAAAATGCGCACGAATATGCTAGATCCTGTCATTCATGCCAAATGACGGGCAATATCTCAAAGAGAAATGAAATGCCACTGAGAAGTATCCTAGAACCAGAACTCTTTGATGTATGGGGAATTGATTTTGTGGGACCTTTCACTTCGTCTATTTCAAACCGCTATATTTTGGTGGCGGTCGACTATGTGTCTAAATGGGTTGAGGCTATTGCTTCACCTACCAATGATGCAAAGGTTGTACTGCGGTTTTTAAAGAAAAATATCTTCACGCGGTTTGGAATCCCTCGTATCATCATTAGTGATAATGGGAGCCATTTCTGTAATAAGCCGTTTGAGAAGTTAATGGCCAAGTAAGGGGTGAGACATAAGTTAGCTACCGCTTATCATCCTCAAACAAGTGGTCAAGTTGAGGTCACGAACCGAGAGATTAAGCGCATTCTAGAGAAAACTGTGAACCCAACAAGGAAATATTGGTCGTTGAAGTTAGATGACGCTTTATGGGCTTATCGGACTACGTATAAGACTACCATAGGTATGTCCCCGTACCAGATTGTTTTTGGGAAAGCGTGTCATCTACCGGTTGAACTTGAGCACCGTGCCTTATGGGCTACTCGTATGTTGAATTTAGATGAATGTTTAACCGGAGAAAAGAGATTGTTGGAATTAACTCGCCTAGAAGAGTTTCACATTGAAGCTTACGAGAATGCTCGGATCTATAAAGAGCGCACTAAGAGATTTCATGATAAAAATATCCTTGACCGCACCTTTAAGGTGGGTGATATGGTTCTAGTTTACAATTCGCGCTTGAAATTCTTCCTGGGCAAGTTAAAATCAAGATGGTTTGGTCCTTATAAAGTGAGTAAAGTATTTCCTTCTAGAGCTGCAGAGGTAAGTCACCTAGATGATCGAAAAACTTTTATGGTCAATGGTCACCGATTAAAGCATTACCTCGGGAATCATTTTGATAGAGAGGAAGAAGTACTTACCTAGGAAATCCTAGTTACAACTAGACCATCATGTGAGTACAGTCAAGCTAACGACTATAACCATAGAACTATTTCTTAAAACTATATTTTAAATTTTTTTTTGTTTTTGCTTTTAATAAAGTAGCATGAGACTGTTAAGGTTTTTTTCATCTCGCCATGTTCCGATTCTAAGTTCAGAATAAACGAGGTTTTTTCCTTGATAGCCGCCATGTGAGTTTTGTAGTTTTAACTCTTTGGTTTTCCTTGTCATTGGTTGTATGAAATAAAGTGGATTAAATTGTTTTTGGATATTCTATATCTAATTACTGCCACGTTATTTTATAACTTCCATTTACATGTTATTAACGGTTTCGTGGAGTTTCTGTTTGGTTTGCTTAAACAGGTTTTCGTTTGCTTCTCCACGACGTGCTTGGATTACTACTATATTCTGCATTTACTTGGGAACCGTTTCCAGAGCTAAGTCTTTTTCTTAAACTCTCCTTTTTCTTTGTCATTGGGGACAATGCCAAGTCTAAGTGGGGGGTAGGAGACTTAGCTATGATGTACTATAATTGAACAATTGAATGAAACGGTGAAAAATGAAAAAATTGAACAAATGGCAAATTAATTTGATCTCGTACCCTTAGAATTGTGAGTTCTTGTACATAGAATTAATAGGAAATGAACCAAGTTGCATGATTACGTGATCATATTATACTTATGTGAATGTGAACTTAAGGATATTCATGCCAACTATTGCAAGTAGTTATTTATTATTTGATTACTCAAATTTGAATCGACGAATACCACACAAATTATAATAACTAAGAAGAATTATGTGTACATTGCGTACATGATTGGTTATGCAGTCTTAGAGTCGATATTTATCTGCCGATGTATTCTTATCTTCTAGCCATCAAAACGGAGTAATAAGCTTGAGAATTATCTGTGTTTTCACAATGAGTTAAACACTGGGCTTGTAGTAACATTACCAAAGTAGCTTCACGCTTGTGGTAATATTCAATGTTATTGACCAATCCGTGAAAGGGGATTCTTGCAATGCATAATTTACTTTTAAAGCAAGTTTCTTTCTTGAGATGTGTTAATGCTTGAAGATATGGAAATGCGAATAAATTCAAATTTTTAAGAGGCTTTGAGTGATTTCTTGGCCTCCGAGTCCAAAAACCTTATGGATGACGCTCTTGCTTATTGCACCATGTCTTTACCCATTGCGAGGTTTAAGAAGTGGGAATACTGATGTTGGTAGGTCAAGACTGCGAAGTTAGCATAAACTTTAATCTTGCCACGAATATATAAAACTGAATGCACATGCACACATCACTTCAATTCATTGTGAGTAGTGAATAATGGATACCTTATGAGCATGAATGGTATGAGTTGACTCGAGTTTCTTGCGTAAGTATGATTTGACCATGAAAAATGTTGTCTTGGGGAATGACTTATTGATGCTTTGTTCGGGACGATCAAAGTCTAAGTGGGGGGTAGTTGATGACGGTCAAATTATACCCGTAAAAGTCATCAACGTTGTCCTTATATCGAGGTTAATAATATTTATTTTATACTAAATTACATGCTTATAATGATTATTTGCTATTGTGTAATTTAAATGATATAATTTGGTATTTATCCGTTTTTATTATATATTTTGGTATTTATCCGTTTTTTTATTTAAATATGATTTATTTTGGGATAAATATTTATTTAATAGATTGGGATAATTTTTGGAGGATAAATACAAATGGGAGAATTAAATCTCAAGATAAATCCAAGATGTATTGAAGATAATTATCGGATAAGCACGAAAAGAGGAGTAAAGCATGACAAAAGCCGGCAAACCAATCCAAGATGGCGCCAACTTTGTGGGGGACGCATAAAAGGGGGCGCACATTATTATTTTGAGATCGGCCGGGAGTTATCTCTATTTGTTTGATATTTTGAAGTATATCTCTTAATTAGCTTGAACCCCTATAAATAGAGACATACAACACCCACAATATACACTCTAGAACACAATATTACAATACTTTTAGTTTATCAATATAGTTCTTCTTATTTTATATTATGTTTCTTCATCACGGAGGCGATGGATTCATCGATTAGAGATTGCATTGAAGGATCGGAGGACCCTCCGTCTACGAGGGTAATGCCTATCCAAATATGTCGTTTTTATTCGTAGATCTATTTTATTTCGTTATGGAGTAGTCGTTTGTGTATTGATTTCGTGATGTAGTTAATTAACGAACTCATATTCATGTAGATCTAAGCCGTACGAAGGCGTTTTACGAGAAAATTCTAGAGTCACCGGTCTAGATCTACCACGGTCTATATGGTTAGATCTAGCCATCAAGATTCTAGTAATTTTCTGTGAACGACTTCGGCTACGTCGTGCTTTCTATTTTTCATATAAACATGTAATAGATCCGGCCAATTTGTTACATCGTTCTCGTAAATTAATATGATATATTGTGAAAATTATCATGTTACTAAGACATTAGTTAGCCGATCGTTTAGGAGGTGTGCCAACCCGTCCACGGTGGTTGCCTAGACGAGGTGACGATTTTAGATCGGCATCCCTAGTTTGGTATAGCATGCTTGTTATATGATGTTCTATCCTGTCCAAGGAAGGATTCGTAATTAAGCATAAAGATCTTCTATCCGTTCACGAAGTAGATCCAGTTTAGGGGATGACTCCCGTAGCCAAAATATAGTCAACCTTAATGTCTTTTCTGTCTCGGTTTAGATATACATATATGGGGGAGTAATTACTACTAGCGTAATCAATACCGTTTGTTAGAGTCTTATAAAACCATAAGAATAAGTGTTTTAGTGTCTACTGTCGTATTGTTAGTCTTTGTGTTTTCTATCGTGTCAACCTTTATTTTTACGTTATTGTTGGTCGGAGACCGCCCTTTAATCTATTTTTAGTTTAATAACGTTGTACTTATTTAAGCCGAGTCTCTGTGGGATCGACCTCGACTCTATCTAGCTATACTGCGATTGAACCTGGTTCTCTTGCTAGTTGGTTATTTAGGTATCGAGTATTTTATTACTTGGACCGTGCATCATATGTACTTACCCCCTCTTCTCTCTTGTCCCCACCCCAAGAAGGTGGTGTTTTTGTAGGTCGTTTTGAGGCCACTGAGGAGTGACCCGGAGATGATGCAAATGCCGTCTAATGTCTTTACTTTCTGTTTACTTTTGGGGTATAGATTCTCTTGTCCTTGTAATGATGGAGATCAATGGTTTGAGTTCATGGTTAACGTTTTGTAATGGATACATTTGTATTTGATGATTATAATAAGTCTTTGATGATGTAATAGATGCAGCCTGTGTTACTTTCGATCGTTTTTAGTGGTTGTTTTAAGTATTTGAGTCAGTCATTTTACCTTCCGTTTGTTCTCTGATGTTTGCTTACGTAAGGCTTATGACTGAGGGTGGTCTGGATGCGTCCATGTGTCATACGTCCAAGCCATATCTTACCCGTAAGTCGAGGCAGTCATATGTGGATCCGGTGGCCAAGTCAGGTCCTAGGTCAGATAAAGATCAGATCCGGGACATGAACTCATCCTCAAGGGATTCCCCAGCTAGACAACGGATCAGGCGATCACGGCAGGTCCCTGGTCAAGACGATCAGGGCAGATCCCTAGTCGGGACGGAACCGGTCAAAGACATGTATCTTTATAAAAAGAGCCGTTATGTATAAATGTGAGACGTGGATAGAATGCATAACTACCCACTAACTCCACTTTGATGCATAAGCACTTGAACTACGGTTTTGCTTGATTCCAAATGTATATTAGGATACGTAGGCAGCTTATTTCTTAAGTTCAGTCCATATAGAAAATAACTACTCTTTATTTACATCCTAGAACAAGAAAAACCATAAAAGTTCTACATATCAATCTGTGTTTGATCATTGGCGCTAGAAGGAGGGCCATTTTTTTGTTTCTAGTGGCAGAATTACAGAGTGGTTAACAACAAGAAATCTAAGAAAAATCCGCAAGAAAAGGATCTGGCAAGTACAGCCCAAAGTATGGAAGATCTGCAGGGAATTCATCTGGAGCATGATGCCGAAAAACAACAGGAAAATCAACAAGATGCACAGGATCCGGCTAGGTAGGCCCTAGTGGATGCGTTAAAAGCGATGGGGGCTGCTGAATTCCAGGCTCTTTTCGAAATTGTACGAAAAGGAAAATAAATTGCAAGAAATCTTGAGGAAAATGAACTGCCTCCATTAAAAGGAACATCCCCACCAATAAAAGAGAAAGACGGTTATAAAGATGCGGCTGAATCCAGTTGCTGAATTATCAAGAGTAAAGCTCGTCAAGCGAATGATGCAGCAAGGGATGAGTTAGAGGCTATATTGGAGGATGAAGAGGACGAATTTAATTTGGCCTCACCTTTTGTAGAGTGTATTGATGCCTATCCCTGTCCCAGAGGATTTATGATACCAAAAATCAGTTCATACGATGGTACAAAGGACCCTTATGATCATATGCATCAATACATAGCGCATATGCATTTGTACAATGCTCCAGACGAGATGAAATGTAAGGCATTTCCAGCACTCTTATCTGGGAGGGCTAGAGATTGGTTCAACAAATTGCCAGCCAGATTTGTAACCAGTTTTGTTGTTTTAACCAAAAAGTTTATGAGAATGTTCATTGCTGCAAGACCCTTTCAAAGGAACGACACTCATTTGCTCACTATTAAGCAAAAATCTGATGAAACCGTTTTGCAGTTCATTAAAAGATTCAACACAGAGTCAACCCAGGTGGCTGACGTAGACTCATTCGTAGCAGGACTACGAGAGGGGAGGTTACATGTTAAGTTAAATAGAAAAAATCCCAGAACCATGGAGGACTGTTTAGCAATTGCCTTTAAGCACTGTCAGGGTGAAGAAGCCAACCGTGCTAAGCGCGAATTAGAAAAAGGAGATCACAAAAAAGGCAAGTCAGAAGAGAAATATGATAAGAAACGTAAATCGGTTTGGGACAGAGTCCAGGCACCTATAATTGATAGGTTGGGTAAGAAAGGTGCTCCGCAGGACAGGGATTGGATACCTTTGAATAGATCGCGAGAACAAGTTTTAGCTATCATGGAACGCAAATGCATAGCACGAGTTCCACCCCCTATGAGAGGGTCAAGAGGAAAAAGAGATCAGACAAAATTTTGTAAATTCCATCAGGATATTGGTCATGATACAGAAATGTGCAGAGAGTTGACCAGGGATATCGATGCTGCGGTCATGGAAGGAAGAATTGACGAGGTTGTCGTTAGATCTCGCAATGAAGAGCCCAGGGGACGTATGGAATTCAAAAGAGGGAACCATCAGAATGATAGGAATAAGAATAATGAACATATGAGGAACAGGAATCAGTCCCCCGATCATGATGGGCAGATCGACAACAGACCAGTTAATACTATCAACACAATCATGGGAGGTCCTAGGAGATCAGATCAGAAGGAGAAGAAGATAGCATATCCTATGAATACATATCAAAACTCTTGTAAGAGAAAAAAAGTGTTAGGAGAAGTGAAGTATGGACCAGAGGACCCATTACCACTAGTTACTAACAATGAAGGGTTGGTTATTGAAGCTGTCATCAGCAAATATTTGGTAAAGAGGATCTACGTAGATACCGGAAGTGCACTTAACATTTTGTATCACAGGGCCTTCCAGGCCATGAAGTTAGAGGAATCGGACTTAATACCCGTATCCACCCCTTTGTTCGGATTTGCAGGTCCACCTATTCATCCTATGGGCATGGTTACATTGCTTACCACCAATGGTAATTGGCCAAAGGGCAGGACCCTACTGGTGAACTATATTGTTGTTAAGGCACCATCTGCTTATAATGTTATTATAGGAAGACCGGCGATTTTTGATCTACGAGCAATCATTTCTCCAGCACATAACAGTATGAAATTTCCACACAATTCTGAGTCAATTGAAATAAAAGGCGATGTGGAAATTGCCAAGAGTTGTTACACATCAATAGTCGATGAGAAGAAGTTTGTTCAGCAGGTAACGTTGGAGGAGTTATTGCCGGAAGAAGACAAGACTTGGGTATCGGCAGACCAGACCGAGGCTATTCAGATCGGCGATCAGGGATCAGACTCAACGGTCAGTGTGGGATCCTGGATCCCAGATCAATATAAGATACCGTTAACAGCCTTACTCCAGGAATACAAGGATGTTTTTGCGTGAGAGCAGAAGATATGGCAGGCTTATCACCAGACTTGGTCGTCCATAGCTTAAATGTGGACCCGAATAGACCCTCTGTTCGACAAAAGAAGCGGCACTTTGCACCAGAATGAATTTCAGTCATAGAACAAGAGGTTGCGAAACTCAAACAAGCAGGAATTGTCAAAGAGGTAATTTATCCGGAATGGCTAGCCAACCCGGTATTGGTGAAGAAACCAGATGGGTCCTGGAGAATGTGCATAGATTTCACAGACCTGAACAAAGCATGTCCTAAAGACAGTTACACGTAACACAGAATTGATAGGCTGGTGGATTCAACTGTGGGTTTTGAGATCTTTGGCTTCCTGGACGCTTATAAGGGATATCATCAGATCTTTATGGACCCTAAAGATGCGGAAAAAACCGGCCTTCATAACTGAGTTCGGTACGTATTACTATGTGACTATACCGTTTGGTTTGAAAAATGCAGGTGCCACCTACCAAAGGGCAGTTAATAAAAATTTTAGCGCTCAAATAGGAAGATCCATGGAGGTGTATGTGGATGATTTGCTGATCAAAAGCAGGTCTTTAGATCAATATTTACATGATGTAAGGAAGTTTGCGAGGTACTCCGAAGTACAAAGATGAAACTAAATCCAAAAAAGTGTACTTTGGTGTCAAATCTGGAAAATTTCCGGGATATATGATCTCAAAAGAAGTGATTAGAGCAAATCCAGATAAATTGAATGCTTTAAAAATAATGCCACCACCTACTAACATCAAAGAAGTTCAAAGGTTGACGGGCAGGTTAGCAGCTTTGAATAGATTCCTCTCACGATCTGCACAAAGGGCATTACCCTTTTTTAAGATTCTAAGAAGAGCAACTCCATTCCGGTGGGATACGGACTGCCAGAAAGCTTTTGATGAGTTGAAGAATTACATTTTGGAGCTACCCACTCTAACATCTCCCCAGGAGGGAGAAGTTTTATATCTTTATTTGTCCATCTGTGATGAAGCTATCAGTGCTGTTTTGGTCAGACAGCAGGGAACAATTCAAAAACCGGTGTATTACATGAGCAAGGCTTTACATGGGCCTGAAATCAGGTATTCAGATATGTAGAGAAGCTTGTCCTAGCCTTGGTCCATGCTTCAAGGAAATTGAGATCTTATTTCCAGAGCCATCCAATTATAGTTTTGAGTGATCAGCCTTTGAAGCAAATATTTAGCAGGCCTGATACTTCAGGTCGATTAGCAAAATGGGTTGTTGAAATGGCAGGTTACGATCTGGAGTATAATCCAAGAATTGCAATAAAAGCCCAAGCATTAGTAGATTTATTAGCAGAAGAGAAGTCCATATCCATTGATCAGCGTTTGTGCCCAAGGGAATCAGGTCAATGGAATCTGTTCATTGATGGAGCATCTAACAAAACTGGATCAGGAGCAGGTCTCCTCCTTATCAGTCCAACCGGTGAAGAATTTCCCTATGCATTACACTTTAAATTTCAGGCAACCAATAATGAAGCAGAATACAAAGCATTGATCACAGGATTGAACTTAGCTTTGAAATTGGGAGTTCAGCGTCTTAAGGTCTACATCGTTTCTCAATTAGTGGTTAATCATATTAAAGGAGAATACGAGGCAAAGGAGGAGCCCATGAAAAAATACTTATCCCTAGCCCAGTCGAAGATTGACCAGTTTCAGGAAATTCAAGTGGAGCAGGTCTCCAGATCGCAAAATACTCGAGCAGATGCGTTGTCCAAGTTGGCTTCAAATTTCCTATCAGACAAAAAAGTCTTGATTGAACAGTTAGATCAACGCAGCTATGAGATATCCAAAGTACAACCGGTTACACAGAGGGAAACATGGATGGATCCAATTGTTACATATCTGAAAAATGGATGACTGCTCGAAGATAAGGGGCAGGCTCGTAAGATCCAACGTTTATCAGACATGTATGCCCTCTTTAATGATGTTTTGTACAGAAAATCATTTATATCTCCTTGGATACGATGTGTCACCATTGAGGATGGCAACTATTTGTTGAGAGAAATCCATCAAGGGATTTGCGGAAATCACATGGGAGCAAGAGCATTGGCTCGAAAGTGCATATTATTTGGCTATTATTGGCCTAAAATGCAGCAGGATGCAGAGGAGTTGGTATTGGCATGTAGGACGTGTCAAATTCATGGAAATCATCCCATTGTCCGTCAGAGAACCTAACCCCTGTTATATCGGCTTGGCCTTTCGATCAGTGGGGCGTAGATGTTGGCTTGTATAGGTTGTTTCGGACAAGCATTGTAATAGAATAGAAACTAGGCGAACAGCTGAGTCAGCAAGAAAACTGAGTATACTCATGAAGAACTGAGGGTTCAGACTCAGTTATGAAAAACTGAAGAAGATAAGTTCACTGAGGGTCATAGACTCAGTTGGCTTATCTAGAAGACAGAAGAACTGAGGGACACAGACTCAGTTGTCGAAGACTGAAGAACTGAGGTGGAAAACTCAGTTAGAAGCTGATTAAGTCGTGACTATAAGTCAGGATTCAGGCAAGTCTGTGGTGACCAGGAACTGAACTATAGATCATGTAAAACTGAATAATCTTAAGGACAAAGATTATTAGTTACCAGGAAAAGAAGAAACTGAATGGTGTACTCTGACTCAGTCAATTAAAGTCAGATGTTAAGTATACAAGGTACGCGAGTTTTGAAGAAGAGTAGAAAACTGAGTTAAGGCCTTGTTGAATTTGAATTAATAATACGACAAAGATCGTACATATGAACGTTGGCTAAACGACAAGTGTAACGGCTACAAGAGCTAGTGACCTTTTACATCACCCCTATAAATACACAAGAGAATCACTTGAAGCAGAGAGAGAGGAGGATCAGAAAAAGAGCTTTACAAGCACATATTCAAAGATCCAAATCCAGAAAATCAGATCATATATATCTAGAAAATGGGAAGCCAACAGAATTCCCTTGAAGATTTCAAAGGAAAATCCAGTAACCCATTAAGGGGGAAAGAAGGCATCTTGGAGCCACAAAGTCAGATCCAGAAGAATCAGACAGCTCACTGAATTAATCTCTTGATTAATTCTAAACCTAACCTTTGTAAAAAGGGTTGGTTGTGCATAGTTTGAAGAGAGCAATTCCACCTTTCTTCATACGGTCGCAACTTGGTTGCCACAGCTGTTGGTGCAGTCTGCGGACTGTGTTTGTGTTAGTGGTGAGCTGGTGAAGGAGCAATTCCACCTCTGAAAGATCAGTGTGCAGAGTGAAGGGAGCAATCTCACATTTCTTCATTTTGTGTAGACAGTGAAACTAGGGTGTCGTGAAGGACTGTCATAGTGCTAGGATTTTGTAACGGTTATCTCAAGAACACCACAGACTGATAAGGGGAGACGTACGGGATTACACCACCCGGAACTTCCATAAACAAATCTTGTGTTGATTTACTTTATGCATTTATATTCTTGCTATGATTGATTTTTGTTATCTTCACTCAGCAAACACCAGACACTGAGTTAGCACAGAACTGATACATAGAAGGTCTAGATTTTTATTGACACGTCTATTACACTAAAGGCTAATTTATATCCGCTGCCAGTTAACAAGACCAAATATAAGTCATCATTGACTTATACTCAGTTGAGTTAGCTGAACTCCGCACAAGTTAAAGGACAGGAACAAAACTGAGGCGAGTATCAGTTTGAGTTTGACAGAAACTCAGTTCCTGGGGCTTTTTCAGTTTTGGGAAAGTTTTTGGTGACAAGTTTATTCAACCCCCCCCCCCCCCTCTAAACTTGTGTTAGCCTTTCCAAAGGACCAACAATTGGTATCGGAGCAATTCTTCCATTTGGAAGTGATCCAAGGATATCTTACAAACCAGTTGTTAAAGATCCTTCACTGTATCAGTTGTAAAAACACCTAGTTTAATTTCAATGACTACATCTAGAATTAGAAGTTGGCTTATTCACCCCCTAACTAATTACCTGCAAAATGTATCTGATTTTCAGGATCAATTATCTGAGAGATTCAATGAGACAAACTTGAACAAAACTCCAGAACTTCAACTCAGTGATGATGTGGATACAAAATTTAATGATTATATAGACAAATCCAGAGGAGTCCCATCACAAAGAGTTCTCTCAGAAGAAGAAAAGAAGCTGTTGCAAGTTACTAGAGAAGATTCATTAGAGCAACAAAAGAATGTGTACTCAAATCTTAAAACCGTATCAAATCATCAAGAAAATGTACATTCTTCAACTCAGTTATCATTCGCTGAACTCGGTCAGAGGAACTCTGAACTTGTCAAGTTAACTGAAAAACTCACACTGGAGTTAAGACAAAAAGACAAAGAACTTGGCGAAGCAAAAGATTGGAATGAGTTTCTTGAAACTGAGATGTCAAAACTTGCTGAAAGGTTAATACTCAGTAAATTTGACAAAAGCAATGATGATCCCCCACCCCTACCCAGTCTTGAGACTTCAAAGATTATCAACTCTAGACATCAAGTTATTGGAAGACCTAGTGGATTACACAAAGAAATCAAAGATGAAAAATCTAAAAGAATCCTTGTGAAATCAACTAAGGCTGAGGGTAATGGTTTATCTAGAAAAGAGTTGAGAAAGCTTAATTCTCTCAACCAGGAAACAGAAATTTATACTTCAGTAACTAATCCAGCCGGACCCAAGAAGATATGGGTACCGAAGAAAACTTAAAACTGTTTTGCAGGAAAAGTCAGCTTACATTGCAAAATGCTCAGAAAACTGACTTCTATACAAAACTGAGACGGCAAAAGCTGATGAAGGACAAAATGGTCAAAAACAAAAGACTTTCCAGCTACCATCTGACGCTTGGGCTGACATGACAAATCACTCGAAGCCACGTGTCAATCTAGGAGAAAAAGTAGATGTATATCCCTACAAATCTCATTGATTGTGACACGACTCTCATTTTGAAAACGATTGAAAGACGCAATCTTAACGAAATCCTGTTCAATCAACTTCAAAGCATTCAAAGTTCTTTCAAAGAATTTCTAAATCAGAAAATCATGGATCGATACAACATCGATGAAGGAATCACCACAAGTCTGGATAATTTATGTCAAAGATTTTCACATTCCACTATCTCAACTCGAATTGTTAGCAAAATCAAAAAGATTCAGGGACTCGAAAATCTGTTTGATACAAAGGTCGATGCTTTATGCCCAGAAACCATCAGAGACTTCTACAAGAATGCAGTAATCACCAATGAGGGAAAAAGCTTCAGAACAGAGGTTCAAGATAAAAGCTTCACCGTTGATGAACAATTGCTTTCCCTGGTGTTTGGTCTAGACATAACTGGAGGCTCTTCATCCCTCACCTTTGGAAATAAAGAAAAGAACAAACTTTGGGACGTCACTGCAATCAACAAGAATGAGAAGAACCTTAGTGGATCAATCTATCAGTTCGGAATTTCTACACTCTTTCAACAGATAAACTAAAGCTGATCTATGCTATTTGGTTTGAGGAGAGATTGGATTGGAACAAGTTTGTTCTCAATCAATTGATAAAGAAAATCTCAGACGAGAAGGAGAGAGCCAAAGAAAGAAACGTTACTGGAGAAAAGCTTTTATTGAAAAAGGGATTTACTTATCTAGTTCAAAGGATACTAGATCATTTCTCCATTTCAAAATCCACACAAACAGAAGTGGAACACAAGCCAGTGTCCACATGAGTGAAGAAAAGAAAGATTGTTGTAGAAGAATCAAGTGAAATCTCAGATTCTAGTTCAAGTGAGACTGTAAGATTGGATGATAGAACTCTGAGAAGACAGAAAAGGTTGTGGAACAAGCTTCAAGCAAAGAAAACTGAAACTGAGAATGTAATTCAAATTGAGGATGAATCTGAAGAAAGTGAACGTAAAGAAACTGAAGAGAGTGATGATGAATCTGAAGAAAGTGAACGTGAAGAAATTGAAGAAAGTGAACTTCCAACTGAGACGTTTGAAGAGTACAGTGAAGAGAAAAGAGAAGATGTGGAGGACGCTGAATTTTGCGAAGCTGAGTATGAAAAGGAACTAACAAGTCGTGATGTTCATTTTTATTATCCTATGGCCAGTTCCTCATCTCAAGTTCATGAGGCATCTACAAGCAGATCGGAAACTGAAGGATCTCAGCATCAAGAAACTGAAGATAAACTGAAAGGTTGGGAAGAAATCATTGAAAGTGTGATGCAAACTCTACAGCAGCAGCTCTTTAATTTACATGATTTCATTGGAAGAGCACATTACTCAGGCTTACAACGATATTCCAACATCATCACCTTACTTAAGTTATTTGAAGAAAGCTTTCGCATATCTTCAATTAAGGGGGAAGAGAAAATTGAAGGTGATGCTAGTAAAGCTGACAAAGACAAAGAGAAAGATGATGAAGAGAAAGCTGAAGAGGCCTATGCCAAACGTCTGATTGAAGAACAAGATGAACAAATAGACACTGGTCTACAGACTATTGATCTACTGTCTATTCAAAAGAATGAAGAAGCAATTGACATTCTGATCGAAGAGTTGATTAAAGAAGAGACCTTCACAGAAACGAGAACTGAAAAAGATGAAGAAACCTCAGTTAAAGTTGTGCTGAGTATCAGGAAGAAACTTGCAAATATGTGTCAGATTGAAAGCTTCTCTAAAAGAAGCAAAAGATGGATGGACAAGAACTGAGGGGGAAAAGACTATAGGGAAGGAATCTAGTCTTATTTTAGAGGAAGAAGAGAAGGTGATGAGTGAAGAAATCAAAGAGATCTTGGTAAAGTTTAAAGCTGGTAACAATGAAGAGGAAAATCAATTGCTAAATGAATATTTAGAGATCAAGCCTAGAGATGGTGAAACAGAAGAAGAAGGAAAGGCAAGAAGACTCCTGGAGACAAAAAGGAGTATCTTTGTTGGAGAAAATTTGTTGAATTTGGAAAAAGAAAATCTGTAATCTTTTTGTGTAACTCAGTTTATTGTGACATAATCTTTTAATGAACTCAGTTGTTCTAGTTTGTTATCCTAATTTGATTTGTTATGATTTCTTGCATTATTATTTTATTACTGCTTTTAGGGAGGGTTATGATACATCATCAAAAAAGGGGAAATAGTTGGAAATATTATTTGTGTTTTGATGATGATTTGTCACGAAATTAGACAAATCACTTACAACCCATGATGATGAAGTTATAACTAACTGTTATAGTGCATAATGAAAGAAGAAGCAAGAAATGGTCTAGAGATAAATGTATAAGTTCTATCTAGAGTCTGAACCTTGTATAGGTTGTTTCGGACAAGCATTGCAATAGAATAGAAACTAGGCGAACGGTGAGTCAAGCAAGAAAAGCGAGTATACTCATGAAGAAGCGAGGGTTCGGACTCGGTTATGGGAAACCGAAGAAGATAAGTTCACTGAGGGTCACAGACTCAGTTGGCTTATCTAGAAGACTGAAGAACTGAGGGACACAGACTCAGTTGTCGAAGACTGAAGAACTGAGGTGGAAAACTCAGTTAGAAGCTGATTAAGTCGTGACTATAAGTCAGGATTCAGGCAAGTCTGTGGTGACCAGGAACTAACTATAGATCATGTAAAACTGAATAATCTTAAGGACAAAGATTATTAGTTACCAGGAAAAGAAGAAACTGAATGGAGTCCTCTGACTCAGTCAATTAAAGTCAGATGTTAAGTATACAAGGTACTCAATTTTGAAGAAGAGTAGAAAACTGAGTTAAGGCCTTGTTGAATTTGAATTAACAATACGACAAAGATCGTACATATGAACGTTGGCTAAACGACAAGTGTAACGGCTACAAGAGCTAGTGACCGTTACATCACCCCTATAAATACACAAGAGAATCACTTGAAGCAGAGAGAGAGGAGGATCAGAAAAAGAGCTTTACAAGCACATATTCAAAGATCCAAATCCAGAAAATCAGATCATATATATCTAGAAAAGGGGAAGCCAACAGAATTGTCTTGAAGATTTCAAAGGAAAATCCAGTAACCCATTAACGGGGAAAGAAGGCATCTTGGAGCCACAAAGTCATATCCAGAAGAATCAGACAGCTCACTGAATTAATCTCTTGATTAATTCTAAACCTAACCTTTGTAAAAAGGGTTGGATGTGCATAGTTTGAAGAGAGCAATTCCACATTTCTTCATACGGTCGGAACTTGGTTGCCACAGCTGTTGGTGCAGTCTGCGGACTGTGTTTGTGTTAGTGGTGAGCTGGTGAAGGAGCAATTCCACCTCCGAAAGATCAGTGTGCAGAGTGAAGGGAGCAATCTCACCTTTCTTCATTTTGTGTAGACAGTGAAACTAGGGTGTCATGAAGGACTGTCATAGTGCTAGGATTTTGTAATGGTTATCTCAAGATTCTAGTGATACCTCCTACACCACAGGAGAAGGGGAGACGTACGGGATTACACCACCCGGAACTTCTATAAACAAATCTTGTGTTGATTTACTTTATGCATTTATATTCTTGCTATGATTGATTTTTGTTATCTTCACTCAGCAAACACCAGACACTGAGTTAGCACAGAACTGATACATAGAAGGTCTAGATTTTTATTGACACATCTATTACACTAAAGGCTAATTTATATCCGCTGCCAGTTAACAAGACCAAATATAAGTCAACATTGACTTATACTCAGTTGAGTTAGCAAAACTCCACACAAGTTAAAGGACAGGAACAAAACTGAGGCGAGTATCAGTTTGAGTTTGACAGAAACTCAGTTCCTGGGGCTTTTTCAGTTTTGGGAAAGTTTTTGGTGACATGTTTATTCACCCCCCCCCCCCCTCTTAAACTTGTGTTAGCCTTTCCAAGGGACCAATAGTAGATTTGGTGGGACCATTGCCTAAAGCACCAGGAAGTTTCCAATTTCTGGTAGTGGCTGTTAACTATTTCACTAAATGGGTAGAGGCTGAAGCATTAACTACCATCACATCCAAACAGATTCAAAAATTCTTGTGGAAGAATATAATATGCAGATATGGAATACCTAAAGTTATAATTTTAGACAATGGAACCCAATTTGAAGATAGAGGGGTTAGGGAATGGTGTGCCGAATTGGGTATAACCCAACATTTCACTTCTATTGGTCACCCACAAGCCAACGGTCAGGTGGAACAAACCAACAGGCAGATTAAGGTAGGTCTCAAGAAAAGATTGGAACAAGAAGGAAGCCATTGGGTGGAACATCTACCAAACATACTGTGGGCCTACAGGACTACTCTGAATACATCAACACGTGAAACCCCATTCTCCCTAGCATATGGATGTGAAGTTGTGATCCCAGCCGAAATTGGCCTACCATCTCCAAGAACCATCTTATATGATACTCAAGTACAGGAACAGGAATTAAGGCATGCAAAAGATGAATTAGAAGAGAGAAGAGACGTTGCATTGATACAAATGGATAAGTACAAACAACAAGTGTCTCAGTACTATAACTCAAGGGTCAAACAACGTTATTTCAAGGTTAGTGATCTGGTTTTGCGTAAAAACGAAGTCAGCAGGCAAGAATCAAGTGGGAAGTTGAGTCCAAACTGGGAAGGACCTTATCAGATCATCAAAGTGCATGGAAAGGGAGCGTACCAGTTGGCAAACAGTACAAGAAAGACCATTCCCAGAAGTTGGAATGCAGTTAACCTGAAAAAAATTATGTTTAAGGCAAGTACTTATCGTTTTGTTATTTTGCAAATTTATTATGCACTGTATTATACTGTTAAACCTTTTGAATTATGTTGAATGAAATTGTGTTTGCTGTAATACAATTCTATTGAAAAACTCTTATAAAAAGAGAAATTTGTTAAGTCTAAAAAATTAGATCACTTTAAGACCTCAGGTCAGGTCTTAAATTATCAAACCTCAGGTCAGGTCAATAACTTCAAAAGAGAAATATTTATTTAACTCTGAAAAATCAGATCACTTTAAGACTTCAGGCCAGGTCTTAAATCATCAGACCTCAGGTAAGGTCAATAACTCTTAAAAAGATAAATATTTATTTAACTCTGATAAATCATATCACTTTAAGACTTCAGGCCAGGTCTTAAATTATCAGACCTCAGTTTAAGTCAATAACTCTTAAAAAGAGAAATATTTATTTAACTCTGAAAAATCAGATCACTTTAAGCCTTCAGGCCAGGTCTTAAAGACCTCGGGTCGGGTCTTAAAAAGAGAAATATTTATTTAACTCGAAAAATCGATCACTTTAAGAGCCGGGTCTTAAATCATCGGACCTCGAGTCAGTCAATAACTCTTAAAAAGAGAAATATTTATTTAACTCGATAAATCGATCACTTTAAGACAGGTCAGGACAGGTCTTAAATTATTCAGGATAAGTCTTAAATTATCAGACCTCAGGTCAGGTCAATAACTCTTAAAAAGAGAAATATTTATTTAACTCTGAAAAATCAGATCACTTTAAGACTTCAGGCCATGTCTTAAATCATCGGACCTCGGGTCAGGTCAATAACTCTTAAAAAGAGAAATATTTATTTAACTCTGATAAATCAGATCACTTTAAGACTTCAGGCCAGGTCTTAAATCATCAGACCTCAGGTCAGGTCAATAACTCTTAAAAAGAGAAATATTTATTTAACTATGAAAAATCAGATCACTTTAAGACTTCAGCCTAGGTCTTAAATCATCAGACATCAGGTCAGGTCAATAACTCTTAAAAAGAGAAATATTTATTTAACTCTGATAAATCAGATCACTTTTAGACTTCAGGCCAGGTCTTAAATCATCAGACCTCAGGTCAGGTCAATAACTCTTAAAAAGAGAAATATTTATTTAACTCTGATAAATTAGATCACTTTAAGACCTCAGGTCAGGCCTTAAATTTAACCAAGCCTGATTGGAAAACACTTAAAGGAAAAACCAAAGTATGACATGTGCTTTCCAAACAAATCACATATCATACTGGGGGCACAGTGTATAGCCATGAAGGCAAATGCAAACTTACATAAAGGAAAAGTTGTATAAAGATAAAAGCAAGCTTATAAAAATGTTACAAAATAGTGCCATACAAAATGGTAGCAAAAGTTTTGAAGTGCAGAAATTACAGAGCAAAATTTCAAAAAGTTTCAAAGTTTTGAATTTGAAGTGGAGGGAAAAGCAAATTAAAAATGTTGCTAATTTGCATTTGGGGGAGCTTGAGATGATGAGCCAGGAGGCTTTTTAGAATATTTGGAGACCAAGTTAACTCCATCTCTAAATTCCTTGAACCTGGCCTCATAAGTCTGGGGCGCATCACTCCTGTTCCAACCCGAATGACTCAGCTTGGCAGGATCAACATCAGAACCTATGGCTTTTATATCGTCAAGGGCTGTAGAATATCCATACCATATAAGGGGAGCAAAGAGCATCCTTATATTCCCGAAATCGCAACCTTTGGCCTCGTCGAGTTCCCGAAATCCACCGTGTCGGCTATCATCTTTGGCCATCCGATCGGGAAAGCATTCTTCGGATCATTTCTCTCCACCTCCGGGTCGGCTATCATCTTTTCCATCTTGGATTTGACTTCATAAGTCTCACGATACATGGCGGTAGCAACATGGTTTTGAAGCTCGTTCACTATGGTCATAGTCTTCGGGTGAAACAACTAACCATCATCCTTTGTTTGTAATTGCCGATCGGGATAGAGCAATCTTTTCATAGAATCATCGAATTAACAAATGAATGTGTTCAACAAATCTTCATCTTTTGCTTTCCATTCGATCCGTAAATGCCCGAGGAAACGCAGATCGTGGAGACTTGGATAAATCCTCTTCCCGCACACAACCTTTCGTAGAAAAGTTTGAATTTTTCGAAAAATCACCATTTGGAAAGTACCACCAAATATAGCCCAACATGTGCATACGAAATATCAAACTCTAAATGAAAGTGTAAATAGAGGATACTACAAAGTAGCGGGGAGGTGCACTTGGCACCTATGCAATTATACTAAAAAAAAAAAAAGAAAATAAAGAATACTAGCCCAACTAATTCCATAGATGTCGCCCTAATCTAAGCACGGTCAAGGTAAAGCGCAACAAAATTCGATTATGCAAAGCCACGAAGCTTGTAGACGTTTGAGTAAGAAAGATAGATTGGAAAGAAAAGCATAACAAACGAAGCATGTACTTACAAATTTGGACGTATGAAAATATCCACGATCTTGGTTGGACCATTCCTTCCATTCATATCTTTCCCCATTTGGACGCACCGTTACCACAAAGAGTGGCCGGGCGTTCGGTCTTAGCATGATGCACTAGATATAACATCAAAAACCCTAGATACTTAAGAAACACTAGAAATCCTTTATTTATTTATCAACTTGGGTAGCCCGAAAACATCTAATACGCTTCGACGGGACGGCGGATCCCTTTTTCCAAAAGTTCGACCGCTAAAAACGTGGAGTCGGATAATTCAACCTCGGATGTCCCCGAATCAATGTAGAAACTAGAAAGGATAGAAACAAGAACCTTCCAAGTGGGAAGAATGTTGAACCATCAAATTATAGCACGGTTATCGATCGTATTCTCGCACATTCTTAACCCAAGTCATCGAAACACGGCAAAAATAAAAAAAAAAAACCTCATACTTTTATTGAAAAACAATAAATCGTAACAAAATAGAAAAATTAACTCAATTAGATTCAACAAAACACCGATTCCCCGGAAATGGCGCCATTTTGTTTGGAGGGTCCATTTGAACTAAGAGTTCAAGTGGATGGGTCTCAACAATATTGTTACTTATGAAAACAAATAAACGAAAGAACAAACCGGACAGAGGGTGGGCTCGAGAGGCATCCGGATTCCAAGTTCATCTCATGATTTTAATTCAATTTTGTGGTTTCACCTTTACACGAGATACGAACTCCTAATTTCTTAGTGAATCCAATTATCGATCTCTCCTCTCTCGAATGTTGAGACCAATTTCATACAAAACGAAGGTGTAGATTCAAGTTAACTCTCGGATCAATTAATTTGTCACGAATTAACGATTAAGGATCCTAAGGCACTTGGATCATCCGTTAGACAACAATTAGCAACCAATCTCTCGATCTAGTCACACAATAGCATCATAAATCATCAAATTAAAGATCATAAGAATCTTGACGATATCGGTGATCTCCAAATCAACAACGAAAATAAACATCCGCAAATATCAACAAATGGTTAAAAGCATACAACGAAGAATTTGAAAGTACATAAAATTCAAAATAAAGAACCCTACTTATCGTTGTATCTTTCTTCTCGACGCCCGTCCATAGTGGACGGGACATGAACGAACGTCCATCTGCCCGGAAGCCGATTTCTTCAATATAAGGCCGGACCGAGCCGTCTCCAAGTAGGCGTTACGTATCAATTAAGTTGGAGCTATAATTCTTCAACCCATATGGGGGAAATAAATGCTAGACACCCCTAATGTATTTAAGTTGGAGCTATTTTTATCCATAAATGCTAGCTAATGTATTTGCTTTCTAACACATCACTATTCTTAGTAGAGGTGTTCCATTTACCCAAATCCCTGGTGGTCTGAGGCCTAATATAAAAGAAGTGTTTCTTCCAATCTGGAAAAGATTGGTCAGTTTTCTTGGTCAAAGTACACTACTCAGATTGTCGGTTCTCCTACAAAAACAGAACCAGCCATGACTATTCTTAACCTGTTTACATTGATAAAAATTTCTAAACAGCAACAACGTGAAAGGGGTGACAAAACACCTACACCAAATCAAGAAACCAGTGATAGCACTTATACTATTAGGAACTATCTGACCGATTCCTAGATTGTAATGTCTGAGTATCTCCAAATAAGCAGGAGAAAGAGGACATCTAAGGCCGCAATCGAATTGCTCCTTATAAACCGTGCAATATCCAAAAGGAGGGGTAGCTGCACTTTTTCCAGGTTCAGGTCGAATGGGGGCATAAGCATCCTTGTTTATCCCATACCTATCGCAAATTCTGGTGATATCATTATCACTCAAATTGGAATCAATTGCATGACAAGCCATCGGCTTTTTTGTCTCGTGGGTTCTCCTTAATGCCTTTATGGGTGCAGACAACCCGGAAATGTTATACTTAGTCGAAGATGATTCAAGAAATGCAGGGATAACATAAGCGATTAAATGAGGAGGTAGAATAGAAAGAAGGGGATTCTCACCAGGATTAGAGGTACCAAGTTGGTCTGGATTCATAAGATATAAAGAAATTGCACAAGAAGAAGAAGGACTTACTTGATAATTGAATGTGCAAATCCGGCAAATCTGACGTCTTTATCTATAAATAATGATGGATGCTTGCAGGGTTTGATGGGTTTAATAGCCTTTAATCAAAAGATGGGACGTTTCGACTACGCATCGATTGAAAAAATGACCGGGTATAATTATGGTGGCGTTTGAGATAACCAAGGCAACAGTAGTTGTGCCACCTGTATGGTACACGTGGAAGAATTTTAAATTTCATATCTTAATCCATTTTCAAGATTTGGTGCACATCGATCAAGATCTCGGGGGCTTTGACTGAGGGTGGTCTGGATGCGTCCACGTGTCATACGTCCAAGCCATATCTTACCCGTAAGTCGAGGCAATAATATGTGGATCCGGTGGCCAAGTCAGGTCCTAGGTCAGATAAAGATCAGATCCGGGACATGAACTCATCCTCAAGGGATTCCCTCAGCTAGACAACGGATCAGGCGATCAGGGCAGGTCCCTGGTCAGGACGATCAGGGCAGGTCCCTGGTCAGGACGATCAGGGATCCCTAGTCGGGACGGAACCGGTCAAAGACATGTATCTTTATAAAAAGAGCCGTTATGTATAAATGTGAGACGTGGATAGAATGCATAACTACCCACTAACTCCACTTTGATGCATAACCGCTTGAACTACGGTTTTGCTTGATTCCAAATATATATTTGGATACGTAGGCAGCTTATTTCTTAAGTTCAGTCCATATAGAAAATAACTACTCTTTATTTACATCCTAGAACAAGAAAAACCATAAAAGTTCTACATATCAATCTGTGTTTGATCAACTTACATGTATAATTAGATTAAAATTTAATTATATGCGTGCCGGGCGTTCTTTTCCGGATAGCGACTCGATATCCGGGACAGGGGCGTCACATATATCCTCGAGCTGTATGTAAGGCTTAATTTTTCTGCCATCTCTTATTTAAAATTAAAAAAGAAATTGCCAATTTGATCTAGCAGGATTCTCAGCTGGAGCTATTGCTGGAATTTCAGTTGGAGCAGTTGCTGGTGCTATCCTTCTGGCAACATGTCTGTATCTTTTGTTTCATAAAGAGAAGAAATCAGCAGATCTGTCTTTGTTTCAAGCTCCGGCCTTTGATCGTACAATTGAGTACATTGATGGTAACCATACATGCTTTTTATTGAATGAGTGTTTTAGTGGCACCACATCAAATATATCGTTTTTGCACCACAGTGACAATCATGTTTTCACGGTTGAGAATCGAATTTCCAGTGGTCATCATGTGAAAATCGATTCTGAATCTAAGAATCGACTTTTTGGCGGTTGAATGCTTTCGTTCGATGTGGTGCCACAGTGAAAAAAAAACAATGTAGTCGCGCCGGCGGACCCAGAAACTTTTTTCAGCGGGGTCCGTAAATATTTAACACAGTAAATAATTTTTTTCATGGGGTCCGAAATATTTTTCTATAGATAAAATGTAGAGTATTTTTAGTTTTAGCGGGGTCCATGGACCACCCTTTGATAAGGGTAGATCCGCCCCTCGGTAGTCCCACTAAAGACGCCCACAATCAATATAACACCAAAACATGATACAGTATGCATGGTCTTTGATCAAGGAGTTGAATAGATTTTGCTGTGTTTTTTAGACAGAATTTTTAAAAATTTGGATCAATACCTTTGAAGCACATTACAAATACAGCTATGGTTTGGTTCTAGCTGCTTATGTTGAAAGCTTCTCGAGAGTGATATGAAGGGCTTACTTACGGGAGCTTATGTTGAAAGCTTCTCGAGAGTGATGGCATTCCAGAAAAAATCCCCTTACACCTACTACCACCTTTGTGTGTTATCTATGGAAATTGTCGATGAATTACTCGTCACTTTTGACAGGTGCTGGAACACTATGGATGTTCTAGCTCAACTTAAAGTTCATTCTTTAGCAATCAATCTCTGATATTTTCTCTTTGTTCGACTCACTTGAAGGTCCTGGGGTTGTGGACAAATTTTCAGAAACAGGCCCTCTTGTGAGTAATACTTCCCCTAGAATCAATGGCATCACTATGGACAAGTCTGTTGAGTTCTCATATAAAGAACTTGCCAAGGCTACTAATGACTTTAGCCTGGCAAATAAAATCGGACAAGGTGGATTTGGGTGTGTTTATTATGGAGAGTTACGAGGCGAGGTCAGTCTTTCCATTCATTACGTTTTATAGTTGTCCAAATGACACATTTTCCTTTCTGGGATTGCTAGATGCACCACACGCAACTTATTTTAAAAGCTTTGTCCAAAGTTTTGTTGAGCTTTTTAAATTTTTAAAGCTTTGGATTTTATAGTTTTCCCCTTTATTTCTTACTGTTCTCATAATCTATTGTTCCCTCTGTATCTGCCAAAATACATAGAAAGCTGCCATAAAGCAGATGGATATGCAAGCATCCAGAGAATTCCTTGCTGAACTAAGGTTCTCACACATGTACATCACTTAAACCTGGTAAGGAACCAAAAAATGCTGTAAGAGACACATGAGCTCTAATAAAAAATTCAATTACCATGATAAACACATTAAGGTCTAGCTTTCTCTTTGAAAATAATACTTGAAAGAATTGTGTATGTCATGTTTTCTTGTTATGCAGGTTCGATTAATCGGATACCGTGTGGAGGAATCCTTGTTTTATCACATGGTGAAAACGCAGTTCAGTAAAAAGATTCGAGTTTTGCGGAGTGATAATGGCCAAGAATTTTTGAGTTTACATCCTTTTTTGTTGAAAAAGGAATTGTGCATCATAGGTCTTGTGTTGATAATGCTCACCAGAATGGTCGTGTAGAAAGGAAGCATAGGCATATTCTGAATGTGGCTCGGGCCTTGCGGTTCCAAGCCAAATTGCCTAAGTATTTTTGGGGTGAAGGTGTCCTTGCTGCTGTGCATTTGATTAACCTTACTCCTACGCCTGTCTTATCTAATAAAACTCCTTATGAGTGCCTCTTTGGTCGCCCACCTTCGTATGATGTTGTTCGGGTTTTCAGTTGTTTATGCTATGCGGCTAATAGGCCTCGTGTTAAGGATAAGTTTGACTCGCGGTCTCGTATGTTTATTTTGTTGGTTATCCTTTTGGTCAAAAGGGATGGCGATTATATGATCTTACTACGCATGAATTTTTCGAGAGTCGCGATGTTCAGTTTATTGAGGATAAGTTCCCTTTTATTGAGTCTCTGCTTGATCTTGCTCGTCTTCAATGGGAGGCATATTTTAGTCAATCTATATTATGGGACGATTATGATGATGTACCTGACATTGTGACTTCGCCCGCGGAAACCGCCACTTCGGCCCATGTGTCTCGGATTTTATCAACGGAAAAACAACAAGTAATAAATTATAAATCCGGTATACCCCAAGTGCAGGGATCGTAGTATAGCGATTACAACCGGAGTCGAATCACAGGGAATCGAGATTGGTCTAGTTCTTAATTTTTCTAAAGGTTGTCACGAAAAATAACTAAAAACGAAAACGAAGAAACAATAAACTGGACAGAGGGTTGTCAATCCAAAGCCAGGAAATATAGTTGCGGACCTAAATCTAAACTATAAACTAGAGAAGAAAACAATAAACAACTATAAAGTTGTGACGATGATCATGGTGATTAAACAACGAACAAGCAACGATCCACCGTTCCCGTAACCCTCAATTTCCTCTCTAAGGTTATCCTGTGATGATTTAACTCAAATCGTGATTCACCTATCGTAGGTTCGAATTCCTAATCTCTTAGATAATTCGTCTATTAATCTCGTCATCTCTCGATCCTTAAAGATTAACGCTTTCATAACAAAGGTGTAAGATTTATTCAATCTAGCAACCTAGATTTCTAACCTAACAACTCTCGTTATTTTTAGGTTAAAGATCCAATCTTTCCTATGGTGATCTAGGTTTACACCGACTCTCGTCACATAGTAAACATCAACAGCAATACATCTCTCGATTTAAATTGCATAACAATAATAAGCATATAGAAAAGATACGACTTTAATTAAAATCACAAAATAAACCAAAGATTGAAAATAAAGAACCTGCTGAAACGGTTTCACAGAGCTTGAACAGACTTCTCAGCCTCCGATCAGCATCGTTACAATCCAGAAAGAAAGCGAAACAAAATAAAAACCTAATCTAACCCTCGGTCGACCGAGCCTGCCTCTAGCTCGAATTAGAGTTTTCTGTATATGATATGATAATATTCTGATTATCCTAGGGTTGAGATGCTGCGTTGTATTTATAGGAATCAAGGTCGGTTTAACTAAGTCGGCTGCTGGACGCCCGTTTAATAGGCTGGACGCTCGTCCAGTAAAATCTCCAAAGCTCTGTCATATCTGGACGCCAGTTCACTCCTCAAACGCTCGTTCACTCTTCATTCAGCTCAAACGCACGTTCAGTTTGCTGGACGTCCGTCCACTCACTCTTCACTCCAAATTCAATCTCATCTCCCTCCACGTCTTGGTTTGAACATCGTTTTAGCTCGTTCCATCCTTTCACAAGATATATTTATATACCTACAATTATGATAAAACCGTGCAAAGTGTAACATCACATATATAAAGATATTTACCAATAAAATCACATAATTGACCCGAATTTGCACTTAAATACTTTTAAAACTCATTTGCTCAATAATTCGATTAAACCCTTAATTTCTATGCAAATCATACGAATATGGAGGAATTTGTTACGAAATACAACAATATAAATCACATAAAATCACCCTAAACACCCTGCCCTCTCGGATCCTGACCCATTGTCCCCTTAAAGGGGCGTGTGTCCGAGCCGAGTTCTTCCCCGGATGGCGGGGTGTCAACAACTGAGACTTTGGGGCGTGGTCAGCGAGTGAAAATCCCCTCCACGAAACTTCGGGACTATGTTACTACGATTGTTCAGCAGAATGAAGACCCCCCTTACCTGCACCTTCACCTTCTTCGAGCTCCTCAGGTAAACCTTTTGACATAGCTTGTTATGTTGATTATAATAAATTTTATGTCCGCCACCAGTGTTTTTTGTCCGCTATTACCAAGGGTCGTGAGCCCGCTACTTACCGGGAAGCTGTTTAATTACCCGGATGGCGTCAGGCCATGCAGAAAGAAATTGATGCTTTAGAACGTAATGGTACTTGGTCTTTGGAGGTTCTTCCTCCTGGTAAACGTGCCATCGGTTGCGGGTGGGTATATAAAATTAAATACACTTCCACTGGGGACGTCGAGCGTCTTAAAGCTCGACTCGTTGTCCATGGTAATCGGCAAGTTCAAGGAGTTGATTATAATGAGACCTTCGCCCCGGTGGCCAAGATGGGAACTGTTCGGGTTTTCTTATCCGTTGCGGCCGCCCGTAATTGGGAATTGCACCAAATGGATGTTCATAATGCCTTCCTGCACGGTGATTTAGATGAAGAAGTTTACATGCAGCTTCCTCCGGGCTATCACGCTTCCTTTCCCGGCATGGTTTGCAGGCTGCGTAAATCTATCTATGGGCTGAAACAGGCTCCTCGGCAATGGTTTGCCAAGCTCTCTGCTGCCTTGAAGACTTTCGGTTTTGTTCATTCTATGCGGATTACTCATTGTTTAGTTATAATCGGGATGGTGTTTCCCTTCATGTTCTGGTTTATGTTGATGACTTGATTATTGCCGGATCTTCGCATGCTCTGCTAGTTCGTTTCAAACAGTATTTGAGCTCTTGCTTTCATATGAAGGATTTGGACCCTTTGAAATATTTTCTCGGCATCAAAGTGACTCGTGGCCCCGAGGGTATCTTTCTCTCACAACGCAAGTATGCGTTGGACATTTTGACTGAGGCTGGCATGTTGGGCTGCAAGCCTATTGATACGCCTATGGAGCAAAATCATCGCCTCGCTTCCACTACCGGTCAGCCATTCGCCCATCCCGATCAGTATCGCCGTCTTGTGGGCCGTTTGAACTATCTGTCTGTTACTCGTCCTGAGTTGAGTTACTCGGTGCATACTCTTGCCCAATTTTTGAGTGATCCGCAGGTCCCGCATTGGGAAGCCGTAGTGCGTGTTTTACGTTTTTTGAAGGAGAGTCCTGGTCAAGGTGTTTTGTTACGGCATGTGGATGATTTGTCCTTGACTGCTTTTTGTGATAGTGATTGGGCTGCCTGCCCCTTGACTCGGCGTTCCGTCACTGGTTATTTGGTTTTTGGGTCGTTCCCCAGTCTCTTGGAAGACCAAGAAGCAACCTACAGTGTCCCGTTCTTCTGCCGATGCTGAGTATCGTTCTATGGTTGTTGCCACGTGTGAGCTCAAATGGCTCAAGTCCTTGTTATCTTTCCTTGGTGTTTTGCATCCTCAGCCTATGCGGTTATTTTGTGATAGTCAGTCGGTGCTTCATATCGCTCGGAATCCTGTCTTTCATGATCGCACCAAGCATATCGAAGTTGATTGTCATTTTGTTCGTGATGAATTATTACCGGGTTCTGGGTTATACTTGTTAGATCTTGATAACACTTGTTAGATATTGATATGACACAAAACAAGTTTAGAATGACTTAAATCAAACCAATTAGGTCAGATAAAACAAGTTTAGAATGACTTAGATCAAACCAATCAGGTCTATAAGAAATGTAGTGACATGTTTGTCTTCTGGTGAACTTCTAATGAAAGATGTGCTTGGATCAAATAGGATAAGAGAGCATACAATAAGACCGAAAGATGTGCTTGGATCAAATAGGATAACAGAGCATACAATAAGATTGAAGTTACGACAACAGTATGTAAACATTTAGAGCATACAATAAGACTGAAGTAGAGAACTGATTATACATAATGATTTGTATTTTTTTTTTCTTTTCTTGATTACACGTGATGATACATAATGATTTGTGTCTTCTATTTTCTTGATTACACATGATCTTGACATTTTCGGCATACAATAAGACTGAAGTAGAGAACTGATGATACATAATGATTTGCGTTTTTTATTTTCTTGATTACACGTGATGATACATAATGATTTGTGTCTTCTATTTTCTTGATTACATGTGATCATTACATTTTCGGCATACAATAAGACTGAAGTAGAGAACTGATGATACATAATGATTTGTGTTCTTTATTTTCTTGATTACATATGATGATACATAATGATTTGTGTCTTCTATTTTCTTGATTACACGTGATCATGACATTTTCAGATATCATCAGGTGTAAAATTTATTGAAAGATAATATAAAATGAAATGATGTGATACATTTAACTCCATCTCTACTCTTTCGAAAAGAAAAAAAAAAAAAAAAAAACCATCTCTACAAATCTTTATTGTGTGGAAAAAAATACATTTTTTTTTGACAGGAAACGAAAGGCCTAAATTCTATGGGGAGGGGGAATCGAATCTGGGCCTCCTACCACTGAGTACACGTAGACTCCAGTGGTGACCACTAGGATATGGGCCTTGCCCGGAAAAAAATACGTTTGATGCGTCTGACGCTTCACCTTTGTATAAATTTCCTAATAACTATTGTAGCATAATTGCAACGTTCTCTATTTTTTTTTATCGAATAATCTTTTTTTTTAATCTTAAATGTGTTTTTTTATGTCAACGATAAAACACAAAAAATATGTATAAAAAAATTTGATCTATACCGTACGACCCATATGAAAAAAGGGTTTGATAGCGCTAAATGGGTCATAAATGGTCCGGTCAACTGCCTAGACTGTCGTCCTCGTTTGGTTTAATTAAAAGGACTAACCCGAGTTGACAAGACCTTTATTTCTCACACTTATATGAGGGTGAGCAGGACATTACTTTACCGATGTAAAATGAGCAATAATAAAGCACAACCAAAATTACACAACGGATGTCACAACGTGATCTCTCACCCTTGATTTTGATGAGTGCTAATTGATTGTGATGTAGACTCATCAAAATCAAAGGTGGAAAATCACGTTGTGTCATCCGTTGTGCAATTTTTATTATGTCTCTATCGTTACTCATATTAATCAACGTTATGTTAGTGCCTTCGGAATACTGTATGTTGTTCCAACGTCAGCCTTAATCTGGCCAATAACCTTTCTCAGTTCAAGAATATATATATACCATCTAGACGAATGTGACAAATTTAGCTGACCTGACAAAATTTAAGCTCTCCTCCCACCCATAATCAAACAGCTAAAATAATAATAGTAATTCACTAATCCATTATTAGGCAATTCAGGCGGCAATATCTTTAATTAATGGCCTCTTGAATCAAATGAAATCAACAAAATAAACCCTTTTCGTTTCTCTCCTTTTTAATCATCAAGAGGAATTCAGATTCAGGGAGGAATCTGCAGGTTTTTGGGTTAATGAAATCTTGTTTACTTCTGTCAACATGTTTAAGAACAGAAGCCAGTTGTAGAAGTGGTTGTGATCTTGCCTTAGCTTCATACTATATTTGGCAAGGATCCAATCTATCATACTTAAGCATCATATTCAACCAACAAATCCCACAAATTCTCAAGTACAATCCATCAGTTGTTTCAAACCAAGACAACAACATTAAAATCGGTACAAGAATCAACATCCCATTTACATGCGAATGTCTGAATGGTGATTTTCTTGGACATACTTTCAATTACACCACTCAAGCTGGGGATACCTACGACAAGATTTCGAGGATGGCTTTTGCAAATCTTACCACCGCGAATTGGATTCAGTTAGTGAATACATATGGGCCCACGAGGTTGCCGGAGTTTACCCCGATTAATGTGACGGTGAATTGTTCTTGCGGGGAGGGAAGTGTGTCGAAGGAATATGGGTTGTTTGTCACGTATCCTTTACGTGCCGGCGAGAGTTTGACGTCGGTGGCGATGGATACCGGTGTTCCGGCAGATGTGTTGCAGAGATACAATCCTGGATCAGACTTCAGTACAGAGTCAGAGATAGTGTTTCTGCCGGCCAAAGGTTAGCCTGTCGCATTTTTATTTTATTTTTCAATACAAGGTTTTGGCATATATGTTGTTTTTATGGGTAGCTGCAAACCTTTGAAAAGAAAGAAAGAAGGAAGAGAGAACCGTTCACAAAATAATAGTCAAATGATAATATGATCACTTTTATATGATACCTTCACACTTCAATTCTTCAATTGAACAATAGATTCATGTCATAATTAATAATAGAAAAATATGTTATGATATTTTAATGTGCTTTTTTATGAAAATTTTAATGTGTAACTGACATTACCCTATACGTATATTATTTATTTGAAAACCGAACCGAATCAAGGATATTCAATTCGATTCAGTTAATAATTGTTTTCGATTGGTTTCCGTTAATAGTAATATAGAGTAACCTAAACTTTGGTCTGAATCGAGGATAGTCAATGTGTATTTTGGTGTTTGTCAAGGACGGAAGTAATGAGAGGGGTGCTAGTGTAACACTCCCGTTCCGGATATCGAATCCTTATGCGGAAAAGAGATGTCCTTCACATGATATTTAGAGAAAACCCTAAATTTCATAAAAGTCTTATGTCATATCAGAGTGAAAGAAAGCGTGGAAGGAAATAAATAATCAAAAGACTCGAGAAACTAATACTTACGATATTTCTTTAACTAACTCAAAGGAATTCAACTACTATCAAACTAAATCATATATAAGTTCTAACAAGCATTACAACTCAGTTTGACTAAAAAGAAAACTACTGATACATAAAAGACTCTCTGGCTTCATTCTTAACTTGCTCTCCATGGTCATCATCCAATTCGTCTCTAACCTATATCTCTTCTTATTCCAAATAAAAAGTAACACCAGCTGGATACTCAATAATGAGAAAAAAGATCAAAAGAAAGATTCATGTATGTCGGATGCCAAGAGACATGATATGAATATACTCCATTCAGTTCACAAATAGTTTAAAGCATAGCTTGATGAATATGCAAAACACCTTTAAAAGCGTATCTTGTAAACATAAGGAAATTGACTTTCAAACCCAACTTTAAACCATGCATAGAAAACATGTCTATTAACTATATTCAGTTTATTTTGTACGTACTTGTTCGCGTATATTGACTATTTTCTTACTATGTTTGGTCTGCTGATCAAACTTATGTAAGTAATCTACTAAAACATACTTAACTTGCCAACTAACTGTAGCATGTTTGTGTCTCGTTTGTCCTGGTCCCGTTTCTTACTTAATGACATAAGGGCAAGATGCGACGCGGGGAACATGTCTAGTCATACGTCCAACGTGGGGCTTGGTCACGGTACCCCGTTGGGTACATCATCTTAGAAATGACATTAGGAATACAACTAGTCACACGTCCAACATGAGACCTTTAATACCCATGGTACTATGTTCAGTACATCACGAGGTCACTAACTATAAACAAGTAATAGCACATAAAGCACATAGATTTCACATTAAACTCCAACATAAGAGAACCTAATAAGGCCATAACAACACAAAAGTTGCAACCTATCTCCACTACTCGTAACCTAAAATGCATAGAACGATTTACAGAAAAGTAACTAGAAAGCATAATAAAGTTTTGAATACACAGTTTAGCAGATACCCGGCAGCGCATAATCATGTCTGGTTTCGTGCAGTTTAACATAAAACAATATTCAAAACAACTAAAAAACATGATATTGAAACTAAAAACGGAACCCTTTGATAAGAACTCTTTACGTTAAAGACGAGCCAAACTATGAACGAACATCAACTACCATACAAATCTTACGCGAATCTACAAACCGACAATGAATCTAACATAAGTCTTAGAAGAATCTAACTTTACAGCGATCAAAGCCAAGAACAACTATGAAAATATTAGATCTTACCTTCAAGAAGAGATTCAAAGTCTAAAACAATTTCTACAACCCAAACTATATCGATTTCAGAACTCTGGTCCGTAAGACGAAGCTAGGAAAGTTAACACAAGGTTGACCCGTGCGCTGAACCGAGAGGGTCTCTCGGTTCACCGTGCCAAGCTTTTCCTGAAACCTCGAAAACAGGAAACAAGAGAAGTCGAGGGCTACCTGTAGGCCTTTTATAAGTGTTTCTGAGTCTAGATCAGTTTTTAGAAAAAGAAAGGCTTAATTAAACCTTAAACTAATAGGAAATGAAAGCTTAATGCGCCAAATTAAAAAAATACCCATAATGTTCGGGGTTTCACAACAAGACCCACCCGGAATTTATTGTGACACACTATAAAATACATATAATCTATAAAATTATCTTATTTTAGCACACTTGATAATAATTTTCAATACAGTCCACTCGCTCACCCCGATTCCAAATCATGACTCCGTTCTTAGATCTTTATGAAGACATTTATTCACTTCTTAATATGATTGAAAATTTCCAAAAAGGACTATTATTTAAGGACGGATTTTGTATTTTAGCATTGTTTTGTTTAAGGTTTTATGTTATGCTTCATGCACAACATGATACTACTTCTCATATTTCTTCAAATATTTCCACATACACAAATATTAAGCAAATATGGTTTGTTAATCTATGATTATCCTCCATCTCCATGCATAGCGGGTCAAACATAAAAAAACTCATGAAAACATCGGATTACCTTCTCAAGTTTCCTTGAATTGCAAATTTTTTTTTGGAAGGGTTGAATTGCATTTTAAAGTAGGGTTTTGTTTTGGATTTGGAGTGTGTTAAATCTAATTTCATTATATTATATCTATCTATCATTGTTAGAACAATTTCTATGGTTAGTTTAATTATAATCTTTTAGTCCTTTATGTTATATTTTTGTAGGTTGTTTTTCCCTTTATTTTAGCTCTAATATTCATATAGTTAGTGGCTAAAATCCCTCCTCTTTCCTTTTGTTTTTAGCAGATGAAACACTGTCCAACTAGCCGTTGGAACAGTGTTTCCTGCTTTTTCCCTTTATTACCGTTGGGACTCTCTTCTATAAATAGAAGTGTTATAGTCTCTTAGATGTAATGAGCTTTCTATTCTAATAATAAAAAGAATAATTTCTCATTGCTTTATTTCTTACATGGTATCGGAGCCTTAGGCTATTTATTCAAATTTCAAAATCTCCTTTTGATCAATGGCTGAGTCATTTGCAACTAGTGCAGCCGCTGATTCTTCTTCTTCTTCTGAAAACCCCATAATCTCTGGGGAACTTCAAAACATTCAAGTTGTTTATAAGCTGAATGGTAAGAACTATCTTAAATGGTCTCAGTTTGTCAGAACCTACTTGAAAGGTAGAGGCAACTGAGCCATCTGCTGGGAACTGGACCTGCCCCTACCGACCCTAAGTTTGCTAACTGGGATGAGAAGGACTCAATGGTGATGTCCTGGCTGTGGAGCACTGTGGTCACTGAGATCAGTGATACCTGCATGTTTCTGAATTCTGCCAAGGAGATATGGGACCATGTACAACAAACCTACTCTAAGGTCAAGGATGCACCCCAAATCTATGAAATAAAGGTAAAAATTCAGAATACTAAGCAAGGAAATAAATCTATCACTGAATACTCTAGCCTTCTTCAAGGGCTGTGGCAAGAATTAGATCACTACCAATGTATCAAAATGAAAGATAGTGATGATGCCACTACCCTTAAAAGAATGGTTGAAGGGGAAAGAATCTTCTCCTTTTTGGTTGGTCTAAACCAGGAATTTGATCCTTTAAGGGTGCAGATTCTTGGCAAAACTGAACTACCCTCTCTGAATGAAACCATGTCTATGGTAAGAACAGAAGAGGGTAGGAGGGGTGTCATGCTTGACACTACCAATACTGAGAGTTCAGCCTTATATGCTGGACAGAACAAAAATAACTATCCTAAGACCAATGAGTCTAAGGAAAATGGGGATAGAAAATTATCCAATCAGAAACAAGTTCCTAAATTTGGGGATAGGGACAATCTCTATTGCACTCATTGCAAAAAGAGTAGGCATACAAAATAATTATGTTAGAAACTCCATGGGAGACTAGGCAAGAACAATGCCCTGGCACATGTTGTGGATTCTAACAAATTTGAAAGCACTTCTCAAGGGACAAATCAGGCTGCTTCCAGTCAGACTTCCAACCTTGGTCAATCTGAGATTGAAAAATTGAGGAAGTTCCTTAATACCTTGGAATATCCATCCCCATCAATGGTTTTTTCAGATATGGCCTCCCTTGATCTTTTAAATCAGAAAATTACTAAGGGTTGGGTTGTTGACTCTAGAGCTACTGATCATATGACCCCCTCTATGGAGTTTTTCACTGAGTATATTCCTTGTGATATCAGCAAACATATTACAGTTGCCAATGGTAACTCTATTAAAGTGGCTGGTACTGGGAATATAACTTTGAATGACTCCCTAGTTCTTAAAAATGTGCTTCATGTTCCTGATCTATCTGCTAATTTGGTATCAGTAAAAAGATTAACTGCTGATTCAAACTGTTTTGTGTTATTCTCTGCTAACTTCTGTGTGATCCAGGAGTTAACCACAATGAGGAGTATTGGTCTTGCTAGAGTTAAAGAGGGCCTCTATTTTGTTAAAGATCAAAAAGAAGATAAAGATGTTTTTGAGAAAGTATCTCTGCTTTCTAAGGCTGATAGTGATAAGACCCTTTTGTATCATAGGAGATTAGGGCATCCATCTTTTCAAATTTTAAAGCATTTGTTTCCAAATATATGTAAGGGTTCAAACTCTTTTGATCTAATCCATAGTGACATCTGGGGACCCTCTACTATACCTAATGTAAATGGTGCTCATTGGTTTGTGACTTTCATTGATGATTGCACAAGAACCACTTGGGTGTATTTACTTAAACATAAATCTGATCTCAGTCATGTGTTTTCTGTGTTTTATAACATGATCATGACTCAGTTTGATACTAAGATAAAAAGATTGAGGTCTGACAATGCAAGAGACTACTTTAACAGATTTCTCAATCCTTTTATGGAAGAGAAGGGGATCATACATGAGACATCATGTGTTCACACCCCACAACAGAATGGGGTGGCTGAAAGAAAAAACAGACACCTGCTTGAATCTGCTAGGGCCATTCTGTTTCATATGAATGTGCCTAAGTCCTATTGGGGTGAAGCAGTTCTCACAGCTGCTCATCTTATCAATAGGTTGCCTACTAAAGTTCTGGATAAACAGAGCCCTATACAGGCTCTTACAAAGGTTTTGCCCTCATTTTAACTTCTGAGGGTGTACCGCCTAGAATTTTTGGGTGTGAAGTTTTTACTCATGTCCACTTCCCAAACAGGGGAAAACTGGACCCCAGAACACTAAAGTGTATCTTTATTGGGTATTCTAATACTCAAAAGAGATACAAATGTTATCACCCTCCTACCAAAAGGTATATCATATCTAAAGATGTGACCTTCTATGAAATGTGTCCATACTACTCTAACAAATCCTCTATTCATGGGGAGCTTCCTACTACTGATCATGAAAGGGAGATATTCCTCCTTGATCCATCTTATATATCATCTAGTAAAGATGATCTTGTTCCTACTGCTGTATGATGGGACTCAACTTTACGTGATTCCGGCGCATTTTCCACCCCCGTTTACCATACTTTTATGCACATTTCTTGGTGTTTCTAGACCATTTTTGGGGTGATATCGTGAGTTTATAGCACGGGGAGTAAATTCGTCGCTTTGATGGTTTACTACCTCTTTTTATTGATATTAACCTCATTCCGAGCACTTTTACCCTCCGGAATCGTTTGTGTGTGTTGTTCGTTCATGAGTTTGTAGGGTATTGGTGTCAAGAAAACCCGGAAAGCGAAGATTTATGATGATAAGTGTGATCAAGGTGCAAGACTGAGCCAAGAAAGAAAGGGAATTTGAAGTGGAACAGCCTCAGCTTTTATTCATGCATTAACATAAGCTCGGCGGCTTGCTCATCTCGGTTCGGCGGACTTAAAAGGTCAGCAATCTGCTGATTAAGCTCAGCGGACTGAAAGTTCAGCAAGGTTGCTGACAAAAACACAACTCAGCATGACTGTTCTGATTCAGCAGCATTTTGACCCATGATGGAGGCATTTTATGGTCATAACTTCTTCATGAAAGTTGTAGAGAATTGAAAGATCTTTCCAACGCATCTTGAATCACCCAAATCGGAGCTCGGATGAAGAAGTTATGAAGGTTTTACTACAGCAGAAAAACTGCATCTTGCGAAACGCACGTTTGGAGCTTTAAACGTGCGTTTCGGACGTTTTTTTTTGAATACTGAGAGCAAGGGACTGAAACGCACGTTTGGGAACCTTCCAAACGTGCGTTTGAGCAGTTTTTAGCCATAAAAACCCAATTTGGATCGAATTTTTGGGGAAGAACATAGGGAGACGCGAATGGAAGGAGTTTAAGATCAATTTGGGCGATTTCCTTCGTTTTTAGGAGTTAGAATTAGTGTAATATACCGTTAGAAAGCTCTTTCAATCCTCTCTTTGATTCTCTAACTCTTAGCTTCGATTTATAACATTTCATTGGGCAAAATTCGATCTTTTGTATTCAACTTTTGTGCTCTTCTTCTCCAAACTCGAATTTCTACACTTTAATGGTACATTTCTTCTCTCTTTTACTTATTATGTCTTTAATTCATTGTTTCTTTCATGTTTTAATTAGTATAATGAGTAGTTAATTCCTCCCCATAGCCGGGTCATGTGATATGTGATGAAATCACCCTTTGGGTGATGAAATTGGGAGTGGGTAGTGTGTTTTATTGTTGTTTCTTGCATGTTTCACGTCTTAGAACTTGTTATAACGGATTTGAGCTAGATTAGCTACCTAGGTCAAATATCACACACATCACTCTTGAGAGTTGTTCGAGAGAGAGGGGTGTGGGAAAAGGGTTCTAGGATCGTGGTGTAGTCTCGGTTTAGTTGTTAAACCGAGCTCATCGTGAGGTTACTCGTTTATACGTTTAAGCGGCTCGAGTGCAAAACATGACTTGTTAGGAGAGAGTTGTTCGGACCTTAACATGGCATAAGGTGTTAGAAGAGAGTTGTTCAGACGCTAGCACCGGGTTTAGGAGTTCGCACCCGTGAAATTGAATGCAAGAGTTCGTTTAGTATAATGCACACTTCCGGTTTTGTCTACCTTAGGGTTGAGATTAGTCACATTGATCATGGTTCGGCTATGTCCCTTTCTCCCTCGTTGAATCTAGTAGTTTAATCTTCTCTCTCTCTTTTATGTTTTAGCATAGTGTAATAACAACCAACCAACCGCTTGTTTGCCTAGACTAAGTTAGAAGTTCACTTTGGTACTTACAAGCACATCTTCTCTGTGGGATCGACCTCGGACTCCTGTAGCTTTACTCGCAATCGACCCGGTACACTGCCGGTTAGAGAGCTTGTTTAGTCACCGTTGTCTTGAGTATTTAATAAATTTGTTTGGTGAAAAATAATGCTCATCAAAATGGCGCCGTTGCCGGGGAAGATGTGTGCTATTTGTGATATCTTGCAAGTGAACCGAAGGCTTGGGCCTAGGTTTTATTTTATTGTTTTCTTGTTGTTTGGTGTTTTGTAGTGCATTGCCCGGAGTTTTTGGGAACCGCTTGAACCTTACATTGCTAGAATGGAGACCTTTGCTAAACAAAGAGGAAGGGGCCTTCTAGTTGGGAATTTGATTGCTAGATTTGAAGGTTTGAGTCCGGAACAAACGGAAATGGACCAAGACACTAATCAAGTTGGTCGTGGAGGCCAAGTTTTTGTGGAACACCCTTCTATCGGGGGAGGTCAAGGAGTTACTAATCGAGCTCAAGGCCAATCCTTAAGTAACAATGTTCAACAAAGGGTAAACTGTCAAGGGAAAGGACAAGGTGGAGCAATGCCACCAATGGACCCGAATGCTATGAATTGGATCATGAATCAAGTACAAGAGCAATTTCAAGCATTAATGCAAGCTCATATGCAAACTCCCAATCCGGCACCGAATCAAGGAGATGTGCGGACTTGTAGAGATTTGGTCATGCCACGGGCCGACTTGGTGGGGCATAGTCCGATAAGGTTGCCCCCGATCACCGCCAACACTATGAGTATTGGGCAAAATATTATCAATATGATTAGGGACAACTCAACCTTTAGAGGGACGGAAATCGAAAATCCTTATTTCTTCCTAGATCATTATCTCGAGGTGTGTCGGACTATAAGGATGGAAGGTGTTAGTGAAGAGGCAATCAAGCTACTTTTGTTCCCATTCACTCTAAAAGACCAAGCAAGGGCGTGGTATGACTCCTTAAGGCATGACTCCCTACACACTTGGACCGAGGTGGTGCGCACATTTTTGCTTAAATACTATCCACCGGGAAAAGTTTTTGATTTGAAAGAGGCAATCATGACCTTTGATGCTTACGAAGACGAGTCACTACTCGAGGCATGGGAACGGTATAAGACCTTGTTGCGCCAATGTCCCGGACATGGAGTCACTCTTGGGGACCAAGTCCATTGTTTCTTGCGGGGACTTGATCAAGATATGCAAAACCGACTTCATACTTCAAGCGGTGGTGATATAATGATGTTACAACCTGATCAAGCGTTTGACCAAATTGAACGGATTGCGGAAACTTCAAGACTTTATGTTTCCGAGACAAGAAGAGGGCCAAGACGCAAGAAACCGAGTGAGATGAAGTCGGTAGGGGAAAAGATTGAAGATGCACACCATGAGAAATTGTTGGACCAACAAGAGGAATCTTTGCAAAATCTTGAAGATCGAGTAGTGCAACTAAATGAAAAGAAGAGGTTTGAGAAAGAAGAAGAAACAAGAAAGGAGCTAGAAGCCGTGAGAAAAGAGCGAGAAGAGGCTCATTCAAGGAAAACGGAGAGAGAGGATGATGATTTTTATTTTGATGAAGCGTTTTCCGAGCTAGAGATTGAGTTGGGATCGCCCATGTCACTAGAGGTTCCTCTCGTGGAGTTTGACTGTGGTAAGTTTCACATTCTTCCGATTACACCCTCACTTACGATGTGAACATTGATGATGCCTTGGTGGAATGTATGGTGGAACCAACCATTGCTAAGACTCAACATGAAATCTTTGGTGATGAAAGTAGCTCGTTTTGGGATGAAGAAGAGATGGAAGAGGTGCAATGTTTGTCTATTACACCGCCCTCCGAAGAAATGCAAGACGATGACTTGGAGGAGTGTACGATAGATTTGAGCGCACTTTTTGAAGAACCGGATTCTGGGTTTGAAGAGAAGACAGGATCGCCCATTTCACCATCACTCCCGATTGAAGTGTATGATGATGCAATTTTGGAGTGTGTGATGAAATCTCATGAGCTTGGTATGACATCCGTGGTTGAGCTACCGGAAGAGTTGGAGGTTATTAGCATACCGGTCCCGGACTACTACATTCTTTACTCTCCGGTAGACAAAGCTCACAAGATTTATGAAAGGGAACAACTACCATGGGATGGTAATTTCAAGAAGAGGATGATGGCGGATTTCAACGAAAGGGGATTCCCAAGAGCCATGTGCGGTAAGTTCCTAGTGAACTCGTTTTCCCCTATGCTTGCTATGCTCATTCTCCTTGAATTGTTGATATTCTTAAGTTCGGATTTCGGTTGATGGTTTTTGGTGATTTTTGATTGAATTAAAAATGTTGTCTTGAGTTGGTTTGAGTCCTTTATGGTTTGAGTCCGTTTTGGTGCCACTTGGTCGAGCCAACGACGTAAAACAAAGGCGCTTTGTGGGAGGCAACCCACCTTTTTGGTAATAATTATGTTTTTGAAGTAGTTTTTGGTTGTAAGAGGGGAGAGTTTTGCTTAAAAGAGAGTGTGGGATGAGAATTTCCTTTTGGTTACGGCCTTTGTACATAGACGGGGACGTTTTTATGTGCGCCTCTCGTGGCCTTATTTTATGCGTGGATGCTCGTGTTTCTTTTGATTATCTTTACATCCATTGCACTTCCCGTCTAGTATAGTTGATATGCTTTGATACCTTGATTGTGGCATGGCTTCTATTTTTATATATCTCGTATCTATCACCATCTTTTGGCACGTGGATTTTTTTCCCGTGCATGTGTTTGCCTTGTTTTCTGTCTACATGGTGTTCAGGTACTCGAGATGGAGCTTAATAGAAGATGTCACGTGGGCTAAAGTGCGCCTTTCTGCCGGGTTTTGGTCAAACAAACTAAGTCTTTTTACTCTTTTTATCTCTCACACACCGAGGACGAGTGTTTCGTTTAAGTGTGGGGTGGGAGACTTAGCTGTTTTCTTGTTTTCGTTGTTAAATGTGCTATAAATGTGGTATACTTGGCCTATGACTGGGCTCGAGTCGATTTTTGGGTAATTTTTAAAATTTTTCAAGGGTTCCTGACACCGTGTTGTATGTGTTATTTTCACATTTGAGTGGTGATCACCTTAGTCGGGACCCCGAACATGTGCATTGCGGTTTGATATTATCTTGAGAATGAAGTTTATTACTTTCACGAAAGCTACACTTTGTGCACAATTTGATTGCTACCACCTTTCATATCATGAGTCTCGAGACGAAATGTCATAGGTTTACTTAAGTAGGACATGGGATGACGGTTTTGGCGTCCTTTTGACCCTACCATAGCCAAATAAGCCTTAACCCGAATATTTACCCTTCGTAGCCCCTCTCAGCCTTGATAGAATGGTCTGATCACCATTCGCTTATAGCCGTTTTGTTACTTAGTCAGAAACCTACCCTGAGCCTTAAATATGGTCACATATCCTTCATTTTAACCCTACGAGTGGACCTAGTCCTTAGTTGGAGCACACTTGCTAAAACAAGTGTGGGGTGGTTGATGTATGATGTTTTGATTGGGTTGTTGTTTCTTGTTTTGAGCTATAAGGTGTTGAGGAGCTCGTTTGGGCTTGGTGTTCAGTGTTTGGGCCAAGGAAAAGAACCTTCTTCTTCTCTTTTAAAAAAAAAAAAAAAAAAAAAAAAAAAAAAAAAAAAAAAAAAAAAATCAAACAAAGTTCAAAATACGTTAGCTCTCGTTGAATAAAAGTTGATGTTTATAGAAATAAAAGGGTTGGAGTCAAAAGTGTTGAGCTCAAAAGTTGCTTTTATGATGTTAGAGTTGGGATAGTGAGATAGGTGCTAGTGTGCTTGGACTCACCTTATGAAACTTGAAACATAGTCGAGTTTGGCAATGAGTTCGGGTGTATTAGTAACCTATGGTTCCCAAAATGCCAAAGTTGATCAAAAAAAAAAAAAAAAAAAAAAAAAAAAAAAAAAGGGAGTTTTGGGTGGTTTGCATGATACAGATGAGTTGGTACTTGGTTGATTAGGTTCACTCGTACTTCTTTTCTCCAGTTTCCAAAATACCCCTTTCGACTAACCGAAATCACCCTAGCCTAACGTTATAACCGCTCAAGTCCTACCCGATCGTGTCCAAACTTGGTAAACCAGATTAGTGGAGAGGCTCGTGATTATGAAACGGTTGGTAGACCTTTTTGGTTGGGATTCAAGCCCCAACAATCTTTTTGAGTACTTGGTTCTAGCTTTGCACCACACACACTCCATTTTCTTGATAATGTTGCGCCAATGTGTATATGTTCGTGTTTCTTACTTTGTGTTTACCTTGAGAATGTGAGTAGTAGCACCTACATCATAAAGTTGAATCCCTTGGTTTGTTTTAAAACGCCCATTTTACTCGAGGACGAGCAAAGGCTAAGTGTGGGGTGGTTGATGGGAGTCAACTTTACGTGACTCCGCTACATTGTTTGGCCTCCGTTTACCACATTTTCGGCATATTTTTGGATAATTTAGACCACTTTCGGGGTAATATTGTGAGTTCCTCGCACGGGGGGTAATTCCGTCATTTTGATTGTTTACCACCCCTTTTTGATGATATTGACCCCATTCCCGAGCACGTTTACCCTTTGGAATGTTTTGGTTGTTTTTGGTCATTGTGATGATGTAGGGTATTGATGTCTCGAGGACCCGAAAGGCAATGGTTTACAATGAGAAACATAACCGAGGCGAGAAAAGAGGTGGAAAAGGGAGAAAAAGTGAAGAATTGGTGGCACAGGGTCCAAACGCACGTTCCAACCCTCAAACCCGGCGTTCCGGGTCTCCAACCGGCGTTCCAACCCTCAAACCGGCGTTCCCGAGTTGCCGAGTCATACGAGTTCACCTCCTTCAAACGGCGGTTTAGCAATTACCTAGAACGTGCGTTCCGGGCCATTCAAACGCACGTTACGTACCTTGGAACGTGCGTTCCGGACCTCTTAAACGCACGTTCCATGCCTCGTAAACCGGCGTTTCGCAAGACAAAAGCCCTAAGCGCCCGAACTTCAAGCGAACGCACGTTCCATTCATACGGAACCGGCGTTCGAACCAAAAGCTGCGGGATTTTCCCTCCACCTATAAATACCCCCCTTAGTCCATTTTGGGATTATTATTCATCTTCTTGGCCAAACTCTACCCCCTTCATAGCTCGAATTTTGTAATAGCTTAGAATACTCCCTCTTAGTGTAAATCAACAACATCTTAGCTTAATCTTTCCATTTCTTAGCTTAGATTTTCATTTCTAACACTAAGAGACCACCTTTTAATTACTTCTCTATTTTGTACTTTTTGGATCTCAACTCGAATTTCGCAATCTTATGGTATATTTCTCTTCTCTTTTACTTGTTATGGCTTTTTTTATTCTTGTTTTGTGCATGTTTTGATTAGTATAATGAGTAGCTAAACATCTTCATAGCCGGGTCATGTGATATGTGATGAAATCAACCTTTGGGTGATGAAATTGGGAGTGGGTGGTGTGTTTCTTTGTTGTTTCTTGCATGTTTCACGTCTTAGAACTTGTTATAACGGATTTGAGCTAGATTAGCTACCTAGGTCAAAAATCACACACATCACTCTTGAGAGTTGTTCGAGAGAGAGGGTGTGGGAAAAGGGTTCTAGGATCGTGGTGTAGTCTCGGTTTAGTTGTTAAGCCGAGCTCGTTGTGAGGTTACTCGTTTATACGTTTAAGCGGCTCGAGTGCAAAACATGACTTGTTAGGAGAGAGTTGTTCGGACCTTAACATGGCATAAGGTGTTAGAAGAGAGTTGTTCGACGCTAGCACCGGGTTTAGGAGTTCGCACCCGTGAAATTGAATGCAAGAGTTCGTTTAGTATAATGCACACTTCCGGTTTTGTCTACCTTAGGGTTGAGATTAGTCACATTGATCATGGTTCGGCTATGTCCCTTTCTCCCTCGTTGAATCTAGTAGTTTAATCTTTCTCTCTCTTTTATGTTTTAGCATAGTGTAATAACAACCAACCAACCGCTTGTTTGCCTAGACTAAGTTAGAAGTTCACTTTGGTACTTACAAGCACATCTTCTCTGTGGGATCGACCTCGGACTCCTGTAGCTTTACTCGCAATCGACCCGGTACACTGCCGGTTAGAGAGCTTGTTTAGTCACCGTTGTCTTGAGTATTTAATAAATTTGTTTGGTGAAAAATAACGCTCATCAAAATAACGCTAAGTCTTTTTACTCTTTTTATGAGGAGTGGTTTCGGGACAAGAATAGTTGGGGTAGTACTGAGGACCCCTTGGAGCGGATGAGGATAGAAATCAACCCCGAGTTGCAGTGGATGTCAAAAGGGGGTAACACGCGCAGTCAGCTGTTGACGACGACTTGGCCCGACGACTGGAAAGTCAAGGCTAAGTTCTCCCAGAATCGTCTACTACCTAAGGACAACATCACACATTTTCACATTAAGGATCTACATTTTCACATCGTCTACACATTTTCACATTTTCACATTTTCACACATTTTTACTCTTTTTATCTCTCACACACTGAGGACAGTGTTTCGTTTAAGTGTGGGGTGGGAGACTTAGCTGTTTTCTTGTTTTCGTTGTTAAATGTGCTATAAATGTGGTATACTTGGCCTATGACTGGGCTCGAGTCGATTTTTGGGTAATTTTTAAAAAATTTCAAGGGTCTTAACACCGTGTTGTATGTGTTATTTTCACATTTGAGTGGTGATCACTTTAGTCGGGATCCCGAACATGTACATTGTGGTTTGATATTATCTTGAGAATGGAGTCTTATTAATTTCATGAAAGCTACACTTTGTGCACAATTTGATTACTACCACCTTTCATACCACGAGTCTCGAGACGAAATGTCATAGGTTTACCTAAGTAGGACATGGGATGACGGTTTTGGCGTTCTTTTGACCCTACCATAGCCAAATAAGCCTTAACCGGAACATTTACCCTTCGTAGCCCCTCTCAGCCTTGATAGAATGGTCTGACCACCATTCGCTTATAGCCGTTTTGTTACTTAGTCAGAAACCTACCTTGAGCTTTATTTATGGTCACATTCCCTTCATTCATACCCTACGAGTGGACTTAGTCTTTTGTTAGGCCACACTTGCTAAGGCAAGTGTGGGGTGGGGGAAATGATGTCTTGTGATGGGTTGGTGTTTTCTTGGTTTGGAGCTATAAGGAGAAGAGGAGCTCATTTGGGTGTAATGTTTGGGTTTGGCCCAAAAAGAAAAGAAAAATCTGTGAAATTCTTCATTCTTTCAAAAAAAAAAAAAAAAAAAAAAAAGAAAAAAGAAAAGAGAACTCAATCAATCAAAGTTCAAAATAAATTAGAAAGTTCTCAATGAATAAGAGTTTGGAGTTTATAAAATAAAGGGTTGGAATCAAAGTGATGAGCTCAAAAGTTATTTTTTATGATGTTGGAATTGGGATAGTGAGATAGGTGCTAATGTATTCGACCTCGCCTTATGAAACTTGAAACATAGTTGAATTAGGCAATGAGTTCGTGTATGTTAGCATTCTATGGTTCCCAAAGTGTTTAAAATAATCAAAAGGAGTTTGGATGGTTTGTATGGTAGAGATAAGGTGGTACACTTGTTGATTAGGTTCACTCGTACTTCTTTTTCTCCAGTTCCCAAATTATCCTTTTCGATTAACCGGAATCACCCTGGACTAACATTATAACCTTTCAAGTCCTGCCTGATTGTGTCCAAACTTAGTGACCTTGATTAGTGGAGAGGCTAGTGGGTATGAAACGGTTGGTAGACTTTTGGTTGGGATTCAAGCCCCGACAATCATTTTGAGCATTTGGTTTTAGCTTGGCACCACACACACTCCATTTTCTTGATAATGTTGTATCGGTATGTTTATGTTCGTGTTTCTTACTTTGTGGTCATCTCGAGAGTGTGAGTAGTAGCACCTACATCACGAAGTTGAATCCCTTGGGTTGTTTTAAAACGCCTAATTTGCTCGAGGGCGAGCAAAGGCTAAGTGTGGGGTGGTGATGGGACTCAACTTTACGTGATTCCGGCGCATTTTCCACCCCCGTTTACCATACTTTTATGCACATTTCTTGGTGTTTCTAGACCATTTTTGGGGTGATATCGTGAGTTTATAGCACGGGGAGTAAATTCGTCGCTTTGATGGTTTACTACCTCTTTTTATTGATATTAACCTCATTCCGAGCACTTTTACCCTCCGGAATCGTTTGTGTGTGTTGTTCGTTCATGAGTTTGTAGGGTATTGGTGTCAAGAAAACCCGGAAAGCGAAGATTTATGATGATAAGTGTGATCAAGGTGCAAGGCGAGCCAAGAAAGAAAGGGAATTTGAAGTGGAACGACCTCGGCTTTTATTCATGCATTAACATAAGCTCGCAGCTTGCTCATCTCAGTTCAAGCAGACTTAAAAGGTCAGCAATCTGCTGATTAAGCTCGCCGGATCGAAAGTTCAAAGCAAGGTTGCCGACAAAAACACAACTCAGCATGACTGTTCTGATTCAGCAGCATTTTGACCCATGATGGAGGCATTTTATGGTCATAACTTCTTCATGAAAGTTGTAGAGAATTGAAAGATCTTTCCAACGCATCTTGAATCACCCAAATCGGAGCTCGGATGAAGAAGTTATGAAGGTTTTACTACAGCAGAAAAACTGCATCTTGCGAAACGCACGTTTGGAGCTTTAAACGTGCGTTTCGGACGTTTTTTTTTGAATACTGAGAGCAAGGGACTGAAACGCACGTTTGGGAACCTTCCAAACGTGCGTTTGAGCAGTTTTTAGCCATAAAAACCCAATTTGGATCGAATTTTTGGGGAAGAACATAGGGAGACGCGAATGGAAGGAGTTTAAGATCAATTTGGGCGATTTCCTTCGTTTTTAGGAGTTAGAATTAGTGTAATATACCGTTAGAAAGCTCTTTCAATCCTCTCTTTGATTCTCTAACTCTTAGCTTCGATTTATAACATTTCATTGGGCAAAATTCGATCTTTTGTATTCAACTTTTGTGCTCTTCTTCTCTCCAAACTCGAATTTCTACACTTTAATGGTACATTTCTTCTCTCTTTTACTTATTATGTCTTTAATTCATTGTTTCTTTCATGTTTTAATTAGTATAATGAGTAGTTAATTCCTCCCCATAGCCGGGTCATGTGATATGTGATGAAATCACCCTTTGGGTGATGAAATTGGGAGTGGGTAGTGTGTTTTATTGTTGTTTCTTGCATGTTTCACGTCTTAGAACTTGTTATAACGGATTTGAGCTAGATTAGCTACCTAGGTCAAATATCACACACATCACTCTTGAGAGTTGTTCGAGAGAGGGGTGTGGGAAAAGGGTTCTAGGATCGTGGTGTAGTCTCGGTTTAGTTGTTAAGCCGAGCTCGTTGTGAGGTTACTCGTTTATACGTTTAAGCGGCTCGAGTGCAAAACATGACTTGTTAGGAGAGAGTTGTTCGGACCTTAACATGGCATAAGGTGTTAGAAGAGAGTTGTTCAGACGCTAGCACCGGGTTTAGGAGTTCGCACCCGTGAAATTGAATGCAAGAGTTCGTTTAGTATAATGCACACTTCCGGTTTTGTCTACCTTAGGGTTGAGATTAGTCACATTGATCATGGTTCGGCTATGTCCCTTTCTCCCTCGTTGAATCTAGTAGTTTAATCTTCTCTCTCTCTTTTATGTTTTAGCATAGTGTAATAACAACCAACCAACCGCTTGTTTGCCTAGACTAAGTTAGAAGTTCACTTTGGTACTTACAAGCACATCTTCTCGTGGGATCGACCTCGGACTCCTGTAGCTTTACTCGCAATCGACCCGGTACACTGCCGGTTAGAGAGCTTGTTTAGTCACCGTTGTCTTGAGTATTTAATAAATTTGTTTGGTGAAAAATAACGCTCATCACTGTACCCATTGTTGACACACCTACCACATTTGGAAGTGTGTCCAATGAGGATACCACAGAAAAGGAGCCTATCATTTATACTAGAAAAAACTGGAAAAGGCTACAAAATACTGGTTCTGTAGATGGGAACAAGGATTCTGATATCACTTCCAATGAGGAAGTATCCACAGAACCTAGTTCCCCCATCACAGAACAATGTGACCCAAAGAACACTGAAACTGACACCCACAATAGCAGTCCTGGGGACTTGCCTATTGCCATAAGAAAAAGTGTAAGGGCTTGTACCCTACAACCCATGTACCATATGAAAAACTTTCTATCCTACCACAGGGTTTCTCACAAACAAAAGAAGTTCATGAAAAATCTCATGAATAGTCCCACACCAAAGGGTTTACATGAAGCCTTGTCTAATGAAAAATGGGCAAAAGCCATGAAAGATGAAATTGAAGCCCTGAATAAGAACAAGACATGGGATCTTGTTGATCTCCCAAAAGGAGCCAAGATTGTGGGCTGTAGATGGGTGTTTACCATCAAACATAAGTCTGATGGGACTGTGGAAAGATATAAGGCAAGGTTAGTTGCCAAGGGTTATACCTAAACCCATGGCATTGATTACTTTGACACCTTTGCCCCTGTGGCCAAAATGAATACAGTTAAAATTCTGTTGTCTTTGGCTGCAAACTTTGACTGGAAACTCAATCAGTATGATGTAAAGAATGCTTTTATCCAAGGGGACCTGGAGGAAACCATATTCATGGATATCCCTCCTGGTTTCCAAGTTGAAAAAGGAAAGGTTTGCAAGTTAAAAAAGGCCTTGTATGGCCTAAAACAGTCCCCTAGGGCTTGGTTTGGCAGATTCACTACTGCCATGCTGAGTCTTGGCTATAAACAAAGCCAATGGGATCATACCTTGTTCATAAAGATGAATTTACAAGGCCAAAGGTCTATCCTTCTTGTCTATGTAGATGATATTATCATCACAGGGGATGATACTGAAGGAAATGCAAAACTAAGAAATTTTCTTTGCACAGAGTTTGACATTAAAGAACTAGGAAAGCTCAAATACTTCCTAGGAATTGAAGTTATGTACTCTGCTCAAGGGATCTTTATCTCCCAACAGAAGTACATTCTTGATCTTCTAAAGGATTGTGGCAAAACAGGGTGTAAACCAATGAAAACTCCCATTAATTTCACCCATGGAATCAACCTTGCACCAGAAGATGAGGAAGTGGACAAGAATGCTTATCAAAGGCTTGTAGGGAGGCTAATCTATTTGTCTCACACAAGGCCTGGCATAGCCTTTGCTGTTAAAATTGTGAGCAGATACATGCATTGCCCCAAAAGGTGCCATCAAAATACAGCTGAAAGAATTATCTACTATCTCAAAAGTTGTCCTGGCAAGGGGATCCTATTCAAAAAGGATGATCAACAACTCCTAGAGGCTTATACTGACTCAGATTATGCTGGATGCATTGATGATAGAAGGTCCACCTCTAGCCATTGTGTATTTCTCTTTGGCAAACCGGTTGTGTGGAAAAGTAAAAAACAAGGGATGGTGTCTAGATCAAGTGTTGAAGCAGAGTTCAGAGCTCTTGCTATTGGTGTTTGTGAGCTCCTATGGTTGAAAATTATTCTGGATGACCTAAAAATTCAAAGACGGAGACCTATGATACTTCATTGTGATAATCAATCTGCCATTGATATCTCCCTCAACCCTGTTCAACATGACAGAACAAAGCATGTTGAGGTTGATAGGCACTTCATCAAAGAAAAGTTGGACACTGGACTGATCAAGCTCAAATTTATCAACTCTCAAGATCAAGTGGCAGATGTTCTCACTAAAGGACTACCTAAGAAATCTTTTGATTATCTCCTCAGCAAGCTGAGAATGGTTGATTTACATTCACCAGCTTAAGGGGGAGTGTTAGAACAGATTTCTATGGTTAGTTTAATTATAATCTTTTAGTCCTTTATGTTATATTTTTATAGGTTGTTTTTCCCTTTATTTTAGCTCTAATATTCATATTAGTTAGTGGCTAAAATCCGTCCTCTTTCTTTTGTTTTTAGCAGATGAAACACTGTCCAACCAGCCGTTGGAACAGTGTTTCATGCTTTTTCCCTTTATTACCGTTGGGACTCTCTTCTATAAATAGAAATATTATACTCTCTTAGATGTAATGAGCTTTCTATTCTAATAATAAAAAGAATAAAAAGAATACTTTCTCATTGCCGTATTTCTTACAATCATTAATGCAGATCAAAATGGAACCTATCCTGCTTTCAAGTCAAGGTTTGCTTATTCAAACTCTCCTCAAATTAAAGTCATCTTATTAGAGATTAATTCTACATACATTCATCATTCATGTCTGATCATATGATGTGTTTCCTTGCTTTTGCAGCTCAAGTGGTTAGTACCTTCTCTAACCCTCACCGGTGAATGAATGATTGATTGCTACTCGTCTCTCAGTTATATATCCTCGAGCTAGCTGTATGTAAGGGCTTAATTTTTCTGCCATCTCTTATTTAAAATTAAAAAAGGAATTGCCAATTTGATCTAGCAGGATTCTCAGCTGGAGCTATTGCTGGAATTTCAGTTGGAGCAGTTGCTGGTGCTATCCTTCTGGCAACATGTCTGTATCTTTTGTTTCATAAAGAGAAGAAATCAGCAGATCTGTCTTTGTTTCAAGCTCCCGCCTTTGATCGAACAATTGACTACATTGATGGTAATCATCATGCTTTAAATACACAAGCGTTTTAGTGGCACCACAGCGACAATCATGTTTTCACGGTTGAGAATCGAATTTCCAGTGGTCACCATGTGAAAATCGATTCTGAATCTAAGAATCGACTTTTTGGCGGTTGAATGCTTTCGATGTGGTGCCACAGTAAAAAAGAAAGACAATGTAGTCCCACTAAAGACGCCCACAATCAATATAACACCAAAACATGATACAGTATGCATGGTCTTTGATCAAGGAGTTGAAAAGATTTTGTTGTGTTTTTTAGATAGAATTTTTAAAAATTTGGATCAATACCTTTGAAGCACGTTACAAATACACCTCTGGTTTGGTTCTAGCTGCTTATGTTGAAATCTTCTCGAGAGTGATATTAAGGGCTTACTTAATTTGTTGGAAATTTTCGATGAACCTCGTCATTTTAAGGGCTTACTTAATTTGTTGGAAATTTTCGATGAACCTCGTCATTTTTGACAGGTGCTGGAACACCATAGATGTCCTAGCATAACTACAGTTCATACTTTAGCAATCAAATTCTGATACTTTTCTTTTTGTTCTTCTGTTCAACTCACTTGAAGGTCCTGGGGTTCTAGACAAATTTTCAGAAACAGGCCCTCTTGTGAGTAATACTTCCCCTAGAATCAATGGCATCACTATGGACAAGTCTGTTGAGTTCTCATATAAAGAACTTGCCAAGGCTACTAATGACTTTAGCCTGGCAAATAAAATTGGACAAGGTGGATTTGGGTGTGTTTATTATGGAGAGTTACGAGGCGAGGTCAGTCTTTCCATTCATTACGTTTTATAGTTGTCCAAATAACACATTTTCCTTTCTGGGATTGCTAGATGCACCACACGCAACTTATTTTAAAAGCTTTGTCCAAAGTTTTGTTGAGCTTTTTAAATTTTAAAAGCTTTGGATTTTTTTTTATAGTTTTCCCCTTTATTTCTTATTGTTCTCATAATCTATTGTTCCCTCTGTATCTGCCAAAATACATAGAAAGCTGCCATAAAGCAGATGGATATGCAAGCATCCAGAGAATTCCTTGCTGAACTAAAGGTTCTCACACATGTACATCACTTAAACCTGGTAAGGAACCAAAAAATGTTGTAAGAGACACTTGAGCTCTAATAAAAAATTCGATTACCATGATAAACACATTAAGGTCTAGCTTTCTCTTAGAAAATAATACTTGAAAGAATTGTGTTTGTCATGTTTTCTTGTTATGCAGGTTCGATTAATCGGATACTGTGTGGAGGAATCCTTGTTTTTAGTTTACGAATACATTGAAAATGGCAACCTCACTGAACATTTGCGCGGTTCAGGTGAGAAAATATTCACCGTCTCATTTGCTACATTTACAAAACCTTGTTTACTGCTTTCTTGAAAACCTGTCTCAAGTAGAGTTATATTTGATTCAGATAGAGAACCTTTGTCATGGCCAACCAGAGTGCAGATTGCTCTTGATTCAGCCAGAGGACTAGAATACATTCATGAGCACACAGTTCCTGTTTACATCCATCGTGATATTAAGCCAGCCAATATTTTGATTGATAAAAATTTCAGAGCAAAGGTTAGTTACCGCATTTTTCTGACATCAATTCACAATAGGCATGTTTTGGAATCCTCACGTGTTAAATCACGAGTCTTTGTTCTTTAGGTTGCTGATTTCGGTTTAACAAGACTGACTGAAGTTGGAAGTGCATCTATGCACACACGCCTTGTTGGCACTTTCGGTTACATGCCCCCCGAGTAAGTTATTATCTTCATTCAAACTTTCTGGTCACGTTTTATCTTTGCTGGCTTGAATGTAGTTATAAGTTTATCACAAATATGTAACTCATTTGCCTTGTGCATATATAGGTATGCTCAATATGGAGATGTTTCACCGAAAATCGATGTATATGCTTTTGGGATTGTTCTGTATGAGCTAATATCTGCTAAAGAAGCCATTGTCAAGACAAATGAAGTTATTAGCGAATCAAAGGGACTTGTTGCTTTGGTACACTTTAATTCTCTTAAACCTTAAAAACTAAATCAGTGGTTTTCATGATCATATTGACTTTGCTGACGTCGTGCAGTTTGAGGATGCCTATAAACAGCCTGATCCTGAAGAAGGTTTATGTAAATTGGTTGATCCAAGGCTTGGTTGTGAATTTAATCTTGATTCGGTTCGAAAGGTAAGTTTAATAATGATGCAATTACTGAACAAACATGTAGAACTGATTTCAGTGCTGAACTGTCATGAAAATATATACTTGTGCAGATGGCACAACTGGGCAAGGCGTGTACACACGAAAACGCAAAGGTAAGGCCTAGCATGAGGTCCATTGTGGTTGCACTAATGACATTGGCATCCTCAACTGAGGATTGGGATATTAGTTCCTTTTATGAAACTCAAGGCTTAGCACATCTCATATCAGGAAGGTAGTAGTAGTAGGGTAGGCAACCTTTTGAAACTCTGGTCTATTACGTTAAGACGTCGTAGGAGTGTGGAGTGTGTAAAAATGGAGTGGAAGTTTTGTTGCTTTTATCTGTAATGTGTAATGAGGGTCTGAGAAAATGTAGATGGGTGGAACAACCAATTGCCGCCTCTAGTGTTTTCTCCCTCTGTCTATTCGAAAAAGTTGTAATTTCAGAGAAGAGTTCATAGTCCTCTAATCAGTTCATCACGCACTAAATATTACCATAATCTCAATCCTCCCGTATATAACTCTTACGCATTGAGATTTTTGGTTACGTAATGAACCCCTAGACCCTATTTGGATATAGATCCATTCGCGTCCAGTTGGAGTTTTATTCACTTCACAATCTTATTTAACATTATTTTATTATTTTTAATATTTTATTATAATTTCTCACCAATCATTTCAACATTTACGAATAAAATATTATTAATCAATAATTACTTTATTGATCAACTACGTATTTAACCATTACTTTATCAATATAATGCTTAATTAAAAAAATCACCAATCATTCCTTCATCTATATAAATTTCAAAACAAAGATTTCAACTTTATAATGATTATTTCAATTTATTTTATTTCACTTTCTTTCTCATGAATCAATTCAAGTCGAAATAATCTATTTTATTCTAAAGTTGTTATTATATATTACAAGTTAGTTTATTAATTGAATCAATACATAACAACCGAAATGTCATTTGATGTTTGCATAAACGTAAAAGTGAAGTATTGATAATCCATCCCGGTATAACCCGATTGGGTTTAAGGCACAACACAAACAACTTTCACGTTGGGTTTGGGTCGTGTTCTGATGCATGATGTGGTTGAATTATTGTGTATGCATCTTGCCAGTTGAACCTCAGTGAGAAGAACTATTTCACTCATGATCTTGAATTTGTAACAGTGGTCTTTAAACTGAACATTTGGAGGAAATATTTATATGAAGTTACTTGAATGATCTTCACAATCTACAAGAGTCTGAAGTACTTCTTCACCCAGAAGGAGTTGAACACGAGACAACTTAGATGGCTTGAATACATCAACAATTATGACCTTTCCATACACTACCATCCTAGGATGGCTAATCCAGTGACATATGCTTTGAGCTAGAATTCGTCCTATAGGTTTTTTTTTCCTTGACCGGGATGCCATAGTTGATTAGGGAGTTGGTCAAACTCTGGCTAGGAGATTTCAAGACGGTTCTTGTTTTAGTGGTTTCATATTTGGTAGCCAGACCAGACATGATGGACATGGTCAAGGCCGCACAATTAAGTGATGCTTTCTTGCGAAGGATGAAGAAGAGAGTCATGGAAGGTTCTACCTAAAACTTCTAGATGCGTTCAGACGACTTAATATGGTTTAGGGATAATTTGTGTGTGCTTGGGGCAACAAGTTTACTTAGTGAGATTCAAATAAAGGCACATCAGTCAAGGTTTACTGTTCATTTGAGCAGTATTAAGACGAATTAGGATATAATGGGTCATTTATGATGGCGTGGGATGAAAAGAGCCAAGTTTGTATCAGAGTGTGCAATCTGCCAACGGATTAAGGCTGAGCATCAATGGCCTATCGGGTTGCTAAAACCCTTAAAGGTACCAGTGTGGAAGCGATACAAAATAACCATGAGCTTTCATCATATGGTTGCCTCGATGAAAGGGTATTGTGGATGTCATACGGGTTACGGTGGATCGGTTGACCAACTCTGCTCACTTTCTACCTATTAAGAGTAGCACCTTATTGGACAATCTAACACAACTTTAATGATATTGATAGACTTCGTGGTGTCCTTCTTTCTATAGTGTCCGACAGAGACACAAAGTTTACATAAGAATTCTAGAAGAGCTTGCAGGACAATATGGGAGCCAAGTCGCATTTCAGCATAGCCTTCCATGCCTAGATAGATGGCCAACCAAAGTTGGCTATTAAGATCTTTGATGACATGTTGAGAGCTTGTGTCCTAGAGTTGAAGAGTAAGTGGGTCACGTACTTGATTCTGATAGAGTTTGCTTATAACGTTACGTACGTAGTAAATTGCATAGAGTAAAAACTTTAAAAAAAAAACGACCAGATTCTTTTTTGTTGAACACAACTAGATTGGCTTTAATTAAAAAGCCAAATGCCAACAGATTACACTTCTCCTAAATAAAAAAAAAAAAAAATAAAAAAAAAAAATAAAAAAACAAAACAAAGGAGGGAACTAAACTTTGTGAAAATGAAAATAAACTCAAATGGAGAAAATAAACAATATCAACAAAAACCTTTTGTGATAACGGTGAATCCAAGGATGATCGCTCTATTGACGGCACCATTAATTTCATCAAGGGTCTATAGTCTACTTATATAAAAGGAATTTCTTATGTGGACACTCCACGGATATGGAGTGACTATGTGTTACCATAAAGTTTCAATACAAATTGAAGCCGTGCCGGACACCTAGTCACTCTATAAATATGAAGTGCCCACACAATTAAGACCCACCGGTATCATGACTCCTACTACGGTTAGGTGTCGGTGATGTAGTAATTCTCATACCTCATGGAACAATCGACGAGGTAAGCATGTGCCCCAATGCTTCCATTACAGTCTCCGTACACTAATTCGTATGCTACCGTGATACACGCCGCACAGTCATCATCTCCCAGACCTCCTCTGCAATAGCTATGGCCGTAAGCCGTTTTGATATACTCAGGGTATGGAGATTGAACTCGAACATCATGACCAGGTTTGCTTGCCGTCTTGGTGGCTAAAGTATTGACCACGAACGCCACGCTATTAAGATAGGGATCATTGGCGTCGTATTTGTTTGTATTGCAATCTTTATCCACAATATCCGTGTTAGCACCACCTTTCACCACCGTAGCTAGCAGCATTGAGCCAACAATTACCAAGCCGACGACTACGGTGAACATCTTTGGGTTCACGTTTACCGGCAGCTGCTTGGTAAGAAAAGTCATATATGTTTGTTAATTTGATGATGAAGATGAGCATTTACAGCTAATACCTTTTTTAAATAAGGTCCGTCCACAAGATAATAATCATGGTTATATATTCATTGTCAACGGTTTTCCCTTTAATTGTTTCCTTCTGATGAATATATTTCATTAAATACAATAATGAAAATGTGTTGATAGATCATTATCAAACTTAATTTATTGATCATTGTCCAACTTATAGACATCGAAAGATACTAAAAGTGCCTACGTGATTTACGTAAGTGTCCCTAATTTATTTATAAATACAATAATGACTCTTTTATTATAGTATTGATAGATTTGTCAATATAGATGAAAATGTATTGATAGATCATTATCAAACTTAATTTACCGATCATTGGCCAACTTATAGATATCGAAAGATACTAAAAGTGCCTACGTGTTTTCCGTAAGTGTCCATAATTTATTTATTTAAAAAAAAAACACGTGAAAGAGTGTTTTCCCTCTATGTGTTTCCTTTATCCCTAATTAATTTATTCCATCAAAGATATAATCACAGTTAAATATGTGTCCCTAATTTATTTTAAATCAAAAAAGAACATGCGAAAGTGTGTTTTCCCTCTAAGTGTTTCCTTATGATCCCTAATTAATTATTCCATCAAAGATAATAATCACTATTAGATATTCATAGTCAGTGTATTTTTCCTATAAGTGTTTTCTTTTGATAAATATATTTAAATAAATACAATAATGACTCTTTTATAATATTAATGATAAAACGTTGTTGATATAGATGAAAATGTATTGAGAGATCATTATCAAACTTAACTTATTGATCATTAACTAAATTATAGATATAGAAAGATACTAAAAGACCCTACGTGTTTTCCGTAAGTGTTTCCCTTAGAAAGTGTTTTTCTCCAAAAAAGATATCAAATATAATAATCATTTTTAGATATTAAATAACAAAGATAAAAGATGTCTATATATCATTATCATTATTATTACTAAAATAAAATAGTCGATGTGTTTCCCTGAAAGTGTTTCCCCCTAAACGCGTGTCCCCTCTAATTGAGCCGGTGTGTTTCTCCCCCAAAATTATTTCTCTCTAACTAATGTATTTAATCAAAGATATAACCACCGTTAGATATTAATCGTTGATGTGTTTTCCCACTAAGTGTTTCCTCTAATGAATACATTTCATTAAATACAATAATGACTCTTTTATTATAGTAGTGATAGATAAACATTTGTTGATATAGATGAAAATGTATCAAACGGTGATTATCAAACTTAATTTACTGATCATTATCCAACTAATAGATATATAGAAAGATACTAAAAGTGACTACGCGTTTTCCGTTAGTGTTTCCCTTAAAAAGTGTTTTCGTCCAGTTAATTTACTTTTTATTAAATATAATGAACATTTTTAGATATTAAATAACATTGATAAAAATGGTGTCTATATAGATGAAAATTGTGGTGATCATTATTCAACTTAATGCATTAGCCCCAAAGATTTACATAATGTCCAGACTCAACATCATCTTGTGGTTGTGGGTAATTGTGTTTTTTTTTTAAATTTATTTTACAAATAGAAAACGTGTGGTGAGATGATGTTGAATGTGAAAATTATATAAAGCTTTGAGTGTAAGGGAGCATGTTTTCCTTAAAAAGTCTTTCTCCCAATTATTTAAATCATTAAATATTATGATCATTGGTCAGTGTCAAATAACATAGAAAATTAGTGTGGATGAAAAATGTATTGATCATTATCCAACTTGTAGAAATAGAAATACAAAAGAACTGTAAGTGTAACTCTTTCCTAAATATTTTCCTCAAAATCCTTAATTAATTTTCTCAGTAAATATAACAATCATTGTTAAATATAAAATAACATAGATAAAATGTGTGGTAATAAAGATAAGATGAAGATGACGTATCTTAGAAAAAACATTGTGCTCATGAGTGTGGTTTGATAAGTTATAGATAACTTTTTAAGGCTATGTATTCACCTTCTGTATCAATATAATTTCAATAGTAGTATCAAAGAATTTTTGAACAAGAGCTTTAAAATGCATAAAAACATCAGCCACGTCATATTCACAATAATGGACATAACCATGATTATTTGTTTTTAACAACAAAATTTTGTTAAACAAACAAAACGATGGGAAGAAGCAGTCGTGGTGACAACATCTAGATCATTTTGACAAAGAATAACTCTATAATGGGGGTAGTTGAGTGACAAAGACGATGATGCCAATCACTTTCGATGTTTTACTTGTTGGAATAGTGTCCTAAACCCAAAGGGTTGGACCGGATCCGACCGGGTCGGATCATTTCTACTATTTCTTTATGTTTATACATATACTAAATGGTTTTTCTGTTGTCATATATTTGTTCTTTTAAAGAACCAATTGTGAATTGTTATATGATAAAGTCCTTGGTATTAAACTGTGATAGAGAAACCATGATAGGCGATTATGGTTGATGAGATCTCTAATCACTTTAATAAGTTTGATACTTAAATGTCTCTAGGCTGATGTACTATTAAACAGGACATTGATAGTATAAACAAACTAGCACGTATTAGATGTCTTCTATCTTTAAGGGCAGTGATAGATCTCATCTATCGAAGTGTAATATTTATAAGGGTATTTTAGGCATTAGCCGTAGCATTGTCCTTTGTGCCTATGTTTGTTAGTCTGTTAGATTTGGCACCCTCTTCTAGATTTGTTGTAAGGGTATTTTATACCCAAGTCTCGATACACTGTGTGTTAGATGTAATATCGTCGGATCAATTATGGATTGACCCGATTACGCAGCGGAAGGCATCAGATCTAGATCTAAACGAAACAAAATACATAAATAAAAGATCTAAACCTACAAGGGGGTTTAGGAATCTACCTTTTTATGGTGCTTAACTCCAAATACAAAAGGTCTCCAAGAACACGTGATTGAGAAGCCACAGCCTTCCAACGTGTGTCTCCCAGCAACACCAGGTGGATGGTGTTTCCCGCCGCCGGACCTCTTTGATATGCTACCGGAAAAATCCCGAAGATTTTTCCAACTCGAACCCTAAGAATAGAGGCCGAAATTTTCAGCCAATTTCTCTTGTGAATAGTGACGTGAATAGTGTGTTTCAAAAGGCTTGGAAGAACTCTCTTTATATAGGAGAGTAAAACTTAACCTCCAAGGATTAAATAATTAAGAGATAATTATTACATTAATCCTTTTTCCAAATAAAAGATAAATAAAATGATTATCCCAAACAAATTAGAATAAATCATATTATTATCTAATATTTCATGAATTATCATTTAACAAATAAAAGATAAATCGCGTATCAAATAATTATCCAAGAAAACGAATTTCCTAATAATTAAATAATACAAACAAAAATGCGCCACCAACCTTTAATCAAATAAGGTCACACGCATCTTTTGATATTTGACCAATTAGGTCAAAAGGTCAACACACCAATTTGGCGGAGTACCACGAAAAATGTCTTTTCCGTGTATTTAATTATTTAGTCCAACTAAACAATTAATCCACATATCAATTACATAGCCCAATCCACTATTTAATTATAATTGAGGTGCAACGACGAGAAACCTATATGCTATATTAGGAGCCACGTCGGGGACAATGGACCCATATTCAGTAGCTACAATAAATCGAATAAAAATTATTCTTCAGACAGAATAATTACATCCAACCTATTAATTCCGGGATTACACCACCATAAACCCGAAACTGAACTCTATCGAATATAGATAACTTACACTCAATTTATGAGTCGAAAGCGTCCACTGATATAATCATTACATACGGATAAATCCTCCATAGACTGTTCACTTCGAGTCGGGATATTTCCGTAAACCCTTCTCGAAACATATTATCCTTATTTACCATTAACCCCCTAGTGATCAATTAGTTCATATTCAATATAATATGAACTCGGCCGATCGATCGGTTTAGGGTCAACAAATAAGGGAAGCTGTCTCTCTACTTCCCGAGGGAAGGAATGGATTCCATATCGTGATAGCACGGACCACTCACTCATTCCGAATAGAGCCAACGAGAAGTGTTGGACCACATACTTCGAAGTGATCCTTACTAACACATCAAACTCTACCCTAGTCTAAGCGGTCGTACGTGATCACCTCGGGATTAAGATTAATCCATACATGATCATCTTGTGATTCGATAAGACTTCTCGATTACGGAATTATATCGAGAACTCAAATCAAATCGGTCCGGCCCTATATGATTATCATCATATATAAATGCCCCACTAGGTACCCTATTACCGACAGTCCGGATAAGACTGTCACATCTAAAGTGTTCTGGGCGCATTAATAGCAAATTAATCATGAGACCCATACTCAAATTAATAAACGCTACGGACTAAGTTAATTTTAAGTACATCTCACTAACTCAATCCTCTTGTGTATAGCCATACACTGAGTTATGTGATTACATAAACGAGGTACTTAGGGTTTTCAGTAGTGTCTTAATTATAAGCATACATGCATATAATAAGATGAATTATTAATTCTGTCCTAAAACAATTATACAATTGTCTTTCGGGCACTACACCTTACAATCTCCCACTTGCACGAAAGGCAAGTGGATTAATTGTTTTAGAGCACACCCTTATTTATCTATATCTACAACATTCTCCCACTTGCTCAAAACAAGTGAGACGAATCCCTCAAATATGTACCCTCCAAGCGCATCTTAGTAATTCATCCTTCCAAGCACGACCGGAGTATGCCTCCGCAGGTAGGTCGGTGACCCGGCGCGTACTCGAATCCGAATACCATGTGACTTGGTACACTGATTAGGTAGGATGTCGGCTTGAGTCAATCTTTGGGATCGAAACGTCGCCTTTCCATCTAATCCGGTGGTACGATATCAATATGCCTTTGATTCAACACCGAGGACGAAATCGACTTAACGATCATCCTTCATCTGACCTAAAGTCAGAATCAGTGTCATCACTTATATTCTAGTTTGCACTGAATATACTAGCATATTATTCCTCATTCTCCCGAAGATACTTGAGGATTCACTAAACATCCCATTTCGTATTCATCCTCAGGTTTAGATAACCATTCATGAGAGGTAGGGTAGACTACATCGTTGAATGTTGCATAAATGCAAGAATATCTTAACCAGGTGAATGGATGGGATTGCCAATGATCGATTCTTGCGGATTTGAGCGAATCAAATCCTTTAGAATGAATCCCGATGGCATGTCAGACTCTGACTTCAGATAACACACCCATGTTGTTTCCAATTGTTTCAGTGTTACCGTTCACAAACACTAATCTACATACTACTTTACTAATATTGATGCCAAGTCTACAAAAGACTTATCAACATTCTGGTCAAGTCCACATATTAAAATATATTACTTTGAAATGACCTAGAGGTTTTCTTTAATCCCCAAAGGATATAAGCTATGGCAGGCTTCTGCCAAAGGTTCTTTCGAATAAATTAAGATACCGTTAGTCTCGCAAAAAGGTCTTAGGGAATCACCCCTATTTTATGCTTTGTAACGAATCCGTTATTTGTTCTTAGCTAAAACCCTTACGTTCGAATGAATTCGATTCCGTTGTTCGGCAAGAAAGTCTTAGGGAATCACCCTCATTTCCCGCTCTCGACGAAATCAAGCAAACCGAGTGATAAGAGAGATCATGGTCTCGGTTAACTCTCTACCTTTTAGGGAATCACCCCTAAATTACTCGGCTTTGCTATTGAAAGTTAAACTTTCCTATTCATTCGACTCTTCTCCGTGTAGTTCCAATTACTCCCACCTTTGGGCCCGAGATACTCGGGTGGTTCTACAAGAGTCTCAACGTAATTGGAGTATCATACTCCATTCACGGGGTTATGGCTTTTAACCAACCTCTATGATCGGGATCTACACGCCCACAAAGGATTATAGGTCATCAATCGCCCTATAGACCGTAAGGTCCCTGCAATGGGTAATGGACAAACCATACTCCCATTTTGCATTTTGGGTGGATCGATATACCGATCTAGTTTAGTAGTTTTTATTAGTGTTGTCACCAAGCTTGCCGGTGTTGGATGTGGAGTGAACAAATCAGTTAGTAACATCTTGAGTACATATACTTCAAGATCTAAGGTTGTTATTTATAGACTCTATCAGACCGAGTTTGACAGTATTACCGTCATTCTCTGATTTTACGAGTTTAATAACCAACCTTTACTCAATGCATTAAGATATTTCACGAACTGAACGTGTACGCAAAATTGCCAGCCCTACCTTCAAGCACTCGGTGCTGAATGCCTCTATTTACGGAAGTGGGGTGAACCGAATTCACTTCTTATCCACAAATGCGTAGGCATCTTCGGGTAGACTTCTCGGTTTTTCAATACAACCGTTATTTTGCAACCAATATCTTAAATGAGTTCGGCGGCGTATCGTAGCACATCAATAACTATGTAAGGCAAATTTGTGGTGTATCCCTTAGTGAAAACATTTCACCGGGAGCGAGCCGAGCATCGTCCCGAAGACTATGCAATAACCTATTTCTGAGTATGGAATACTCTATCTCTGGTGAAATCAGAGATTTCCTCCAAATATTTTGGATAAACTTACGGAGTTTCGAGTAGTTATCAGACAACTTGTCACTACTCAGAAGCTCCCACTAGCTTGTATCTTTCATATGACCCCGAAGGTCGATATGAACAGGCTATGTAACTTCTTTAAATCTATTACCCTTTCCCGATTGAAAGGAAACTTAGGCATTGTTCCTTTGAGACAGGGTTCCTTTGACTGGGAGATAGGAATCACCCTAAGCCAGTCTGCAGATCTTATCGTTGGGGAATATACACTAATTAATAGTATATAAAGAAGTGTTTATCTAAATACGGAAACCATTTGCGTTTATATAGTTTTAAGATGCGTTACTAATACCTTTTCAGCAATGCTTAGTGGTTCTGACTTTATCAAACAAAAGTACGAGTCTTGGATTCGTGCTACGAATATCATATTCATCGTCAATAAGACAAACAAATTACCCTATTGAAAATGAATACGCTCGTTCCAACAAATCCGAAAACAGAAAATGAATTTTCTGTGATGCTCAAGAATTGAATCCGAGATTAATTTCCTTATATCACTCCCACTAGTCAATCTGAAATAACTGCCCATTGTCTATTTTATTTATCGTTTAATGCAAAGCTACCTAGTTCTTCCAAAGAACTTTAGCTTTCGAGAAAATTGCTAGGATACATTGGACAGTGATCCGAAATCACTTTCATTATCCTCTAATTTCCAATTTATTAATTTTCCGGTTTAGCCTTAAAACTACTTAGTTTAGATGACTAACACGTATGAACATTCTTTCCCATTCTCGACTTTCCTTAGATGGAAACAGTCTTGAACCAGCAGTTCGTTTTAGTAGACTCTACTCTTGAACTGTGGGATGTTTAGTGTTACTTGCTTGGACTATCGATTTTTCTAATCGTCAAATCATAAGACCAAAGCTCCCACTAGTTTATCGGTTCCAAATACCGTCTAACTAGAAACACTTTGTATTTATGATTTTTCAAAGATTAGAACATCACCTAGAACTAAGCTCCCACTAGTTTATCGGTTCCAAATCCGTCTAACTAGCAATGCGTGTGTTCATGATGTTTCAAAGATTATAAAATCTCCAGAACTAAGCTCCCACTAGTTTATCAGTTCCAAATACTGTCTAACTAGTAACGCTTATTCTTGTTTTTCCAATGAATGGAGAAACTCTTGTGCATTCCATTACACATTTCTAATTATTCAGAAAAACAACAAATCATAAGACTAAGGCTCCCACTAGTTTATCGGTTCCAAATACCGTCTAACTAGCAACGCCTTATGTATATGATTTTCCAATTTTTCAATTAGAAATTTGATGTGTAATTACACTTTTAAAATTCACTAAATGAATTTTATCTGATAGTCCTATGTCATCTTTTGTAAACTAAGTATGGTCGTCTCTCGTTCAACACGAGTGACACCCGTGACATACCTATACTATGTCACTTAAGTTTTTAAAGGCTTAAGAGAAGAAATCTTTTCCGAAAAATTAAGCGCATTCGTTGATAATTACAACGTACGTGTTACTTCCACATTTTTAATGAAGTCCTATTTCTAACAGTTCAGTAGTCTAGAGATTAATGTTGTAAATAAACATGACAGAAAGTTAAATTCAAAAAATAAATAAATTATCACTACTAGATTTTTATTTTAGGAATAATAAACTATAAAGTCTATCCTACCATTCCAAGGATTTAACCTCGTATAGTACTGTCCGAGAGGGTCGATATCAGTACTATGACGGTTAAACTGAGACAATGTCTCTCAATGATTAAGCTTCGAGAATCGAACATCTCACGGGAATCAGACATCCCGGACATTTAATCATTGATTACCTTCCTTTTTCTAGCCTAGATATTTCGAAAATATCCACAAAGAGTGTGACCTACTATATCAGATCTCAGAGTACGCCCCGAGTATGCCTACGGGGCGAGTCGTGACCCGGCGAGTACCCGATATCCTATCCTTTCGAGACCAAGCCTTGAATTTTGATAGCGGTGAACACCATCCGAAGGGGCCGAAATCAAAGCGGCACGAGGTGTCACCATTCTCTCACGTGCTTGCATCTATAGTAGAGGCCGTGGGGTTGGGCTGTCGCCTTCCCCGCTCCCACTCAATATTTTGAAAAAGTGGTGGGTTTACTAATTACGGTTTTGGCCTTGACAATAAGAAACAATAAATCAAAGTACTCCGAATAGGGTCGGTTATGTAGGCAAGCCTACGCCGTCTTATTCGTTGGAACATATGTGACAGTTCAGGCCAATCCGGCAGGAGAAGCCCCGTTTAGCCCGAAGGCTTATCGGCTATGCTAAGTCCTATCGAACTGCTGTAACGTACATCACACGTGGAGGGGAGTCGATTGAGCCGAAGCTCGGTTGAACTCGCCCAACCATGGTTAGACCATTTCCGAACCCATGTACTAAGATTCTCCGATTTCTAAGTTGTCACCCAACGCGTAATCTCGTTTCTGTTTAAGGTGGGTTCACTGAGAAGTCATCACCGAAAAACTCAACGATTTTTCCAAGTGGGATTCACCGAGAATCCATCACTAAAATCGTAAACGATTGACAAAAACCCGGTTCCTCGGTTTTTATAATTAGCTACTTATTATTTAACTACCACATATTAAATTAATAAGCATTAATACTAATTATTCGAGTTATACATGCCTAATTTATTCGAAATAAACTAGCTACATGTATGCATTGGAGTGGAATCATGATATGGTGCATGTCATGGTAATTTTCCGGTTATATCATACAATTTTCGATCATACACGAAAAAATAACGGAAAAAATAAACACCGAGATGGATCGTTGGTACCCCCGTATCTAACCTATTAAAAAAAACACAAACCCTAACTAGGGTTTACTATTTTCTAATCTCGTCGTGCATATTATCGATGATCGGAAATCCAAACGAACCTTGATCGTCATGAAACTTTATGGATCTGTTCTTCACTCCGCCTACTTCAATCCGAACGGTTGGATCTTCGTTTCAATGGTCCAATTTTCTCCAAAGCAATCCGCCGATCTAACCGCCGCATCCGTTAATAATCGCGGCGCAACGGTGTCTTCTTCCGGGGACGATCGGGCATCGAGACAAATCCCGATCGACCTTAAATTTTTAGGTCTTGTTCATAAATCCATGGTAGTCGATCTGAACGGTCGGATCTGCGTTTCAACGGTCCTATCTCTTCCGAGAAATTCGACGAACTCACAGCTAGGGTTTTAATGCCTCGCCGTGCTTTTCTGTTACGGCAGCTACTTTATAGCAGAGATCGGACATCGAGATCGACTCCGATCGTCACGAAATTTTGAGGGCATGTTCTTCAACTTTTATTCTTCATTCTAACCGGAGGGATTGTCGTTTCAACGGCTCAAACTCCGGGAAAAAATAAAAAAAACGGAACAGCAATAAAACAGATCTACTTCTAGGAAATTAAAATTACAAAATTTCCTATACTCATATAAACGAATTTATATGAGTTTACAATAGATCTAACGAGTAAACAATACCAACCCCAATCCATCTCTTCAACCACAACAATCACAAGCATACAATCATGATTAAATTCGAATTTTACCAAAAAAACGAAATAAAACATCTAAAACATGCTTTTCCACTCCAAGATCTAAAATTCATATACTTTGATCGTTAGATCAAAGGCTCTGATACCACTTGTTAGATGTAATATCGTCGGATCAATTATGGATTGACCCGATTACGCAGCGGAAGGCATCAGATCTAGATCTAAACGAAACAAAATACATAAATAAAAGATCTAAACCTACAAGGGGTTTAGGAATCTACCTTTTTATGGTGCTTAACTCCAAATACAAAAGGTCTCCAAGAACACGTGATTGAGAAGCCACAGCCTTCCAACGTGTGTCTCCCAGCAACACCAGGTGGATGGTGTTTCCCGCCGCCGGACCTCTTTGATATGCTACCGGAAAAATCCCGAAGATTTTTCCAACTCGAACCCTAAGAATAGAGGCCGAAATTTTCAGCCAATTTCTCTTGTGAATAGTGACGTGAATAGTGTGTTTCAAAAGGCTTGGAAGAACTCTCTTTATATAGGAGAGTAAAACTTAACCTCCAAGGATTAAATAATTAAGAGATAATTATTACATTAATCCTTTTTCCAAATAAAAGATAAATAAAATGATTATCCCAAACAAATTAGAATAAATCATATTATTATCTAATATTTCATGAATTATCATTTAACAAATAAAAGATAAATCACATGTCAAATAATTATCCAAGAAAACGAATTTCCTAATAATTAAATAATACAAACAAAAATGCGCCACCAACCTTTAATCAAATAAGGTCACACGCATCTTTTGATATTTGACCAATTAGGTCAAAAGGTCAACACACCAATTTGGCCGAGTCACGAAAAATGTCTTTTCCGTGTATTTAATTATTTAGTCCAACTAAACAATTAATCCACATATCAATTAAATAGCCCAATCCACTATTTAATTATAATTGAGGTGCAACGACGAGAAACCTATATGCTATATTAGGAGCCACGTCGGGGACCATGGACCCATATTCAGTAGCTACAATAAATCGAATAAAAATTATTCTTCAGACAGAATAATTACATCCAACCTATTAATTCCGGGATTACACCACCATAAACCCGAAACTGAACTCTATCGAATATAGATAACTTACACTCAATTTATGAGTCGAAAGCGTCCACTGATATAATCATTACATACGGATAAATCCTCCATAGACTGTTCACTTCGAGTCGGGATATTTCCGTAAACCCTTCTCGAAACATATTATCCTTATTTACCATTAACCCCCTAGTGATCAATTAGTTCATATTCAATATAATATGAACTCGGCCGATCGATCGGTTTAGGGTCAACAAATAAGTGGAATCGTCTCTCTACTTCCCGAGGGAAGGAATGGATTCCATATTCGTGATAGCACGGACCACTCACTCATTCCGGAATAGAGCCAACGAGAAGTGTTGGACCACATACTTCGAAGTGATCCTTACTAACACATCAAACTCTACCCTAGTCTAAGCGGTCGTCGTGATCACCTCGGGATTAAGATTAATCCATACATGATCATCTTGTGATTCGATAAGACTTCTCGATTACGGAATTATATCGAGAACTCAAATCAAATCGGTCCACCCCTATATGATTATCATCATATATAAATGCCCCACGTACCCTATTACCGATGATCCGGATAAGATCGTCACATCTAAAGTGTTCTGGGCGCATTAATAGCAAATTAATCATGAGACCCATACTCATATTAATAAACGCTACGGACTAAGTTAATTTTAAGTACATCTCACTAACTCAATCCTCTTGTGTATAGCCATACACTGAGTTATGTGATTACATAAACGAGGTACTTAGGGTTTTCAGTAGTGTCTTAATTATAAGCATACATGCATATAATAAGATGAATTATTAATTCTGTCCTAAAACAATTATACAATTGTCTTTCGGGCACTACACCTTACACTGTGAGCTTATGCTTTTTACATAATGAAAATGATGCTCCTTTTCTTTTAACTTGGTATCAGAGCCGAGGTTCGCCGGAGCAGCAGCCATGAGCGCCGGAAACCCAATCAACGAGAGCAATAGCTCCATCGGAAGTCAAACAACACTTGTCCACTGAAGGAACTGGGTTCATTGGATCCTCTCCACTTGCTTCAAATCCTAGTTTTAACTCGGCCGGAGCTCCGCCGCTGTCCTTTTGTCCTGGGAACAATGAGCTTTGGAAGTGGTCTCCATCCGTTGTACATGCAGCCGGGAATACCAACCGGGACCCCTCATGGTACATGTATGAATCTTGGTAGAACAGATCTCTCTTCCACTATGATTCCTCCGATTTACTCCTCTCTACCTCCAATGCCCTCTATGACCACCTTAGGAGCCCCCACCATGAGTAATGTACCCTTTGGAGGTAATCTAAACCAAGTTTGCACTGTTAAACTTGATAGGAATAACTATCTGCTTTGGAAGTCCACAGTTCTGGCAATAATTTGTGGTCATAGATTGAGGGACATGTTCTTGGTGATGAATTTCATATTACTTTTAGAGAATCTCCTAATTGTTCCAGAGCAACTAGAAAGATATTCTTTAACCAGAAAGAATTCGGTTCAGATGTAGGATACCTATCCGAAGTTTCGTCCTTGCTCGACGGGTGGGTCTTGCAGTCAAGCTCCCTTCTGCCTTTGCACTCGAGGGCCGGACTAGACTGAATTCTGGATCTTATAGTGTCTCTCTTTCACCATATCAAAGAGTGCAAACCCTAAAAGAATGGAATATCACAGATCAACTTTTAATCGGTTGGTTGAAATGCATCAATGACTGAACAAGTGCTGCTGGAAGTGGTTGGATGCTCTACTGCCAGTGAAATTTGGATGACTCTAGAAGCTCTGTAAACAATCAAGCTGAGTCTAGAATGTTGGAGTTCAAGAGTGTTTTAGCTAGAGCTGTGAAATGATCCAAATCTATGGCAGATTACTTAGCCCAGATGAAATCATATGCAGATAATCTAGCATGTGCATGGTACCTATCTCTAGGTCTGAATTGATCCTTGCTACTCTTATTGGCTTGGAAAGGGAATATAAAGTTGTAATAGTGAATTTGACTGCCAGAGTTGGATCCCTCACTTGGCAAGAAGTGCAGTCTCAACTCATTACTCATGAGAGACTCTTGAATAGGTTCAACAATGTCTCAATGGACACCAACCTGAATCCTTCTGCTCAATTTTCCAGTATCTACAATCCCAGACCTTAAGCTCCTATGGCAAACAATAATGCTAGGCCTGCTGGGCAAAATCAGAACTACAACAACAGAGGAAGAAGGGGCAAGTCTAGAGGTAGAGGAGGCAGAAACTCCAATACTCCAAGAGTTGTGTGTCAGTTGTGTGGCAAGAGTGGAACACAGTCATTGACTGCTGACATCGTTTTGAAAGGGATTTTGTACCTGCTGCAAGTGGTTCTAGGCAGAATTCTGCACTTGTTGCTACTTCACAAACAGTAGGTGACTCTTCTTGGTATCTTGACAGTGGAGCAACAAATCATATCACCTCTGATATCAATAACCTACATCTTGCTTCAGATTACAGTGGATCGGATACTCTAGGTGTTGGAAATGGTGAGCAACTTCCTATCTCTCATGTTGGTACCTGTATTCTTCCCACACAACATCACACACCCCTTCACTTAAAAAACTCTCTCCATGTTCCTTCTATTACTAAAAATCTTGTTAGTGTGTCTTAGTTAACCAATGATTATCCTATTACTGTTGAATTTGACAATGCCCATTGTTATGTCAATGACAAGCAAACAAGGAAAACCCCGCAAATTGGAGTTCTTAGGCATGGATTGTACCAGATTTCTGTCACCAGAGCACCTGTCAGCTTGATCTCTCTTCACTCCAAACAATTCAATCCTACCAAGCAGTCTCATTGTAATGCTCTCAGTTGTGCCATGAATACTGAGAAAGACATGAACATCTGGCATAAAAGACTAGGTCATCCTTCAAGTCTAGTCTTGTCTTTTGTTTCTAAAAACTGTAGGGTTTCCTTTAACAATAAATTTGTTTTCTGTGATGCTTGTAAACTTGGCAAAATGCACTCTCTGCCTTATTCTTTATCTCATGTTGCCTCCTTGTTTGATGTTGTGTATGTTGATCTTTGGGGTCCAGAACCTGTGAAAAGTACCTATGGTTTTCTATATTACATTAAATTTCTGGATGACCATTCTAGATTCTCTTGGATTTTCCCCTTAAAACATAAGTCTGAGGCACTGTCTGCCATTATACAGTTTAAGAAACTTGTTGAAACACGGTATAACACCACTATTAAGTGTATTCAGTCAGACTCGGGGAGAGTTTAGGTCTTTTGAATCAGTCCTGAAAGATCATGGTATTACCTTTAGACACCCATGTCCTCATGCTCATGAACAACAAGGTAGGATAGAAAGGAAGCATAGACACATTGTAGAAATGAGATTGACTTTATTGGCTCAAACCTTCATGCCCTTGAGATTCTGGTGGGATAGTTTTCAACAAGCTACCATAATCATCAATGATCTCCCTACACCTGTTCTCAATAATATATCTCCTTATCAAACCCTTTCTGGAACACCCCCTGATTACACCAAATATAAAGTATTTGGATGTGCTTGTTTCTCAAATCTAAGACCCTATTCTCACACAAAATTTGGATATCACTCCATCAAGTGTGTCAATCTAGGTCTCAGTCCTCAACACAAAGGTTATAGGTGCTTAGACCCTACTGGAAGAATCTATATCACCAAAGACATTGTCTTTAATGAAAATCAGTTTCCCTTTCAAGAAGGCTTCACACAAGGTCCTAACAGATCTGTTGAAATTCTTTCTCAAACCCTATTAGTCTCAGTTTACCTGATTCCTTCATGCTTTCCAAGTCCACCACAGAGGTCATACCTCAAGTTGATAACCTATCTTCTATAAGTCCTTCTATTAGCCCTTCATCTTACAATCCTGAACATGAAACTCAGCCTCATGGGTCTCCTATTTTCTCTTCTAGTCTTCAATCCCCGGCTTACCTCTTGATGAATTCTCACTATCTCACAGTCCTTACATTAGTTCTGAACCTACACCTGAACACATTAAGGCTCCCCAACCTATAGGTCACCCTATGCAAACCAGATTCAAAAGTGGCATCTTCAAGCCCAAGGTCTATAACACCTCTATAACTCACTCCCCCAACCTATAGGTCACCCTATGCAAACCAGATCCAAAAGTGGCATCTTCAAGCCCAAGGTCTATAACACCTCTATAACTCACTCAAATCTTTATGCTCACCTTTTTGAACCTTCTGGAGTATCTGATGCACTTTCACAACCTGAGTGGAAAAGGAAAATAATAAATACACAGAAAAACTCCACCCTCCTCTTCCGAAAATGCAAATGTATGGTCCATGTTTTTTTTAATAATGTTTTCTGAAGAGTTAAATTGTGGTCCAAAGTGAAGTCGGTGACTTTTTCGGGGGACCTTCTCGGTACCCTCATCATCTTCTGAGTGGAAAAAAGGCTATGATGTAAGAATTTGAGGCTTTACAGAGAAATAAGACATGGGACTTGGTACCTCCCATGTCTGGACAGAATATTGTGGGGAATAGATGGGTCTTTAAACTCAAGGTGAATCCTGATGGCACTGTCCTCAAACACAAAGCTAGGTTGACTTCACTGAGACTTTTAGTCCAGTTGCAAAAGCCTCTACAATAAGGGTGGTGCTATCAGTGGCAGTAAATTTGAACTGGACATAAGGCAAGTTGATATCAACAATGCCTTCCTAAATAGACCCATCAGTGAGAACATCTACATGCCTCATCCAGAAAGCTTTGTAGATCCCAAGAAACCTCAATATGTGTGCAAGTTAAACAAAGCACTGTATGGCCTAAAACATGCACCAAGAGCATGGTTTGCTGCTCTAGGGAATCAGATGCTGAAATAGGGATTTTATCAGTCTAAAGCTAACAATTCACTTTTTGTATTTCATGTCAATACTGACATTTTATGTCTTGATATATCTGGATGATATCCTGGTTACAAGTAGCAACCCCAACACTGTGCAAAGATTCATTGAACAACTGCACTCTAAGTTTGCTCTCAAAGATCTAGGCCATGTTGCTCACTTTCTGGGGATACATGCCAAGAGAGACCATACGGGTTTGTTGCTTACCTAACAGCACTATGCAGCACAGTTGCTAAAAAGGCTCAATAAATATCAAACCCAGCCAGACTCCTATCACTGTGGGATCTCACTTAGCACCTAATCAAGGGACACCTATGGCTAACCCCACTTTGAACAGAAGTGCCATAAGAGGCTTACAGTTCTTAACCTCAACCAAACCTGACTTAACATATGTTGTTAATTACTTAAGTCGGTTTATGCAGTGTCCTTCAGTTGATCACTGGTTGGCCTTAAAAAAGTTGCTAGGGTATGTCAAAGGCACCCTTCATTATGTACTATTTCTTCCTGCCAGCAATGACCTGAATCTGCAAGGATTTTCTGATGCTGATTGGGCATGTTATCCAGCAGACAGAAAATCCGTAACAGGGTACTGTGTGTTTATTTGTTCATGTCTGGTTTCTTGGGCTTAAAAAAAACAACCGGTTGTGGCTAGGTCCAGCACTGAGTCTGAATACAGACCCCTTGCAAATTTGACAGCTAAGATCACTTGGCTCACTCAGTTGATGAAAGAAATGAAAATCCAAATGTCTGCTTCTCCCATAGTCTGGTGTGATAGTCTTGAGGCAGCCTCCCCAGCTCAGAATCTAGTTTACCATGCCCGAACAAAGCATATTGAAGTTGATATCCATTTTATCAGAGACAAGGTTCTAAATAAAGAATTGAGAATAAGCTACATTCTATCAGAATCTCAGATAGCTGATGTCTTCACAAAAGCTCTACCCAATGCTCAATTCCAGAAATTCAGACACAAACTAAATGTGATTCCCACCACGCTTAGTTTAAGGGGGATGTTAAGTAATACTCCCTCCGTCCCAATTTGTTTGAGACATTTTGGAACTCTTGAAATTTAAGAAAACATCATTTATTACATTGTCTAGCCATTAAAAACATGACTAATTTACAATTACACCATTTTTATATTGTCCTTACATTTTTCAATAATGTTGATATGTGGGCATTTTAGACATTTAAGAAGCAACTTTAAATCTAAACAGTAGTAATGAGACTTATTTTGGAACATCCATAAAAGGAATATGTCCCAAACAAATTAGGACGGAAGGAGTATGTAATATTTGTAAGGGTATTTTAGGCATTAGTTGTAGCATTGTCCTTTATGCCTATGTTTGTTAGTCTGTTAGATTTGGCACCCTCTTCTAGATTTGCTATAAGGGTATTTTATACCCAAGTCTCAGTACACTGTGAGCTTATGCTTTTTACATAATGAAAATGCTGCTCCTTTTCTTCTAACTACCATGAATATCTTCATTCTTATTAGTTTACCACATCAAATATGATTTGGTTCTGAACCAAAATAAAATTTGTGAAACACAAAAAGACTACATCAGTGATCATTAAACAACCTTCACATTATGTGTATCAAATCTTTACACATTACATAACACATTTTTTAGTTATTCCTAGTGATAAATGATGATGCCTGAGTACCAAGAGGTGTTGAGTTCAAAACTTCAAATCTCATATGAGATGTTTTATCTTTGAAGGCTTGAACATATGAGAATTGCTTGATCATTAATGATGAGAGGTTCTTGTGTGGTACTCCCTAATGTGGAGTAACACATGTAGCTTAATCTAGACCACACAATTTCATTCTGCAATGAAACTGTATGGTCCAGATTAAGCCACAGGGGTAACTCCACGTTAGGGGGTAACCATGTAAGAATTTCACGTACTGCAGAGTTCTTTCATGGTTTACTCGAGTAACGTGATCGACGGTAGCTGTCTTTTTGACCCGTCATAAAAAAACTGACAATTGTGGATTATAGCAGAAAAGGAACATAGAATCTGATTATTTCATCTAACTGAAGTTGCATTTTGATCCTGAATAGTCTCCTGAGTTAAGAAGTCAGGTTGAAATTATTATCTACCACTATAGTTGCATTTTTATCTGAATAGTGTCGGTCAAGTGTCCAACACGGCACCCAGATTGAAGTGACGGTACTTCTTAGCTTCTAAAAATGATATTCTTTTTTACGGACAAAAGGTAGTGGCAGCATCGTAACAAAAGTTTCCAATTACAGGAGATACTAGTCAATTAAACCATCTATGGCAGAGGAAATGCTCCTCTACTCTGCACTTGGTATTCAGTTGTCTGCTCCTGGTTGCTGTAACATTGACCACATACATACACACCATACATACCATACATACACACATACCTTCAAATGGACATAATACCATTCATCTTCTTTGTTGTACTGCCATTGTTTGGATTCATTCAGAATTGGCTTTGGCTGTGGCTGTGAAAGAGGAGGAGCCCTCAGATTTTAAAGTGCTTGTAACCATACTCGGAACTTGTCATTCCTTCTTCCCAATCCCCCATTCGACGACCACCCCCAAATACTACCTGCTGGATTCCCAAGTATCTGCAATACATAATATATATACAAGTGAGGGAGGGATATATATATATATATATATATATATATATATATATATATGTATATATATATGTATGTATAACAAGGAAAGAAGAAGAAACTCTAAAGTCAAGCAGAAGGAGGAGGCAGAGAAGCTTACTCTGAGCTCAACACAGTCAAGCAGTTGAGCAATATGTCTATCGAGAAAAAATCACTAGTACCAAGATCTACCCTGTTCACAAATTACATATATTATGCTTTTTTTTAATTCAAGTTTTCTGATGATATTTTAAGGAAATGCAAGTGACACTTCAAAATTCATCATACCAGACACGGCCCCAGTTGTCCTGAAACTCGACGTCACTTATGTCATGGAAGGAGGAAGGCATCACTTTGAAGCCCTTATCCGAGTCATAAAGGGGATCACACTCCAGTGATGAACTTGCCAACTGTTCAATATCAATTGCTGAATAAATAATATGTATAATAATGTCTCCCTCCCAACTAAAACCATCATCACTTAGACTTACGTGTTTATTTAGGAAAAAACTATAATAAGCGATAAATCATCTCTCTCTTGCATACAGAGAATACAAGTAACATAGGCTCGTACCTGCAAATTAGATGAGTTGAAAGCACCTAAACGCCCCATGACATACCATGACTGAATAACCTGCAACATAATGAATTCCAACCTATTAAATACCAACTTCTGTGATAATATGCATTCCTAGCAATTATTCAAACAGGATATATACATAACACATATATGTGTGTGTGCGTGTGTGTGTGTGTAAAGAACATGACAAAAGGAGATCTACTTACACTACCAAGAAGGTCGACATCTCGATCAGATGGTGATCCGTATAATTCAAACCAAATAAAGGAATCAAGAGGATTGAAACTGTAAAGATAAAACAAATATAATCAGCAACGTCTACTAGAATACTTTCAAGGTTGCCATGATACACCAAAGACCGGATATCATTCAACTCCGCTAAACATAATGACCTAGATAAAAAGGAGATCCGCACACCATACACAGCCATATGGACATAGGTATATAACTCCGTGAAAAAAAAAAAGATTCTAACTGCTAGCTAGATTTTACTGTTTTATCTCAGCACAAGGAAACTGATAAGGAAACAGGTCACTGATTGCTATATTCTGCATAATCATCCAACTCTTTGGATATTCTCCCCATCATCTATCAACCAAACCCCACTTCCAGCTTTTTTTTTATATCAAAATTCATGGAAAGAAGAATGCAGCTTGACGCGGAAGAAAAGAAACACAAATATGAAACTTCCATATAGAAAACAAAATACAGGACACATAAATCATGCTTGAAGAAGAAATGCTCAGTGGAAAGAAGAGGTTTGGTTTAAGAAGCAGTGCCTTATCCAAAGAATGTATTGTACCAATCTTATTCATAGCTGCACCACCACAGGTTACCAATTAGAGTAGAAAGTTCAACCAAGCCAACTCAGATACTCAGGACATGCTCATTTCACTAGATCTTGGTTTACCGAATTTGAAACAGTTAGTTCTTTCCTAAAAAACAGAGGGTTGATTTTGCAGCATTTTAACATGGCGGCCAATCTTTAGATCTAAAATTGCTTCTGAAGCAATGCAGTTACTCAAAAGATGATGCAGTTACGTGGATATTTGAAGTACAGTAAAGAACCAACTTGGAATTCGCTGAAGCCAAATGGCTAACAATTTATGGAATGAGGAGGACCATACAACAACAACTTCCAGCTATCATGATAAATCCATGGAAAACTGAATGAAATTATTGTACGATAATCAGCTATACATGTCAGATACAGACTGATCAATTTACAGAATAAGATCTGAACATGATTAAAAACCAAAAAGGAAATTCTAGTAAATTAAGACAACTATATGGTTCTAGTTATCTGCTCCAAGCTATTTATGGCTACAATAAGAATTAAGGCATTAAGATCCACAAAGGAAATGGCTCCGCAATAAAGAAAATGTCCCAGTAGTGCAGAGGATGTTTGAAGTCAAACAACATTACAATGAAATCAACAGAATATCAGCATAGGGCAAGTGTCGACACCATAATAGCATAGCAACTAATATGAAGAGAAAGAGAACAAAAGTTCATTACTCTCTGAAGCTGACTTTGAATGCAACGACAGATCCAGTTTTAGACTTCTGGAAATCTCGACCTTTCCTTCGAACCCTTTCCTCAACCTATCAGGATACCAAAAAAAGCCCGCCAAAGACATTATGGGGCAGGAAATAACTTTGAAAACCATTAGTTCATTCATATAGACACTCAAAGAGCCACAGCTCCACAATTTACAAGACATATTAGACATGAAAAGTTTAGGATCTAAAAAATATTCTCTTTCCTCCTGTATTTCCCCATTGCTGGAAGTTTAATTAACCAATGTTTTCTTCAGTAAAAAAATCTGCAGTGTAAAGAGAGTTGAATACACGGCAGCCAAGCTTAAAATCCATTTCCAAATTCCAAACAGTGGAAAGTGTAGTACAAGTACCTACCCTTTTCCTCATCAGCTCTGGGTCCCCAATACTATCCCCAAGCACTGCTCGCAACTCGGCATCATTTTTGCAAGCATCTTCCATAACCCTTCACAATATATTCAAAATAACAAAAACAAAATTCAGGTGAATAAAACACAATAAGACACTCAAATTCCAATAGCCGTGATCCTAAAATTATGTGCAATTAGCTAAAAGTAATCCACTTCCCCTGTTCTAACTCACAATCATTTTCTAGACCTTTCAAGTACCATATACAAATTTAAGAACTCAATACAATAAAGAAGAAGAAAACGAAAAACAAATACAGTACCCGGAACCTAATTTACCAGATTACAAAATTATTCCTTGAAAAAACGAAATGAACAAAAGAAAGGAGCTAACTTGGCCCAAGTAGGATAATTATGAAGCCTATCATAATCCCTTTTTCTCTTCTCCTCACGAACCTTCAACAATCGCCTCCCTCTTGCACTTGTTCCCGACCCTTTTGCAGTCATCTCGTCGCTACTATCGGCACCATTGTTAGTTCTTCCTACAAATTCTTGTTCATTGAATTTTGAAGGTAATGCTGATGCTTCAAAGAAAGCTGCAACTTGATTCCTCGGGGACTTCAAGCTACTACTGATTCTCAAATGATAATTACGCAGGAAGATCAAGTTTCTCTTATCTTTGGGCGCTGATGCAGGCAGATAGCAGAAAGAGGAGGGAAACCACGGTCTGGAGTGGGCAAAGCAAACAACCTGGTGATGCATCGCGGAGATGGAATTGTCCACTTCCATTCAAGTGAAAATTACAAGTACTAATCAAATTTCACTTCAATTCGATAAATTTGAAGTGTGTGTTTGGATTGCTAATGAAATGAAATTCTTCTTTCATTTTATTCAATTGTTCTGATTTGTTTGGATGCAATGAAATGTAATTAATTTTCATTTTATTAGAATGGATTTTGATGATTTTATTTTATCAGAAATTGGATGAAATGAATAAAATGATCGGAATGGATGAAAATTAAAACATAACTTAATGATAAAAAATCAATCACCACCCACACCCACTATCTTCCGTGATGGGTATAAATAATTCCACCACCTCAACAGAGAGAGACAACCCACTGCGGCCACCCTCCGACATGACAAGAGAGATCGCAAAAGGGGCGGCCACTGTCTCACCTCGCCGCGACCAAAGCATTTGCGGTCTCAGGCAAGTGCAACAGATCCTGGGAGTCTCGTCCAGTCAAGTCAAGAAGGGGCGCCAAGGGGGGGAGGCCGGAAAAGGCTTGCACCTTGCGACCTCAGAGAGATGGCCGCCGATTGATCCAGATCTTTTCCCCACTTGTATCTTAGATATTTCGTCTCGCTTAGTATCTAAGTTAAACCTAGCTATTAGTAAAATATCTAATAGATTACTTATTCCCTAAGTTACCCATCTCTATAAAAGGGGGTGGTTATTGTAAACAAGAAGAGGATGAAATATATGATATACACACCACACTTGCAAGCCAAAGCTCTGTCCATTCTCATTCCTCCATACCACCACCCGCCGGAGTATCACCACACCTTAAATACAGCAAGATATCCACCGTCGATACACCGCAAGGACACCTGTGACGATTTATACATCATCAGTTGGCTCCGTTACCGGGAAACGAAAAGCTTCATCAGATCATAGCTCCACACAAAATCAAAAAACGGCAGTTCACCTGACCGGCTCCATCATATAGAAATTACATATCAGATTGCCAGGAAGTCCGACTCAAAGTAAGTCCTGATCACAAACACAGTCATAACCTATGACTGGAAGCAAAGGGCAACTGAACCCCCAAACTCCTGCGAGAGGCGTTGTACAAACACATATACAAGCTGACGTCGCGATAGAGACACAAGAGATTACGCAAGCGGGTGGGGAAGGATCACAAAGGGAGTTTTGGCCCCTAGCGATGCCCGAAATTTGATAAATCAGAAGGCTAAGTCAAGAGAGGTCGTAGCAGCATTGGATGGGAAAATCAGAGGATCATCTCGATCACAGCAGAGCCAGAGATCAACCCCCAGGAAAGAGCCAGATCTTCAAGAAGATCTGGAGATTGCGGAAATAAAGGAATACGCGAGGTATGCGGAAACTATGTACCTAGCCAACTCCCGTCTGGTAGCAAAGGGCCAAGCTCCAATGTCGATACGACCCCCAAATCCCCCCAGAGGTGAAATCGCTCCCGCGGCGGTGAATAAGGGTCGGCAGAGCCAGATTCACGGGATCGAGATAGAAGAAAGTGTGCGCTCCTCAGGCCGCAAAAGACCTAGGAAAAACGTTGTTCAGACTTCGGTTCTCCCAGATCGCGATCATCAGGAGGAAAAATCGCACGAAAAAGGTTCGGCTCTCAAAAGGTTGGGTGAGAAGGACAAGGCCTCGGCCCCAAGTCGTCTCAGCCTTCCCGAGGGAGGATCTCTTCTCCGACGAGACAGGGACGCACCGGACGCCCGCATAATCATCCGTGAAAAAAGGGCTCGTCGGGAGGAGTCGGAAGACTGCGGGGAGTCAGAGCGCAGGCCAGAGAAGGCTAATACACATGCGCTGTTGCCACCCAGTTTCGACCATGCATAGGCAGAACAAATGGAGATAATGAAAAACGAGCTCGCCGACTTGAAAAAGTCGAGGCCAGCCGAGAGAGCCGCTCCAATCTCAGGAATCGACGTGCTCGCCAAGAGAATTACAGAAACATTGCCTACCGGTCGCGAAAAAGTTAGCTATCCCAGCTATAATTACTACAATGGAAATTCTTGCCCAAACGACTGGCTCACCGCTTTCCAAGGTCGCATCACCCTGGCGACCCAAAATAAATCCGCCTGGTGCATCGCCTTGGTCGGAAGCATGCAGGATAGGGCCGCCACTTGGATACGTGGACTTCCCCGTGGCTCAGTAAAAGGCTGGGAGGATCTCTCCGAGAAATTCGTCAGAGAGTTTGAATCGGCGAGTAGACCAAAGAAAACTATAGAGGACCTATACAAAGTTCGCATGGGAGGACATGAATCCGGAAAAGAATATTACGAACGTTTCATCAGAATATACGATCAAACAAGAAACATTCCGGATGATGCAGTTGTCACATGTTTCCTCACAGGGATCGCCAAGGGTCCAATGAAAACTGAGTTCAACCTACGGCCCCCTAAAGCGGGTCTCAGGGAAATGTTGGAAAGGGCTCGAATGATGGGAGTCAGCGAAGCGCCGTCCTCGGGGAGGGCGAAGCCCAAAGCAGAGCAGCCTTCACAGAAAGAGGATCGCGCAGAGGAGCGTAAGAAGGAAAAAGGGCGAGATGCTAACCACGACCGCGAGACAAAAAAGCCTTATAAATTCAGCGAGGACAATTTTACCCCGCTCAACACTAAAGCATCTCAAATATTGTTCGAAATCCGCGAACATTTTGACAAACCCAAACCTATGAGGGGTGATCCCGATAGTCGCGACAAATCCAAATACTGCGACTATCACAAGGACCACGGTCACATCACAGACGAATGTTTTACGTTAAGGCGAGAGATAGAAAGGTTAATCCGCGAAGGACCAGCGACCAAGTATAAGCGAGACGGGAACACTGGTACCGGACAAGGTCGCCACCCCCGCGTCTATCAGAAGGAGTTCCAGGTTATCCATGGGGATATCCCCAGCAACAATCAATTGAAATCTCAGATGCACCAGATTAATACGCGCGGCTTTGAAAAGCAGATAGTATTGGGGGAGAACGAGAAGGGAATCGTGTTCACTAAAAGCGAATTGGCCACAAGCGTGGACCCCATGGAGGTACCTCTTATTCTCAAAATCGGAATAAATGACAAGCATGGTGTCAACAGAGTAATGATCGACACAGGGGCTGGTCACGACGTCATCTATTTCAACTGTTTAAAACAGATCGGATTTGGAGAGGCTAAGTTGAAACCTTACCTCGGTGTGCTCGAGGGTTTTACTAACGACACTGTGCGGGTTAAAGGAACGGTCGACCTCAGCATCACTTTGGGTGACTGCGAGCCATGCAGGACCGAGGTGATCACCTTTCTAGTCATTGATCTCCCCTCATACTACAACATTATCTTGGGGATCCCAGCCATGAAAAAATTTCAAATGGTGGCGTCCGTTCCCCATCAAAGGGTCAAATTTCACGTAGGGGAAGAGATTGGGGTCGCCATCAGCCGATCCGGATCTTTCCTCGATTATATGACAAAGAACAGGGTCGACTCCAAGCGACCCAGAGTGGAGGGTTTTTGCCTGGTTCGGGATCAGGTCGCCACGTTGAATGAAATTCCGGGAGCAGTGGAGGTTGAAACATTGCAAGTTCGAGACGAGCCCGACTTCACTGCTGAGGACAAGTTGGTCGAGGTCATAATAAACGACGAATATCCCGATCAAAGGATAAAAATAGGATCGCGGACCACCGAGGGAGAAAGGGAAGAATTGATCGGGCTTCTGAAAGCCAACATGAGCGCCTTCGCGTGGGAGGTAACAGATATGAGGGCGTAGAGTCGAGGTCGCTTTGCACTATCTAAGTGCCGACCCCAACTTCGGACCGATACAAAGAAAGAGCGTGACAGTTCTCTACGGAAAAAGAAATCGCAATAAAAGGCGAGATCAAAAAACTTCTGGCAGCGGGCATAATCAAAGAGCTTCAGTATCCCACCTGGTTGGCAAACTTAGTAATGGTAAAGAAACATAATGGCAAGTGGCGGATGTGTGTCGACTTCACAGACTTGAACAAAGCTTGCCCCAAAGACCCTTACGCGCTGCCTCGAATTGACAAAATGGTCGATGGGATCGCCGGATTCGAAACGCTGAGTTTTCTGGATGCATATTCCGGTTACCACCAAGCCAAAATGGCAGATGAAGACAAAGAAATGACAGCCTTTAGGGCAGCAGGTGGACTCTATTACTACGAGATGATGCCTTTCGGCCTGAAGAACGCAGGTTCGACCTATCAGAGAATGGTGAACAGAGTTTTTAGCACACAAATAGGCAGGAACATGGAGGCCTACATTGATGATATGGTCGTAAAATCAAGTCGCCAGGACCACCTGGTGGACCTTCGCGAAACCTTCGCCAATATAAGAGACCACTCAATGAAACTAAACCCTGCGAAATGTATCTTTGGAGTCCAGGCAGGAAAATTTCTGGGCTTCATGGTGAGTCAGAGGGGGATCGAGGCAAATCCCGAAAAGATCGAAGCCCTAATCAACATGAGCGAGCCCACCAGCGTCAAGGAAGTGCAGCGGCTAAACGGCAGAATCACAGCCTTGGGTAGGTTTGTCTCAAAATCTGCAGAAAGAAGTCTGCCTTTCTTCAAAATTTTGAAAGGGGCGGGTACCTTCTCTTGGACAGCGGAATGCTCTCAGGCTTTTAAAGACCTTAAAGAATACTTGTCAAGCCCGCCGTTGTTAACCAGCCCAAAACTAAGGGATATTTTGTTTTTGTATTTGGCAGCCTCAGATAGGGTCGTAGCCGCAGTACTTGTAAAAGAAGAGGAGGGCTCGCAGAAGCCAGTTTTTTATGTTTCTAAGGCTCTAAGCCCCGTAGAAAGTCGTTATTTTAATATTGAAAAGTTAGCCTATTGTGTTGTTATAGCTGCCCGCAAATTAAGGGCTTACTTCTCATCGCACACCATCGTAGTCCTATCGAATGCATCGCTAAGACAGGTTTTTCATAAACCAGACTTGTCCGGTCGACTGCTCCGATGGGCTATCGAACTTACAGAGTTCGACATCCGTTATGAGCCTCGGAAGGCTATAAAGGCCCAGGCTCTCCCAGATTTCATAGTAGAAACAAGCTTCAACGAAGAAACAACGGAGCAGGTTTGCCCCAAATGCAACCAGGATAAGGTAGCCACAGAGGACGAGCCTTTTAGGCCAAGTCACTGCTGGCAACTCTACGTCGATGGGGCCGCCAGTCACAAAGGGTGCGGCGCAGGGATAATCCTGTTAGAGCCGGGCACATCAGAAGAAATCGAGCAGGCTCTGAGATTCGATTTCACCGCCTCCAATAACCAGGCAGAGTATGAGGCCGTCATCGCTGGTTTAAAACTCGCCAAAGCCATGAAAGTCGAAAATATACAGGTATTTTACGACTCACAGTTGGTTGTGAATCAAATCAATGGCTCTTTCGGCATTCATTGCGAAATATTACAAAGGTATATTAACCTCGTCAAAAAACTCGAAAGCAGCTTCGCATATTGCCAGTTCAAAAACATCCCCCGAGAGGATAATCATATGGCAGACTATTTATCCAAATTGACCAATGAAGATGCGTTGTGCGATTCTAGCATCATGGTCGAGCATCTCTTTGAGCCCGCCATTTCTCAAGTCGAGGTCATGGACTTCCAACCCAGGAATACTTGTTGGGTCGACATCATGAAATCTTACATTGAGCTAGGGGAGCTTCCCAGTGATCCATGCGAAGCTAAGGCCTTGGTAAAAAGGGCTGCAAGATATATGATTATGGACGATGTGCTTTACCGTCATTCATTCTCAAAACCCCTTCGCGATGCGTGCGACCGAGGAGGTAACGGGCATTCTAACGAGAACTACACGAGGGAATGTGCGGCGGCCATCCCGCCAATCGAACGCTAGCACAGAAAGTACTCCTAGCCGGATACTATTGGCCGAAACTAGCAGAAGACGCCAAAGCATATGCCCGGGCATGTGATGTTTGCCAGAGGTTCGCCTGTACCCCGAGTACCCTCAGTCGAACAAAAGCATAGTGGTAGCGGCCTGGCCCTTCGACATGTGGGCAATTGACCTCATCGGACCTTTGAGGAAGGGTCGCTCGGGATGCGAGTATGTGGTCGTCGCTGTGGATTATTTTACTAAATGGGTCGAGGCTAAGGCCTTGGTAAAAACCAACACCAGGGACATAACATACTTTTTGCTCGATCAAATATGGACAAGATTCGGAGTTCCGAGAGTTGTGGTTTCCGATCACGGACCTCAATTCAGAGACGAATTCGACAAATTTTGTGAAGAAAACAATGTTAAACATTGGCAATCATCCGTGTGTTACCCACAAGGAAATGGGCAAGCTGAAAATGCCAACAAACAGGTCCTAAGTATACTAAAGAAGAGCCTGGGTGAGAAAGCAGGTCACTGGCCGGATCACCTTCCGGCGGCTCTATGGGCACTCAGGACGTCGCGAAAAATCACAACGAGGGAAACTCCTTTTGCCTTAACTTATGGATCTGAGGCTATGGCGCCAGTGGAAATGGCCTTACCAAGCCCTAGGGTCGTTTTTTATAACGAGGTCAATAATACCGCGGCACGTAAGCTCGAGCTTGATCTAGTAGAGGAGCGGCGCATCCAGGCATACAGCCGTTTAGTCAATTATAAACAGGCGGCAAAGCGTCATCACGACAAACGTATTCGCGGGCATCACTTCGCCGTGGGAGATTATGTTTTGCGAAAGAGACAAGCCACCGGCCACGAGGCCAAGAAGGGAAAACTATCGGAAAAGCGGGAAGGACCGGAGAGGATCGCTCGGATAGTCAAAAAAGGAACTTACGTACTAAGTGACAACCAAGGTCGCGAGTACAACCGACCCTGGCATGCGGACAATCTGAAAAAATATTATATGTAAAGCGTATGTATGCCCGCATACGAACAGGGCATATGGAAAGGGAAATCGGAATAAAAAAGCCATCTTCGTTTATTAAGAGATACAATTGTTTCCAACAAATCTGCGGCCTACCATGCTTTGCGAGCCAAAAAAAAAAAAAAAAAAAAAAAAAAAAAAAGGGGGGGGGGGGGGGGGGGTTACACTCTATCTAATGAGTGTACCTATAACGATCAAGGTTATGCTTCGGCACCCTCGCTAAGCTGCATAGCTTCGTTATTAACGAAGCAAAAGGGAAGCGACGATGTCGGTCCATAGAAACCGCAAAATTAACCGCTTCCCGATGGATCAAGATCCCCCAATCAATATCAACGCGATGATCGCGAATAGCGTGCAAAAGCAAAGCTTCGGCTTCACTAACAGCCTCGTTATCCGTGGACAAGAGGGCGCGCGAGTTGATGAACCTTTTCCATTCACGGTTGCTGCGAGAAAGATCGGACGCAGGTCCCAGTACACGGGGTCGCTCATAATCAGGAAAGAGCTCGCGAAGGGCTCGTCGCAAGCAAGATTGTCTACTTGACTCATCGGCAAGGTTCCAAGCGAGCTCATAATGAGATGAGGGGTCGATAGCGGGTATACCCAGGGCATCGTTGATAGATTCCGGAGTAAAAGTGACCGCGACGCCACGAAGGGTAATGCAGCTGGCAGTCCCCTCAGAAGCAACTTCGGACAGGATGGAATAGAACTCTCTCACTATTGAAAGATTGGGAAGTATTGACGAAGGTGGTGCAACAAAATCTGCCCACCCAGAAAGACGTACACGCAGAAAAGAACCGTCACCCTCGACTTTGCTCTGATTTAAACCCCTCTCCTTCGCAGGCTCAACCCACTCAAAATAGCGCCAGAAATGATCTTTAGCAACGTCAGAGGCAGTAAAGAAGAAAGGGGATACATCACGAGTAGGACGAGCCTTCCATATCCGAACCCGGCTGCTTTCCCCTGGGTGAGACATACGCAAAGTAAAGGGGGATAAAACAATAAAGAGGATAATGAACAAATTGCAGAAGAAAGAAAGCAAATTCAGTATAAGGCAAGAGTCAGAATGAGTTCCAAGGTACCCCCCTTTTTATACAAAAAGGAGGATATAACCAAGGCAAACAGCGAAACGCCGGCCATAAAGAGACCAAAATTCATGACTACAGTTACACCTGACACCTATTTACTAGGGGTCATAACTCTGCGTTAATGACACGGTCAAAGGCTGCTCTGAGAGGCTAAATTTCTGACAACACTGCTCGTTGGGCCGCGGAAATCTTGACAATTGACACCGCACCGCGACCATGGTCAGGACAAGACGACGACGCTTCGTGACCGCGTACTCCAACAAATTATGTAAAAGACCGCCAGATAGTCAACACAAATCAAGGACGGGAAAAAATCAAATCTTATAAACAGAAAATGCAGAGAGTAAATTGTCAAGATGTTACAACACAAAATTCAGGCAAATCACAAAGATAAATAGTCAAGGTTACAAATCAAATTTTTAAAAAAGGGCTCGCAGAAGAATCCAAAAATCTAGAGATCACGAGGGGTAGCTGGGGTGCTGGTGAACTCGTCGCCTTGATCAGAGGACGGCGGCTTCTTCAACGCCTCAAAATTCACAGGATTAACAGGAGCAGGATCCCAAACAGGCTCGCCACGACTAAGCTGTTCAGTCTGAATCGAGGTAATAAGCTCACTGGCATAGGGAATCTCCGGGTGAAAAGCCACCAAATCAGGATGACCTTGGTGCATGTTCACCCACCGCACCATATCGGCCAGAGTAATGTGCTCCCTGCCTCGGTCAGCCCAGATGCAGCGAGCTAAGTGACTAAAACCCTGATCAAAGCTATGCTCCATGAGGTCAAAGAAGTCATCTGAATCCTTGTAGGCGGCGACGGCCCCAGACTTGGCCTCCTCAACGGCCTCGGCAGTTCTCTTCGCAGCTTCCTCTGCAGCTCTCCTCGCAGCCTCTTTAGCAACTGTATCCGCCTCAGCGAGCTCATCCCTCAACTTAGCGATCTCCTCCTGCGCCCCCGCAAAATCCTTGGTCAAGGTGGAAACTTTCTCCTTGATTTCAGCATCCAATTTAGAGTGCTCCTCCAGGATTGATTTCATCTTTTCCACCTCGCCAGCCGCGTGCCTAGCTTTCTTTTCGGCAGTAATTCTTGCATGGTCAGTCGCCCCTAGCTGCGCCGTCACCTTTATCATCTCTGCCTCGCGCCTCTCAGCGGCCTCGAGCACCCTATTCAAGCGAGCGCCGAGCTGGGAAAAGCAAGGGGAGTTAGCAAAAAAAAAAAAAAAAAAAAAAAAAAAAAGAGAGAAAAATTGAAGAGAAGTCTTACCAAAGAAGCTGCAATCCCAAACTGGCCGCCCAAATCTCTGATTTCGGCGATCTCATCCTGAGGCGGAGTATTATCTTGAGCCGCGAAGCGGGCTAGAATGCCCCGACCAATCTCCACTTGAACATGATCAGGATAGTCGAAAGGGATCGGCCCAAGAGGAATCACATCAGCAATTGCTTCACCAACCCGGCGAGCTTTGGATAGGTCAAGATCCTGCGTAAAGCTCGGATCCAACCATAGGGCCTCTTTCCCAGAGTGACCTCGAGGCAAAGTTTTTTGTGGTAGTGTCTCAGTGGGCGCGCTCTTCTCCACCGGAATTTCAACCTCTTCAAGATGCACCGGACTGGGAGCGGACCGTTTGGGTGGCGATCATCCTTCGCCTTCTCTGGTTGAGGTCGCTTTACGCCGTGCGACTCTTTAGCAGGGGGATGAGTCTTTTTCGAGGCACCAGCCTGACCTGGGCTCGCAACAAGGGCAGAGGAAGTCGCAACAAGGGCAGAAGAGGTCGCAGCCTCCGGGTTATGTGTCTCGGCGACAATCGAGGCATCCACAGTTCGGGGCACTCTCCTAGAGCTTTCTTCAGAGCCTCCTGTCGAGCATTGGTTGCCTTGTCTGCCTCCGCATTAAGCTTGTTTCGGTGAGCCCTGCGAGCATTTGGATCCATACCTACAAAAGGAAAGCGGTTTAGAACCCAACAAAACAAAATGAGCATTTACAAATAAATACAAGTGGACAAAGAAAGTTAAAAAGTGGCCTAAGTATAGGATTGCCCCCACATTCCGGACACTCGGAGGGAAAACATTTGTTGATATGACAATCCCCAATCCAGTCCGGATCGCAGCTCTCAGGACCCATTCGTACCAAGGGCGCGGCATTCCCCACCCACTAGGCCCGCCATACATACAAAAGGCTCGGCCGGATCAAGAAGTTCAACCCGGGAAACATTTCTCCGAGATGGCGCCGCCCCGTCCGACCGAATTAACGTCATCGCCCCTTTACATAGCGCCGCTCACCACGGGGGTCAAGAATTAAAAGCGTGGATTTGCCTCCGCGGACTTCTGCCCTAGGAAAAGGCCAACCTACCTTCGACTCGACTTTCAGTACCCGCTGCCCCCATTTGTGAAACTTATTGGGAAGCGGGAATAGTAGGCGGGGAGTCTTCGCCCTCAGGGAGATTTGTCCGGGAATAGACGTCCCACGAAGGAATAAAATTGCCCCGAGTAAAGTTAACGTCGGCTCGATCTTCGAATCCGGCACATAACCGTGAAAGCCATCAAGCGGATAATAGCCCCGACGGCAAAATCGAGGGAAGCGCCGCATCTCCTTGCAGCATCTTCACAAAGAAAGGATCGAAAGGCGGTCTAGACCCGCATGCAAATGATGGAAGTGGAGGATAAGGGTGTCCTCGGAGCGGCGCGCACTTACGTAATCCTTGTGGTCCCCGGGTTTAAATTTGTCGGACTCCTTCTCATAATCGAAAAAAGAAAACCGATACACACTAGTGTCGATTCCAAATATACTATTAATGGTCCTATTGAGATCGCTGCCCTTACACAGTCGGGACCATTTCTTATCAACATCCTTCTCATACGCCGTCATGATCCCAAACTCTCGCATAGCTTCAGGATTGTTAGGTCGAGAGCTCTTCGGCTGGGTGGCGGCCGCAGCGGCCTCACCGATTGTCATGGTTTGGCTCGCAATTTTCCTCTTCTTCTTCTGCTTTTTTGCGGGCATCCAGATATCCTTCCGAGGCAATTCAGCATTTTCATCCTCACTGGACCCCATTAACTCATGAACTGCGGCGTCCTGAACATAAGCTTCGTCGTGGTCGGGAGCGCCGCTAGTACTCGGGACCGCAGTTTGTCCTTCAGCCGGGGACGCGATTTTTTCAGCCCCGTGAACAGTTGGAGATTTTTGAGCCCGCGCTTTCTCTTTAAGGCTCACTCTACGCGGCGGATTTCTGGCAGAGATAAAGGCCTCCAACTCAAAAGGGTCGACATCCATAGTAGCGACCTCATCAGCAGTAATCTCGCCAACATCTGCGCGAGTACTTTCCACTTCAGCCTCGTCCAGTAGGTCGCCAACTGAGGCCGCAGATAATATGGGGTCATCCTCAGCATAATCGTAAATCTCCCTTTCCGCAGAATCATCGCCAGAATGATCATTCCCCGACATCCTGCAAAAACAAGGGAGGAAAAAGGTGGAGCTTTCGGACCGGTATAATAATAAATTAGCCCGGGGAAGGTGATCGCACCCACTTCAATACCGCCTCCTCCGTTTTTGCAAGAAAGATCGCAAATAAAATTACAGAGAAAAGCAGGTTTCGAAGTGGTGACTTGCGAGTTGGAAAAGCATGCCTATACCAACGGGTGAAACCCCAGTTTTCCCAGGAGAGCCATAATCTCTCCCCAGGAAAAACCCCATTATTAATCAAAAACAAATCAAGGTTACATCCCCGTTGCAGAAAGAAAGATGAAAATGATGCCTATTGAAAAATAACGCAGGGATGGATGAATAAAAGAGTTAAAAGAGAGGAGTTCTTACCCGATTTGCTGAAGAAAAGAGGAAATCCGCGTGAATACTAAGGAAATGCTCAAGAAAGTGGCCGGAATCTTCAAAAGAACCACCTTGAAATCCTAAAAACTTCAAAGCTCCGCCGCAAAACCTTAAGAATTCCGGTCGATAAACTGCGAAGGAAATAAGGAATGCTAAAAGTGTGAGGAGGTTGAGGGGTGAAAACCTTATATAGGCAAGGGGGCCACGATCGAACGGTTGGGAACCCTTCATCCGACGGTTCAGATTGGGGCGGCAGTTATCAGTTTCGAAATTCGAAGGGGCGTCCCATCAATGCTCACGTGCAACTGCCTAGGCAGTTGCAAAGGCGGCCGCATTACTCAGCAGAATGATACCTGTAAGACTGACGTCAGCCACGATTGACGGTCTCGCCCCACAAAACTGGCCCAGAGTTACTTCGAAGGTCGCATGCTTTGAAAGCACGGCCCTTAGTGAACAAGTCGCATCAGACGACAAGGTCGCAAAAACAGGCCCAGAGTTACTTCGAAGGTCGCATGCTTTGAAACCACGCCCTTAGTGAACAAGTCGCATCAGACGACAAGGTCGCAAAAACAGACCCAAAGTTACTTTGAGGTCGCTTGCCTTGAAAGCACGGCCCTAAGTGTACAAGTCACATCAGATCAGACGACAAGGTCGCAAAAACAGGCCCAGAGTTACTTCGAAGGTCTTTGAGGTGCTTTGAAAGCACGGCCCTTAGTGAACAAGTCGCATCAGACGACAAGGTCGCAAAAACTGACCCAAAGTTACTTTGAGGTCGCTTGCCTTAAAAACACGGCCCTAAGTGTACAAGTCGCATCCGACGACGAGGTCATAAAAGGTGTTGATAATTACTCCATCCTTCATATCCTCAGGGAATATCGTTAAAGCACGGAGTAGGGGGCCATTGATGGGTATAAATAATTCCACCACCTCAACAGTGAGAGACAACCCACTGCGGCCACCCTCCGACATGACAAGAGAGATCGCAAAAGGGGCGGCCACTGTGTCTCACCTCGCCGCGACCAAAGCATTTGCGGTCTCAGGCAAGTGCAACAAATCCTGGGAGTCTCGTCCAGTCAAGTCAAGAAGGGGCGCCAAGGGGGGGAGGCCGGAAAAGGCTTGCACCTTGCGACCTCAGAGAGATGGCCGCCGATTGATCCAGATCTTTTCCCCACTTGTATTTTAGATATTTCGTCTCGCTTAGTATCTAAGTTAAACCTAGCTATTAGTAAAATATCTAATAGATTACTTATTCCCTAAGTTACCCACCTCTATAAAAGGGGTGGTCATTGTAAACAAGAAGAGGATGAAATATATGATATACACACCACACTTGCAAGCCAAAGCTCTGTCCATTCTCATTCCTCCATACCACCACCCGCCGGAGTATCACCACACCTTAAATACAGCCAGATATCCACCGTCGATACACCGCAAGGACACCTGTGACGATTTATACATCATCATTCCGCACCACCTGCATATCCCACCGAAACCAACCATCGCCACCTTCCACTACACCACCTGCCACCACTGTTGCCTACATATCACCACCATCATCCAACTAACCACCATCCCCCATCACAACACAACCTGTCATCATCCGCCCACCACGACCACTACATATCGTTACCAACCATTTCACCATTACCCCTTACCACCACCCATCTTACCACCGTCTCCCCCATTTTCACACATAACTTACCCCATCACCACCCTCTGCGACTATCATCCACCACAACCAACTCCATCACCACAGATAATTACTCGTTCGCCACCACCCACCTCACTATCACCCATCAACGCACACCACATCACTACAACCATCACCGCCACCATCATTGCACACCTCACAACATCACCGCCACTACCATCTCTGCACATCTTACTGCTACCCGCCACACTCATCAACACGCATCACCATCACCCATTGTGTCAATTAACGCATCATATATAATCTCATACATTTCATTCAATTGCTTGTCAAACGTAGTAATGAAATCACGTTCATTCCATTCCATAATATTTCATTCTATTTTATTCCTGCAATTCAAACGCACCATAAGGACACAAAAAAGGACACACACAATTTATGAGACAAAAATACCTCCGTTGGTTGAGTTATGATGCAAGCACAATCGTTGTGTAGTAACCGGTAACATCATGGTTATCAATTTTTATTTTTTTGTTTTGTTATTTTCTTTAGGATTCATATATATGGATGAATTAGAATTTATTACGTTTGTGGGATGCTGAATAATATACAATAAAATGGGGAGGGATGCTGAATTTATTACGTTTCTGGGATGCTGAATTAATATCAAGTAAAATGGAGATGAAGAGTGGATAAAATCAGAAACTGATATAAAATATCATAATTATATAATGTTTTGATACTTGAAAACCGCAGTTAAATGTTTTTTTCTAATTGAGTTTTAACGATTTTTAGGTGTGTGAGGGGGAGGGGGGTAGGGGTGGGGGTGGGGGTGGGGGTTATAGATCTTCAATGTAAAGCTTCAAAAAACTTGTTTCGTAATCAATTGTTAGCCTCTTTAATTCTGGCTGTTGTGAAGAAAGGGAAACCCTACCATGGCGTCACCATGTCATGTGGTTGTGGAACACCATGTCATAGGATGTTGTAACTGCAACTATGTATACGTTGTTGATGAATGGTATCGGTCTCCTACGTTTAATTCACTAAGGCTCTAATTTAGATGTTGAGCTAAGGTGCTCAAAAGTTGCTCGTTGTGAGGTGATTACTTGTAATTGCTACTTCATATCTTCCATCTCAAATTGTATTTTTGAACACTTTTTTCACGACAAGTTATTTAGAATTTTGTCCCCCCCCCACCCCCTAAACCCCCTAAACCATAATCGCAACTCCGCCCCGGATTATAGAACAACGTTAAAAGTCAAACGGAATACTAAGACAATATTAATATAAGAAGAAAAAAACACATAAACCCTGGACCCTGGTGGACTTTTATCAATTCATCACTATATTAAATATATTCATGTGGTCAACCATAACATACATAATGAGAACAAGTGTTAGTTTATTATTATTGTTGTTGTTTTTGTTGGGAAAATTTTATAATACAACCGTTCTGATCAAAGTTGTATCAGGTGACATCATTATAATATGTTATTTATAATCTCTCACACACGATAAAAGTGTATTACGTGAAAGAGGATAAAAATGAAAGGCTATAATGTACCTTGCTTACATAACATAACATAAGGGTCTCGAGCAACACGGCTAATATGACTACATACCTCCAACTTGGGATTTAAGGTACCCAAGGTACTCCGTACAATTAATACGTCGTCTGAAGAACGACATGGCTAATACAACTAGTCATACCTCCGACACGGGACTTGAGTACCCATGGTACTCCGTATAGTACATTGCTAGTCACTAACTATAAACACATAGGAGCACATAAAGCACATAGATTCCACGTTAAAGTCCACATCTAACCTACACGAACATACAATGACTATAGCAACAACATACTCCCAACTTATCTCCACTATTAACACGAAAACCAAAACACATAAAACGGTTTACAGGAAAGTAAACAAAAAATAGAATAACATTCACAAAACACATGACAAGTACCCTGATGAGAGTCAAATTGGCTATCATTTTCTATGTAATTATACCCCGTTTATACCTCGTTTTATATGTTTTCTGAGACATTTAGTTGTATTTTGATATATTTACACCTTGGTTATCATTTCGGGCCCTAGGACATAAAGTCCGGGATTCTCGGTCTTTTTCGGTGTAATTTACTATACTCTGGGTCACCCTAGTGTCCTGTAGGGATTATGTGTGGTATTTGTTGTGATTTTATACAGGACTTAGGTGTTTGAGATGTCCGGAAGGCGAGATACGAGGATTGGAACGTATGCCCGAAGCTTAAACGTTCAAACGGATCAAAACGCGGTGGTACTACAACCATACCTTCCATTGATCTGCATTTTGATCCACCTTAGAGGCATTTTCTGGGCTAGACATCTTCATGAAAATTGTATACAATTCCATTAGCTTTCCAACGGATTTTGAATCACTCGATTTGGAGGTCTATACAGAAAGTTATGGCTGTTTTTCTGAAGATGTGTCAGCTAGGCGCGCGCCTGAGAAATGCTAGGCGCACGCCTAGAAGTCAATTTTGGCCAGAAGTTTCTGTACGTGTTTTTATCATCATAGGCGTGCGCCTACACTTTCCTAGGCGCACGCCTAGCGTCCAGAACACATAAAACACTATAAATACCCCCATTTTGGATCTAGATCCATACTACCTTCTTCCCAACTCGTTTTTCTTCAGTTTTTCATCATTTTTCTTAGCTTAGATCAATTATGTACATAGATTAGCTTAGTTTAGTTGTAGATTGTTGTAATCCGTTGATTCTCAAAGATAGCTTGATGCGTTATTGACGGGATTTCGTTCGGTGAACCGATTTTCTACGGCATAATATATTTGGTATTTCTTTTTCATTTCTTGTTCTTGCTTTCAATCTTTATTTTCATTATGTTTATTGTTGATTTCTTGTTGTTTTTGTTAATATAATGAGTAGCTAATAGCCGATAGTCGAGTTATGTGATATTCTTTGAAATCGAAACTTAGCCTGTTCATGTGGTGTTCTTGATGTTTGATTGTTGATTCTCGATGTTACCATAGTTCTAGAACTTATTCTTATCACGTTTGTTGAATTAGCTACTTAATAAATTCATCACACGTATCGTCTTTACATATGTATTTTGCGAGAGGATACGGGAACCGGGGTTCTAGGATCACCGTGTAAAACCGACTGAGTTGTTCAGACTCGGTTTCGTTGTGAGGTTTTGTATCGACTTGTCGAGCGTTTCATGAATCGTAGACCGTGTGAGGTCAGTTAAATCCGTTGAGCGGACTATTGAACCTGACATAGGAGGGTAGATTATTGAAATAATGTTTATTCTCAGATCCAGGAAACGACACCCTACGTAACGTCGAGAACGTTTAGGTGAATCAAGAATACCGCGGGACTTAGCTAGGGTTTGTGAGTATTAGATTGGATCATAGCTCGGCTATCTCTTTTATATAGTTTTAGATCTTTATTTTCTTTTGTATATTTAGTTTGTAGAACCGGTGATCTGACAAGTCACCGTCTTCAATATTTGTGTTGACCTGAACTAGGGACGAGACCGACTTTGGTACTTGACCAGATTCCCTGTGGGATACGACCTTGACTCACCAATTCTAGGCTACAGTTGACCCGGTACACTGCCGTTGAGATTGGACACTTAGAAAAGGCCGATCATACCCGGCAACACATAGTTATGTCTAGTTTCGTGTAGTTTAACATAAAACAATATTCAAAACAACTTAAAGGCATACTCTTTTAACCAAAACGGAACCTTTTGATAGAAGAACTCCTTACGTTAAAGACGAGCTAAACTACGAACCGAACAACATCTTACCTCCAAAACATACGTGTATCTACAAACCACCGAAACCCTAATCTCAAAGCCAAGAACCACAACTTAACAAGATCAAACTACAAATTAACGAGGGACTACGATAATTGCATTTTTTTAGAAGAAACACGATCCAAAACTGCTCATGAATTAGGATCTGCCTTAAAACTGAGTCTATGATCTGCAGACATGCCCTGGACAAGGTCGGACACGTCATGTGCACCAAAACTGGGCCGCTGAACCGAGAGCAGTGCTCGATTCAGCGAGCTGGAAGACATGGTCATGTCCTGGGATATCTGGGACATGTCCTGGGCACTATGGGGCAAGACTGGACATGTCCGAGGCACAATCAGGCCGCTTTACCGAGGGTGGTGCTCGGTTTAGCGAGCCAACTCCCCCCTAGAACTTTGAAAACGCAATTTTGATGAAGTTTAGGGCTCCTTGGAGCTTATTATTTATTATAGATTTTTCAGGGTTTAGGTCGGCTTTCCAAAAACATGGAGGAAAAGAAAAGCTTAAAAAAGAAAAGAAAAAGAAATTTTGAATGGACTAAAATACTCTTACAAAGAGGTGATGTGTTTTACAGTATGTCACTTGGTATAACTTTTATTTAACCGTTTCACCATAAAATCTCTCATTGTTTTTGTTTCACCAGTACTCAGGGGCGGCTGCAGGAATTGTGTGACACGGGTCTGGGTCTGGGTCACGGGTCAGTAACGACACATCGTATTACAAGTTTCTAATGTATTATATTAAAAATATATGTATAATTATGGGTCAAGAGTCTTTATTTTAAAATTTTAACGGATCAATCAGTAGATATTAATACATAAAAATTTTAACTTGTGTAAAAAACACACTAATTTCTTTTTTTTAATCGAGGGTCGAGTGACCCAATTTGGTGTAAGTGCCGCCGCCCCTGCCAGTACTTTGATTAATTACTAGCTTTTTGCAATAGCAAGAGATGAATTGTGCTGCGATTGTTGAGTTATAACTCTGGCGGTGGTGGGGCTATTATCCATGACAACGTTGTAGCCATTGCTCCAGCCCTCCATCCCGTGAGCCATAGGCTGCCAAAACACCATGCCATTGCATGCGCCTCACACCTTATTTAAGGGATGAGATGTCAAGCTCTTTTGTACACAATACTACTAGCAAATTCACAAGTAAAAAGAGTGAGCTTCTTGAGAATGAGTTGGGAGCATAAAAGGTGACCTAGCAATCGAGCTTTCCAAGTAACGGTTCTTCGAGGATTCCGGCGGCTATTCGGGTGGATTACCGCTAGAGGCCGAACACTTGGATGGCTTTTGTGCTTGAACCATCACCCGTAAGATAAAGCAACGGTTTTGTAGATTAATATGATATGATACTTTATCTTCTTATTCCGTGTTCTAATTGTTCAACGAAGTTGTTCTTCGGATTAAAGAAAATCAAAAATTTTAAATTCCGCCGCGCTACCTCTTTGATTTCCTTAAGTAGCATAAATATCATTCATTCCGATCCCTAGAGTTGATCCAGCTCGGGCAGCGTCACGTAGCCTTGGATAAGTGGAACTTACTCCTGCTTTGGAAAGGTTGGCTAACCCTGGTACTAAAAGAAACAGGTTCATGCCGAATTTGTGGCTTCTCTGTTTGAAGCCTTGGTGGGTTTTTCTCTATAGTAGTTTTCCCTTGTTTGACCGGCTTCACCAATGAGACAAAAAGGTCTAGTTGATTGCTCACTAATTGTTGAGCCAAGCGTAACATTTCTTGAGCAATGTTTGGTTGCTCATTATTGTGCCTTGGGGTTGATGTCCCAGTTGTGTTCTACATTATGGGTGCATCTATATTCTGCAAAGTATTGTTTCCTTCCACGGTCCACACGGAGAGAGTTGTTAGCTAGTTCCTTCATTGTTTTTGTTAGTTGTTGGTTTTGGAGGCATATCTAACAATTTTAACTCACAAGAAATAAAAGAAATATCCTCCTATCGTCAAGTGACGATATTAATCAGGTATAAATTGAGCGTTGAATCATGTAATGGGACATTTGGATGATTATCCAATGAGACTTGAGAATGGCCAGCAAAACAAACAAGACGTGAAAGGTCCCGGAGCTTGCCTCTAAGGGGACACTCTGACGCTCAAGTCAGTATAATGATAGAGAAATTTCTATGAAGACATTGAGGTCGGTATGTAACTTTTGCGCATATTGGACGTATCTGATAGATGGGGGGTGACCCTTTTATATAGTGTTCCATCGTGTGATGGCAATTACTCCATATTAAAGAGGTGGACCGCATATCTTTGAGTAGTTACGAGGTTATTATGGAGTAGTTATGTCTCATGAAATAATCTCCGAAACACTTGCTTAATGGAGGTACGGTTGTCTGAGACTGAGGACGACCTACGTAACATTGGATATAATATACCAGGGTGACGTGCACCACATCGGCAATAAGAGACCATATACGACTTGTGACATGTTGGCTATAAGGGGTCATATGACCCACGTCATGTCGGTCATATAATATATAAGGGCGACTTGATCGATGTTAATACAAGACATGCCGATAGAGGCTCAATACACTGAGGTGATCTTTTGAATATTTGTATGAGACCCGATGAGTGTAATGTGTAAGGTGGCCGATGTCTCCCATGTGGCCCTATGTCTCGTCAAGTATTAGGGGTCAATGTTAATTCAGCCCCAAAATACTAAGACAATATTTTTTTCTCAACAAAAATACTAAGACAATATTAATAATAAGAAAAAGCACAACAACCCACTTTCCAACGAAGTCAGTTGCACTTGAAAAAAAAAAAAACTCTAGGGCTCCCCTTGAACAGCCGCCGTCACCCTGTCAAATCCAAATCAACCGGAGATGGACAGCATACCGATCGATCGGAGCCAACAGGAGATAGATTTACTTCGCCGGTCTGTCGAGAGACATAAAGGCGGAGGCCCAAGCTCGCAGTCGTCGGTCTGGCACCGAACAAGTGGAGTCAATATTGTTCAGGGCATTTTCCGACACCAGTGTATGTCGGAGAAGGTGAGGACGAGGAGGAGCTATCAGAATATAAGGACGTGATTTACAATCTTGTTGGGCCGGAAATTGACGAGGATGCTCTGATTATTCCTTTGGATGAATGCCGCGAACTGTGAAGGCCATGGAGAAGGGCTCTTATCATCAAGCTTTTGGGAAAAACAATTACTTTCAGGTACCTATTCCAAAGACTATCCGAGTTGTGGAAGCATCAGGGGAGAATTGAAGTTATCGATCTCGAGCCGGGCTTTTATGTCTTGAGATTCATTAGGAAAGAAGATTACGAAATCGCTTTCGAGAATGGCCCTTGGGTTATTATGGGCCACTATCTCACCGTTCGAAAGTGAAAGCCGTTCTTCCAACCGGAGCAGGAGAAAATCACCACCACCTTCGCTTGGGTAAGGTTTACCAGTCTCTCTCTAAAAAATTTTCACGAAAATCTTTTGCTGAAACTTGGCAATATGGTGGGAAATGCTGTAAAAATTGAACCAACAACCTCTACTAACACTAGAGGAAGGTTTGCCAGAATCTGTGTGGAATTGAATTTGGAACGGAGATTGAAGTCATCTGTGATGATTAATGGTAGGATATATAAGGTTGAATATGAAGGGCTTCAGCAAATCTCAGGTGACGGAAAATTTGGGCATAATAAGGAGAATTGCCCTAGCCTCCTTGCTGCGGCAGAGACCAATACTACGGCACCGGCAGTTGAAAAACCGCAACCTAAACCACGAGGACCAACGGATAAGAACCCATATGAGCCGTGGATGATAGCTTCAAGAAGGAGAAAATGGACCCCGGCTAGAAAAAAGCAACTGATACCCAGGCAATAGCAACCGGACATGAGGAAATTGAACAAACCCCTACACCTCAAATGGGTGGATCCAGCTCTGATCTCCTGGTAAAAGAGACCATACCTGCCTCAATCGAACAGACCCCAATGCTCAGGTGGGAAGGGTCCAGGTTTGACGTTCTCGTAGAGAAAGACAAAGAGGAAACTGAGGTAAAGGATATGGATGACGTTCCGGATGAGCTTAGGGAGCGAGTGAGGCAGGTGGAGTCACATAGAGGGCATGCTATAACTAAAGAGTTTCATAAGTCTACGTCCCAAAGGACCCGTCACAAGAACAAGCAGTCAGAAGTGGAGGGAAGCAACAGAGGCATTTAGGTAGTAAGAATCCTAGGAGTGGAGATAAGGTGACACATACTACACTTGCTTTAAGCAAGCGAAAGGAACAAACTACTGAGTTGGGGACAACAGATGAAACGTATTTCCACTGCTAAGAAGTCCTCAACAACAAGAGCAACTTTGTCTAATTTGTCTAATGCATCCAAGAGACTACTAGACCCAGGTGACAAAGCGGCTCATGCCATATTTGCTAACATTGAATCTATGGAACCTCCCCAACGTTCTAGAGACCATATCAAGGCTAATCCACTCGACTCTACAAATGGCAGCATCTGAGGATAATGTGAATGAAGTTTCTGGACTTAATCCGCAATTCGAGGTGTACCAGTGACAGGGCGGAGGATTTGCCAGAGGACTTTGGTGTTTCTGGAAGGAAGAAACGTTGTCTATGAAGCTTGGAGTTTATTTGGAGTAAAACGTGGCATGATGTAATAAGTTTTTAGTTTTTCTTTTTCCTTATTAAATCTTCGACTTTCCATTTTGAATTTGAAATAAAAGATCGTTTTTAAAAATTAAAAAAACACAAAAACAAACAGGACGTTGACAAACTTTTGTCAATTCATCAATATATTAAATATATATGGTATGGTCAACCATAAGATACATAATGAGAACAAGTTTCACATTATTTACATTATTATTATTATTATTATTATTATTATTATTATTATGCAAGAGATGACATGCGCTGCGATTGCTGAGCTATAACTCCGGCGGTGGTGGGGCTATTATCCAAGACAACATCGTAGCCATCGCTCCAGCCCTCCATCCCGTGCGCCATTAGCTGCCAAAACACCGTGCCACCACATGCGCCTCCACTTCGCATGCAATTGTAAATTGTGTTAAAAATGTTGGCCAAATATGTATCTCTTACGGAGACGTTGTACCCTGCTGTTCTTGACGATTTTCCGAACTCGGTAAGTAACAGCGGCTTCCCTAACACCGACATTGAATCGTTTATATGAGCTTGTATCCAGTTGTAAACAAATTTTTCTTGGTCATCGATGTTGTAACTAGGATTCCTGCAAACACATGCAGGCGCGATAAATTAATTATAAACACATGTTTTATGGATATTGAGATCAAAGATCTAAATTAAGAGATTTAATTATGCGTGAGTTGACGACTACGTTAGATAAATTGGAAACGGGGGAATATTATAAGAAGTCTTTTTTTAACCCTTAATAACCTATATAATTCAGTTCAAGCTATCAAGTCAATTTAATTCAGCTCACCTGATCATATGAACACAATCCACCGATACATTCGAACTATCCTAGCTTCGCCATTGCATCCACATATATCATTCTATATCTATTCCCAAAGTTATTGCAATTATCATTTTATTACAATACCCTATATATGCATGGGGAAGCGTTAATGACCGGTTTGAATATATGTCATTTAATGTAAAAGAATGGAACGATGGGAATTTAGTGTAATGTAATAGAGATATTACATTACTATGTTTGACACGTGGTGGAATCAATTAGATGAGATTCCATGATAGGTGACATAATGGATGGTAGGTGACAAGGATGAAAGAGTAGTGTGGTAGGTCCGGAATGGGGTTGTGTGAGCATGGGGCATAAGGTGGATTGAGTGTTATGGCGAGGTAGGGGTGATATATGGGTAATGGCATAAAAGTGATAAATGAGTAGTAGGTTTGACGGGGATGCATGGTGAGAATGGGAGTAGGGCGGTAAGCGTAGGACGAAAGTGGTGAGGTTGGGTGGTTATCATAAGTCTGTGATGATAATTAATGAGGTAAGGGTGAATAAGCAGGGTGGGGCAAAATGAGATGGGATTAAATTTGTCTATTTTGTATATTATTTTACATTTGTCTAGTTATCTATTCTATTCTATCAAAAGTGAAGAAAGAATATCTCCACAATTGCATTAGTATGGTTGTTATAAGGTGGTTAGGACAAGGGGTTAAGTGGGCTGATATAGTAGAGCGATATGGGTGAACGAGGTGGTCACGCTTTTGCTCATATTCATGTGGGCCAACCTTTTAAAATGCTATTGTTCCCACGTTGAAGACTTATTATTTTTAAGTCATTACGTGGGGATAGTTTAACGAGCTTATGATATCGTTTAATTACTATGATGATCCATAAACCAATAAAAAGAGAAGAAAACAAATGAACTTAGATATTGCATACCATTGATCTGGATAGAGATGAATAGTTGCAAAATCCACTTGAGCGACTAGATTATTGGCTATGAAATCTGTCCCAACTTGATAACCCGGGTTATTTTGTAATTTTTCGGGCATGGATCCTCCGTAAAACCCTTCAAGCCCGATTTCCAATAGGTGATTACTATCGATGGACTTCACATGTGTAGCCATTTCTTGGATCCAATCCTGTAATTAAGAAATAACTTAGTAACATAATTAGCTCGCCAAAATTGTCGTCGTCTCCCTCAAAAAAAAAAAAAAAAAAAAAAAAAAAATTCGTCGTCAATATATAATTGAGACCATTTTCGTAAGGTACGTAATCGAGTTCTATTAGCAACATGAAGTTTTCCAAGCACCACAGCTTATATAGCATATAATATAAATATGGTATCATATATATATTAAGAATATATTTTCTTGGTGCCATATATATATTGTTTGATTCGTGATATTACCAAAATATTATGGATTGACAAATATATAATGGCATGCCATGCATATTGGATAGGATAAGACTTAGGTTACGTACGTGGGATTAAATTGCATGCGTCACGTAGGTACGTACCTGCATGGACTTTCCAGATAGGTCGGTTTGGCAGCGTGGTTCATTCATTAGCTCCCATGCAAATATGGTGGGATCATCTTTATAGGCTACACCAGTTATCGTATTCACCCTTGTCAACACTGCCTGCATCCATGCATTTTTATAATTTGCTTTATATATATGTGTATTTTTTTCTATAGATATTTCAAAGTATATATATATCGTTCAAAAACAAGTGATTTTATGTTGGTCTATGATTAACATAATGATCATAAGCCAGGTTATCACTTTATGACTATATATTTACAATCTACAGATATATCATTTAAATTCTATTGGTATGACACGTACCACTAAGTCACAGTTGATCTTCCAAGGACTTAATTAAAATTTACGGAAGCATATATATATATAGGTAATATATAAGATTCAACCTTAATGTGGTTTTTGAAGTATTGCATGATAGCTTTGTTGGTAAAAAAATCATCATCGTTGTTGACTGATTGACCTTGCTCTCTTCCCCACTGAACATACTGTTTCTTTCCTCCATACCCTTCCCAGTTGTTCACCAAGCTAAGTATCAGATATATTCCGTTCTTTTTCGCTTCTGAAACTACATAATCCAAGCCCTGCACGCATTAATTCAAGAATGATCAATATTGATTTCGTCCTTGAATAATTTGTTTGTTTAGGAAACGAGAGCTAATACTCTTATTCAAACTTTGGTTCGTTAATATTAAGCTAAACAAACGGGACGAATATGAGTTTGTTCATAAACAGCTCTGCGTGCGTACGTACCTTAAACATATCTTCATTGTAGGAACCAGGAGAGATCTGGAGAGCTCTATAACCACCATCACTGAAAGCCCATGTTCTGGCAATGTTCATGCCACATTTTGAAGCTTGTTGGAAGGTGGCGTTGACTGATGATCTTGTGGATGGATCGGCGGCCATGTACATCAGCCAGTACGAATTAAACCCGTTAAAGTATAACGGCTTACCGTTCATCACGAAACGAGTTCCTCTTCTCTCAACAAAACTATTTCGATTATTATTATTGAATTGTGATGCAGCAGTACAGCTACATCCTTGCCTAGACATGTCTAGAAGAATGACCAGTACTGCTAGAATACTACTAGTTATATAAATAGTAACACTATTTCGCCCATCGATTTTTCGTCTAGCTAGTCTTGCTACACAAGTTTAATTTTGGTGTTGTTTAATAACATGCAAGACGCTTGTGTTTATTGCAGCAGCAGAAATGCATGTCTGCGTATTTATAGATGAAATAGCTAGGGCAACCTTAAGCTGCACGTAACTTACTAATTTAGTAATTCCTATTAATTAATAAAGGTAGGTAAGGAATACTTATCTACTTAGTTACATGTGTAGTGAAAGAATGGTAATGGGAGAGAAGAGGTATTATGTTTCTATTACCGTAAAGGTTACTTTATATACGATATACAAATTACAAATTAAGAATATTCTAGGCCGGAAATCAATCATAATCTCAATCTAAGAATATTCTAGGCCTAGGCCTATGAATTAATATATATGGTAAGAATATTTACAATGAATAATGACAGATATAAACTGCACTATATATATATATATATCTTCTAGATCCTATTACGCCCTCTAAGTTGTGTTTTGGGATTTGACGCACAACTTGTCACGACAATAGTTGAAATTCTACCGAGACAAGGACTTAGTGAGAACATCTGCAACTTTATCGTTAGAAGACACATGGGATATGCGAATGATGCCTTTGTTCAATTGATCGTGAATAAAATGTAAAAATTGTAACATGTTTCATACGAGAGGAGAACACACGATTAACACATAGCTGAGTGGCTACCAGATTGTCACAGTAAATCACCGGCATTGAAGGAATTGAAATGCCAAGGATGCTAAATAAGAAATGAAGCCACTTGAGCTCAGACATTGTATATATCTGCAATGGATTGATATTCAACCTCAGTGGAAGACCTAGCAACGGGACGTTGCTTACGAGACTACCATGATGTAATGTTGCGGCCTATGAACAACATCGCATAAGCACTTGTTGACGTGAAGTCATCCTCTGTCAACATCATAAAAAGCGTGTAACGCATGAGGATTGAGAGGAGATATAATCGAAGACCAAATCAATAATGCCCAGAGATAACGTAGTAGGCGCTTCACGATTGATCAATGATGAGATGTCCGTTGATGCATAAATTGGGCCCACTATTTGACATCAAACTCAATATCAAGGCGTGTCAAAAAAAAGATGTCTCAAGCTTCCAACCACACTGCGATACTCGGAGGGATCAAACAGGGATCACCGGATAACACGGTAAGGGTGGAGGTGTCAAATAGCAAGGGAGTAGTCACTGAATTGGCCTCAGTCATTTTTGTCTTAAGGGAGAAGATCATGAATATAACGACATTGGGATAGAAAAAGACCGTGTGAAATGGATGCCACCTCAATACAAAGAAAGTAAGTCAAATGGCCAATATCCTTAATAGGAAAACCGAGAGAGAGAGAGAGAGAGAGAGAGAGAGAGAGAGAGAGAATCTTAATAAACTACTGAACAAGAGAAGGTGTGGATCCAGTAATGATAATATCGTCGACATATAGAAGCATATAGACAATCTAAGATGCTCCATCATAAATAAAAAAGCAAGGAATTTGCTTGAGAGTTATGAAAATTCCGAGTGAGCAGATGCTTGAGTTCCGAATAGCACTAATGAAGGCCAGACCTGTTTGAGTCCATAATTCGCCTTACGCAATTCGGACACATGAAGAGGATTTGGGTCCTTAAAACCTACAGATAAACAGATGATGAAGTTGTTGCATATAAAGTGTTTCTTTTAATGATCGCTGAGTGAAGAAGGTTAATTCAATAGAAATGTATTCATTAATTCTGAATAGTTTTGAGTACATCATCATCATTAAATACTACACTTAAAGGAATCTAATAACAACTTCTCAACAGACTAATTATCTAAGCTCCTAGATCATTACACATCAGCAACACAAATGTAGGGCTCAGATCAAGTCTTCATTTTATCATTTATCTCAACATCCCCCCTTAAACTCAAGGGTGTGACCACAACATTGAGTTTGGATCTAAAATGCTAGAACTGAGTAGAGGCAAGAGGTTTTGTCAAGCAATCTGCCAACTGACCTACCGAAGGAACATAACAGACTTGAAGCTTCTTGGCCAACACTTCATTTCTCACAAAATGAACATCAATCTCTATATGTTTGGTACGGGTATGATAAACTGGATTTTGTGCCAGATAAGAGGCACTGGTGATATCACACCAAGCAGTGGGCACTTTAGCAAGAGGAATCTGCATTTCAGGAGCAGGTAAGTGATCCAATTCATTTCAGATGTTAAATCTGCAAGGGCCTGATATTCTGATTATGTACTAGAACGGAATACACCCCCTGCTTCTTAGAAGACCAAGACACCAGGGATTCCCTCAAAGAAACAAAATAACCACCAACGGATTTTCTGTCTGCAAGGGAAACCCCCCAATCAGCATCTGAAAAACCATTAAGAGCCAAGGTTGCAGCAGGTTTAAACAGCAATCCATAATCAACCGTTCCTTGGACATATCTAAGTAAGCGTTTCAGTGCTTTCCAATGTTCAACACAAGGTGATTGCATATACTGGCTAAGGCAATTCACAGCAAAGGTGATATTTGGTCTTGTTTGAGTGAGGTATTGTAACCCTCCAAGAATGCTTCTGTATAACGTGGCATTCTGAAATATGGCACCAGGATCTTCTTTTAACTTCTTGTTAAGAACTATGGGAGTGGGACAAGTACTAAGAGACTCATATTTGAACTTTTTCAACAGTTGTTTAGCATAGTGTGTTTGAGTAAGATACATGCCGTTGTCATCCCCGAATACCGCATGCCCGAGAAAGTGAGAAACACGTCGCCTAGATCTTTGAGGGAGAATGCGGAATCCAACATCTTGATGAACTTGTGAATCAGCTGCATAGAACTCTCTGTCACCAAAATGTCATCCATATATACTAAAACAAACAGCATGTGAGAACCGGTGTTGAGAATAAAAAGAGAATTATCACACATAGATTGCTTAAAATCCCAAGACAATAGTTGTAACTTCAAGGCTTCAAACCAGGCTCTAGGGGCCTATTTTAATCTATAAAGAGCCTTATGAAGTTGACACACATAATGAGGCTTCTGAGGATCAACATAGCCTTCTCGCTGAGCCGGATGCTGTAAAGGACCGTTCAAAAAAGCATTATTGATATCTATTTGATGGACTGGCCAGTTATATGATACAGCCAAAGAAAGCACAATTCTAATGGTGAGAGCCTTAGCAACTGGACTGAAGGTCTCAGTAAAGTCCACCCCATATGTTTGGCTAAACCCCTTAGCCACTAATCTGGCTTTATGTTTCAATATACCGCCATCAGCTTTAAGTTTGAGTTTGAAAACCCATATGTTGCCAACCAATGTTTGACTGGAATTGGGAGGAACTAAGGTCCATGTGTGGTTCCTTTGTAAAGCTGAGAATTCTTCATCCATGGCAGTCTTCCATGAAGGACTGGACAAGGCTTGTGGCACACTTTCAGGTTCAGAATAATGAGCAACATAAGAAGCAGCAGTATAGACTTTGGGTTTAAAAATGCCAAGTTCAGCCCTGGTTTGCATAGGATGAGTATTAACCAATTTAGGCATAGGTGGAGAGGTAGGAAAGGGAGAAGTAGTGACACTAGGACTAGGAGTAGTAGGATTAGGATCAGAACCAGGGGTGGATTTGTCAGATGCAGACTCAGGATTGGCAGGAGAGGAGGCAGGACTAGAGAAAGCTGAATTAGAGATATGGTGTGAAGTGGTTTGATGTGAAGAGATATGAGGTGGAGAGGAATGATAAGGCATAAGACTAGAAATCTGATCAGATTGGATATGAGGTAAAACTCCATCAGAATTATCATTAGGAGAACTGGTTTGGTGGTTAATAGTTTGTGGTTGCACACTAAGTGAGAAACTAGGAGATGACTCAGGTACATCAAGAACTATGGATCTGTGATGCCCCTGTTGAAATTTAGTGGAAAAGGGGAAGAAATGCTCATCAAAGACTACATCTCTAGAGATGTATATTCTACCACTCTCCTCAAGACACATATGCCCTTTGTGGGTAGGACTTAGGCCAAGATACACACATCTAGTAGAATGAAATTGGAACATGTGAGCCTGATATGGTCTTAAACAGGGGTAACAGGCACAACCGATGACTTTAAACATGTGATAGTTTGGCTTAGTGTGAAACAGGATCTCATGTGGGGACTTGTTCTGTAACACAGGAGTAGGTAAACTGTTGATTAGAAGAGTAGCAGCCTGAAAACTAGACTAATTATCTAAGCTCATAGATCATTACACATCAGCAACACAAATGTAGGGCTCAGATCAAGTCCTAATTTTATCCTTTATCTCAACACCCTGCAAGAATGCATATTATTAACAACAAGTTGTCAGAGAATCTAGGATTTGTGTTGCACATGGGTTTGTAGAATGATTTGATGGTTGATTATGGATCAGCTTGATTGTCGTCTCAGCGGCAGCATGTCCACCGGCTCAGCGGTGGCTCATATTCCAATTGCTTCCAGGAGACCAGTCAGCGTTTTAGGGTTACATATTTATTTTGATTTTCTGAAAATTCTAATATCTTTACATTTATTGATTTTTGTAAAGTCGTGTATTGAAGTAGATATCATGACATTTGGAATTTTCTTGTGCCTGAACATTGATTGGTCATTAGTTACGTGCTTGTACATTATTTCATTTATCGTTCAATGCCTATACCTCAAGGGCTTACATTGCGGGGTGTCATTTACCTCAAGGGCTTACATTATGGGGTGTCTATGCCTCAATGGCTCACATTCTAAGCGGACGTCAAAGCGTCATTATTTAGTTATTATTATTATCATATTCATTAACTCACCATCCGGGGTTTACATAAGATGGATCTATCCCTTCATGGCTTACATTTTGATGAGCCTATCCTCTAGGATTTACATACTGAGGAGCCTATCCCTCCAAGGCTTACATTCTGAGGGGCTCTCACTTCGTGCGCATTATGAAGGCGTAGTATTTAGCTATGGACCAATATGCATTCATTTCATTTCATTTTTGCTACTCAGTCATTTTAGATATTGATATTATCATTATCGTTGCAGTCATTCAGTCAGTTGGATACAAACATATTTGGATATGTTCAGTACAATATTGTCAGCAGATCAGTTATTCATTTTTGTACCATTGTCATGTATAATTTTTTGCTAATTTCCCATTCAGTGTCAATTTTATTACATACTTGATTAGTTACTTTCCAAATTATTATTATTATTATTATTACTACTAACTTGATGTTTAGTATACAAAATGCATTAATCATTAGAAAAAACTGTGAAAATATTCTCGGATATTCTAATGGTTCCCTCTTGATTGTGGTTTTTCTTATCGAGTTATGAGCTCACTCATTATTTAACATTTTCAAAGGAAGGTGATGAAGATGATGATAGATAAGAGGATCGGTTAGAGATTTTTCTTTTGCCAACTAGATATCTTGTTTAGGACCTTAATCCATGTTTCTCGCTTTTGTTGATTTGTAGAGGCGGTGACCTCATATTATTGAGTAGGTGATGTTCTATGTGCTTGTATCTTACCTTTTTAGTATGTTTGTATTGTGAGGTTTACGGTTGGCAATGACGTCGGATGTTTTATATCAATGGATATTATATTGTCTTGTGCTTGTGATCTTGTTGTTGCTATTTATGGTAGTTGCCTTGTTGGTAATGTAAATGTATCACTAACAGGGAAGTTGTCTCGGATGGCACGATTACTGCTTTGCCAGACCGGTGCCGTCTGTTAAGTCATTTTTTCAGTTGTAGATAGCTAGCCTCATAGTTCATTTCCTTTTTCGGAGATGTTGATCATTATCTTGTTTAAATTCCTATCCGTTGCTTATTGAATGCTTCCCCGTAATCTGGAATAATGTCACTATAATTTAATATTGACGTTTGGAATTAATTATCACGGATTGTGCATGCCTAATTGTAGCAGGCCAGGTTTGTAGACCAGAACCTTTCTTTAACTAGGAATCAATTAAGTGATTGAAGCCAATATATTTGTCGTGATTATATTATAGTTTGGTGAAGTTAAAAAAACTCAGACGATGAGTATAATACAAAAACAAATAAATTAAATAAGACAAATTGCCACTTGTTCTTCGGATAAAAAAAAAGAACGTATAAATTAAAGAAAAACGAATCATCGAAGTATGGTATGGCCGTTTGTGTAAGCCTTTAATTCCCATTTCATAACAAAAACAACGGAAGCAATTCAGTTTGGGAGATCAGATAAAACGGAAAAACAAATTAAACGAACAAACTTATGAGCTTTCCGGCCGGTGAAGATTTGAAGATAAGGCCTTTAGATAGAAGTGTGTTTGGATTATTGTTGTTGCATGCAGCATGCTGCAGTTTAGAATTTGGATAGCATGCTATATATGTTGCCTTCTTGAGCACTCAAACATACAGGATATGTTTTTTTTCTTCTGTTTTTCTGTTTATATATCTGCAGGACCATATCCGGTGATGCAAACATGATTTCTGTTGTATTTCATTTCCAATCTGTCTCTATATTTAATTTGGTTAGCCATTTATGTTACTTACGAGAAATGGTACGGGCCATAACCGGCGAACGACACAATGGTTATCTGGATTTATATTATGATCAATTTACAGTTATCATGATCAGCGGTACAGCCGTTGTGATATAACAGTTCTCATCGTATCATTACTCGTATGTTATTTAGGTAGTAAAGAGGATATATAATGAACAATTTTTTACGAACATATTTTTCTCAATTTATATGTTTCATTTAGATAAATGGGTTAGAACATTTGCATCAAATACTCTTTCAGAAAATTATTTTATACATTAAAATACACTCTCTTTTTTGAAATAAAGAGTCTTTATTAATCAACATCCGTCAAACAAGCGGCCAAAACGTCATTAGGAGGTAAACTACCCTAAGATGTCTCAACAACTAAAAAACGTCATAGAAGAGTGCGCGAGCACATTTTTTTTATGGAAAATTAGGGAAACTTCCCCGAAAGATGTCTCAACAACTAAATACAAAGACGCCGGTGAATCCCGAAATCGGTGAATTTCGAAGATTTGCATTGAATCCCGAAAATTAGTGAATTTCGACGATGATCCCCTTTTTTTTTTATTTGACATTATATCTATCCGACATTAAATGCAACAGATTATCATAATGCGGTAAATATATAAAAAAAAATACAAAATTTGGATCAATGCGATAGATGTAAAAGAAATTTTACAGAATTTAAATTTTATGAAAAAATATAGAATATTTGTTGCAATCTTATTTTTCCTAAATCTGAAAATTTAAATCTCTAGAATACGGATTTTAAGGATTTAGAGTTTTTTGTTTTTGTTTTGGGGGGATGGGGGAGTATTTTGTTGGTCATGGTAATAAAACCGCAAGATAATTTAGTAAAACATTATGAGGGCATTTAAGAACATCACATAAAATCTACAATTGCCTTTAAGGGTACGTACCCCAGTACATGTCTATTCTAAAACATTGTTGTGATGTCTGGGTAGATTTAGTGGGTGCCCTTAAAGGTAGGGGTGTACACGAATACGGATTATCCGAAAATCGAAACGAACCGAGGTCATTTGGTTCAATTCGGTTCGGTTAATAATACTTTCAGTTCGGTTTCGGTTAGTATTATAGAGAAACCGAAATTTTCGGTTCGGTTACGGATAACTCTATAAATTATCCACAACCGAACCGAATAAAAAAACCGAACGGTTAACCGAAATTGAATAGAAAATTGTAACCGAAATGTCTATAATTAACTTGTATTACTAGTTTTCATAACCAAAAACTTTATAAGCGTTCATGAAAAATTGCATATAACCGAACCGATATCCGAACAATTTTTTAACCGAATTAAAATTTCGAATAAAAACTAAATTGTTTATAACCGAATAGAACTGTTATTTTTATTTCAATTTTCGGTTAACCGAACAAAACCAAACCGTATATTTCGGTTCGGTTCAATTCGATTACCTAGAATAAACGGTTCGATTTCGGTATCGAATTTCAATTAACCGAAAATTTTTGTTCGGTTTCGATAAGGCCATTAACCGTACCGAACCGAACCGTGTACACCCCTACTTAAAGGCTCCCAAACATTATATCATGTTACATTTATAAAAAGAGACCAATATCCGGTTTGGACCATTATGTGAAATATAAGTTATATAACACGTATTATTACGGTACACATTCACGGATTCACCTAATATTTGGAAAAGTAAAAAAGACGTGTGTGTATACACATGTATGTATATATTGGCGTAGGGAAAATCGATTACCCTACACGTTGTACCCATCGAGCATCAGATGGCCACATCAATAAGATGTTATCTCAACATGGCGCATGTCGACAATGTGATGTAGGTCGTCATCGGTGCCACACCGCCTGTGTGTAGCGCGGGTCGGCGGTCCGGCCACATCAATAAGATGTTACGCGACGTCGACAATGTCTGTAGGTCGAGTGCTCAAACGCCGGCATAGCGTTACACCCCGTTAAATGAGCACTCAAACAACATGATCATGAACTCAGACATGATCATATGCTCGCTCCGTGTAATTCGCTACACTATATTAATCAACGGGAACGTCCTATAATGAGACATTATATAAGAGGTCATCCTTGTCACCTTTAAGATGCACATACTTTTATATACCGAGTTCATTGTTTCTATAACAAATATTACTATACCGAACTGACTTGAGCATCGGAGGATCTTCCCGAAGACAAAGTTTTAGGCCCTCTTACGTCTTGTTTGTTTTACAAGCTTGTTCTCCGGTTTCTTGGATCATCATTTGAAGGTCCATTGCCGATCATTCACTCAATTTGTACTCGGACGATTCTCAACATTGTCAATTGCCGCTGGAAGGAATGCCCGCGGCCGAAGAGTTTAACACTTAAACATAGGCCCCAAAAGCAAAAACAACACAGAAGGAACCAGCCAAGGCCCCCTCCGGTGAATGTCACGGGGGAATCAACGCGTAGGAAATGGATGCACCACTTGTGAAGGACACAATGGGGATATGTCTAGACCCATACATGTAAATGAGAAACGAAGGCTACTCAAGCAATGCTTCAAATATCTCAACAATTAGTGAGCAACATGTAAGAGCGGAAGCTTAATAAGAGAAGAGAGAAATAACTTGTAGCTTATTTCATTAAGAAGAAAGCTTAAATTATTACAAGAGAGGCTGGTTGTTTATATAATACAATACAGCACTCAGGAAAACAGACAGGAAGAAAATAGCCGTTGGCATTCTTGTCCCAACGGCTAGTTGGAATTCGACCAAGACTTAGAGCCCGATAGAAGACAACACCCTTTGGGATAAAATAAACTAATTACAAGCTTAATAAAATAGAGAAAAAGACTTGGGAGAAATATTAGAATAAATCAATTTGGTGATGATGATTAATTCTAACACATGATCTTCAACCATAGCAGTTCACATATCCCTATAGCCATAGACCTGAATTATGCCTATGCACTGGATCTTGCTACCACAGGTTGTTTCTTGCTCCTCCATACCACTAGATTCCCACCCAGAAAGAGGCAGTGACCAGAAGTGGATCTTCTGTCATCTAAAGATCCAGCATAATCCGAATCCGTATTGGCTTTGATGTCAAGATTTTCACTCTTCTTATATAGGATTCCCTTGCCTGGACACCCTTTCAAATATTCCAGAATTCTATCTGCAGCCCTCTGATGACAAACCTTGGGTTTTGCATGAATCTGCTAACCATATTAACAGCAAAAGCAATAGCTGGCCTAGTATGAGCCAGGTATATCAGCTTTCCTAATAACCTTTGATAGGAGTACTTATCCACATCTTCATCTTCAGGAGACTCAGTCAACCCATGATTGTATTCAATGGGAGTGTTGGCAAGTTTGCACCCTAACTTCTCAATATCTTTAAGAAGATCAAATATATACTTTTGTTGTGAGATAAAGATCCCCTGGTTGGAGTGAGCAACTTCAATACCTAGGAAGTATTTGAGTCTTCCTAGGTCTTTTATGTCAAATTCCTTTGCCATCTCTATCTTTAACCACTGATTTGTGGATTCATCATCCCCTGTGACAATTATGTCATCCACATATACCAGGAGAATGGATTTCTTACCAGAATCAGCTATTTTGACAAACAGGGTGTGATCCCCTTGACTTTGCTTGTATCCTTTATGCATCGTAAAGTGAGCAAATCTACCAAACCAGGCCCTTGGGGATTGTTTCAACCCATACAAGGCCTTTTTCAGTTTGCACACTTTGCCTTCATAGTCCTTGAATCCAGAAGGTACGTTCATGTATATAGTTTCTTCAAGTTTGCCTTGTAAAAAGGCATTCTTGACATCAAATTGTTGTAAAGACCAATCAAGGTTCACTGCTAAGGATAACAAAATCCTGACAGTGTTCATTTTTGCCATAGAGGCAAAAGTTTCAAAGTAATCCAAGCCATGTGTTTGAGTGTAACCCTTAGCCACAAGTCTAGCCTTCTGTCTTTCAATTGTGCCATCAGATTTATACTTTGTAGTGAACACCCACTTGCATCCCATAGTTTTCTCACCCTTAGGTAAGTTAACTAGGTCCCAAGTGTTGTTCTTTTCTAGAGCTTTCATTTCTTCTTTCATAGCTCTTGCCCATTTTTCATCAGCAAGAGCCTCATTCACATTTTTTGGTGTGCCTTCTTTTAGAAGGTTTACCAGAAATTTCTTGTGATTTTTGGAACATTTTTTGTATGACAGGAACGTTCTCATAGGGTGTTTAGTACATTATCTTTTTCTCTTCCTCAGAGCTATAGGGAGATCATCATTTGTATCACTATTCTCATAATCACCAACCCCATAGTTCTCAATTGAGGGTTCTGAGTCACTACTTTCCTTATCAGTTTCACTAGTAGTTTCCTCAGGAACATCACTTTCCTGAGGTGACTCGGTACCTTCTGCATTTGGCACATTGTGATAGTGCTCATGAGGAGACATAGAGGGAGTAAGTTTATTGACCTTTTTCCTTCTAGTATACATAATAGGAGTCTTCTCCTGTGGTTGTGAGACCTTTCATTCTCAACATTCACAGATTCAGAGATTGTTTCTGGTTGTATGTGATCTTGAGAAACGATGTTCTCTCTCGGGTTTATTAGAAACTCAGTGTTAGTATCCAACTCCTTATTAACAGGCTCCCCCTGAAGATTGAAGTATGAAGTTTCCTCATGGAAAGTTATATCTTTAGAGATGAGCACTTTCCTAGAAGGAGGATGGTAACATTTGTAACCTTTTTGAGTATTTGAATACCCTATGAACACACATTTTTGTGCCCTAGGATCCAGTTTCCCTCTGTTTGGTTTATGAATATGTACAAACACTTCACAACCGAACACTTTTGGAATTAGGCTTTCATGTTTAGGCATCCTTGGAAACCCCTCATATAGTGCTTCAATAGGGGTTTTGTTTCCCTGTACTTGGGTAGGTAGTCTATTGATCAAGTGAGCTGCTGTCAACACAGCTTCTCCCTAATAGTTTTTAGGGACGGACATGTGAAACATGATAGCTCTAGACATTTCCAGCAAATGCCTATTTTTCCTTTCAGCTAAGCCATTTTGTTGAGGAGTATGGATACATGAGGATTCATGTAATATTCCTTTCTCTTCAAAGAAAGGATCAAACAGCTGATTGAAGTATTCTCTACCATTATCTGACCATATCCTCTTGATCTTTGTATCAAATTGAGTCAGAATCTGGTTGTAGAATCTAGGAAAAATACTTAGCAAATCAGATTTTTGTTTCATAAGATAAATCCATGTTACTCTAGTGCAATCATCAATAAAAGAAACAAACCAAAAAGAACCATTTATATTAGAGATAGGAGCACGCCCCCAAATGTCACTATGAATAATGGTGAAAGGATCTTCGCATCTAAGGTTTTGAAATGGGAAAGAGACTCTTGTGTTTAGCCAGTTCACAAACATTACAACAAAGCCTATCACTATCACAGTTTTTGAACATATTCGGTAGCATTTGCTTTATTATACTAAAAGGAGGATGTCCTAATCTATAGTGATACATCCACAGCTTGTCTAGATTAGCCTTAGACAGAAAAACAGCAGCAGGAACTTGCTTTTTCTTCTGATCTACCCAGAAATATAACCCCTCTTTAGCTTTAGCAACCCCAATCCTCTCCTTCTTTACAAGATCATGTATCAAACAGAGGTTAGAAGAGAAAGCAACTAAGAAATTTGAGTCTTTGGTTAATTTTTGTAGGAAATCAGGTTGGTAGATAGATTAGGGACATGCAACACATCCTTTAAGATGAGTTTATCACATAAAGCATAGTCCCCTATCCCAGTCATATGGATAGGGGAGCCATCAGCAATAGATATGGTTCTGTTTTTGTTACAGACTTTATAGGAGATCAGGTTATCACATGAGATGACCATATGGTCTGTGGCACCAGAATCAATGACCCACTGTATTAGACCTTCAGACTGTTTGTTAAGGCCAGTCATACCTGAAAAGGCCAAGGAGGTTGATGAGCTTTCCAATGACTCAATGAACTTCCTCAGTTTTTCAATCTCTGAAGGTCCAAGACTGAGACTTTGATTCTGATTTACAGCCTTCTGGACATTTTCATTTTTCTGATTCTCATTGCCACTGACAGTGTTAGCAGTCTTTTTGTTGGTGTTATCACTCTATGGTTTCCCATGGAGTTTCCAACAGTTTTCTCTGGTGTGCCTGTTCTTTTTACAGAAGGAACAGAACAGGGAGTCTTTTTCACCAATTTTGTTGTTATTCTTTTGATAATTGTTCTCATTCCTTTGAAAGGTAGGGTTCTTATCATTGGTATTCTTGGTGCCTTGAGTTATCAAATCAGAGATTTCAACAAGAGATGTGCCAATCATGACACCTCTCCTACTTTCCTCTCGCTCTAATAAGAGCTATTGTTGCCGGCTTGTAAGAGCATGAGGATTTTAAAATTTCCTAGAAATTTGAATTTTGAGCCTAAAGCTCTGATACCATGTAAGAGCGGAAGCTTAATAAGAGAAGAGAAAAATAACTTGTAGTTTATTTCATTAAGAAGAAAGCTTAAATTATTACAAGAGAGGCTGGTTGTTTATATAATACAATACAGCACTCAGGAAAACAGACAGGAAGAAAATAGCCGTTGGCAGTCTTGTCCCAACGGCTAGTTGAAATTCAGCCAAGACTTAGAGCCCGATAGAAGACAACACCCTTTGGGATAAAATAAACTAATTACAAGCTTAATAAAATAGAGAAAAAGACTTGGGAGAAATATTAGAATAAATCATGATGATGATTAATTCTAACACAACAATCCCGAAGTGTTCGCCTCCCTGGTTGATCAGGTCAAAAGGGGAAGAGCCCTTCGGGTCCTAAAATCTCACAAATGTTTGACGCAGCAAAATTACCTTCATGGCACAAGCGAGCAATTTCCAATACCGGTGATAGCCGACCTGCCAAAGGAGAAGGAAGTACCATTGCAATCATACTAAAATAGGTAGTCCGAGCAAAAATGAATGAAATTCTAGGAAGGGGAGGAGATATACGTTAGTTCTCCCTTCACATAAGATATTGAGCAGTTTCTTAAGCCTGATGGCTTCAAACTGCTAAAGATAGATCCATATGATGGGACCAAGGACCTTAAGGACCATTTACACCAGTACATACAGCACATGATCTTATATTTTGCTGCTGACGAAGTGAGATGCAATGCTTTCCCATGGTTGATGTGAAAGCCACATAGTAGTTCAAGCGACTCCTACCTCGATCAATCAATAATTTTTGCCGAGCTAGCATAGCAGTTCGTAACTGCATGCATCTCGGCTCGGCTCTTTCAGAGACTGCCATTCACCTTCTCACCATAAAACAAAGAGAGAATGGGTCGACATTGGAACACTTAAAGAGATTCGCTGATGAGTCCAGGCATGTGCAGGACGCAGTTACCTCATTTGTTGGAGGTCTCAGAGAGAGGAGATTGTATGCAAAGCTCAACAGCCAGCTTCCACATACAATAGAGGAATGTGTGGAGATTTTTTACAAGCATTGCTAAAGAGAAAAAGCTAATCGGCTCAAAAGAGAAGCCGACTGAGGTGGAAAGACATTAAGATCGGATCGATGTCCTCTCTAGGCAAAAAATAAAAGTTGTGTGGGACAGAATCAACGTACACCCACGTAACTGACATGCTGGGGAAGAAAGGAATCTTGCAGGACATGGACTTGATTCCCCTCAATCAATCTAAGACTCATATTCTCGTAGTGATGGATAAGAAAGGTCTGTCAAGCCCCCCAACACCTATGAGGGGACCTCGCAACAAGCGTGATGAACGTTTGTGCCGCTGGGAAATCGATAGAGAGAGCTGAAGAGGGAAATCGATGCTCTCATCGAAACATTAAAGCTTCACCAGTTCGTCAATCAAACTGACGGGGGATCAACCACGAGGTCGGAGAGCTGGGAAACGATGATCAATGTAATCCAGAGAGAAATGATCAGCGTCGAGATCGATCCTCAAAGACAGACAGACTAGGCAAAGGAGAATAATCAGATAGCATGTACTATCTTAACAATTGTTGGTGGATCCAGCTCGTCATTTCAACCTGAGAAATCAGACGGACTCCTGCTGATTCTCAACGAACCGGAAAGAAAGCAAAAATAACTGGAGAAGTTACTTACGGGCCGGATGATCCAATCTTAAGTCTTTTGGAATGCAAAACGGTTTGTGGTTCCATCTAACTAAATGAACATTCTCTTGTCAACTAATGAGAATTGTTATTATTATTTGTCTACTTAGCAGGAGAGCATGCGCCGTGCAGAGGTTGTCATTATGGTTGATGAAGCTATCATCTTTCCTTGTAAGCCTTCCACAAAGGTAGACGATAAAGCTGTCTCTGTTGTTCTTCAAATTCTCTTGTATTTCTTATTTTCCACAGATTTTTTTTCTGGAAATGGCTTTGGTGAATTATGATACAAGAGATTGCTTTGGTTATTTGAGATCAAATTTGCAAATTTAATATGCTAATGGTTATGATCCATCATGATCAGTAAGAGATAAGAAACCAATTTTTTACATGGGAAATCATCATATCTTCAGCAATGTATGTCTTTTTCAGCTTGTTTAGGAACTTGCTGTTAATGCCAACATGTTTTGAGCACCGGGCCTAAGCTATTAATACCAGAAAATTTCCTTTCTGAGCATCGAAAGTATGAAATTTCGTGTAAACCATAAATCGAATGAAATGCAAAAAATTGTGCAGTGGCCTGCAGATTTAGAAAAATGAATATAACGGCGAGTAAGTTACAAGGTGAACAAAATGGATCTGATCCTCTCATTGCCTCATGGAAGAAATATCAGCATTGTTGCCTTCTTCAATTGAAGAAGACATGGTGTTCTCTTTCCATCCCTTTTGCCTAGCTCGTAGCTCCCACGTTGCAGTAACTTCTTTCTGTGCACGTAAAGCTTCTTCGGCCTTTTCCCTAGCTTCCTCACATGTTTCCATTCCTGAGTTGCATTTATCTGCTTCTTTTTGATACTGTGATGCCATCTTTTTGGCCTCGAGCAATGCCATATCAGCACGTTGCTGCTTTTCTTGAGCTTCGGCTTCTTTTAAAGCTAATTCTTCTGATAATGCATCAGCCAAACTCTTTTCTGTCTCTTCATCCACCTTAGAATCATGCTTCATGCAATCTGAATGAAAAGTTTCATAAGATGTATTAGGTGATGCACGCGCCTAATTTCTATACTAGAGAAATCATGCTTCACACACAATCATGAATGCAGAACCTCCACAAGCATGTTAATCAATACGCTTTTAAAATGCAGACAGATGTTTTATTGTCCATTAAGTTTGGGCAAATGGTTCATGTTACCTAAGTAGAACAGGTTTCAGACATTGAGATAATACTGGATGGCTTCAGTCACCCCACACCTACGCCCTCCCTACCCTCCCCCCTCAAAAAAGCACTACTGGAAAAGGGGAACGAGGATTTGGCAAAACAGGGAAGCACAAGAAGGAAATCAAATCACTTATTATTGTACATTTACACCAATAACTGAATCCATAGACCATTAAAATAACATTCTAAAAGAGAAAATCCTAGTTTAGGTAAAACAGAGAAAATTCCACAATAATAGTATCGTTCATTCATTTTCCATTGATATCATAAATAATCGAGTCTTAATATTTTGTCAATAGACAGCCAGATAATGAAGGAATAAGGATCCAACCTGTGAAAGAGCTGAGATTCAATCCTGCAAGGACAAGAAAAAGACAAACCATTTTAATTTGTTCCTGACTTTGATAAATACTAAAACGCAATATTTTTAATAAAAGTCATCAAATGGGTGGTCATATATCCACTTCATTTATCACTCCACACTCTTATCACCATTGATGATGGTGGAACCGATATCAATCAATAAGTTCTTACACTTTGATTTGATCAAGTGACAAATGGAGTCGATACATTATTTTCTGTCACTTTGAAAATTATGATTTGAAAACATGTATGTAAAATCTGGAAAAGGGATACATAGGGTGCATTTATTGATAGGCAATTAGAACAATAAATATAACCCAAAGAAAAGATAAAATCGTCGTTTAACGTCCAAACTAAAAGTCGGACTTTTAATTTAACACAGTTTCCCAAACTCAAAGTTCTTAATGCTTATCATTGGCGAACCCTGCACCATAATTTAACATGTGCAAATGTGCGATATGAATTCTTAAAAGTGCATCTCGCAGATGAGCAAATCCCCGTTCCAAATTAAAGAAGAGAGTATAACATTTAAAGCAATCGACGATCTAAATTTAATATAGCAAACCAAGAATAACATGAAGAAGAAGATCAAAGCATCCCATCTAATGATCTAAAAGAGTTACGTGAATGGTAAATCCTAAATTCCTAATCGAGAAGAAAGTGCATATTTCAGAAATCACCACAGACTTACAGTTATCCGAAAGAAAGATTAAAAAGATTTAATCTTTGCACAATCGAGACAAAACCCATGATCAAGAGACTCCATTTGCAAGAAACCCGGCAAAGTATGTGTACGTACCTTGGGATAGGATGGAAACAAAGCGGCGATCGTCGCAATTACAGTGACAAGGTGGGCAAGAATAATGTCCGACGGCGACGAAGGACTCTGTGAGATGCCAATACAGAGGCGGGCCAATAATGCAGCATGATAGGCATATACCCAAGAAAAGGGATGCCAATTTAAGCATCTTGGGACTGCATGTCCCCTGCTGTTTATACTGGGGATTCATCATAACTGTTTTCTCAAAAACTTGTTGGTTTTTTTAGGTTCATGCATGAATTTCAGAGTACCTGCTGCTGGAGAGGAGGATATCAGATATGCACATGGAAAGTAGTTAGCAGTTTATTGACAACTGCCGAAGGAAGGTGTTTGTTTTCTCAGGGGTGGCTTCTGATTTTTACACAACACTGTGAAAGGGTTTGATTTGGTAAAGCCACAAAAGGGTTGATTTGGAAAAGCCCGATGAAAATTAAAAAATTAAAAAAAAAAAGCTAAACTTATTAGTTACAAAGAACCAATTTTACACTTATTATTGGTTAATTACTACTTATTTGGCTTATTGGTTACTTTAATTTATGTGTGGGGTTTTTAAAGACATCACGTTAAATCTATTATTGTACTTAAGGACCCTACAATTTATGTATATTTTAAACCTTGTTGTGGTATTCCAAGTAGATCTAGTGTGGTGTCTTTAAAGACTCTCATGTGTACGTTAGGATTTTTTTTTTTTTACAGATACAAAATATACATACGTACATATTTTATTTTCAATGAGGTAAATTCAAAATTTTCGAATTTAAGACGACAACACTTACCGTTGGATCAATGTTATGTGGCACGCTAGGATATGTTTGAAGGATATAATTATATTATTAATTATAGTATAATACTTATGGTTTATTGGTTTACTTTAATTTATCTTTATGCTAGGATATGTTTGAAAGATATTATTATATTATTGATTATAGTATAATACTCATTAACTAATATAGGTTCATTGTAATCAACAATACCAAGTGTTTGATATCATAATGTGACTCAATTTGTTGTGCTCCTTGCCCTATTCATATTTGTATAATAAAACAAGAGGTTTGTATTTATATGGGAGAGTCTTTTCACATCTAAAGGTTATTCTGGTCGAATTTGGGTCAGGATAAATAATTCTTTATTCTAACCGAATTTGGGTCGGGATAAATAATTCTTTCTAGACCCAACAGCGGTCAGAAAGCACTTCCTTACCCAACAGCTGTCCGTAAAAGTAGGTGTGTTAAGATTTTTTTAGGTGTGAAAAGACTTTACCATTTATATTAGGCAAATGATTTTGAAAGTAATCTTTATGAAATCAAATCATAGGAATATGGCACAAGGTGCAGGGGCGGATCCACGTGACCCCACTGGATTTTTAAAAAAAAAAAAAAAATTTAGTATTAAAACTATGTAGTTTTGTTGTTAAAAAGTGTTGTTTTGCCGAAAAAAATTGATGTTTTAGATTCCGGTGACCCCACTGAAATTTTTTTTGGATAAAAGATGTAGTTTTAGACTCCGGTGACACCATTGGAATAAATATCTGGATCCGCCAGTGACAAGGTGCATCGGTTAAGTGGTGAGCTAGACTATAACTTGACGTGTAGACTAATGTTCGAACCCCGTTAGGGGTAAAAAAAAAAAAGAATCATATGAATATGCCGTTACAACTCGAACCGGGGGAGCAGACCTCCGATCCACTAGACCACAGGCCAACAATCCTTCTTTCGCAAAAAGATGGGTCAGGGAATTTCACTAGGCCTAAACCGAACAAGAAAGTAAAAGACCTTGCCAAAGTCAAGCAATCCGCCAAAATACATCTAAAGGAAGACAGGTCCTCAGAAGGGGACACAAGACTTTGAACCGAAGAAATGAATCGATTCGACTTTGATTTCGGCATATCCCAAAGAACGAGCCAGACTAATACCTAACATGACGGCTTGCAACTCAAGCGTCATGATATCAAAAGAACCGACGAGACGGCAAGAAAATACTTTCAACAAGCCCCTCAGGAAAATGATTTAGGTAGCACAATTGATACATTGCATCATAAAAATATTACGTGAAATCAACTATTTGTATGATTGGGTTTTTTTTTTTTTTTTTTAATTTTTATTTGCAGGTATAAAAATGAACATCAATTAAGGTGACAATTATTTATAACATCACTGGCGATAATGTTGTTTTATTTATAACTAGAATCGGTGACAATTACGTTTTTATACGACAGTATTTAACATATATTATGTGCTATAAATATTTTGGTGTGAAAAATAATCAAATAATGTAATGTTCGTAGCGAATTCATAGAATCAATAAAAACATTCTAAAAAATAAAGCACATTTTGGGCCCATGACTGTCTAAAAAATTAATGTGTAAGGTCACGTTATCATACACCCCTATCTCACATCTACCCTACATCTCATTCACCACCTTACCCACAAAATTGAAAACTATTAATCCCATAATATACGTCATTCCAAATTACCAAAGCAACATTTATTACTTTTTTTTTCTATCTTACCCCTAATTTATTATCAATTCAACCACTTTTCATTACTTAACAATTATTGCATTAATGATAAGTCAAGGGACATTTTAGACATTAACTATCAAATTTATGACATTCAACCACTTTCTTAATCTGTGTGAAAATACCTAGGATGACTTATATTTTAGAATGGAGGTAGTATTATTTTTCTCTTTTCCAAATTGAGGTATTAATGTAATTATTTATTTTCATTTTTAAAATTAGGTATTAATGTAATTTATTCTATTTTGGAAAGCATTAAATCCGGGTATCAACTCATTTTTCTTTTAACAAAAACACATTTTCTATGGAGATGATTGCGAAATGTGTGCATAATTTCAGTCAATCAAGTAAATTATTCATTTGTCGCTTGTCAAATTGTACGGCACCAAAATAAGGTATTAATACAATTAATTTTTCTTTTTCCAATTGAGGTATTAATGTATTTATTTATTTTTTTTTCAAATTGAGGCATTAATGCAATTTACATTACATAGGATAGCATTAATTTCAGTCATTAACACATTTTCTTTGAATTCAAAAAAAATCTTTGGTTTCAAATTGAGGTATTAATGTATTTAATTATTTTATTTTCAATTTGAGGTATTAATGCAATTACATAACTTTGGAAAGATGAAATTCGGGTATTAACAAAATTTCTTTGAATTCAAAAAAAAAAAAAAAAAAACTTTGGTGAGGAAATTGAGGAATTGGATCGGGTTAATTATGGGTTTGGGGCGGGTTTGCGGGTAATTGATTTAAAACACCTTCTAAAACATATATAGATATAGATATAGATTATCAAAAAAATAAAAAAAATCGAAGCATGCTAAATTAATTCATAAATCCTCATCCGTAAACATGAAAAGATTTGATACGGTTTTTTTTTTTAAACTTAATTTGCATCAGAACCATTTTATCAATGCAACACACTCATTTTAAATGACTATTTTTGAAGCAAGAATCTATTTTTCGAAAGTCGATCCTCGCCTTTGACTTTAAAAAATTGATTCTTAACACAAAAATTGATTTTCAAAATATTAATTCGGATATGGTGCATGTGTAATATGATATATGGTAAATTCAGACAAGCAGAAATAACTGCATTTTTTTCCCTTTCCTACAAGAAAATGTCTTTTCACACATACCATTTGTCTTATTGCACAACAATTACTTTCCAATTTTGCCTTTAATTTTTTTTTCACTCGCGCCTACATTCTGACCGGAGTTTGGTCAGAATGTGAAACATTATACCTAGTCAGAACAATTTAATTTATTCTGACCCGAACGTGGTCAGAAAAACATTACATGTTTGGCCTCTTAAATGGTCCGATACGTTTTCGAAAATTTTATAGCGACGTTGTTATATTCTAACTTGAAATAGTGTTATACCTACTCAAATGTGGTCAGAATAATTTAGCTTATTCTGACCCAAACGTGGTCGGGAAAACATTATATGTTCGGCCTCTAAAATAGTCTGTACGTTTTCGAAATTTTCATAGCGCCGTGGTCATATTCTGACTTGAAATAAGAGCGGAAAACGTTATTTTTCGGCCTGTAAAATGGTATGTATTTTTCTCAAGCGTACGTAATAATATCTCTTTATTCAGACCAAATATTGGTCTGGAAAACATAATGTTTCAGGCTTGTAACATAGTCTAAATAATATTCAATTCCTAACTCATTTAGGGTCAGAATGATATATGTGTTAAATGTCAAAACAAAACTCAATCTCGCCATTGAAATGTATAAAACATGTTTTGTGTGAAAAGACGGTCCCTTCAAAATTATTCTACGAATGTCTCGTTCATTTTTCTATAAACAAAACATGTAGTGAAATAAAAAGGTTATGTTCACCTAAATTGGTGTAAACAAAGTTTACATAAAAATGGATGGTGTCAACCTAAATTGGTGTAAACAAACAAACAAAACCCTGATGAGATGAAACATTCAAGGTCAAGTAACATTCTTGATTATAATGAAGTACATATCGATAAATGTATGTGTCATATATCATGATCCATGTCATTAAAATATGTTGATTCAATTGCTGAGGCACCAACATTTTCCTTAAATTAATCACTTTATATTTCATTTGGTTTAATTAATCATTTTCCATGTTACTTTTAATTCCAGGGTTCAGGAAATGATTGGGAAAGCCTGATTTTAGTGTTTGTAAAGGTTGATTATGAATGCTTGTGTTCTAAAATTCCTGTAAGATGCTTCTAAACATGGCTTTTCCAATGGACAAATTCGAAAGAGAGTACAACCGTAACAACCCGTTTCACATAAACAAGGGTAAAATGGTAACAGACCGCTCACCCCCTACACTCGGTATACATCTCTTAAACCTGTTGAACCATAACTATCCTTCGTACTCGCAAGTTTTAATAATAATACAGTTCATTCCGAGACTGCTAAATGATTAAAAATCCACGGTATTGTTAATACCAAAGTGCTAGTTTGACGGCTTCTTTGGATACTCCCTCGCTCCAAAGATGGTTGATCCAATCCTAACATTCGTGCTTCCATGTTCAATCTGCCAAAACGAGTCAAGACCACAACAATAATAATAAGTACATACAATAATACACCACAATTAAATGATTTTTAGTTGCAAATGTTATACAGCCTAATGATGAATGATGAAAGGAAGGATTCGCTTACAGCAAGTTCAAAGTCATTGGACATGCCCATCGACAGCTCGATTTGCTCTTCATCCATTCCCAGTATCTTGCACAACTCACTTCTGCAGTTTGTCAATGTCTATGAACAAGCAAGGAAATGCAAACCTCGTAAATTTATGAGATACTTTACCCGAAAGGTCCATAATAAAGCAGAAAATACATTATAATACAAATAGAACAAGAAGTATTCTGCTACCTTAAAATTCTCTGGAGTAGAAGTATAATCTAGCATTCCAATAGTCATTAGGCCACAAAACTTGAGGTTTGGGCAGTTTTCTTTAACATGCTTCACAAGATCAGTACAATTCACTGGTTCAACACCAGATTTTGCTGCAATAACCCCAAAAAAAAAAAAAAAAACATCTTTAATCGTTCATCGTTGTTTTAATCGAAATGAATTAGCTTCCATTTTCAAGATACTTGTTACCCACATTCTTCCCCACTTGTATTAACTTGCACCAACACTTTTAAACGTTGTCTTCCGATGTTTTCGACAACACGATTAAGCTGATTGGCAATCTGTCAAAAAGTAAGGTAAATATGAATGATTAATGATGAAATTATATATACTTTAAAAGTCGACCTTCAACTAACTGCTAATTTTTACATTACTTAAATTGTATACAGAACTTGCCCCTATGAATCAAATTTAACATGTAGAACAACAAAAATCAACACAGGTGCCAAAAAAAAAAGATGCATGGTGTGCCATTTTGCCCAGTATCAGCTTGCTTGCTAATAGAACACATCTAGTTGTGTTTTTTTGTTTTGTTTTGTTTTTGGTTTTTCGTTTTTTGTTTTTTGGGGAGCATCTATTGACTCCCATAGTCGTTGTGTATTGCGAGTACTGTGCAAATGTGATAGCTTATCGTTTTGCAGGTCTATTTGGAAAGTGTAACGTTTGTATAACATGTATTGTGTAGTGTTGAAAGATAGACTCTGGTAGAATTTGTACTTGGGATTATCCTCATGAAGTGTGCTATGTGTTCTTTCTGTATGTTAAGAAAGATCTTACATGAGTTGGATCAGAGAATTTATGAATGCTGACTTTGGAATGGTGTTTCTTTCTTAATAAATAAGTAAATAAATAAATAAAGGAAAGGTTATACTTTCAAGCAGACCTGCAAAACGAAAAGCTATCACATCTCCACAATACTTGCATTGCAATGCAATGCATAATGACTATGAGAACTCAACTTCCAATTTGAAGTCAATAGATGCTCCCCAAAAAACGAAAAACAAAACAAAACAAAAAAACCACAACTAGATGTGTTCTATTTGCAACATCTTCACAGATTGCAACTTGGTTCTGAAAAGCCAGCCAAAATTTTCAGGTTCACTAAAAGAAAAAATGCTAGGTCATCCGTTATCCTAGAAACTTAGATATTCTCGTTCATGACTCGATGAACAAAAACGAAGTACCGCGCAACAAATTTTCACCCCAAATAACTAAAGAAATTGGAAATGACCGGCAATCAGCACAAGCAAGAAACATTCTTTAAAAAAACAAACAAAAAACAAAAAAAACAATGTTAAATTGATGTGTGAATACCTTTTCATCATCAACAGTCTCCACCATGGCAAGATTAGGTACACCGTCTAGCGGAAAAATATGCAAGAAAAAACTATGTCAGGAGATTAACTGGCAAAGAGAATACGTCAGGAATTTCAGACTATCATTATATGTAAAACAATGAAGTGATTTTGTCATATCCAAAATCTGATTGTGTACTGTTATCATTTTTACCATCTTTAAGATGAATAAAATTGATCGATTAAAAATAAATCTCGAGTAATATAATAAAGGCCAACCAAACACAACAGATGAAAAAGATCTAAATCAAGCAGTGCTAAAAAAGCCACATAATGTAAGAGCCTACAAGTGTAGTACTCAATCGCACAAGATTCCGTTTCCCATCAATTTCCGCCCAAAATGTTGGGAACTAAAGTCACTACTGTGAGTTTGAAAAACAAATCAAACTGTCAATACCACTTTATGCTCAACTGACATGCAATGATATATATGCAAAGATAGGCTATAGCATTTTTGTGACGAGTTATATACTTGTTAGCATAATTATCCATTCTATGGGCTTACTGCTGCGAAAATTCAAAAACCTCCGGTATCTTTATTGGTTCATTTATGGTTCATTTACAATTGAACAATGTCTCATGAAGACACTTGAAGATCAAAAGCTTCTGTTCGACTCAAGTTTCGGGCAAAAATATTGTAAGGGAGATAAAAGTTGCAAAATATAAAGAACCCGATGCTCTCTCCGAGAAAGAGACGAGCCACATACTCAAAAGCGGCTTCACTTTATTGCTCTGTAAATGCCCAATGAAATGCCACTGTATATCATCCGGAAGCTGCAGATTATCCAACAAATGGTAAAAAGGCTTTCAACTTCCCATTGAATCAAACAAATTCAATTCAAAGAAGAAACACAATAGGAAACAATACTCGTACTACATAACAATCCAAATCGTCATAAAATGGAGCAAAACAAGATTAAAGGACCTGAGGGGCCTTTTCGACGATTTCTTGGACGTAATTCTCGCCGAAACAGCGGTGACCGGCGTCGTAAACTTGGCGTAAAACGGGAACTGGCTTGGTCTTGCTCACAGCCACTACTCGGATCCTGTCAGCCCGACGCCCACACCGCTCCGCAGACTCTTGCACCCGGTGTAAAACAGACCTCAACGCCGCCGCAGCCACGCCGTCCATGGCGGATGCAGCCATATCTGGATGAGCAATGTTCGATACGGATTCGGTGGTGGAAACTTTGATTTCACTGTCATTAACCGCGGCAGCCGCTGCTGAATCCTCCGCCATTTACTTTCTTCGGCATTGAACGATTACTTTTTAGCGCCAGTCGAAGTTTCGGGCTTGTCAACTGTCAACGTCGGGTTTCATTTTTTATTTTTTATTTTCATTTTTTAAAGAAAATATACCAAAAATATATAGGGCCAATTATTTAAAAGGACTGATTTTCAACTTATTAAGGGTAATAGGACACTCCGAAATCTTATTTAGTTATAAGGACATTCTAATTTCAAGTGGAAGGAAGAAGAAAAAAGAAAAAAAAAAACAAGGGGAATAAAAAAATTAAAAAAAAAAAAAGAAGCGCTGAAAGGGAATTTAAAAAAAAAACAAAAAAAAAAACCTGAGTCAACGTTGGGTTATTGGCAGCCTTCTTTATTTTGATCACTCAGTGTTCACTCAGTTTTTTTTTTTTTTTTTATTTTTAAATTTAATTCACCATATACTAAATGTCATATATTTTGATCTAAAACTCGGATCATCATAATTTTTTCACTAAAATTCATATTTTTTTCGTCTTCTTTATTCTAAAATCAAATTTGATATTTTTCCGAATAAATTTCATAAAATCAATTTTTTTCTTCATAAAAATCGACGTGACGTATTGATCACCGTCACATTGACCACCTACCCGGATGCATTGGCCACCGGGATCCATTAACCACCCCGATGCATTCACCGCCGCGATTCATTGGCTACCATGATGTATTGACCGCCGCGATCCATTGGCAACCTTGATCAGTGACATCTCATTGTAGCGATTTATGCAATGACGTCTCACGTTGTAGCGATTTATGCGCAAATGACTTCTTATTGTAGCGATCTATGCGGTGATGTCTTATTGTATCGAATTATGCAGTGACGTGTTATTGTAACGATTTATGCAGTGACATGTTATTGTAACACTTTATGTATACCTTTGGTTGTAAAAATATGCATTTAAACAAAAAAAACAAAAGAAATACAGTTATTTTACGAAGTTATCGAAAATTTAAACCAACACTAATCAAATAAACCAACATCAATCAAATATTTAAAGATAACAAAGAAATAAAGTTACTTTACAAAGTTGTCAAATGTGTGATGTGTGTATCAAGTTGTATATGCGGTGACATCAATATCATTGCATCAGTTATCTAATTGTAAATACAGTCATCAATGTCACTGCTTCAGACATCAATGTCACTGCATAAGTCATCAATGTCACCGCTTCGACATCAATGTCACCGCAAAAGTCGTCAATGTCCTGCGTCGCACGTACATCAATGTCGCACCGCATAAGTCGTCAATGTCCTTTGCGCATAAAACCTAACAATCGCATCGATCGGCTACGCTCTTTTTTTGCATTTCTCCAAATGTGGAGCTTTTAATATGGATAGAAGTACAAGTTTGGTGAAACTACACAGACTCTTCACTATGACTCTTCTAATGGCCACACGTTGTTTGTGCCCTCCTGATAATTGGATTCATTGTGGAATCCCTCAATTCTTTAACACGATCTTGAATGTTTAGCTTAATGTCCCTGCATCATTCATCAATGTCATGCATCGGACATCAATGTCACCGCATAAGTCATCAATGTCACCGCTTTAGAAATCAATGTCACTGTATAAGTCATCAATGTCACTGCATCTTAAAAAAAAAAAAAAAATCAATGTCACTAGCATTTTTTTTTTCTTCCAGTGTTTTTTTTTTTTTTTTTTTTTCAGCGCTTCAGTTTTTTTTTTTTTTTTCCTTCCTTTTTCTTCTTTATCCACTTGAAATTAGAATGTCCTTATAACTAAATAAGTTTCCTTCTTAAAATTAGAATGTCCTTATAACTAAATAAGATTTCGGAATGTCCTAAATGATCATTAATTCTCTAACGACGGCCTTATAACTAATTTGCACAAATATATATGACTTGTTTGGATTGTTGGAATGTAATGAAATCAAATGAATCTGTTAGAATACAATGCAATGGAATGAAATGATATCATTCAATCCTGTATTTGGTAAATAATGAAATGAAATCATTTTTATTGCAGAATTTATTTTTGCATTCCATTGGATTTTGATGAAATGAAATCATCCATTTTCATTCCGTTGGAATCAAAACACATTCCATTCTTCAGTGGCCAAACACGACAGATTGATGGAATGAAATGAAAAAAACATTCCACTTCATTCCATTATCTCAATGCAAACGTGTCATTAATGTAATATAATTAGGGCGTAAATAAGTCGAATTGAATCGAATATTATTTCAAATGAATCGATCAATCTACAATATTCTTGAGTTTGAGTTCAAGTACGAGTATTCTAAATTCGAGCTCGAGCTGAGATTCAACGAAGTATTAAAATCTCGAGTCGAACTTAAGTTTTGCATCGAGTTTATCCAATACAATAGGTTTTGAAACTTAATTGAAAATTTATCTAAATTGTCTGGTGATCCCTTGCGAAAAAAAAAAAAGGAAAAAAAAAAAAAAAAAAAAAAAAAAATATATATAAAAAAAGATATATATATATATATATATCTTAAGTATGTAAAAAAAATGTAAATTAACGTAAAAAAAATTATCTAAATTATCACATGATAATAATTATAAAAAAATCATTTCACATAGTTATTATATGAAATTTTAAGAAAAGATGAATAGAATATTGTATTGAGTAGCAAACAATATGTTTAATGCAAAATATTTGATAGACGACATTATACAAACTTTAATGCTTAATATAATAGTTACATGGACAATATATATGTATCATGCATGCATACGTGTATAAAATATACATATATTTATTATATATAAATATATATCTTCAAGTTTTCTCGCGAGGTGTCTGCACGACTGCTTGCCTGTGGCTTGTAACCTGGCTAAATGAAATTTGGGAGATGGTCATTGTTCAGTGTGTGGGGCTGCAAATGAGACGTTGGCACATGCATTGTTTGAATGCGAGATGGCGGCAAGGGTGTGAGAACAGTCGACATTTGGACGCTTGGCTTCGCTGGGGAGAGCTCCGGACTTTAAGGGTTACTTTATGTTTCTCCTGGACAGGTTGTCGCCAGAAGAATAAGCAAAGGTTGTGTGGGTGATGTGGCACATTTGGAAGGCGCGATGCAATGCGGTCTACGATAATCAGACGGTGTATGTATCTCGTGTTTGTTCTTCGGCACTTAGTGCAGCAAGGGAGTTCAAACAGGCCACTTAGGCGCTTAATGGAGCCCAGCAACAGAATCTGAGAGACCACTGGGCAAAGCCGCTAGATGGAATGATTAAGTGCAATGTCGATGCCTCTGCTATGCCACATGCGTCAGGGATAGGCCATATATTTCGGGACTATCAAGGATCTATCTTGGCGGCCTATTCCTTTTGCATCGACCCAGGCATTGAGATCTTGACGCTAGAGCTGAGAGCAATCCTTATGGCTTTGGTGGAGGGCCGGAGATTGGGGTTATGTACTTTGCTGGTGGAGAGCGACAGCTTGATTTGTGTTCAGCGATTAACCTGTCAGGAGGACGATTTCTCTTTTTTTGGTAGCTTGTTGCGGGACTGTCAATTGGAGGCGATTGCTTTTTCTTCGATTCGATTTTCTTTCGTTAAACGTACCGGTAATGTACCGGCTCATTTGTTGGCTCGACTAGGATTTGACTCGATAGGTGTCATTGAATGGGGAGCACAACCCCCGAATAATGTAATTACCGCTGCTTTAGCGGACTTGGTTGATTAATAAAATTCATTGGTTTCTCAAAAAAAAAAGTTTTCTCGTGAGTAGTCGACTCGAGTAATCTTCGAGATGAATTGAATTTGAGTTCGAGCTGATTTAAGCCGAGTCAAGTCGAGTTCTGGCTCGATCCGATGTCAAGTTTAGCTTGGTTCGCTTACGGCCTAAATAAGCTTTGGATTCAGATGTCCCAAGTGCCTCCTATAGTGAAAAGATCAAGAACTTCAAGCTCGTAGGGTGAAAGCACCTATCTTTGTATCTCAAATTCTCATTCAAGAAAGTTAGAACCAATTAGAGACATCTTCCTCCATGCATGCTGTGGCCTTCACCTTTCCATGACCCCTCTTTTTTTATTTTCTTATTTATCTTTCATGGCCCTCTTTAATTATACATGTATATATACAATTCCCATCTTCTTCGCTGTATATAGTATTTACATACTATTTATATTAACTTCATTCATAATCTACTAAACCATGTCCTACCTAATAACATCTATTTTCTTGAATATCCTAGTACAAACCCTTTTGTTCACCATTTCCATCTCCTCCACTCCAATGTTGCCTGCTGCAGACTATGCAACAACCAGCAAGAAAATCATGAATGTGATCGATTCTTGTTGGCGATCCAACCCCAACTGGATTTACAATCGACATGCATTGTCTGATTGCGCGGTCGGGTTTGGAAAGGATGCAATTGGAGGCAAATACGGTGCAATATACGTTGTTACCGATCCATCTGACCATCCGGTACATCCAAAACCGGGCACACTTCGTTATGGGGTTGTCCAAAAGGTGCCCTTGTGGATAATCTTTGCTAAGGACATGGTTATTACTCTCAAGAATGAGTTGATTATGAGTAGCTACAAGACTATTGATGGGAGAGGTGCAAAAGTTGAGATTGCTTATGGGCAATGTATAGTGATACAAGATGTTAGCCATGTGATAATACATGGGGTTACTATACATAATTGTAGGCATGGGGAAGCTGGTATGATTGAGAGCAGTTCAGATCATGTGGGCCACCGTGGTGCCTCTGATGGTGATGCTATCGGCATTTCTTCTTCTTCTCATGTGTGGATTGACCATTGCTTTCTTTCGCGTTGTAGCGATGGATTGATCGATGTTATCCATGGTTCTACAGCTATTACAATTTCCAACAATTTCTTCACCAACCACGATAAGGTGATTCTGAGAAGATTCTTATGTACAGAGTCTCTCTATTGCATCGAACTGTTACATGAGTGTCGTTTGTACAAACAAAAAACCTACTTATACAGTGCATTATTTAGCCTGTTTTGTCATTGAGAAAGCTATTGTATGTGGCAGGTAATGTTATTTGGACACAATGATACAAATATGGAGGATAAAGCAATTAAAATCACTGTAGCCTTCAATCATTTTGGACCAGGTCTTGTTCAGAGGATGCCAAGGTATGAAAGCTAATCTAAAATAAATGACACTCTTGTATTCCATTAGTACACTATCTAATGTAACAATGTATGAACATTATGATCTAGGCCTGTGAAATCTTGAATCATTTGGTGCAAAAGCCTAAAAAAAATTTGTAGTTGGGACATGCTTTCACGAATAGAAGCCTAATAGACTCGGCCCTTTGCCAGACCCCACGTAACAAGGATGCTTGAATAATGCAGGGTCAGATTGGGATATTCACATATAGCTAACAACAGGTATGATGAATGGAAGATGTATGCAATAGGTGGAAGTGCAAATCCAACCATTCTCAGTGAGGGTAACTATTACATGGCTTCTAATGATCATGATGCCAAGGAAGTAAGCTTTAAAAAGGATCTTTTTCAACACCAAAATTTTATACTATTCAGGATTTGAAATGTGTACTCATGTTGCTTGCTTTTACAGGTTACAAAGAGAAACGGTAAAAAAAGTTGGACAAAATGGACATGGAGATCATATAGGGACACATTTGTAAATGGAGCTTATTTTGTTGAATCAGGACAAGGAAGCTGTGACCCTCATTACATTGGGACTCAGTTCTTTCCAATTGCTGATGGCTCTATGGTACCTGCATTAACCTCTGATGCAGGCCCTTTACACTGTAACCCTAATAGAGCCTGCTTATGATTCCAAATCATCAAAAAAAAAACTAGAAAGAAAAAAAACTTTCAGGTAGAATCACTATATTAAGTGAATGAACATGATGTAATCGTTTTTACACTCTTTTACACGGTAAATGTGTATACAGGTAAACTAGATGTACGAACTTAAAAGATCTCAAAGATAGATAGCATCACTAAATACCTAATTTGTTTGGTTGAAGCATTCAAAAGTATCTGTTCTCGGTGGTTTGGATGCCGTGGCTTACGGGAGCTTTTGCCCTGATTTTCATAAAGTACCATACCCCTGCCCCTATCCCAAAGGCTCCTGCTACTGAAACTGCTGCTGCAGTGCCTGATAAACGCAACATGAAATCTAATCACTCTTCTGTAATCTTAAATATGCTATCTTTATAAATCAATGGATGATATACACAGAATATAATCATGCATTTACCTGCAACTGTGCCTGAGCTTGCGCGCTGATAATATTTCGGATCTGGAATTAGAGAAAGGAAATATGAAATTAACTGATGGAACAAGAACTTTGGTAAACAAAAACTTGAAAGTTGATACCTTTACAGTAAGTTGTGGCATTGCCTTTCTCACAAAGGCACAAGAAATTCTGAGTCGTGGTATCGAACCCACAAGTGCCACCGCCTTTTGCTCCGTCCTGGCACCTCAGGCAACGGGCAGTCACCGAAATTTCAAAATCAACCCTAATGCCATACTCAGGAACCTGATTAAATTGTGGTGTCACACCAAGATTTCTCCAATAAATACTTGTATAAGAAGTGCAATGCTTTAACATCAACCACAAAGATTCAGTGGCTTTAGGATAATAAGAGCAACAAGAAACACTTCCCCCCTCAATGCAGATGGGCATTCAGGCAGATGTCGACAGAGAAAACTCGAGCTATCACAAGTCGAATCGCATTGCTCAGGAAATCTGTCACAAAACACGGGTTTCGCCTCCATAATTACATCGTTCTCACTACAATTGAAGAACAAGTAATCGTTTTGCCGGGACAGAGTGAAATGTGTGCTGGTGTCAAGACTAAACGGCAAAGTAGGCCGGAGATTTTCTCGATCCTGGCATTTCCACATTAAAGGATCGATTATAAGAAGATGTGGATCAGAGTAGCTGACACTCCGAACAGGGTATCTACCAGATGGAGTTCGGAGCTCCAATTGTCCTGATTCGGAGCAAATAAGAAGATTCCGGAAATACGGGCTGCCACATCCATCATCAATGCCAAAAGGGTAGCTAATTGGGATGTCTCCACATGATTTTCTGCAGTATCTTGCTTGTGCATCTGTTATATATGTGAAGAATCCAGCTGTTATAGCAACAATAATAAGGAAGAAGCAATGAAAAGCCATTTGGAATGTAATGCAGCAAAGTTAATGATCATAGCTGAGTGGGTGATCTTAATTAAGATCTGGAATGGAAAAAAGATGATTCGATTCTGAGTTTAATTAAAGGACAAGTAGTGTTACTTACGTAGGAGAATCTGGGAGGAACTTCTTTTACCTGCAAATCTTTCACTTTAGCTTTAGCTTTAGCTTTAGCTTTAACCCAGTGCTCATCATCATAGTGTTCACTCCAGCTTTACACAATACCACCAAGGGGAGAGAAGTATTCTTTTTGTTTATATTTCCCTCCCTTTTTTCATTTTCCTTTCCTTTTCCAGACTGCCAGCAAAAATCAATTAAACTTCAATTTAATTATAAAAGTAATTAGAAAATAAATTTTATATTTAATTTAGATAATCAATTAAGAGTTTAATTAATTTGTATAATCCAGCAAGAACAAGGTAAACACAACACAAATGTCATATGATAAGCATAGAGTTTCATAGTCGTCACTGACAGATAAAGGAAACAATGTCACACAGAGGTATTTTGAGAAATTAATCAAACTAAGTGCAACCGGGGCTCATTATTCAACACATTATCAGGTCTAAGTCTCTTGATCTTCTTTTCGGTCTGATTCTCAACCAGTGTCTTCCATTGCTTGAAATTCTTGGATGCATCACTCTTATGTTTCATCATCATCATCATCAAGTCATCCTTGAATAATTATCAATAAATGACACAAAATACATGTGACCACCTAGAGATTAAACCCTATAGCCCCTCCCCCCGCCAATTATAATGGACATAACCAATTGTCCCTTTTGTGTTGTGAATTGATTTGGAGAACTTGTTCCTATATAGCTTTTCAAACATGCAGTGTTCACAAAAGTCCAACTCCTTGACCTTATGCCCCCCAAGACTTAGCCAAGATATGACCAAGTCTCGTGTGCCATAATTTTGTCATTTCCTTCTGGTGAATCTCTGATGACGCAACTGCAGCAGAACCTGATACAATAGAACCTTGTAGCAGGAACTGTTTGACACCTTTTCGAATCACAGGTGAATCTCTGTAGACATTCACAACTCCACATTCTCCTCTGAATCTAAGTCATTTGTTGTTCAGAATAGTATGTGATATCAATTTCTTTGTCATGAGTGGAACATGTCGCATATCCTTCAGTGCGCATAATTTACCATCACGTGTCCTAATCTGGATTGAGCCAATCCTAACCACCTTCCAGACCTTACTGTTGGCCATAGAAATATGTCCTCAATTCACATGCTCATAGGTTGCGAACCACTCCCTATGTAGAAAAACATGGTAAGATGCTCCAGTATCAGAATCCACACATCATTGTGTTGATTCCCTGCCACTAGAGCTATGTCTTCTTCAAAATTAGTGTCATGTTCTGCCAAAGCAATAATTGTTGACTTGTTGTCCTGCTTCTGATTCTTCTTTGGACATTTATTCTTCCAATTCTCATGTTCCTTACAGTAATTACAAACATTCTTTGCCTTAAAACCCATGGAACCACCCTTCTTGAATTTATTCTTCCCAGGGTTCCTGGTTTTTTTATGCTACTTGGCACCAAACCAGCAGAATGTCTGTACCAAATCCAAAAGCCTTATGATGTGGCTCTTGAGTGTGGAGAGATGAACTCTCATCCTCCAATGACATTGTATCATTCACAACAATTTACTGACTGCACAAAGTTCTAATATGATGCAAGTAATGAAACTAACAATATCAAAGATGCATCCTCATCCTCAATCTTAACATCAATATTCCTAAGATCAATCTATATTGTGTTCAGCTGATCAAGGTGATCTCTCAGCCGAGTCCCTTCATGCATCCGGAGACTAAATAGACGTTGTTTCAACAACAACTTGTTGGTGAGAGATTTTATCATATAAAAACTCTCAAGCTCCAACCACAACCCAATTGCAATATCCTCTTCATCAACTTTTGTGATAATATCATATGATAAGCACAACATGATTATTGAATGTGCCTTCTCCTCCAGACTGGCCATCTCAGCAGAACTGGCATCCGTCGTCTTTGTCAACGGGGTCCATAACCCCAGTTATTTCAACAAGGCACACATATTGATCTACATAAGATGAAGTTGTTCCTCCCCGCAAATTTGTCAAGATTAACGTTTAAAGCAGACATTTTTTCTCACAAGAAAAGCTAACGTCGATCCCAAAACCTACCGTCAATTACGACCTTGGTGTCAATCAACTTTGCTTCAATACTGAAATAAGTTTGGATGGACTTGGCACCCCTAGCCCCATATACTGCCACGTCCTTGAAGAGCAGTCATATGTTCATTTTGCTATAGGACATGTTTGATGTTTTTAGGAGAAACCATGTCTCCCTAAGTCTTTCACTTTAACAGGTTGCTCGACTACATTTGGTGAATTTTTTTACAACAATGAAGGCAAATTTTATCTCGTTTCGGCCACAAGTATAACTTGGTGGTCCGGAGCCAATAAGATTTTGTGAATGTATTGGGGTCCCCTCATTGTGCAAAAAAAACTGTTTGTTTTCATTTTTTTTTCCTATTTTCTTACACATTAGACCAATAATGATATGATGTAACCGAACCACAATAAAACTACTGAGCAATGGAATTAAATTTGTTTCTCGGGAAAATTCTAATGCAGAGACTCAATTAAAACAAACTGTTTTATTTGTTTATACACGTGACAGTTATATGACGATCCGTTTTAACAGAAAGTCTCTACGGCAGAATTACTGTCGAAGCAGAAAATAAATTTGGTATAATTATATTTCTCATGACGTCGTATCCATGGGAAATACTTGTGTGGTGTAGAGATTTTGAGCTGATGTGACGGATGAAACGATTAGAACCACACAGTTTAAATGCAGAATAAAATCGTGTGGTGTGTAGTATGCCACGTAGTGTATACCTACGTAGGTACACACTACACAAAAACTTCCCCGTATCCATACAACGTCGTTGGTTTGTAACATGGATGATGGACACGTTAGAGCCGAGTCAGTCACGGTCGGTCCCCCTTTCCAACTGATCCCATCCTTGAATTCCTTTTCGCCGATTTTAACTACTATATTTATTTCTTCATTTACATCGTCAACCAATGCTTCGCTTGGGAACCGTTCAAATGATAAGATCTACGTGTACGATCTTCCACCACACCATAATCAAATAGAGTGCGACACATTTGATCCCATTTAATTGTGCTTTTCTTTCTGCCTTAAACTTCACAGTCACGTTTACCAAGAACCGACTCAAAGCAAAGCATCACATGAAAGGGACATCTGTTTCAAATCAACGGCGTAGATCAAACGCTTTTCATATTGATCTAACGGCTTGCGAATTTTTGTGAACGGTAGTTCGGAAAGTGAGCTCTCTCTCTCTCTCTTTATAAATATTGGCATAAATATTATCAATACTTTGTTAGTTTCTCTCTGATTCATATCTTTACGTTCAGCCTGGTGAAAAAGGTGAGATTTCTTCGGTTGAAACTACGTTTGTCTTATTTATGCTATATTTTGTGATTATATTCTGGTTTAAGGTTTATTTCTGGTGAGTTTTCCGATGATCGTTAGCGGGTTTAGTGAAGTTTTTTATTATTCATGTGATAGTTTCATCTTAATTTTTGAAGTTGTTTTGTGCAAATTATGTTTAATTAAATTTGTGCTTGTTTGAGTTTTGTCCTTATTTATATAGATTTGGATATGCTTGAGGTGCCGATTCTGCATATATTCAACTGTTCCCATACAGAACTATTTGTCACCTAGAATGAACTTATGCTCTGATCCCTTATGAAATTGGGTACCGTAAACTTGAATTGGACTTGAGTGTGGAACTGTTGATTTGCTGATAAGAATAATATCTTATCCAGAATCTCTATGTTACAATTGAACTGAGTGGAACTAAACTCTACTTTCTTACATAGTAGAAGAGACTAAAGGTTAGGCTCTCTCAGATAGTAGTAGTGACTAAGGTGAATATCAGTCACTTGTTATGTTTAGCTACAACTTATTTACAATAGTTGCGTCATAAAATTTGTTTTTCTATCAGTCATGAATTTTGTTCTTTTGGCCGAAAGGCTGGAATTTTTCTAGGGTTTTGCATTTCTGATGATTGTTAAAGAAGTTCTATTGAATTAGATGGTTAATTTGGGTCTTTTGTACGTCAGGATGGGGTTCCAATTAAAAGCTGTTGTGGTCACTTTGTTGGTTTCGGTACTGTTGTTTCCTTTGGTTTTTTCTGCTCCCAACGATGGATTGGTTCGAATTGGACTGAAAAAGATGAAAGTCGACCAAAACAATCGTGTTGCTGCTCAACTTGAGTCGAGGTGTGGGGATGTTTTGAGGCCATCGCTTAGAAAGTACGGATTTGCAGCTAAACTTGGAGACTCTGGGGATGTTGATATTGTTTCACTAAAGAACTATATGGATGCTCAGTACTTTGGAGAGATCGGTGTTGGCTCTCCTCCGCAGAAATTTACTGTCATCTTTGACACTGGAAGCTCAAATTTGTGGGTGCCTTCATCGAAATGCTATTTCTCTGTAAGTGTTTGGTTTTTTTTGTTTTGTTGTGGTGGGCCATGTTTATGGTGCATCGCGAATTTCTTGTGGGTCTAATGTTTTGATGTGAACGTGCTTTCATGCAGTTGCCCTGTTTCTTCCATTCCAAGTACAAATCAAGTCAATCCAGCAGTTACAAGAAGGATGGTGTGTTCTATTCTTGTATTTACGTGTGCATTAGATGTTTTCTCTAGTGATTTTTTCGTTGTGGCCTTTCTTAAACATATACTACCTCCGTCCCAAAGCGTTAGTCCGTTTAGCTTTTTGAATTTGTCCCATAATTTAAGTCCATTTTTAAACACCAATGAAGCATTTATTAGATTTTTCTTCCTTTTACCCCTAATTTATTATACATTCACCTACCTTACAACTATTACATTAATGAGAGTCAAAGGCTATTCTAGACTTTTACCATTAAAATTAATGATACTTAACCACATTAATCCTTGTGAAAAGATCTAAACGCACTTACATTATGGACGGAGTAGTACTAAATTGCTGACTGTATTCTAGAAGTCATCCTTTTAGTCTAAGATATTGCTTCATGTGTCCTCTAGCTCATCCAAGTGTATACATTAGTAAGCATTTATGTTTAGTTGCTAGGTCTAGTCTAATATTACAGTTCAATCAAATATGATTGAGAAAGACAAGTTGCTGCCAGTGCGAGGTCCAGATTCTGAGATTGCAAAGGACATATGAATTCAATAGCAAGATTTCTTGTGGCATTTCTAAGTAATTGTCACTAATATCATTGATCATTGACTTGGCTGACTCTTTGGGAGTCTTGTTATTAGATGAGCTGTGAACGATTTTCACCAGCATGTTGAAACAAAATCGAAACCGCGTCAAGCATTCCGTCTAGATGTTTGGCTTCTACCATTTTCATGTGTGTTTTTCTTTATAGTAACATAGTGAGATAACAGTTTTCTCCACACCGCCTGTGAATGCAGGAAGGTCTGCTGCAATTCACTATGGCACTGGAGCCATATCAGGTTTCTTTAGTCGGGATAATGTCAAAGTCGGTGACCTAGTTGTCAAAAATCAGGTTGTTATAGTCAATATTTCCTTAGAGTTATCTTTTATCCACCTACAGGGTCAACTTCTGATGACTTGAATCGGGTTGACATCTACAGGAATTCATAGAGGCTTCAAGGGAACCAAGTGTTACTTTTCTGGTGGCCAAGTTTGATGGCATTCTTGGACTTGGATTCAAAGAGATATCAGTTGGAAAGGCTGAACCTGTTTGGTATGGTTCTTGCGTATTTATATTGATATCTTTTCTTTAACTGACTTTGCTTGTAGGGTTGTTTCCTGCTTTACCTTGATGCTTAAATTGCTGAACCATCTCTCAGGTATAACATGTTAGAACAAGGTCTTATAAAGGAGTCAGTGTTTTCATTCTGGCTCAACCGTAATGTAGGCGATGAGCAAGGTGGAGAAATTGTGTTTGGAGGCGTTGATCCAAATCATTTCAAGGGGAAACATACCTATGTTCCAGTGACACAGAAGGGTTATTGGCAGGTTTGTCGAGTGATGTTTTGCCAATTGGTTTTAATGTTTTTGGTGCTTATCTCACTGCTTTGCATCTCTATTTACAGTTTGACATGGGTGAGGTTCTGATTGGAGATAAACCTACTGGTAAGACATTTTAAAAATCTTATATGTTTAGCTAATAAAGTGGCTGAATGATTCAAACAGGAGCGATTATCAATTGAATTTCTCCTTAAATTCATTTAGGATTTAGTTTACGGTTTCTTGAACGATTTTGTGTACATGAAGGGGTGGTGACGAGGTCTGCATGCATATATGGGGCTTACAGATATTCTTGGTGATGTAATTTGCAGGATATTGTGCTGGTGGCTGCTCTGCTATTGCAGATTCTGGAACATCTCTATTAGCAGGCCCAACTGTAAGTCAAGTCCATTGCTGATCTGATGTCCTGTCTCTTTGACTACTCGTAATTCTGTTGTCCTTGCCTGAGAATAATTCGATCTTCAGTATATTTCAAATATTGTATATGTAACTGCTTTGGTATGTAGTGATTATAATTAGCTTTTGCTAATCTGATGATGTTATCTATATGTTTAACATTTTCTGTAGGGAATTGTTACAATGATCAATCACGCAATTGGCGCTGCTGGTGTAGTTAGCCAAGAGTGCAAGGCTGTGGTACAACAGTATGGGCAGACCATCATGGATATGCTCATTGCAGAGGTAAATGCATCCTATAGTGTGGGCATTCCTCTTTTCATGTTCTTTTCACTGCACCTTTTCCCGTCTTTCTCTTCTTGTTTTGACTTGTTGGGCCTGAGGGAGCAAGTTCTCTTCTCACCGGCATAGCTTACAATATCCACTATTGAAACATGATTTTTTTTTTTTTCTGCAGGCGCACCTAAAAAGATCTGTTCGCAGATTGGATTGTGCACTTTTGATGGAACTCGTGGTGTCAGGTAGGGCTATAGTGAATTTTTTTTTTCCCTTTCCTCTTTCAAATTGTGTGCGTTCAAGCATGTAGAAGAGATGAAATTGAAAGGAGTCAGTATGTTTTATAAGTCGATTCTTGTGCAGTGTGCCTAGTAGCTCTTTGAAGTTTGGATTATGTTTCTATTCTGACAAATTTGGTGTTTCTTTTATTTATTGTTTAAAACAGTATGGGTATCGAGAGTGTGTTGGATGAGAAAGCTGGCAGATCAGCAGGTTTGAAAGATGCTATGTGCCCAGCTTGTGAAATGGCAGTGGTATGGATGCAGAACCAACTTAGTCAGAATTTCACTCAAGAACGTGTGTTGAACTACGCCAACGAGGTGAACACTTGATTCTTGTATTTAAGGCTTCTGATGTTATGTTTTATGAGTGATATCTTAATCTACTTTTTGATACTAGTGAATTTGGTGGATCTAATGTGCACTATTTTCTGGATAACGCCATGATATAATAATGCTGTGCTGTGACTGATGTAATGGACATGGTTCAAATGTGCAGCTCTGTGAGCGGCTGCCTAGCCCAATGGGAGAATCAGCTGTTGATTGCGGGAAACTATCTTCCATGCCTATTGTTTCCTTTACCATTGGTGGGCAAGTTTTCAACCTCTCACCCGAGCAGGTATAGTTTTACAAGTGTCCTTATTACAAACTTGCTTTACAAGAATAACTGTATAGTTCTTCTGGCTCCTTGTCATAATGGGGGAGTGATTAGCTGGGAGTTTCTTTTTATACCTATTTTTTGCTGACATGTTTATGTTTTGTGTACAGTACATACTGAAGATTGGTGAAGGGTCTGCAGCACAATGCATCAGCGGTTTTACAGGCCTCGACATCCCTCCACCTCGTGGACCTCTATGGTATTTTATCCTGAGTGAATTTACATAGTTGTTGATGTTTGTGTTTTGTCTGGTTAGAGGTTTTTGGTTCTTAAATTAAGCAAGTAATATGTGTTGTGAATCTGTCTTTATGGCAGGATACTGGGAGATGTTTTCATGGGTCGCTACCACACCGTTTTCGACTTTGGCAAATCTAGGGTTGGCTTTGCTGAAGCAGCATAAAACTAGTTGTGTGTGTGTTTTTCTCTTTGGGGTGTGTGTGTTTTATGGGATGGGATGGGATGGGATGGGATGGCGACTGCAATAAATTAGTATTTCATCATGATACATTCAAAGCCTGGAACATCAACGTTAACATGTGAATATTTGTTTTAATCTGTAGTCGTTGTTTGTTTTTTAAGGCTTGGATTTTACTAAATATATGAGTAATGATACGGGCACAACGATTGTGCCACAACGAGTGACACAACGTTGATCTGTGCGGTTGATCATAATGAGTCTAAATCAACTCGCAGGTAATGAGCAAACAAGTAGACAAATAAATCATTTCTAAGCATGCAAACATGATATGCTTAACAAATTGGATTAGCCTTTCAAAAAAAAAAAAAAAACATATATATATATATATCATAGTCATATAATATAATATAAATATAATATATATACTAATAACAATAACAACAACGGCAATACTAAAAGAGTTTCTTGTTTTTCACGTAAGTGTTTCTTTCTCGGATATTTTTCCTAAAAAATGTTTCTCCATAATTTAATATATTTTCATCGTAATAATAATTTAATATTTTCAAGAATCAAAAATGAATAAACAAAACATTCACGTGAAAAAGTAAGATAGGAACAAGGATTACGTTAATACATTCACGTGAAAAAATAAGATAGGAAAAAGGATTACCTTAATAAATATAAAAAAGTAAAAAAAAAAAATAAAAAAAAATAACTAGATAGCATTGGAAAAAAAAGGATTACGTAAATGAATAAAAAATAAAAATAACCGATTTACAGAACTCCTATTTCTTTTGTTGCAAAGCACAAGGAAATATACAATATCATCAAGTTTGAAAAGTACAGAGGGTGGACAAATTACTAACGAAACAGAGTTAATAAACTATGAAAAGACATTAGGAAACTTCATTCTGCACCCATATGAAGATGCTCATGTTTTATTATGCAAGAAATAGTATTCATAATTAAGCAAGAATTATGCCTATGATGAAATAAAGTAGATTGGAGTAGAAGGATAAAGAATAAGGCTGTTGGACCAAAGATTTCATTTTTTTTTTTTGTTTCTGACGTTAATCATAGGTGACTTTGAGTATATAGATAAGAAGACAACAATTTAGAAGAATGGTTTAATCCTGAACAACAAAGTATATTCCAAAATGCACAATACTGCAAGCAAGAGAGACAAGCTTGGTGAAGTCATACTTGTAGCTAATGATGGAAAAATGATACCTCTCTAAAAATATGAGAGCAAGATGAGATCTACACTTTAGCCAATTTTTATTAAGAGTAAGTTGTGGAGAAGAACCAACAAACACAGAAGGAGACATTGAGTTACCAAAAGAAATGGTCAATGAATATGATGAAAACAATGATGAGGTTTCAGAAAATAATTTAATCAGTTCTATCTTTCCGTCTATACACGAGAACGTATTGTCAGCAGAATACATTATAAGTAGAGCGATATTGGCCACGACTAATGAACATGTTGATAAGTTAAATAAAAAATTGATATAAACCTTTCCAGGAGAAGAATATTGTTTCAACAACTTTGATAAGGCTATCGATGATACTAATGATTATTATCAAGAAGAATTTCTCAATACTTCGACACCAAACGGATTGCCTCCTCACAAATTAGTGTTGAAAAAAAATTCACCGATAATGTTGTTAAGGAACTTAGATTTAGCGGGATGATTATGCAATGATACAATGATGGTATGTAAAGGGTTTCAAAGGAAACGTGATTCATGCTGAAATCACAGTTGGGCAACATTGAGGAAACTGGAAAGCATGTTTTAATCCCACGTATTCCTCTATCACCGGTAGAAAATGAAGGATATCCGTTTCATTTTACAAGAAAGCAATATCCTATTGTCTTTGCTTTGCAATGACAATCAATAAAGCACATAAGGACAAACGATACCATTTGTAGGTGTTTATTTACCTCGACCGGTGTTCTCTCATTGACAACTATATGTTGCACTATCAAGGGGAACTTTTACGTCAACAACTAAGGTGTTGATCAAACCCAAAGATCAACTAGACAACACACAGATGTACAAAAAAATATAGTATACAAACAAGTTCTACAATCCGGTACGTAAATTTTATATTCATTTTCTTCATTATCCCCGTATTTTCATTCAATATTTCATACTTATGTATTCTTATGAGTTCTTACATTTTCAATGATCCAGTTTATGTTATGGAAAAAGATGACATTCATTAAGGAAGTATGAAGCACACAAAGTTTCTACAATTCTCAATGACTCAATTTATTCTATGGAAGAGCATGACACATGAATAATGAAACAACACAATATCAACGACTACCCAATAAAGCATTGAGTTACAACATGGATTTTTGTATTTCTATTAATTGATATTGTTTTATTTTATATATTGAACTTCTTACACCTTTATGTTCATCTTGAAATCCACAATGCTATCAATTATTTTATGTTTTAGCTTGTTTATATTATATTATAACAATAAAGAGTTTATAATATTATTATGTTTTTTAGATCCTGTTTATATTGATGTTGATATTAAGAGATTCATGTAAATTATATTCATCTTATGTCACATACTCCAAATTCAATATTAAGTTTGTAATCAATTATAAAATGAAATTGGCATGCACCAACTTTATTTCAAAATTTGATAATGATGCTAAACTTAGGGCTGTAAGGTGCTTTTATTTTCTCTGCAATTGTTGAACAAGACAATAATGCTTATTTCAATGGTTAAGTTGAGGCCGTTCGAGTTTCATTGTGTGCATTTGTGGGTTATAGTCCTGTAAGAGTTCTATAGGTTATGTGTATGACTCACAACATCTCCCATTCTTCATATATAATATACTATGGGCACATGGTATCATTTAGTGGTAAAATATGGTACACCCTCCTCTCGCTAACAAGAATTATCATCATGAAGGATCCTACGGAAATATGGTTAGATCTTGAAGCAATTTTTTCAAGGTTAGATGTTTTTAGGATTTCTGATTTGTTGGAGGAGGTTATTACCATGAAACATGGAGAGTTGGTTGTTATTTAATAAATTATTTATCAGAGTTGATTCGTGGGATTATTAACTTATGTTGTTCAAATGCATGGAAATAAAAAATATGTCTATCAATATCTAACTTATTAACACTCGAGAATAACAACCGAACAAATCAAACAACATCAATAATACTTTAGCAATTTTCAACAATATTATTTATCAATAATATACACCACATGCAACGCAAATTGCAATACACCACGTGCAACGTATGTGTATTTTGCTAGTATATATAAATTGGATGGGGTTCTATATTTAGGGCTGAAAAGCTAGCCAAGCTACTCAATTCAGTATCTAAATCGATTCGGTTAAAATCAACTTGAAATTGACTCGTGTTGAAGATTAACCTAGGCGTTGTGTTATGGACTCTTCTATAAACTCTCTTGGTTAATTCTCACGGCCATCTTTTGGAACAATTTCATGTTAAACCCAAGCAAGACGTTTAAATATTGAAGCCTTTATTTGCACAATTACGATTCTACTGATACACTATACTATATTTGTTTTTAATAAGGCTGTTCTTCTTTTATTTTTATTTTTATTTTTATTTTCAAGCTTTGTTTGGGGATTGACTGTTAGCTTGAGCTTTGGTGGTAATAAAGCATTTGGTAAGTAGTAGTGTTGCGACGGTGCGATCTGATGAGACGTCCGCACGTATCAACTGCAGTCATAGCCCGTAAAGCACCACTCGTAAGGTAAGTAGTAGTGTTGCGATGTAGACCGTTGCTGCAGTCATAGGATAAGAATTGTGGTTTGTTTTATTTTATTTTATTTGGTTTGTAATGTATTAGGTACTTGTTATTATTAATAAAATAAACCCTCAATGTGTGGACTACATTTTGTTTTTTGTTTTTTGAGGGTTTGTACAGTACATAGTACCAATTCAATTAACGTGAGGCAGAGGTATTTGGTAAGACTCAAAACAAGATTCTTAAGAATTCATCAAGCTAAAAATCTGTAAACGTCTCACATTTCAATTTCAAAACAACACTACCTCAAAACATCCACTTTACTCAAAACATACTAGCTCTGTATGTATACTGTCTCAAGAACTAACATAAGATAAAACATCCATCAAAATCCGATAAAACCACGAACAAAGCGAGTTAAAAAAAAAAGTGAAATACTTGTCGTCTGGTTATCTTCTCTTTGTCCATTTACACTTCTCCCTTCCCACAAGACTGACCTAGAAAGCTAAAGTGAAAAGCCATCCATGAAAAAAAAAAAAAAAAAAAAAACCCAAAGAGAGACTGTATATAAGTGAAGCGATGATACCGATAGTCACAACATAGTCCTCACAAACTCTTCTTGCTATCAGAACGTGACAATCTCCTATCCAATGCTTGCAGCTGGACTTTTAAGATTTTGATTTTCCTCGAGCAACCGGTCATATTCTTGCAGAAAACCTTCCGACTGTTTCTTCAGAGCCAATGAATTGGTTTCAGCAGCACTCACCGCTTTGTTCTTCTCTTCTAGTTCTGATTCCAACTTTGTTATCTTGGCTTTCCATCCAGCCAATTCTTCCTCTAAAGCTTTTATTTCCTCAGCCAATCCACCTTTCCCATCCTCGAAAGCTGGTTTTTGCTTTTTTATAGCTTCCATGCTTTTCCTCCTTAGGCGTAGTTCCCTCATGTAATGGTGCAGTCTGTCGATCATTAGAGCAAGGAAAATGGAGAAGCCTGTATAGAAACGTGTCAGAACCAAGGATAGCTGAAATACAGGAAGAAAGACAAGCAACGGGAACAAATGATGCATAATCGAATATTTATATGTGGCATTCGCTTTATAAAGCTTAAATTCACAAGCCATTTGACTGTTCTCAGGGGCAGAACAAACAGAAATGGTTTTCAAAGTAAAAATCTCAATGGGACACCACCAATATTCTCCTTGGCATTAATGTCTGGATCAATGGCAAAAACAACGATTTTGCATAATTGTTAGCTGTCCAAGACAGACTCCACACGGATACAGTACTTGAAAAGTTGCAATGGGAACCATCAACAATCTGTAATTCTAATCATAAGCATTGTAGGACATCCCCTCAAATCAATCACCTTTTGGTAGAATTTATATCAAACAACTGAAATTGGGGAAATACTCTCTGGAATGAAGATCAAAGGAACATTCCATACCCAATAGATCATCTGTTTCAAAATTATACCTGAAGGGAAACCCATAATAGAGAATAAACAAGAGAAAACTAAGAAAAAGACAAGGTCAAAGATAAATACTCGTGCTGTGTACTACTACCATGGATAAAGATTTTCACCATAACCAAACATATCCATCACTCACAATGAGTGGAATAATATTGCTAATGTATGTCTAAACTCTATCCAAGATACAAGTATTCCCCCAAACTTCTGAACACCTGTACCAATATTCACCATCATCAACATCCTGTATTTAATAGAGTGGATAAGAGGTTTTCACTAATTTCAATTTGGGGGAAATACACAACTGAAATTCAACACCATGTAAAAGTTGAGTAAACTAAATCAGTAAATCATAACTGAATTTTAATAGTAGTAAAACTAGCTAAGATTTGGGGTATGAGATAGAGGTGGTGTCGCAGACACCATTATCCATCAATAACTGCACCTATATGGGGGCACACAAAAAGAAGAAGAAGAAAAATCTCTACATATCCATCACAGTTTCCTATTAAGCACATAGTATCTGCTAAGGATATTAGTAATACTAATCGTTGATTTCCATTTGGAGTCTGATGGAAGAACATGAAGCAGTAGTAAGCAATGATTATGATGATAATAAAAACATTTCCTAAAGCATAACCACAAACCAGAATGGCAACAGAAACTACAAAATACATACCCAGAATCCTGTAATCCCATACTAATAAGCTCGAAGCAAAACCACAAATCTAACGAATTCAATTTACTTCCTTTTTGTTTGTATTCGTGTAATTCTATACAGCCTTAAGAGTTTTATAAGTGCTAGTTTCTGCTGCTAGACTCTGTACCTCGGATGAAACGATTACAAATTATCGCTGCACAGAGGCCAATGGGGCTCGTTTACTACAGATGCAAATATGTAAATACTCACAAGAACACGAAAGAGATAAAAGTTCCCATGGACAAACACTGAATCTACCTCGCTAGTACACATCTACCAAAGTGAGGGGCAGGAATTCTCAAGAAGCCGACAAATTCATAATTTTGTCTAATCAAAACCAAAAGTGAATTTGGGAGGGTTTCGCATAGCTTTACATATCGTGCTGGTCAGAGTTCGATCTGTGTCTCTATGTACACGGCGTCTCAGATCAACTCATCAAACATCATCACTTAAACAAAAGCTGAAGCTCACAGAATTAAAACGTCTAGATGCAAAATTTTACCCATAAGTGAAGCCTCTAGAAGATGCTGAGCAAAAAGAATCTGATCGGTAGGGCTAATCTCTCCCTCTTCAGACCAATGCCTGTAGATCGTGGATGCATTATAAGCGCTGGACAGCATCACGACGGAGACGGTGCCGGCGACAGCCTTCACCACAAGAGGACCTCGACCCCTCTTGATCTGGTCCAAACCAAGAATCACCAGCTTCCTTAAGGGAGTCTTGAAAACGAAGACAACGATCAACGCCATCTCTGCAAATATTATACCGAACAGTAGTTGAATCATTTTTGCAGGATTTTCTGATTTCCAATCTTTGTTCAATACTTTTGATTTTGATCTGAAGCGTTTGGGAATTAATGGAGGAGAGGTTTAAGTACAGTTTCAATTGAAATTCAATAGAAGGAGATACCTATCTGTTTTCTGCCGACTAAAAAGTGTAAAATCACCCCTAAAAAAAGTGTAAAAATAAAAAAAGAATTTAAATATTCCAATTTAATTATTCATTTTCTGTCTTCTGCCGACTAAAAGTACTATTCCAATCTAAACACTTCAAATATTCTTTAGTAAAATAACAAAAACACATTTCCAATATTCCAATTTCATTTGGAGAGGAATGGGACATAAGCTGCAAACGAGGGGTAGTTTTGTCATTCATATTAAATCCTAATTTTTAATTTCTTTGAAAATGGCTCTCCAATGCATAGAGCACCATTTAGACAATAAACTTTGAAGAAAATACCAGTCAGGTAATTTCGTCTTGTTTTAATCTGCATGAGTCTCCTTAAAATGGTTAAAGATTTTTTTAAAGATCATAATACTCTATTCACCCCTCTAGAGTATTGTTTGCGCGTTTTTGATCCTACACCTACCGGTATAAAGATACAAATTCATCTCGTACCAGGCATGAATCAGATTCATATCGGTGAAAATCGTCCGATTTTACCCGATATAATGTAATATCGGTTAAACTCGACACATTTTTGCCGATTTGTATCAGATTGATGCGGGAACATTAAGAAGGAAACAAAAGAAGGAAAAACATAACGATAAAAGCATTTATCTCCTCAAAAGGCTCGATTAATTTTTGATTGTAACCTTGAATCATCTTAAAAATTCGTCTTTAAAGGCTTCGATTGAATCGTCCATTAAGCTCTTCATTCCCCTTCAAGATTCACAATACATTTAATTCGATTTTTGACCCGTAAGAACACTATTCGATTTCGAATTAGCACCAGATGAATCTTCAATTTGGATTCAGGCCCCTTTGAATTTCTCAAATCACTGTTGATCTCTCCATTCTCAAGTCTCAACTTTCCGAGATCGATTACCCATGTTCTCTGCCTTTTCTCCGGTAGACTCTTTGAGGACCTTGACAATCTCTCTAGCTTTTCTTTTCATTTTTCATTTTTTTTATTTTATTTTATTTAATGATCTAATGAATGAATCAGTCCCAAAAAAAAAAAAAAAGGATAATGTTAGTGATGTATATACTTTGAGTATATCCTTCAATAATCCGTTTGTTACATTGTTATATTATTTTGAACGACTCGTGTGACATGTAAATAACTGTAGTTGATACATCCACTATATATGTACAAAGATTACGTTCGTCTTTATCACAATTAATTAAAAATGATGAAAACTAAACATTTTCATATAAAAAGGATGTCACGGTCACATATAATGTGATAGTATAATAATGATATATAACAACATTATTTTTTTTTTTGAGAATGCATTATTATAAAAATCATCTTCCTCAAAAAAAAAAAAAAAAAAAAAAAAACATATCATGTTTTATTGGAAAATTGTAATGCGACAGTGTATATGTTGTTATATTTATTAGAATGTTTTTGACATTTTGGTGTTGTTTTAAGTTCTTCATATTTTTTTTTTTTTTTTTTTTTTGTATTGTTCAGATTTTTTTCAATTTTCTTTAAGCATTTTATATGTGGAAAAGCCGTCTCGTCCCAAACAACAATACCCAAAGTTATATGTGTTTCAATGATCTCCGAGTCGACTATCGCGACCGCGACTTTGAACCATGTGTCCAACATGGCCACACACACATTTTTGTAGATCCTTGGCTTATTTTTTTTTTTTTTGGTTTCTTCCCACTTGTATAGTATGAAAATGGGTTGGGACTTGGGAGGGGGAGGCCCCAATTTAGTATGAAAAAATGGCATTCCAGAAACTCTTCACTTTCAACAGTCAGCTCCTGCTTCCACCGCGCTTAAGAACCAGTAAAGTATTATGAAAGCACCAAGTACCATCATTTCCAGATCATTTCCACCACTTCCTATAGTCAAATCTCATGTAAAAAAGTTGACATTTTTAATTTCGCGTGTGTACTCTAAATAACTATTCCTTTTGCCTTTCCTTTCATAACACAACAAAAGCCAAACAAAAATTGTCAACCATCGTATTCAACTCACCAAACAAAAAATATATATATAAATGAACAGCACCGCCGCCGCCTCCGATGGTCTTCTTGGTTCCGATCATATCAGCGTTTTGGGCTACGGCATCCGCGTATCACTCGGAATCCTCTTACTAATCACCACCGTTTCCTTAGCATCCTACTTTTGCACCAGAAAGCAAACAACAGCCGTTTCACCGCATCACGAAATCCACCGTCAACATCAGCTGTCCGATGATTCTCATATTGTGGAGGTAATTGGGCTAGACGAAGAAACTCTACTGAGTTATCCCCAGTTGTTGTACTCGGAAGCTAAACTCAACAACAGAGATTCTACCGCTGCTACGTGTTGTTGTTCCATTTGTTTAGGTGATTATAAAGATAGTGATATGCTGCGGTTGTTGCCTGATTGTAGTCATTTGTTTCATGTTAATTGTGTTGATCCTTGGTTAAGGATGCATCCCTACTTGCCCCGTTTGCAGAACGTCGCCTTTGCCGCCGACACCGCTTCCAACGCCGGTCACCGAGGTCGTTCCCCTGGCTTATCTCGGTTAACTACAAAAAAAGTTAGAATTATTCTGGTATATTTTTTTTTAATTTTTTTTTCAGAAATGCACCTCCATCCCTTCCAAAAAAAAAAAAAAAAAAAAAAAAAAAAAAGAAAAAGGAATGCACCTCCAACCCGGGTATTCCGGGTTAAGTAACCATAATAATTATCGTTGGGTCAATATCTCGTTGACTCTCTTCTACTATGGACTTATTAATACGTCAATTTTTTTTTGAAATAAGGATGTGTAGAATGGTAGGATTGTCCCTAAAAAAAAAAAATGGTAGGATTGATGATGAATAATATTTTATATAATGTAGTACATGTAATATGGACAATCGTATCATAAAATCCGATTTGGTTACTATACTGTTGTGGTGTGTTTTCAACGAGGCTTATCAAGCGGAGTCTTTAGGACTATGAGGTCCTGAGCCGTGGCGGATAAAAAAAAAATTTAATAGCTGTCAAAGCAAATTCGAAAATCCAACATGAGCATTAGTAGTGATTTTTTTTAATAACAATACTATATTATTTAATATAAAATAATTTTCTTTTCGGATCTCGGTGGGGAATTGGCCTCCTCCCCATTGCATGTGGGTCCGATAATGGTCCCGGATTGAAGTCTCGGTATCTCACCGCGTGTATGTGTGAGTTATTTATATCAATTTATATTGTAATTTTGTCTTGTAAAAAAGAAAGAAAAAAATACACTTCAACCGTCCTGAAATATAAGTAATTGTATTAGTTTTATATATATTAAAAAATTGGATGAATATTTATTACCGTACCGGTTACTTTACGTTATTTTATGCGCTGCATGATGCATTTATTTATTTTTATGTCGAGGACTATACGATAAGGGATTAGGGCACATAATATAAGCACATAAATTTCATGTCATTGATTTTTAACCATACAATGAAACTTTAAAAGAAAAAAAAAAAAAAACCTGAAAATTTTGAACCACATGATCACAATTCGGGGGATGGTACTAATCATTTTTGATACGATAAATGGTACGATCTATGTAAACAGATATGCATGAATATACATCTATGTAGATAGATTAATATAACGTATATCTATGTCGATGGATATGTAAGATGCATGATACCAAATTTAATTTTTTTATTAAATACTCCCACTGAATAAAAATTAAGTTTAACTCAAAAAAAAAAAAAAAAATTAAAAAGTCAATAATTTGTCTCCTAACATTATAATGAAGGTGAAGACCGAAGAGCCATTGTTCGGATCCTATCCATCAACCATATCTTGTATCTTGTGGTTGTCTTGCCTTGAGTATATCTAAAATAATTATGAGGTATGATTGTCTTGTGTTTTCAAAAATGTTGGGTTATGACTTATCTAAAGTTACTTGGTCATCGGCCACAGCATGATCGCTTAATTTTTTGAGACAAGGGTTAATTAGATGTGTAGTGTCAAGCAGTTGGTGATCAACCACCAAGAGACGCATACCTTACCTACTCATCGAAACTATTTTCGGTCACTAAATATTTTTGAAAATTGTCGTAAGACAGTTCAGGAGTAGTTAACTAGCGTCTAGCGGGAGCAAATCGATTTAAAAGACCATTTTGATTTTGCATGTATAAACAACACTTTGAATTATGTGTAGTAAATCTTATACAAACTTTTATTTTTATGTTTTTATTCTCGGTACGTTGTTAAATAAAACCAAACTATAAATTAATGACCGTTACCTTGTGATTGACACCGGAGGTCTTAATAAGAATGAATGAGTGCTTCCCAAGTGTATTTGCATTTGCTAGAATTCAACATTTCTTAATCATTATGGAGGGAAGCTGGAGGGTATCTCTCTTTAGGTACATCCCTAGGTCCTCTGGAATTTGGTGAGCAGACAAAATCTTGGATTCCTAAGGGCATTCGTAGCATAATCCATATATGATGTCCTATCCCTAAAATGAAGATAAAAAATAGAATTTACCCCAAATGTTCCACAAGCAGTAGTCTCTATCCCTATTTACCGATTTACCGATGTGGTGGTGGTTGCTAAAGATGATTTGCTCATGTCCTAATGATAAGTTAGAATGATTTTGCCGATTTCAAGTTATTTATAGTACTCCTTTCGGTCTCAAAAAATATTATGCATTTCAGCCTAGTCATGCATATGTATATATATTAGGAGGTTACTAAATGGAACTATTTTGTAGCAATTTAGAACTAAAATAACCTTCATCATTAAATGAGTTTTACCTATTAGAATAGTAGGAATAAGGGTGAAATAGGAAACGATGCATCAACATTTGTGAAAATAACTTGTAATATGAAACAAAATCGAAAAACTAAAATGTCTACATTTTTGGAAGGAATGGAGAAATCATATATTAACTCAGAACTTTAATGTCATGCTTCTCACATGAACATAAGGTTGCAACTTTGCATATTCATTAATTATTATTACAAGAAGAATTGAAGTTGGTTTCTTCAATAGAACTAAATTGTCCCCAACTTCTTTCACAAATATGGCACAATGATTACACTATATGTCACATTTTGTAGTTGATATAAATTTCCTAATTATCCATAATGTGGACTTATCAATCACTAAACAATTGTTAAAACAGTACAATTTGGAACAAAGCACAAAGGAGAAGAAATAAATCGCCATTATCCCAGAACAAGAGGTAGAAGATCACATATTTCATCTTCTTCAGCCTCAGCCTCAGCCTTTAATCAAAGCCACGGACGACCTTGCGCGTAAATTCAAAAATATTCCCCTGAAAAGTGGCCAATATTAAGTAATCAATACTTTTTGGTGAAAGACCATCTCTCCCAAAAGCTTAAGATGATGGGGAGGTGTCGATAATTAGAAGGTAGATAATTAACATTTTATATATTCAAAATCGATAATTAGAAGGTAGATAATTAACATGACAATTAGGAGGTAGATAATTAACATTTTATATATTCAAAGTGTGACTGAGCTTGGAGTGGGGTTGAACCCAAGACCTCTATGATGAACTTCTCTCAAAAATTTAAACTGATAGGGAGGTAAATAATTAACATTTTATATATTCAACACTTTCAATTTTTGTTTGGATTTGAAAAACAAATCGGTTTCCAAACAGAGAGAAAACAAAACAAAACGCTTACCAGCCGAACGCCACAAAGCTATGGAAGATAACCCTGAGCTGCAGTGGCACATACTGGTGATTTATCCATCCTACAACCGGCCAAAACTGCATACAATGTTCATTTGTGAAATTTCGACGTTTTACATTCATGAAAACATTGTTTAGTTTTTTTTTTTTTTTTTACAAAAAGAGGCTTTAACATAGTACAGTTCAAGTTACATACTGTCCATGCAGCGTACTGGACGGCTGGATATTCCTTCTTCAGTTTAGATTTCACTTGGACCCATGGTCTTCCTTCAAAAGTCACAGAGGTTTGTTTAACAAAAACATTCAGCAAAATTAAAAAACTGTCCAATGGTACGTCATCATTGTCAGCAGGACTTTTCAAGGTGAGAATATGCATACTGATGCCATGATAGATCAAATGAAGACACTTACTGCTCAGTTTTGTTACTATAGAGAACATGGTTTCAATGGCGCTTTAATAGAAGCACAAGTTCGATAAATGAATATTGAGTCGTTTTTCCGTGATAAAAGGCAACTATTTATGTGAAGAAACCATGCTTCTCCTCAAGAGAGTTTCAGGTTAGAGTACTTCATGTATATAGTTGACAAAGCACTTGTCTTATTATATGAAAGATTTGAGCAATCCCATGTGTATTAAGGATATTTCGGCTTCTTGTTTGATTTGAAGGAGTGCCCAGAAAAAGAAAAAGTTCTAAGAGTTCTTGTGAGAATCTTTCAAACATTTTCACATATAATGTACAAGTTGACGTTGACAAGAAGGATTGGTTTAGGGGGGGGGGGGGGGTGCGATTTGTTAAAACATATTTTGCCATCATATGTAAGAAGACATCCAAGTCTTGAATTATTTGAAATGGAATAATGGTTTTTTCAAACACATAAATTGCTTACCGGATTTTGTTAAATAATCCGGATACAGTTGCGTATAAAGAAAGAAGTTCTCAAAAGTTGAAGTTGATAAAGAACTATATTTGAAGCACAATGCCTCAAGAACGTTTGATTGATCTAGCTATGATATCTATTGAGAAGAATATGGTTGAAAAAGTAGATTATTCTGCTTTGAACGTTAGTTTTGTTTCAAAATATGATAGAAGAGCGATGTTTAAATAGTTTATGCTTATGCATTTGAAATGAAATATTTTTGTTTAGTATCTTTATAGTTGTTTCTCCAATTTTCAAGAATACAACTAAACTTTAAACATGAATGTCTGTGTAACAAACTGGCCTACAACCCCGAACCCGACAGGACCGGACTTGATTTATGCTTACCTTCAATGACTGATCCGAAATAAAGCATGAAAAGCAAGTTGTTCAATGGAGAAACTGTAACTTGTTCCACTACAACCTGTAGAAAAATACATAACAGGTGCATTAAGTACCAATTGAATCTAGGACCAAAATATCAACACAACTAAGAAAATTTCCTAGATGCAAAGTTAAATTAATTGACAAATAAAATAAAAGTTCACACTCATAGAAAACAGAAAAGCAGCCACTCACTCTCAGATATATCACTGTTAACAGAACAAGATATTGAACTTTACAGTCATGAAAATAGGGGAGACCTGTAGTTTGGGCCCGAAACCTTTTAATCCCTAGATTTTACTTTTCAACCTTTTAGTCCTTTATCTTTCAAGACAAAGGGGTTCTGGCAGAATATTTCCACAGCGGTCAGCGGCTAAAAGGCAAATTTTATAATTTTCAATGAAACTCACTTTGTCCTGCACTGGTCTTTTTCACTCTTTATTTGCATCTCATGATATAAGGTATTTTAGAATACCAATAGAGCATTTACTACATTTTTATTCATCATACCTCTGATTTATTATCAATCCAACTACTTTTCATTACTTTGTAACTATAACATTAATGATAGTCAAAGGGTATTCTATCGATTTCTTAAGTTGTGTGAAAACCTCCCAAAAGACCTATAATTTGGAGCGGAGTGAGTAGTTTTCATAGTTCTAAAAGCAAAACTGGATTCAGGAAGAAAAAAGAAATACCTTCTTGGCAATTGTTTTAGGATCCTTCTTTCCTTTGAAAATTTTGTCCAGAAACATGTGGAAAAAGTGCCCAAGCGGTCCAAGATAAGCAGCACCAAAAAGCTAAGGCCAAACATTAGAAAAGAAAAGAAAACCATTTAAACAAGAATTCGATCTTTATAATTAGCTGAGACGTGTTAAGCTGTTAGCACTTAGTGTGAAACCTAGCAATATAGCACTGAAATGAGTTTGATGAAGCCAGAAAACTAAGCAAATGAAGAAATGAAGTAACTTTAAAGGAACTGGTTTAGATCTTATGAGTTGTAAGCTTCCAACAACCCCACACCATAAAGCAAATAATCTGACTCAGCTTATCCTTAGTCAATTCATATGGCACCACCAACTAGATAAAAGTGTTAACCACTAAGGAACGTACATCAGTATAAAATATGATCCACAGGCAAAGATTAGCAAAACACACACGAGCAAAATGAAAGCATCTTGCTTTATACTCTCAATAGTCATGCTTTTTTCTTCCATGGACATGGAGGATGGAAAAGTAACTTACTACATCGAAAGGCCTACGTCTCTTGGTATAACTTGTAGAACAGTATTTTCTTGCAATTAGTCGAATGCGGGGATGACCTATACACTTTGAACAGACAAGGTCCGATGTTTTTGGGCTAGTACCACTCTACCATATTGTGATGGTTCACCCCAAAAAAGATGCTTGCCGTAATTGTTCAGAGAGTTCACATTGACCGTAAAATATAAACATCCACACATACAAAACAGAGTTTCATATAGCTGTAATAACCCAAGCACAAAATGAATCTAGTGCCACTTTAACAGTAGGTCTCAACAGAGGATAATTATGAAGCAATGTTCAATATGTAAATCTCATAGTACAAAGTAAAAAATTCATCTGTCACATATATGAAAATATGGAGAGGACTATTTGTGCAAAAAGGGATTTCCAATTACAAGGCTGTCCAACCTAAGGTAACCTCAGCTTAGCATTATGGGATCCTTTTCTATCAAATGGGAAGAATTTCACCATAATAAAACGTACTCATATTTGCCCCATAGATCCTATATCTATCTGTATGAATACCAAATCATGCCAACAAGGGAAACTACATGCGTTGCTTACGTACTCAGGAAGCACTATGGAGAAATTCACGATCAACATTAGCTGGCTAGGTAGGATGACTGGACCATACATCTCCATCCAGTCATCATACAAAGCAAGAAAGAAGGGGAAAATCAGCAGATTTTCAGTTATATGAATTATGAAATACGGGACCCTCAGGCGCAGCTCTATGAATTAAGAAATACGGCTTGGAAATTTGTCAGTTATATTTATGCTTGTACATATATATGTATAGATAGATAAAAAAATATATTGTGGTAGTTTTTGTACCAGGTCGGCTGCCTCTTATGTCACTTTCAAAAAGTCACTTATGCTCAATCAACTCTTTAAAAATCGAATATAGACTGCTTTAGAAAAGTTGATTCATGTGGAGTTGTTGTGGTCAATAGATGTGATGCCAAAGTAGGTTCAACGTCTTACATCTTAAGAGTTAAGACCCCTCTTCCTCCTCGAAACGTTTGATTCACCCATCACCCATGTGAATCGATATTACAGGTGGAAAGTTGAATCTTCAAATGGAAGATTGATTTTGAGATGCAAAATCAATCATTAATATTATAGGGCCACTGATAGATACTATTTCCTTATTCCAGTTCCCTACTCTTCGATAAAGTTGTGAATCATCAACATACTAAAATCAAACATTATCAACTGCCCAGTGCATAAACAGAAAGAAGCAGCAAGAAATTGTACCACTTTGAGAAGAATGCGTCTGAGCTGAAGCTTCTGAATGCCGGATAGCTTTTGAGACACTATATCACTAATGGCTGACAACGTTCCAGCAGTGATCATCTTTAATCCAGAAAAAAAAAATCAGCAATCCAGATCATGAATTAACTTCACCAATCAAGAAAAACAACCATGCGCAGTAAATTCTACTAAAAGACGAAGAATTGAGCAAAGATTGGACCTTTGTCCTTAAGGGGTGCTTTTGAAGCTGATACATATACCGTTGCAGACCATTTTTCGCAACTGATCCCATCTTTGACTTTTAGCTCCAAAGCAAAACTTCGTAAATCTGGTGTTCTAACAGTCGTCTCAAGTCTCCTCCTGTTTGATCCGAAGGCGACTGCCCAGCAAATATATCTAACGATCCGTATAGTACTGGATTTCTTAACTAATTAATGTAATTTAGTTTTTGTCTTTTTTGAGGAAGGTAATTTAGTTTATTAGATTAATGTAAATCATTTAAACCGTCTTTGGTAATAAATAAGTTTCATTCATTTCACCGAAAAGAAAGAAATAAAAAAGTATTCCTCGTATAAGTAACAGTTTTTTTAGGGAGAATATAACAGTTTTAACAATACATTACTTCCCTCAAAAATGAAAAAAAAAAAACAATAAATTGCATTCTATACGGGTAAGAAATCTAATACGTACAAATCTACTTTTACAAATCTACTATTTTTTATTGTCGAGTCCCGTCTACATCCTCCTTCCTCTGGAAGAGTCTGATGTCCGCCCAAAGTTTTCTTAAAAATAATACTTGCTATATAGTGGGTAACGGTAGGTCATAAATGCTTGGAGGGACCCGTGGATAATTCAAAATCCCTCTTTTTTGCCTATTTCGAATGCTACTTCTCAAAGTAGGGATGCCTTAGTAAGTGATTTCATAACTAACAACTCGTGGAACAAGGCAAAATTATCGGTCATTTTGGCAAATAGATGTAAATCAAATTGTTAAAATACCTATTAGTTTAAGAGACTCTCCGGATAAAAGAGTTTGCGTTTTCTCGAAATGCGGAGACTTTGTGTCGAAGTCTGCTTATGATGTGTGTCTCCAACAAAGTCAAGCAACCCATAGTAGTCATTCCAGGTGCGCGATTACTTTAAATGAAAAATACTGGAAGAGAATTTGGGCCTTGTCCCTTCCTCTGAAAATTAAGTATTTCCTTTGGAAATTGTTGAGACACGTGTTGCCTACCTCGGAGGCCCTTCATAAGCGTTTTGGATTTAGCACTCACATGTGTTCGGCGTGTGGGGAAACCCCGGAGTCTATCGATCATCTTTTCATTTCTTGTTACTTCGCACAAATGGTTTGGAAGTTTGCAGGTATTTCTTGGGATGCTTTTTCGGGGCCAAATGCCTCAGTCTGTCACTGGTGGGATGTTATCTCGGTAAAGCACTCCCTCGGAGTGTTAATGGATCGGATTCTTTATTCGTGTTTTATTTTGTGGTTTATATGGAAAGCTAGATGTAACAGATATTTCAAGTCTATGTATTGGTCCCCGCAGGAGACTGCAAAATTTGCCAACGAGGCGTGGCTAGACTTTGATCAGGCACATCACGAGGAGAGGGCAAATACTAACACTTTTTCTTCCTCTCCTGACTTGCAGCGATCAAAACCTGCTTCGGACGTGGTCAGGGCCTATGTCGATGCAGCCTGGAAGCCTGGCTCCAGCTTCGCTGGCTATGGTGCAGCTCTTTTCCGGGAGGGAGATACGATTTTGGAAGCCTGGGCGTCCCCAAGAACGGCAACCAGTTCCGTCTTTGCAGCGGAGGCTCTTGCTTTACGTTGGTGCCTCAGTAGATGTCTTTCCATGGGCATTAAGAACCTAATTTGTTTTTCTGATAATCTGTCTCTGGCTAACTGTTGCGAGCTTGACAGGCCACCCCCATTTGACTCTTTATCTGTATTAGAAGATATTAAGTCGTTGATCTCTCTTTTTGATTCCTGTCATGTCTTGCATTGTGGAAGAGAAAGCAACAAGTTAGCTCATAACCTTGCTGCTTACTCTTTCAGATCTGACGTAGGAATCTACTGGCACGGATGTACGCCGGTTTGGTTATGTACAACTTAATATTTGTTTATGAACGCTTTCGTCCTTGGGCAAAAAAAAAGAAAAAGAAAAAGAAATCTAATACGTACATCCCCATTCATTATTCTATATAATTTCTACCCAAGATGAAATACATCATTTTTTTTTAAAGAGAATGTGAATGAATACCTTAAATGTAAAAGAAATTATTCTGACCTAATTAGAGACAGAAAACGATGATTATTCCAACTCAATTTAAGTCAGTATTTTAAATGTTTTCCATACACAATACTGATCATAAAGATTTTCTGATTAAAACTGAGTCAGGAAAACTTTCAACATTATGCCTGAAATTCGGCCAGAATCAACGAGTCCTGAAAAACATAAATTTAAAGGGTAAAATAGAGCATCTAATACATTTGTTATTTTCCCTTCCCTTCTTAAAATCTTTAAAATACAATTTTCAAAACATGTACACCGTTCATTTTTTTTCTTGATGAAAGACACACACATCTATTTTAAACTACGCCCCAAAGAGGTTCGAACCCTGATCTCCCCACTGGGTAGCCAGGGTAGACCCTAGTGTATACCACTAGGGCAATATACCAAGTACATTCAAGATTTTATAACATGCCTTGCAATTTTATCTATTACATACATGTATTGTCAATTAGATCATAAATAAAATTATTAAGGTGGGAAATCTCACCTTCATAATCCTATGATATTCATTTGGTAACCAAAGATATAGACATCTGATAATATAAAATTGACTAATAACTCAGGACATTATATTAAAGGATATTTTAGTCATTAAACTTGAAAATATCGTATTATTTAATCACCTTCTTATTTACATGCTTCAAATTGTCTAACCGCGAGAGAGGGAATGAGCAGGGGCGTCCCTGGACACGGGTCAACAAGGCCACGGCCCTCCTTAATAATAATATATTTAGGGTCCGTTTTTATATATTTGTAGTGAATTTTAGATGTATTTTTATTCTACTTAAATTTAACAAAAAAAAAAAAACAACTTGGTAATACTCAAATCAATATACATATTTAATCAAAAAGATGTTTAACCAACTTATATACCCTTTCATACACCTGTGAACTTAGTTTAGCCTAAAAACAATTGTTACATTGTAATCGTATACACGGTCTGGAGCCCTAAAACAAAACTTTGACTTAGAGCCCCCAACTGCAGAAGGAGACACTCCTAGAATGAGTAATCAATATAGTGCCTAAGATACCTAACATATACTACATACCTAACATAAGCAGCATTGTAGTATTATAATTAAATAGTTAGGTGAATTGTTCGCATTCCAATTAATCAATTTAAAATAGTCGCGTTTCACGTACAAAATTCAAATTTTCAAAAGTTCATTCTTTTTTAGTTTGTCATAAAAAAGTTCGTATACTTCATCAACCTAGATGGGTTGGGTTTGCGAATGTGTTAGCTTTGTGGATATTTAGAGGAGGACCTAAAGCATGCGCTCATTGTACAGTACCAATGGAAGTTTGGATCCGGTTGAGAAGGATTGAATGAGTGTAGCCCTTCAACGGTCTTCTGATTTCACGTGTCTTTTGCAGGCACTTTGTGACATGTGTGATATGATTCAGAGGAACTAGCTGTGTTTTTCATGACTGTCTGGTGTATTTGGAAGGTTAGGTGCACATGGTTATATGACAATAGGCTGTAGATTTCAATGGCTTGATAGCACATGCACATCGACTACGTTCACTCCATGCAAACTACCCTGATGTGTGTGCCTAAGGCCACTTGGCCGGCTTCTTGGTTCCCACCCCCTCATTGCGTGGTTAAAATCAATACAAATACGGCTATTGCAGGTGGGGCCAGCTTTTAGAGTTATTTCTGTGATTGTGACGGGCAGATTCTCCACCGTATTTCACAGAGGATTTTGGGCGCTCTGGATGTTGATGATTTGGAGTTTATGGAAATCCTCTAGGCACTCTTCTTGGCTTCATCACGTGGTTGTCAGTGGCTAATAGTAGAGATAGATTCCTTTGCTTGCGTTCATCGTCTACAAAAATGGGCACCATGCCTTTCTTCATTGGGGTGTTTAGTTTCAAATTGTTTGAGTCATGTTAGGGTCTTTGTGTCCTGTATTTTTTCTTTTATTCGACGTTTTGACTATAGGCCAGCTCATTGTCTTGCCCAAGCAGGTTTGTCTATAGTTGGTTTATTTAATTGGGGACTGCTGATGTACTTGATGCTTGTGTTTCTTATTTGAGTTAATAAAATGGTACTCTCTTTCCGTCCCGTAATATAGGGTATTTTAGCTTTTTAGTTTTGTCTCATAATATAAGATATTCTCACATCCCAAGTCAATATTAAATACATTGTTTTTTTCACATTAAATAATGCAATATTCGAAGTCACTCGCAAATAATAATGCAGTATTTTGTCTTGAAATATTAAAAATAATTTATTTATAAGTTTTTCTTAAACCGTGTGAAAAATCAAAATGCCTTATAACATGTGACGGAGGAGGGAGTACCTTTTAAAAAAAAAATTAGTTCGTATAATTCATATCCCGATTTCTTTTAGGCATAAGAATCCGCCATTTAATCAAAATATGCCATTATTCTCCTTAGTTCTTAATATCAAAATTCGATTTTTGGCTTTTGCAGCACTAGGATAAATTGCTATGGTCTTCAAGTTCCATTTTTTTTTTCTAACGTAGATAAGTTTAAAAGACTCAAAAGATGAGAAGTCAAATAGGATAAATAGTCTATTTGCACCTTTTATATATATACTAGCGGACGGGTCCGTGCGATGCACGGTATGGGCCCTCATACTGCGACCTAGGATTGTTATCCTAAATGGATAAAATGAAACCAAGACCTAGGATTGTTGTGTCCACCGAAAGATAAAGAAAGGGTGCGAGCATTATCATTTGAAACGTGATCGGTACAACTATCTTATCTTGCTCCACAATCATAAACTTCTATACTTCTTACCTTCATTGCTTTCAATTGCTCCCCTTTGGGTTTCTTTGCAAATTCAATTATTCGTCCTTCTTCATTAATCTTCATTAGACCAAATGCAGTAGCACGCTTTTTATCCATAGGCAATGCGGCAAGAATGTGATGTACGCGTACGTTTCTCTGTGAGCTTGAATGAATCTCTCGTAATCCATCCGATACAAGTGATCACCGGCTCGAATCAAATATTCTAGAACATTGTGCTCTTCGAACAGCCATAAATATTGCCTCACAGCTGATGTACCCTGAAAACAAAATCAATTGCCTTCATCAACTAAACAATCGCCTTGCTCATAGCGCTACTTAGACCAGCACAGGTAGAAACTCATAAAGCTGTCCTAGACAAAATTATCATTCAAACGATAAACCTTAAAAAAGACACAGTGAAACTAATCATTGTCAAGAATGTGATTTGAAGATATACCGAAACCAATTGGGATTCTCTACGGACTTTGTTGAGCGGCAAGAACTTCAACAAAGCCTTCGTTCTTATAACCACCCATATTCTTGGCATATGCCCTCGAGAGATGACGATTAAGAGATGCGAGTTGAATTGTGTAAGAACATAGATCTTGGAGATGTTGCTATTCAAGCGATTGCTAACGGGGATATCGATCAACCGATAATTTGCTCTAGAGAACAATTTGGTTTTGCCCGCTTCTTTGTTAATGGATAAAGCCGAGTCCCGGCTCCCCCTCCAAGGATGATTCCCAAAACACTCGAAAAATGTTACGAAACGAGAAATAATCGGCATCATCACACAATTGCAAACTCGGCCTACAATAGATACTCGAGTATGTGCACAATATGAACAAACATCAATTCAAGAGTTGTTTTTACTACCGTTTTTTCCCGAAAAAAAAAAAAAAAAACAACAAAAGAAAAGATCACCATGTAACGTGTAAACCGCCTATGATGTTAGGCTGACAACATTGAACTCAAAGCAAATACGAAATTGTTGAGATTCTTGATCTACATTCTACAAGCACAATGTTGAATGCTTAAAAACGAAGTAATACGATAAATCTACATCTAGCTTTGTCGAGACCATTCTTCGAACTCACGGTTTCCACTAGCCCGACAACATAAGCAATCGACTATATATACTCCACTTAGTATACTTGCAAGTAACAATCATAAAACCACACTTTAACTCAAGTGGACAAGCAAACTTACTGGTTTGAAATAATACAATTACAACTTACAAGATTACTCAAAACAACGAATGCATATAAAAAACTACATAGAACACATATTGGATCAGCAAGAATCTTTCAGTAACATTACGAGCCAATAACACAATCTGATTCAATATGCCTTCCAGCACCTACCACACTACCTTAGACTATGCAAGAAACTATACAGGGAATAGAAACAATCCAATCAACAGAATACATCAAAGCTGTACAGCTAATTAACTGTAAAAAGAAAAAAGAAAAAAGAAAAAACAGAGCATAAGTACCTGAATCAGTAAATCAATAACACGCTTAATCAATGATGAAGCCAACAACAATCTGCAACCCAAAAACCGAACAAGAACCCAAAGAAATTAACAAACCCAACAATCATATGACAAAATTCGTAAGCTAACGATTCAGTAAAAACATTGAGATAAAAAAGGGTTATACTCACTTTCGCTTCAGAAGGGTCGGGCAAAAGGCTTCAATCGACCTACAAAATCGAATCTCAATGTCTCGGTTTGCATCTCGAATGGCGAAATTTCACATTCAATTAATACTGTAGGGAAATAAGCGGGAGTTGTTCAACCCATCCGTCCACCGACTGCGAGAATCGAAAGTAAGCTCATTCACCATGGACGACGGCGACTCAACTTTCCAAAATTGACAAGCAAATGAATCAATTAACCGGCAACCCGTTAAAAAATAAGTTGCATCAAGATTAACCAAGCAAAATATCTTAAAGCTCAAGCTTTTTGTTGGACCTCAATCGATTTACTCGAGTTTCAATTCGGTCAAGGCGAAAAATCGAAAATCGGAATCGATGAACAAACCGTTTTTTTTCGGCCATTGTTTTCGAACACTCGAGCTAGCTAATATTGCATCGATTAATATCTTTAATTGTAAACATACATAAAATTTACTCAACAATTCGATTCAACACAAACTTCAAATTGAAGAATCTGAAGCAAAATGCAAGAGTATGAAAAAGCTCGAGTATGGAAAAGTACGAACATCCGCCATTGTTATTAGAAGAACACTCGAGCTAGCTAGAATTGCATCAACTCTAATTTTCACCTAAAACAATTTCTAAAAAAATTGAAGGAAAACCCAAAAATCAGCTACACAAAGAATACATAACCAAATCTTGCAAACAGAAGAAGCTCAGAAGAAAATCTTGCAAACAGAAGAAGCCCAGAAGAAGAAGAGAAACAAATCGATGATTACCTGTCGGAGTATCAAACGGTTGAAGACGAAGGACGAACAACGCGATCCAGACGACGGCAGCAGCGAAACGGTAAATAAATCGCATGTAAACCCGCAACCACATCTTCTACCTTCGGTGTGTGATGGTAATGGAGGCACTGTAGCCTCTGAGTGGAGAGAACGGCAAACAACTGGCGAAGGAAGGCGGTGGTGGAGTTTCAAACCCGTAGTGGAAGTCCGCCATTACAGCTACGTGCAAGAAGGACACGTGTAATATTAGTCTCATCAGCTACAATACGGCGTCGTTTCGCATCTCCAGCTAGGAGACAAAATAGACGACCAAAGCACATGGAATCCGTAAATAATAGGTTGCATCCTATATTGAAGATATATATATATATATATATATATATATATATATATATATATATATATATATATATATATATATATATATATATATATATATATATATATATATATATCCAAGGGATTAACGAAGGATTGCAGATACAAGATAAACAATAATAACACAAAGGATTGATAATAATGGATTGCAGATAGTGATAAAATAATAGAATAATGGACGACAATGAAATAATGTAAAATAATGCTCAAAATAACATATAAAATTTGTAAAACTTTAACGTAAGAAACATGTAAAACTTTTATACCTTAATTAAAAGGTTTTGAATATGAGATACAAATTGTTGAAGTTGAAGATACAAATGTTGGAAGAGAAGAGTCTATACTCCCTTCTTGCCATCTTTGATTTTGCTAATGAATAAAATAAAACTTTGTAACTACTTTGCAGAGACTTTGCAGAAAATAAAAACTTTGTAAATGGTATTCTGAAAGTCTGCCTCTCTCCCTTCTCTGTCTTGTTCTTTATAGGACTTTTGGAATAATTGCAAGTGGTCTAATAATTTAAAGTCTTGTATTCTTTTGTGAGTGATGTCCACTACAAAAACAGTTTTGCGACGGAAGATTACCGTCGCAAACAAGGGTTATTCCGTCGCAAACCATAGTTTGCGACGGATTTGCGACGATTTTTCTTTATCGCATTTTTTAGTCGCAAAACCCCAGTTTTGCGACGGATAAACCGTCGCAAATTGTTTGCGACGGATAATTACCGTATTTTATTTTATTTTTTAATTATAATTTCCGTCGCAAAAAATGTATAGTCCGTCGCAAATAACAAATAGCGACGGAAATATTCCGTCGCAAACATGTAAAATTGCGTCGCAAAAATGTATAATCCGTCGCAAAAAATGTATAATCCGTCGCAACTTATTTTTATTAAATAATTTATTTATTTTTAGATCTTTTCATATCCGTCGCAAAATGAGCCTTTTCCGTCGCAAATACCATATTGCGACGGATATATTCCGTCGCAAAAAATAAAATTAAACAGAAAATTATGGCTGTTTTGCAGCAGCCGGCCAAACCACCGCTGCAAAACAGCCTTAATTTTCCCCGGTAGCATTACAATTGCTACCGGCTATCAACAACAACAATATAAACGGGAATACGATATCAAAGGGGATATGTCAAAAAATACGTCAAATGGGAAATGTCAAAAAATGAATAAAACGATATGTCAAAGGGGATACGATAAGCCAAAATAAATAAAAATGTATCAAAACAATGTCACCCAGTCAGACCCGGTGTACTACCTAAACCCACGTCACCTCCTCCAGGGTCCGTGATCGAATGGTCATCTCTGTCGTGCCGCCTCGTACCCGGGTTGCATCCCTCGGAGGATCTTGCCGCCTAACCATTGGGTAATCCACGCCTCCATCCGCGCTAGTCCGTCATCCCGACGCTTTCTCGTCTCTCTCTAGCTCCTCCAACCTCGCCCGGGTTTACGTACGAGTCCGTACGTCTCTCGCCATCTCCTGGGTGAGACGGGTGATTATGCCCGGAGAGTATGTCTCGGCGGATGAGTGTCGAGCGACGGCCAGCAGCTGTCGTAGTACATGGAGGCGGCGACCCCATGCCAAAAACTCTCCCCTTCTTGTCGTAACCACCGGCGGCTTCGTAATAAAGACGCGACTCGTCGACGGGGTGTCGGTCGCGTCTCCGGGCTTTCGCCTTCTTCGAGGTGAAGACGTCCTGCAAAGTATGATATAAATTTGTTAGTAACAATAATTACATGATATATATATAATGTATATATAATATTTAGAATACATAACGTACCATGATTTTCTCAAACTTCCTCGAGACGAAGTTGCCCGACTTCTTCTTCTTCGAACTACTCACCAGATCACCGACTGATAGGGGCGCTCCTCTATTGTCCTCCATGGCCCGAGCGAAATCGATAACGCCGCGTCTGCCCATAGCATGTGTCCCAGGGATCTTCCCTTCCTCACCGGATCCAGAAGCTCGGTTTAGCTTTTTTTCGCGAATGTTTCTGGAATGCCTATTCCGACATAAGATAAACAAGTTAGTACATACATATATATATATATATAAAACAAGTATTGTTAATTAAATATTGAATAATTGCTTACGGGACTCCCAATCCACTCCTCGAACTGACGGAGAATATCCGGGGTCATCCAAAGCCGAGCACGGGGGTTTGTTTGAGCCCGATACATATAATCAGGGACCCTGTTGATAGCATACCGCTCAAAAGCTTCCCTAACCAGGCGCTCGTGGCGTAACTCGAAGCTGAAATGACCCTGCAACATAGATATATATATATATGTTATATGTATAGTTATAATTATAGTTATATTTATATATAGTTATATTTATATGAACGTACGTACCCTAAATGCGTTCCACCACCTATCCTGTCGCTCCCTGGCTGGCATTATGCCACGTGGTGGCAAAAGTGTTGAAGCCGCTGATTATGGCGTTCTTGGCCATTTTCTTGACATAGTTGTCGGTAAACCTGTCATATTGAAAACAATAAGTTGTTAATATATTTGGTTAATCAAAATATAAATAAAAATACAAACAAATTAAAGCAAGATATGTATTAACTTACCATCTCCCCTCGGGATCCAAAAGCGGCAATCCAAGGTCACCATTGACAATGACACCAAAATCCTCCTCGTTCATCGGTGTATCTCATCATCCAAACCTCTTTGTCGTGAGGAGGAAGACGCTCCGGGGGAGGGGGAACTACCCCTACCGCGCTACCTCTACCTCTACCTCTACCTCTACCTGACATCTATTTGACACAGAAAATGACGTTTATACTAATATAAATGCAATTATAATAAAAAGGCGTTTATACTAATTAATAATAAATTACAATGTTTAATACAATTATTATTCACTATCATGACAAAATAAAATATTTAATACATTATTATTCACTATCACTACTAGAATGGAAGAGTTCTTCCTCCTCTTCATCGATCTAGATCATCAACCGATTCTTCTTCCTCTCCATCTTCTTGTTGAATGAAATCCTCCATCTCATCATCATCCAAGTCATTATCCCCAACATCGGAGTCAACATCGACATCAAGATCTTGGTGGACAATGTTAAGAGGATCGATAATCGGGAAACATCATTGATCACTTGTTCTTGGAAAACGGTTTCCTCGACGGGAGCATCGATAGTCGATCTTGCCTTTGTTTTGAAAACAACCGACCATTGATCTTTGTCTTTTTTCAAACTTGGATATGGAGCATAGTAGACTTGCTCGACTTGATAAGCGAACAAATGGATCATAAGCGCCATATTTCCTACCACGATGAACTTCAACTATCTTATAATCTTTATGCACATTCATGCCCCGTTCAGAATTATCAAACCAATCACATTTGAACAATACGGCTTTGTAGACAGTCGAATGTCCATAATACACCAACTCAATGATTTCATTTAAAGTGCCATAATAGTCGGCACCTTCCGTGGAACTGACACAAACTCCGTTGTTGATCGAAGATTTACCAATATCGGTTGCCCGGTTGAATGTCCGAAAGTTGTAGCCATTAATCGAATAACGTTTCCAAGTTTTGACTTGACGAGAAGGACCACTTGCCAAAGCTTTTAGCAAATCATCATTCAACAATGATGCTTGTTGTCCAAACCATTTGGTAAATTCATGTTCATGTTTATTCCAAATATCCGTCGAGGTCAATTCGAGGTTGTTGAACACGAATAAATTGCTCGAACAATCTAAGAATGAATCATTTTGTCGGTTAATGTATATTTGTTCGAAAAAAACTGTTAAGCATTGTATATATGTAGTAATGAGGTACTTACAGTTCATACGGTTTCATGATTTCGCAGTTAGCCAATACGTACTTGTGCACAAAGTCATATTCTTTATTATCCAAGAACCTCGTCTTGCACTTCCCAGTTGTTGTACCATTATGATCACGGAATAACTCAGGTAAATCTGAAACGATTGCTGATGCCGAAGTCTCACCAACAGCAAGATTCTTTGCTTTTGTTTCAATATGATCATCGTAATACATAGAACAGAAGTTTGAAATCTCTTCCAACAAATACGCATTGCATATTGATCCCTCTACGAAAGCTTTGTTACCAATCTTTTGTTTTAAGTGATTCAAAAACCTTTCGAATGGATACATCCATCGATATTGCACGGGACCACCAACTCTGACCTCATACGGCAAGTGTACCGGTAAATGCTCCATCGAGTTAAAAAACGCGGAGGCAAAATCTTCTCTAACTTGCAAATAATCTCAGCAATGTTATTCTCTAAACGAATCACGTCTTCTATTTTTAGGGTAGCAGCACACAAGTCTCGAAAGAATTGACTTATCTCAGTCAATGCATTCCATTCATTTTTCGGAATCAATTCTCGAAGGGCAAGCGGCAACAAACGTTCCATAAAAACGTGACAATCATGGCTTTTCAAACCACGTAGAATGTATTCATCATGATCTACGCACCTACTCGAGTCCGAAGCATAACCGTCGGGAATTTCAACTTGGTGACCCATTCACACAACACTTTTCTTTTCGCTTGTCAAGAACAAGTGTACAATCGGGGCGCTTTACGCAAAGCTCTTTCAAATCTTTAGCGAGATTTTGGACCACAAGCGAGTCTTGCCTTTAACGTCCATAACCGTGTCAATCAGTTTTTCAAAGAAGTTTTTCTCAATATGCATCACATCCAGGCAATGTCGAAGCGACAATGTTTTCCAATACGGAAGATCCCAAAAAATGCTTCTTTTCCACCAACCATTCTTGGAGTTTTTAAGCCGTTTCAAGTCGAATCGAGCCATCAATGATGCTTGGTAGGTGTTGTACAAATTCCCATACCTCCTCACCACTCAATCTACGGGGTGGATTCGCGTGTTCATACCGTTTGGACTTCAAAAAACCTTTATCGGTGCGAAAAATATGGTCTTCGGGAGAAAGCGCCGATGACAATCAAACCAAGTGCATTTACCACTATGTTTGAGCCGAACGACTTGTTTCCGTCACCACAATAGGGACAAGCTTTCACACCGGCCGTAGTCCACCCGGATAACATGCCATACGCGGGAAAATCATTGATAGTCCACATTAGTGCGAGCCCTCATATGAAAATTTCGTTTTGTGGATACATCGTAAGTAAACAACCCTGTTTCCCACAATTTGCTTCAACTCCTTAATCAATGGTTGCAAATAAACATCGAGGTTTCCTTTCGGATTTTTCGGCCCCGGTACAAGCAACGATAAGAATATAAAGCTGTCTTTTCATGCACAACCAGGGCGGAAGATTGTATGGTGTAACCATGACCGGCCGACAAGAGTAGTTCTTCCCAAAATTACCAAAAGGTGCAAAACCGTACGTGCAAAGTCCTAACCGCACATTTCTAGGCTCCTTAGCAAACTCGGGGTGCATTTGGTCAAAATGCTTCCAAGCTTCGAGCGTCACTTGGGTGGGCCATTATACCGCTTGTCCTGGGGTTTTCCGCGTGCCACCTCATTTCCTTGCCTATATGTTTCGTGGCGTACAACCTTTGCAGTCTAGGTCCAATCGGGAAATAAGTCATCACTTTGTTAGGCACACGTTGACCTCTTGCGTTCGTTTTCGGTTTATATCGATCAAGGTCACACTTCCGACACTTGTCCAGATTCGCGTCCTCCTCCCAAAATAACATACACCCCGCGGGACACACGTGTATTTTCTCGTGGGGTAGCTCTAATGCCTTTAACAACTTTTTGGTTTGATAGAAGTTCGAGGTCATTAAGTTATTCTTCGGAAGAATATCTCCTATCAAACCGGTAACCCCGTCAACGCATTTGTGAGAGAGGTTGTGATCACATTTCAAAGTGATCAACCTAGAAGCCGCTTGCAGTACGGAGACACTACTTCCATCACATACGAGTTCCTCTGCGTTTTTCGGCATTTCAAAAAACGATGCAACTTCGGGTTTGGTGTCTCATTGTTCTCCTCTTGGTTAAGAAATTCTTCTCTTACGTGATCAATCCTATCACGTAATGCGTCATTAACCATGTCCCGATAAGGGTTCACATTCCGTTCTTGCCGAACGTTGATCGGAATGGGAAACTCTTCACCATGACACACCCAATCATAGTAGTTTGCGCAAAACCCATATTTAGTTAAATGTAATCTCACGTCATGTTCGATTGAAAATTTAGTGTTCTTACACTTACTACATGGACACTTCATCATTCCATTATTTGCCCGAAACGAATCTAAGCGCTTTGCATGTTTTATGAATTCCTCCACTCCATTCACAAATACCGGGTTAAATTTCTTGTTAGCATCCAACCTCTCGTACATCCAACTCCGTTCTATTCTCTTCATTTTCAATCCTACACATCATATCATACAAAATATGAGACTAACAATAGTCTTTGAAGGTTGTCTCAACACTTTTGCAAACTCGGGTTTTACTCAACTTACTATGAAACTAACAACACTATAACCTAAATTTTCGATTCATGGTCAAAGGTTCGACGTCAAAATAATTCGGAGGCTTTGCCGGATAACAAAGTACCCCCCAGGTACCATTTTCCAAACGGGTAGGAACAAGACACCACTTTTCAACAAACCAATTCAACCACATACTTATCATCATTTCAATCCAATTTCAAGAAACCAATTCAACCAACATCCGGTTTCTAAACTAAGCATTTTCAACCAACATCCGGCTTTGCACATACTTAAGCATTCAACAAATGACGTTTACCTCTACCTCTACCCGACATCTATTTGACACGAAAATGACGTTTATACTAATCTAAATGCAATTATAATAAAAAGGCATTTATACTAATTAATAATATGTGCAAGGAAAGTGAGATTTTCTGTAGATCTCGTAACTACGGGGTTTGCAATAGATCCTCTAACTATTGAGATTTGCAGTAGCACCTCTAACTACACTGACCTCAAGCAATTTCTTTGTTTGCTAACCGAGTAATTACAACACCTTCTTTATATGGTTGGAAAGCTCAGAATGCAAGCTACAAAACGCATATTTCAGATCTCATTTTCATCCATCACACATCACACACCATGTCAAACAAAAACGCATCAGATATTGAAAATCTGTTTTACAGATTTCTGATGTGGTTTTGTGTCGAACTTTTGAGTACCCTATACTACTTGGAATGAGCTGAATTTTTGATGTGTTATATATTGCATATAGGGGTACATTTTTCATTGAGAAACCATTCTGGTTTGAGGCCTTTATAATAGTTAAAAGTTGGTCACAAACTGCTTAGTCAAAACTGTCCGGGCCGGGAGCTAATTAGGGCCGTGTGGTGTTTTTGAATGTCGGGTTGAAGCCCAAACGAGCCGAAACATAAGCAAGACCTGTTTCCCGAGGGTAAGAGATGCTCGGATAATGAGCCTCAATAACAACACAATATTTGACAAGAGCAAAGAACCAACAAACGAAAAATCACACACACAACAAAAACGAATAATTCAATCTTTAAATCACCCAATAATCCAACCTTAGAACTCCGCCGAATTCCACAACAAGAAAATTTAGCATCGCTTAATTGATGCAATCAAAGGGACGCTCGTTTCGTTATTTCGTGAAGTGTACGACTAAATACAAGTAAATGCAACCAAAAAAAAAATTCGAATCTAAATAACTTAAACATGACATACCCGGTTGTTGTGCTATTGAGTGGGCGCCGGTTGAAGCCGGTGGAGGTGCGGCCGGTTGTTGGGGTGTTTAATTTAAAGCCGAGGAGGAGAGGAGGAGAGGGGAGGAGCTAGCGGCGGAGGAGGAGGAGGTGCGGCCGGTTGTTTAATTTAAGCGAGGTGGAGGTGCGGTTGAAGCGGTGGAGATGGGGGTCGTTTAATTTAAGAGGCGAGGAGGAGAGGAGGAGAGAGGAGGATCGGAGGAGAGGAGGAGAGGGGAGAAGCTAGCAGCGGCGGCCGGAAACAGGTTCAGCAGGGGGGGAGGCGGCGGGAGAGAAGAGGGGAGAGAAGAAGAGAAATGAGGAAGAAAAGGGGATTATGCGACTGATATCCGCCGTTTTGCGACGGAATTTTATGTCCGTCGCAAACTAACCTAATTCCGTCGCAAATATGTAAATTCAGAATAATAAAATAATTAATAAAAATGTATTAAATATTCCGTCGCAAAATAATAAAAATGCCGTCGCAAAACGGCATTTTGCGACGGAAATTAAATTCCGTCGCAAATTTTATCTAAATTCAGAATAATAAAATAATTTTATAAAATTTTATTGAATATTCCGTCGCAAAATAATAAAAAAGCCGTCGCAAAATTGCCCGCCAAGTGGAAAAATCGGTCCCGCCAAGTGTCCCGTCGCAAACATTAAAACATCCGTCGCAAACGTAAATTTGCGACGGGAATAAGTTCCGTCGCAAAAACTCCGTCGCAAAACTGCTGTTTTTTTGTAGTGGTCTTCTTTTTGTAAGTGGTGTCTTCTTTTGTGAGTGGTGTCTGCCATATTGTTTTTGTTGAGTTGTTTGGTTGTCGTCTTGTGGTAAGTGATGCCCATTATTTGCTAGTGGTGTCTTATCTTGTCTGCCATTTGTAGTGGAGTACCTTTGCTGAGTCTTCTTTTGTCGTTTTGTGATAAATGAACTCCTTTTAATTTTAGTGATGTATTGTCATGTTTGCCATGTTGATTTTCGCAGAGCTGTGTGTTGTCGTCATGTGGTAAGTGTTGTAGTGTAGTCTTTACTGAGTCATGATTTGTCGTTTTGATCTATCTTGTATTCAAAGCGTATATTTTTTTGTATAATTGTGTGTGTGTACATACGTAAATATATATATATATATAAACATATAAGTTTTGTATATATCTGTGTGTGTAGATACATATATATTTTTTATATATGTATATGTATTTGGTGAAAAGCATCATGCAAGTGTATTTTGTGTATATCTGTGTGTGTGTATAGATACATATTTTTATTGTGCAAGTGTGTTGTTTGGCAAAAGAAACCAACAATTAGTGTTGCAGGTAAGCTTTCAAACATTGGTTGATTTAGTAAGTGCAAAAACAATTTCCACTATATTAGATTCAATCTCTAAGTATGTGTATTGGAAATGTATTTTTTTATTGGAGATGTAAATGTTTTGTTGGTAAATGAGCTTTTAATATTGGAATTGTGTTTTTTTTATTGGAGATGTAAATATTTTGTTGGTAAAGGAAGAAAAAATATTAAATGCTGTATTGGAAATATAAAATGACAGATAAATAAAAAAATGATAAAAACTGTAATGTGACCGATAAAAAAAACCGGAGGGAGTACTATATAAATTATCATAATATAACGTACTTTTGATACGCGTGTATTTAATACACATACTGTTTCCGTTTTTTATGCTAAAATTTTTAATCTTTTTTTATTTTTCTTTTATTTTGTAGAAAAACATGTATTGTATTGTATGTGTGTGTATTAACAGTAGGGTATAATTTACGTACCGAATTTACCAATTGGTCATCTATTTTTATCAAATGCACGCATTAATTGCACACTTTGCACCCATCAAAAAAGATAATAGTAAAAATTACACACTTTGCACAAGATTTGACAAACGTGAAATTTTAAAATACAACTGTCGTAGAAACACCATCAATCAATGATTACAATATTTATAACAACATTAATACACTAGTATCAATGTTTTCCACAATTTAGTATTCTTCATAATAGTTTCCATAACTCATAATATAATTTCCATAACTCGTAATACCGTAATACTTTATGTTATGAGTTTACATAGCTTTATTACTTCACTTGCTGTGTATCTCCAACAGCAAACCATAATGATCACTAGCCAAAACAGGTAGCTCCAATTCCTGCATCCTATTTCTAACTCTCTTTTCTTTCCAGTATTTGAGCCCCGGAATCGCCTCTGTCCCAATCATCTTGATATCACCAACCACAAAGCCATCCATTTTGCACACAAATCTGTCTAACCTCTTCTGCAAAGGTCTGTTAGCAACCAGCATCTGATTAGACTTAGTATCATATGTCCATCCATTTTCCCTAGGCCTTAGCTCGGTCCAAGCATCGAACCATCCTTCAACCAACGGGAATCTACCATCTGTCGCCTCGTCCCAGTTCATGTCGCCACAGAAGATCACATTGGGATACCTCTGAAGATGATTCAAAGCTTCTTTTGCTTGAGCGACTCGTTCCGCGCTGTTCATTTGATCATAAGCGGGAGGTGCAGGTGTTGGACTCTCAAGATGACTTGTTGCAATGATCAATGAATTAGTACTTGTTTTTTTACTAAGGACTTCAATGTCAGCAATGCATAGTTCTCTTCCCATTCTTGTGTTTCTGAAAGGCCTATTGCTGAATGATTTTACTGGTAGTCTGCTTAACTGTGTGAATAATTGAAAGGGTAATCAGATTTAGTTAATTTATGCAGATGAATTATCATAAACAAAAGAAGAAAAAAAAACTACCTGTATGCAAAAGTAGGAACGACCCCGGGTTTCCTGAAGGGAAAGGGAGCATTTGTAGTCCTTCCACCACTTGGATTGGCTGAAAATGCTGTAAATATCTGAGGTGACCTCCTATATATGATCAGACAAATCTTGTAATCAAACTGATTATTATCAATTATATCGAGTAATGATAAAGTTGTGATTTTTATACACGAAAGAAAAAAAAATCCAACCTGGAAGCAAATGACATCAGGTGAATGCAGTAGAATAAGGCTGCCTAAAGCATCCATCCTCTTATGCATCTCCAGGTCCCAAAAGCAAACATTGTAACTCAGGATTCTCACTGTTGCTGATTCTTTACCTGAATGAGAACATTCTGGCACAAACAAACTTATGATCCTAGGTTTCTTATATATATCCTTTTGTTCTTTTGCCTAATGACTAAGGAAGGCGCCGGCTTATTTAGTCTTGTTGACTAAAAAAATGGCTTATTTAGTCTTTTCTTCTAAGAAAATGGTCTAAACAATCTTTTTAGACCATTTTCTCACGTCAAATTTTCGCGTTTTAGGTGTTTTTGGAACCAAACTAAACCCTAATTAGGAAGGGGGAACCCAATAGGGGATTTGAGAACCTTAAGATCGTGCACATTTGTGAAAAAAATGGGAGAAAATCGCGGTCAACTTTTTTTTTTTAAGTACAAACAGTAACAGACTAAATAAGCCAGTTCTTTTCAAAAACAGACTATTTTTGCCATTGCCCCAACTTATGAACCATCATAACATGTTTCTTAACATGTTTGAAACAAAAGCAACAAAGTAACAGGAACAACACGAAAACTGTGTGAAAATGTCCTCTAAATAAGAGACATCTACAAGGGGACAAGGTGAATAGCTTTGTTAATTCTGGTTGCCACCAACAATCACTACATTAATCGAACAAAAAGCATATCCTTAACAGAATATTTACTCGGATTTTTGTTAAATACTACCAAGCCTCTAATACATAATCTCTATTCGAATTATGGGCTATAAAGATTCTGATTCGTTTCTTTAAGATTAAAAAAAAAAAAAATTGGAGGGGAAGAAGATGAAGAAAAAGGAAGCTAACCAGAGGCAGCAAACTGATCAGAAAGTGCCCAAGAAGCCCCAGCAATAGCAAGTGAAGCAGCTGCGAATTTCGCCACATTCCCAAACATACCCTTATTAGAGAAATGATCAGACTCTTGGATCTCTTTTGCTTTCATTGAAAGAGAGGAAAATTTAGACAAAGCTGCATCATCTTTGTCAACTGTAAGTTTTCTTTCCTCAGTCTTGACCAGATTGACAGCTTCCTCAAGAGAAGGAGCAAAGAATCTACCAAGCAACTGCTTTCTGATGGGGTTGAATTCGTCACGAAGAGCTAAGAGAAAGTGTACAAGACGATTTTGCTCTTGAAGTTTTTTGTAATCGGTCATCTCTCTCAAAGAAAAGGGCTCTAGTTTTGACATTTGATCCCATAATCCAATCATTACATCATACAGTTCATCTACACTTTTATCTCCCTGTTTAGTGGCCCTGATTTTAGCCTCCAGCTTGAATTTCTTGGAAAGAATGGACTCATCATCATCATCTGGCATATATTCATAATCCATTTTTTTTTCTTTTTCTCCTTCAAGATTTATGATGCAAAGCAGGTAATTAAGATCAAAAGGAGCAGAATGTAATAGAGAAAGTGAACAATCAAAGGAAGAAAAAGGCACACAGCCTAGTGGGCTTGCATTGCATACGAGAATGCTTTTGTCTACTTTTGGTAAAGGAGAAGCGTCTGGAACTTGGGGATATTTTCTGGTTTACCACCACTTTCTGGAACAAATTGTGAGAATACCATCCAAGGCAAAAAATACCAATTTTGATTCGCGATTTTCTCCCGTTTTTTTCACCTTTGTGCACGATCTTAAGGGACACCCTTCCCCTATTGGGTTCCCCTTCCCAATTAGGGTTTAGTTTGGTTCAAAAAACACCTTGACGATGACAAATTAAGTCACCTTGATGATTTGAGCCCTAATTTAATCTAAATGATGAACAACAAGATTGTCACCTTTACCCTTAAATGGGCCTTGACCCTTGCCCAAGCTATCGCTGTGGGTGGGCCTGGACAGCTGGTGTGGACCCTGTCCTCGAGTCAATACTTCCGACCTGTGGTGATCGACTCTAGACTTGTCATCTCACACTGCTCGCTGGTGTGGACTCTATCCTTATGGACTTGTCATCTCACACTGCTCGGTAGTCGATAGTCGATAGTCGTAGCCTGGCTTTTATGTGATGGCCTTGGCCTCGAGCCTGGGCATCGACATGGATATACTGGAGTTATAATATGATGACCAACCGATAGACGACACGTGGAGGGAGTGAAACCCTGTATCGTCATAGCCCCCAGACTTGAGAGAGGCTACTTCCGTTGTCCGAGGTCGGGTCTGTCATTCGAATCGTCATCGAGTTGGATGTTTCTTTGGGCGGGAGAAAGCCCGCCTTTTCATAACCCTAACTGCCTAGCTTCCACGTGGAGCGGTTTCTAGCCCACGAAACGCTTCGAATCCCGCAAAAGACGCTTCACTGCCTTGATAACCGCGATTTTTGGTGGTTATAACCCCCATTATCCCCTCGTCTTTTCAAATCATTTGCCATATCTTTTGCTTTCATATATAAAAGGAGGGAGGATAGACGCCGCTGCAACCTGCTTGCCATTTCTTATCATCATCCCCAAATCCAAAACACCAAGTAAGATTATTTCTTTTTTCAGTGTTCATCTTTCCTTTTGATTTATCTATGTCACGCAGTAGTAGTAGTGCCACAGAATCTGATAGAGGTAGTGATACGCCCGTTCATAGCCATCCTCAGGCACCTGTTGTTTCCGATCATCTTCTCCGGCAAGAGTCCGGCGAACCTTCAGCTTCCCCTCCTCCTGTCCCCAACCAGCCCAAGAAACTAGTCACGAGGATGGATGGAAAGGGTGCTAAGGGATGTCTAAGCACACTTACTTCAGAGGATGTTGTCGAAATTTGCCGGAAATACAACATCACTAACCCTCCATTTGAATCTCAACTTCCCTCCGGCAACCATATATTTGCCGACGAGCCCCCAGAAGGATTTTGTGCGATTTACGAGAATCAACTGGCGAGTGGATTGAGGTTTCCACTCTGTCCAGCCGTTCTGGCCATCCTTCATCACTACGAGATAAGCGTGTCTCAACTCGCCCCGAATGGCGTCAGAACTCTGATGGGGTTCATTATAGCGTGTCGAGTGGCGCAGGTCTGCTTCACAGTGCCCGTGTTCCGATACTACTACAAGATTGCTGCCACACCTGACAAGTTGTGGTATTCCTTCCGAGAGGAGAACAAATCGCCACGAGTTCATTACGAGGGGCCTTCTTCTCGTGGGGAGTGGAAGCCTCGATTTTTCTTTGTTCGTCATGGCCTTGATAACCCCTACATCGGTCAATGGAGGTCGAGAGAGGGGAAACAAGACAAGCTTGGGAGAGAACCGGCTTCACACGAGGCTCGACTCCTGAGTGGACATGATTTCGAGGTGTGTACTCGAGACTTGAGTCTCTTGTATCACCTGGCTCGTTTAGAGGAAGCTGGGCCCATGCCATATGTAGGCCTGAACGTTCCTGATCACGAGAATCGTAGGATGTTTACTTATTTGCTTGTTTTTGCACACTAGTAGCTCTTTAAGTCGATAACTTGTTGTTTGTTGGTTCAAACTAACTTGTCTTTTTCTTATATTGCAGTGGGCAAATTTTCCAGGGTCACCAACCCTCAGCGCATTCCTGAGGCGACGGTCGTAGCTGCACCACCTCTCGGGGGTCAGGCCTCTACCGACTTGCCAGTGGCTGAGATCAGCGTGCCTTCTTCCTCTCGAGAGGCGGGCGTCCCTCCACCTAGAACCAACCTTGCGGCGATCGAGTCGTCTGCCGGAGCTGGAACGACTGAAGTGCGCTCGACCACCGGCGAGCTAACCGTCCGATATGGCTCTCTTCGAGATGAAGACGAGGAGGAACATATCGATCTGACCTCGAACGTTGAGGCTAATGTTGAAGAGCCTCCTGTGGTGCAAACAAAGAAAAGACCTTCTGTTGCTGAGGTGGTGAAGGAGCAGCTTCGAGAAGCAAAGAGGAAAAAGGTTGCTGAGGCCACCGCCGAGTCGGGAATCGGTGTGGACCGGGTTTTTGATGACTACGCCGGTGTGAATGACGGAGACTGTCTTATGTTCTCGCGAAAGCCGAATCGTCTCGTAAGTCGATCCCTCTTTTTATACTTGCTTTCCTCGAGGCCCATACCCCGTTTATTTATTGACTCGTTTTTTCACTTTGTAGCATACTCTTGTTGGTCGAGAGAAATTTGCTCGTCGGCCGGCCAAAACCGGAGAGTCGGCGAACGAGATCAAGAAGGAGAATGGCGGATTACTCCAAGACAACATCGCAAAAGGCGCCGCACTCTCGCCGTAGAAAAACAAGATAACGAGCCGAAGCAAGAGTCGATCGCCAAGCTCGAGGAGCTGCAAAATAGGTTAGTGGCTGCTGAAGCAAAGCTGGCCACTACCGAGAAGGAGCTAGACCGAGTGCGAGATGAAAGACGGGATCGGGTCGAGAGTCGCTCAAGCCGGCTCAAGACTATGAGAAGCGGCAGCAGTGTCAGAAAGCTGCGGATGAAGAAGCTAGGAAGGCTCGTCAAGATCGAGATGCGATACAGGCTGAACTGTATCGAGCGCAGGCGCAGGTCGAGGAGGCCAAGACTGAGGCCATCATGGAGTATCGCAAGTCATCCAACCTTGAAGATGATCTAGAAGTGATTATGCGAGCTTCGATGATGGGTGGATATACGCCGGCCGTGGATCAAATGAGGAGGTCACTCCGAGCTTCGACATGTCGACTCTCCAAACACCTATGTTCTATAATCCCGACTCGGAGAAGTCGTATGATCGGCACTTCGAGGAGTTTCAGCAGGGAGAGTCCCTGGCTATAAAGTATGCTCCTCCTACCTCTGCTCCTGCTGCCGATCCGACCGCCGCTGATCCGACCCCTACTCATACTGAGCCGACCCCGGGAGCCGACCCTTGATCTTGATCTTTTTTAAATCTTCTGTTGATTCAAACTTGAAGTTACGTAACAATATTTATTTTAACTTTGGTGGTCTTTTTGACTCGGCCTTGTCATGTAATAACTTTATTTCGAATTCGACTTGCTTTTGAAATTTGATTTTTCTTTCTTGTGATTTTTGCTTGTCTTGATCTTGTCTTGATGTTTAATAGCCCTTTGCTTGTCGAGCCTTTGACTCTGTTTGCTATTCGCTATTCGTTGTTCATATTATTGATATCGTGTTGCCCCCCAAGTGTATTTTGAACCCTTGGTTCTTATTACACTTGAGATTGATGTGCTTGCCTTAGTCTTTTGCCCTTTAGGCTTTGTTGACCTTCGGCTGAGCATTTTAGTGTAAACTGTCCCCGGTCTTTGGTCTTTTTTGCTTCTCGAGCTCTTTTGACCATCGCGGGACGGTGGCCCGACTATGCGAACCGTCCTTTGTCTAGGCCTTTTTCGCCCTCGGGCTCGTTTGGCTTTCGACTTGGACGGTGGCCCGACTATGCGAACCGTCCTTTGCTTAAGCCTTGTTTGCCTCTTGGGCTCATTCGGCTTTTAGCTTGGACCTTTGGCCCGACCTCGCGAACCGTCTTTGTGCCTTTGCATTCGTCGCCCCATGGGCTAACTTTGCTTTGGCTTTATCGAGATGTCCGACCCGCGGATTTCTCTACTCGTATTCGATTGTTTTGCCTTTAACTTTTCGTCGCATTGGACTCGTATCGTTTTGGCTATGTATCCTAACAAACACAGAAAACATCTCGAGAAAGCATACTTTTATTAGAATATCATAGATTGTCACATGGACTTATTACAAGATAGCATTAAAAGTAAATAAAAGCTCATAAAAGCTTATCTCAGACATAATACTTCCTTAGATTATTGGCATGCCAATGTCGAGGAACAGTAGTCCCGTCCGCCCGACCAAGTTGATAAGACCCTTTGGGGTGGACTTTCAGAATTTGATAAGGTCCTTCCCAATTCGGGGTTAACTTTCCTGCTGCCTCTTGTCGACTTGCTTCATTCTTCCTTAGAACCAGATCTCCAACCTTGAAGTATCGATGTCTAACCTTCGAGTTGTAATACTGAGAGATCTTCTGCTTATACCTTGCCATTCTGGCTGAGGCTATCTCTCTTCGTTCCTCAACACTGTCCCGTTCCTGTCGGAGTTCGGGATCATTTGTCTCAACATTGTATGCCAGAACTCGAGGGGAGGGAACTCCGATCTCGGCGGGTATCACCGCTTCACACCCATATACTAAAGAAAAAGGAGTTTCCCCAGTTGATGAATTGGGAGCCGTCCTGTATGACCATAGGATGCTCGGAAGTTGAATTGCCCAATCTCGACCTTCTGCCTCTAGTCTCTTTTTTAGACCCAGCTTGATCTGTCGATTAGTTTGCTCGACTTGCCCATTTGCCTCGGGGTGAGCCACTGAGGTGAATCGCTGGTCGATTTGGTACTCACTGCACCATTCCCTAACTTTTCGATCCTCGAACTGGGTACCATTATCCGAGATTAAAGCTTTCGGAATTCCGTACCTGCAGAGGATGTCGACCCATAAGAATTTTTTAATGGTTGCAGCTCGGATGTCGGGCAAAGCCTTAGCTTCTACCCACTTTGTGAAGTAGTCCACCGCAACGACCACGAATCTGAGATTTCCCGGAGCTCGAGGTAAAGGTCCTACAATGTCGACTCCCCACTGGTCGAAAGGCCATGCTGACGAGATGACATTCATGTCTTGCGCTTGTTGATGAGAGATATTATCATGAATTTGACAAGCGTTGCATTTCGGACAAGATTATTCGCATCTCGTTGCATCGACGGCCAAAAATACCCAGCTAACTTGCATTTTCGAGCTAACATTCTTGCTCCGCAGTGATTTCCACACGCTCCTCTATGAATTTCCTCCAAGAGATATTCGCCTTCATTTTCAGAGACACATCTTAACCATGGATTTACAAAGGATTTCCGATAAAGGATGTCGTCAAAGAACGCATATCGAGTGGACTGAAGTCGAACTTTCCTGGCTTGCACTTTATCAGCTGGTAGTATTCCGTCTTTTAGATAAAGTGGCGATCGAGTCCATCCATGTGGCTCGCCGAGTAATCGGCCGGGCCTCTCGTTTCGATGTAACTCCTATCGGTCGATGAATTCGACTAGAACCTTCTTACTTGACATGAAGTTTGAGGCCAACTTGGAGAGCGCATCGGCTCTCTTGTTCCGACTTCGGGGAATCGCTCGAATTGAACCGTTTTGAATTTTGGTATGAGGCTTTGGACAAGTTTGCTAAGTAATTCTTCATAGTTTCTTCCTTAGCCTCATACTCCCCTTTAACATGATTAACCACTAGCCGTGAGTCGCCGTAAACCGACAAATCTTCGACACCCGGCCTTCAAAGCGAGCTTTAAACCGGTAATCATAGCCTCATATTCGGCTTCGTTGTTCGTTGCTTTGAAGTCGAAACGAAGAAGGCGTAAGGGAATTCCTCGCCTTTCGGGCTTACCAGAAGGAGCCCTGCTCCGCCCTCCTTACTCGATGCTCCATCGACCTGAAGAGTCCATTTTTCCTCTGGGCTTTGCTTTTCTTGATCGAGTTGAACGGAGATCCCTTCAGCTAAAAAATCTGCCAAGGCCTGTGCTTTTATCGCAGTTCGAGGAACGAACTCGATGTCGTACTGGGCCATTTCAATCACCCATTTTGCCAATCGACCTGAGGTATCGGGTTTTGCCAATATTTGCTTTAGTGGTTGGTCAGTGACTACCACAATGGGATGGGCTTGAAAATAGGGCCTCAACTTTCTCGAGGCATGAACCAGACATAATGCTAACTTCTCGGCTGGCGAATATCGGACCTCGGGGCCATGCAAAGCCTTGCTGACAAAGTAGATTGGCACTTGGCCATGTACCCCTTCTCGAACCAGGACCGCACTCATCGCCTCCTCGCATACCGCCAAATAAACTAACAACTTTTCCCCTTCTCGAGGAGAAGTAAGGGTAGGTAACTTTGACAAATAAGTCTTCAACTCTTCAAAGGCCGTTCGACATTCGTCGTCCCAATGAAAAGGATCGGCCTTTCGGAGTATCTTGAAAAATGGTAGTGCACGCCGTGCCGATCTCGATAGAAACCGTTAAGAGCCGCCATTCGACCCGTGAGCCTCTCGTACTTCCTTGATATTTCGTGGTGCGGGCATATTCTTTAGTGTATCAATTTTATCCGGGTTAGCTCGAATCCCGTCCTTCGAAATCATATAACCCAAGAACTTACCCGACCTAACTCCAAAAGTACACTTCTTCGGGTTTAATCTCATCCGCGTTTCTCTCAACACTTCGAAAACCTCTCGAGCATCGACTAGGTATCGGCTCATAGATCGACTCTTGATAAGCAAGTCGTCTACATAAACTTCCATACACCTACCAATTTGCCTTGCAAATATCTTATTGACTGCCCTCTGGTATGTTGCCCCAGCATTCTTTAATCCGAATGGCATGGTCACATAACAGAAGGTGCCGAATTCTGTGATAAATGCAGTTTTCTCCGCGTCTCGAGGGTCCATTAGAATCTGGTGGTACCCTTTATACGCATCTAAAAAACCAAAAACTTCAAAATCGATGGTCGAGTCTACTAACCTGTCGATCTTAGGTAACGGATATGAATCTTTCGGACACGCTTTGTTAAGATCCGTGAAGTCTACACACATGCGCCAACTGCCATCGGGCTTTTTGACTAATACCGGGTTAGCTAGCCACTCGGGTAGAATACCTCTCTTACGATCCGGGCCGCCAATAGCTTGCCGACTTCCAACTCTATAGCTTCAAGTCGATCGGACGCGAAATTCCTCTTCTTCGTTTGACCGGCTTTTAGCCTCGGTCAATCTCAAGCTTGGCGAACCGCGATGTCGGTAGATAACCCCGGCATGTCGGTGGCTTTCCAGGCAAAGATGTCTCTCGAACTCGATTAGAAGCTTAACCGCGTCGTTTTTCTTTTTCTCGGGATCCAAATCCCGACTTGCACACACCGATCGTCCTCTCCTTCCCGAGTCGGACGTTTTCGATCGCGTCACTTTGGAGACCCAACTCTTCTCCTCTTCTTCCTCCGGAATCGTTCCTCGACTAAGACTTGTTGAACTCGCCATTTTCCCATTCATGACTACGAGTTACAACTCCGAGCGACTTCAACATCTCCTTTTACTTCGTGGGAACCGTTCCCGGTAGGAAACTTCATGCTATTATGGAATGTGGAAATGATAGCCCGAAGGTCGAAGAGCGCCGGTCGTCCGAGAATAACATTATAGGCGGATGGAGCCTTGACCACCACATAATTTAATTCAAGTGTCCGTCCTTTCTCGCCGTCCCCAACTCGTCGTGAGTAACTTTATCGAGCCCATGGGATGGATCGCTTGCCCCGTGAATCCGAACGGGGGAGACGCTATGGGGCAAGGTCCTTCTCTTTCAACTTCATTGCTTGAAACGCCGAGTGGTATATGATGTTCACCGCACTCCCATTATCGATACAGACTCTCGATACACGGGCTCGGCTAATAACCGCTTCAATGACTAACCCTTCGCTATGACTCCTCGACTTGGGGATATCATCTCGAGGGCCATATCCAACTTCTGTCGTGAATCTGAGCTGTTTGCGCTCTCTCGAGCTACAAGCTGGCTCTTCGCTGGTCTGGTCTTTATCACTCTCACCAGGACCAAAGATTGTGTTGACATAGTTAACTGGTCGATTGTCTTCATACCTATCTCGACCAAAATTTTCTCTGTTGTTTCCTTCTCGACCCGGGGATCGATTCCTCTGAGGTGACCGATCCCTTCGTCTCTGGACATCTCGACCTCGGTTCCTGTCTTGATCGGAGTTTTTCCTCTTGGATTCTCCACGCCCCCTAGGCCCGTCATATCGAGATCTGTCAACAACTTCGTCTAGCTTCCCTTCCTGAATGCAGACGTCGATATCTCTCTTCAGGTCGATACAATCCTCGGTTGTATGACCAATGTCTTCGTGAAAATCACAATATTTGTTTGCGTTCCTCCTCTCTCGAGGTTTTTTCAACGGTGGCGGTTTCCTCGCCAAGTTTTTTGAAAGCATAATCGACAACACCTCTGATCGAGGTCGATTGAGCGGGATAAAGTCCTTATCACGTGAGGGTCCCTTCTTGCCCCCCCGGTCTGAGGTGGATGTGTCGATACGGTCCCAAACCGACGGCTTACTCTCGACATCCTGCCTTTTGGACTGATTTCTGTTCGGACCTCGGGTGTCCTTCTTGGTGGATTCCATCCAGTCGGATTGGGTGTGCCTTCGCACTGCCTCTTCCCCTTGACAGAATCGATGTACCACGTTAACGCATTCGTCCATAGTATGGGGAACGTCTCTGCTCAACTTCATATACAACTTAGTATTACGCAGCCCCCCTACAAACGATGTAATCAGAAGTCGGTCATCTGCGTCCTTGACCTGCATGGCCTCGAGATTAAACCTCTTCAAGTATTCCATCACAGTTTCATCTTTGTGCTGCCTCACGTTCATGAGGTGCGTGGCGCTTAAATGAAACTTCTTGTTAACTATAAACGCATCTCGGAATTTTCGAGCGAGCATGGCAAAACTGGAGATCGACCCGGGTCGTAGCTTTGTGAACCATTCTCTTGCTCGACCTACGAGCAACGTCTCGAATGCCCGACAACGCATTGCATCGGGTGCCCCATCCAATCTCATTTGCGATAGATACCTATGGAGATGGTCCTCCGGGTCGGTGGTGCCATCATAAGGTTCTATTTTCGGTATCTTAAACCCTTGGGTTTAGGAAAGCTTTCGATCTCCTTCGTGAAGGGAGACTCGAGCCACAACGATACCTCGATTCTTCCCCAAAATTGCATTCAACTCCTCCCCGGCGCCGTCATCGTCCCCTCTCTCGGTGTTTTTGATGGATCTCACGTCTCTTCCTTTCCACCGAGCCGGATGATGCGCTTTTCGTCCCCGGAGTCCGTTTAGGCTTGTCTACCACATCTTTCTGGCCGCCTTCCGCTATAGCTTCTTTCTGGGCGGCATCCGCCTGCCTTCGAGCTGTGACAGCCTCAGCGATTATCCTGGACATTACCTCTAAATCCGCCCCTGCCAACTGATCCGCAAGCGCCCGATATTCTGGAGCGAGAGCTTGCTGATCTGGTTGGTGGGTTTCCTGGATAGGATGCAAAGCTGGGTCCTTTTCCCCTTGTTTCTGCTGAGGGTTGTGTTGAACAAGATCCAAAGCCGGATCTTTTTCTCCCTGCACATCGGGATCGTTGGGCTCGTTAATCTGTGAACTTTGATCAACAGCTTTAGATGCCGTTTTCTTGGGAGGCATCGTGTTCTTGAGTATTCGATCAATAGAAGGCCCTCCTTCTAGCGCCAATGACGATGACAAATTAAGTCACCTTGATGATTTGAGCCCTAATTTAATCTAGTGATGAACACACAAGAACCCTAATGCCCTAGAGAGGAATGAGGGGGTGGATTTTATGTATGCGGCTGAGTTCAAGAGGCTCTCTTGAATTGCCTACGTATCCTGTTAAGTTCCAGGAATCAAGCCTTACGTAGTTCCTGGAATGGGGTATTTATAATGACAATACTTGCCTAAACCCTAAGGTTAAGTCGGCTTATGTTATTGTCACCTTTACCCTTAAATGGGCCTTGACCCTTGCCCAAGCTATCGCCGTGGGTGGGCACGGACACCGGTGTGGACCCCGTCCTCGAGTCAATACTTCCGACTGTGGTGATCGACTCTAGACTTGTCATCTCACACGCTTGCTCGCCGGGTGTGGACTCTATCCTTATGGACTTGTCATCTCACACCGCTCGGTAGTCGATAGTCGATAGTCGTAGCTCGGCTTTTATGTGATGGCCTTGGCCTCGAGCCTGGGCATCGACATGGATATACTGGAGTTATAATATGATGACCAACCGATAGACGACACGTGGAGGGAGTGAAACCCTGTATCGTCACACCTAAAACGCGAAAATGGGAGTGGTATTTCGACAAGAGAGTGGTAGTCGCACAAATGACCCGGCAAAGTAGTGGTAGATCGGCAAAACTCCCCTGGAACTTGTGCATTTGCCTTTGGAAATTATTTGATTGATTTCCAATGGGCGAACATTACCGCCAGGGTACGAAAATTTTTGCCGGGGCAAATTTAAAAGACTTTTGTGTTTTGGACAAGTTAATATATAAAAGTAATCTTTATATTTAATAAAAACAAATTAGTTGGAAAAAACACATTCTAAGGAAAACACTTATAGAAAACACGTAAACATTTCTAGTATTTTTCAATTTTATAAGTTGGATAATGATCAATACATCAAGTTTGATAGTGATATAATATAATATATATTATATTAACGTGTATCAATGTGTGTTTTTTTTTTCCTTGAATAATTATTCTAATCTAATTTGCTTTAATTACAAAAAAAAATCTAATTTGCTTTGATTATTAATAGTATTATATTTATTTTACATTTTTACAATGGATTTTACGGTGTGATTGTTGGTACGACGGTCGTAGGAAGGTTGTATCGAATGACATATATTAGAGTCTCTCATTTTCACTATCTTTTCAATAATACACTTTTATCGTGTGTCACAGGTTAGAAATAAATAGTTGTAATATATGTTATTTGGTACAACCTTCATACAACGGTTGTATTATAAAATTTCCCGGTGTTTTTTTCGTGGAGTAGCTAAGGGGATATTATTTTTGTAAGGAAATCTTAAATTTTTATATTAACGTGTGTGGGAAAACAATTAAGGAGGATTTTGTTTTTTTGAAGGAAATCTTAAATTTTATATTAACGTGTGTTTTTTTTCCTTGAATAACGTCATGGAAATCTTAACTTTTATATTAACGTGTGTTTTTTCCCCTGAATAACGGTTTTTTTTTAAATTGGAGAAAACACTTTCTAAGAAAAACACTTACAGAAAACACGTAAACATTTTTAGTATTTTTCAATTTTATAAGTTGGATAATGATCAATACATCAAGTTTGTTAATGATAGTATAATATCTATTATATTAATGTGTATCAACGTGTGTTTTTTTTTTCCTTGAATAATTATTCTAATCTAATTTGCTTTGATTATTAATAGTATTATATTTATTTTACATTTTTACAATGGATTTTATGGTGTGTTTGTACCAACAAAACATTTACAATAAAAAAATACATTTCCAATACGCATATTGAAGAATGTTGTCGCGACATATATATGAAGTATTTATATTACAAAAGTACGACTCTTATTTTCATTCTCTTTCACATAATACACTTTTATCGTGTGTCACATGTTAGAAATAAATTGTTGTAATATATGTTATTTGATATAACCTTCATACAATAGTTGTATTATAAAATTTTCCGTGTTTTTTTCCTTGAATAATTATTCTAATTTGCTTTGATTATGTTAATAGCATTACATTTATTTTTGTGGTAAAACAATTAAGGGGATATTGTTTTGGGGAAATTAGGGAGAAGGACAGAAATATTTCATCAATTGAGTAGAAGGACAGTTTTTTTTGAAACTTTTGCATAAAGGACAAAACTATTTATTCACTGTCGAAATTCACTTGTGTTCGAAATTCACTGTTTAAATTCACTGCCGAAATTCACTCTCGAAATTCACTAATTTTCAAAATTCATTGTCGAGATTCACTGATTTTCGGGATTCACTGTCAAAATTCACTGTCGAAATTCACTGATTTCGGGATTCACTGGGGAGATTCACTGATTTTCGGAATTCACTGTTTGTCCTTCTCGCTATAAAAATTATGCAGTTGTCCTTCTTCCTATAAAAAATATGTAGCTGTCCTGTTATTTAAAAATATTCCAGATTGTGTCATTATCCCTAATTTTCTATATTGTTTTTGGAGGGAAATCTTAAATTTTATACTAACGTGTTTTTTTTTCCCTTGAATAATGTCAAGGAAATCTTAAATTTTATTATTAACGTGTGTTTTGGTTGTTAAAAACTCATAACTAATCCCAACATCATGCACAATAATTAATCCCCTTAAAGAGAAAAAGAATCGACTAAAACTTGGAACTTAGTCCTTAGATTTCATATTTCCTCCGTCTCACTTTATTTGTCATGTTTGACTTTTCAAAGAGATTTTGACTAGCGTATTTAATGCTTTGAATCTCATTAAATGTTACTTAAATGACATAAATGTAAAAATATTGGATCATTTAATGAGATTCAAAGCATTAAATACGCTAGTAAAAATCTCTTTGAAAAGTGAATCAGGACATATAAAATGAGACAAAGGGATGATATTTTTAAAGGGTTCAAACTAAACTAGAATGCAAATCCAAAAGAAAGTCAAAATCAAGATGAATCAACACAATTCATAAACATTTTCACAACACGTTATTAGTATATAGACTGGAGAAATCGTCACAAACATACATCAATCGTCGACACAAGAGCTAGGTCAAAATTCAACATGCAGGTTTAAATCGAGCCGAATTGATCTCAAGAGACTGACGAGTAGCACGCTTACAACCCTAGTTCGATACGCTCAATGCCAAACAAGAAAAAAAAAATAATAATAATAATAATAATAATAATAATTAAAAAGGCCCAAAGTCATCTTTGACAGCAGGTATGAGCAGTAAACTGAATATGCAGATTACTATTGTTCATTTCTTTCCTCTCCACTTTCTCTACTATATAGAAGTAAGACTCTTGAACATCAGTGAGTTGCAATAATTTAAACATTGAAGCTAAACCACCAATAACACTTATGCTTAACAAAACATCTGGACATCCAACACTATCTTTAAGACATCTTCTCCCACAATGCCCCAGAACTTCTGTAAAAAAACGACGTGCATACCATCGGGTCCAGGCGACTTCCTCCCTGGCAGCCGCTTTAAGGCAAAACAAACTTCTTCTCTCGTAAAGGGCGCAACTAAATGTTGTTGTTGCGCAGCCTCAATCTCAGCAAACTGCAACCCATCTAAATCAACAACAGCCCATTAGATGAGTAAATGTCCCAGAAATAGTCTATTGCAACACCCTCCATGTCCGCAGGCTCGTGGCATGCAACCCCTTGAGAGTCATACAACAAATGAATGCTGCTTCGTTTTCTCCGTGTCGCTGCCTTGTAGTGAAAATAGCACGTATAAATTGGCGGATAAGCGAAAAAAACAAAAGCGCAAATGATACAAAGATCAAAAGTTTGTAAACAAAAAAGCATCAGTAATTTTCAAAGCAAAATGATGGATCATCATAGGTGACATCACTTCAAAATAGCTGTTTTGGCAGAGCCACATTTTCATGATTTTACCGATACACATAAACGTAAAACAAGGTTTTGACTTGCAAAAAAAAAAAAAACAAAAACCAAGAACCTTAAAAGCCACTACGTCCAATTTACCGTGACACCAGGCGCCACTCACTCTTTTCATTATTTCAGAGAGATTGTTAAGAGCAAGCCATAATGGTCACTTGGTAAAACCGGAAGCGTTATTTGCTTAACTTGGCCCTTTACTTTCTTTTCTTTGCAATACGATAAACCTGGAATTTCTTCAGTCCCAATCATCTCAATCTCACTTAACTTGAAATCCTTCAAACTGCAGATAAACCGATCCAGACGTTTTCTCAGAGTCCGATTTGCACTCAACATCTTGTTCAACTTTGTATCATATGTCCAACCTTCTTCTTGAGGCCGGAGTTTCATCCACGCATCAAACCATCCATCAGGCATTGGAAATTGACCATCCAATTTATCATCCCAGTTCATATCACCACAAAAGATAACATTCGGATGTTTCTCGAGAAGTTTTATAGCCTCTTTGGCCTGACCGACACGCTCCTTACTAAACATCTGATCCCATGTAGGTGGACCTGGACAAGGACTCTCGAGATGGCTAGTTGCAACAACTAAGGTCTTATCAGACTGAACATCAACTTCAGCAACACATAGTTCTCTTCCCATGGCTGAATCAGAAAAAGGTTTGCAGCTGTAGCGTTTCACCGGAAGCTTGCATAGCTGCACATGTTTAGAATACATAAGGGGAAGGAAAATACAGGCACCCCATAAGTCTATTTACGAGCATGTAGGTTGCACAGGTGTGGATACACAGGTATGGGGACCAAATTGTACATGAATAACTATAAAGACCAAACTATATACAATAAAAATCATAAAATAAAACAATTTTTAGCGGCTTTTCTTCAAGTCTCAGCATGGCTTCTTCATTTCACGTATCCGAGGCAAGGATATGCATATTCGGATCCTATATCCATATTTTGAAAAATTGCAAATTTTCCTGGGGCGTGTTTCCTAACTATCCGGTGCGTATCAAAGTTAGATGTGAAACGGATTATGGACACGCTACAAAACAGAAGCAATAACAAACAAACGCAACGACTTAGAGAACTGTGATAGTGAACTGCTGATTCCGAAATACTCGTATTACATTGTGAATATGGAAGCATACAATAGAGAATTTTCTTAAAGACATAACTTTGGACCGAAGAAATTCATAGCAAAGCAATTTTCACACCTAAAACCAATGTCCAAGAGCACATGCATACTAAGACTAGTTATTACTTTAAGGAGTCCATGGTAATGCATTGAATAAAAATTAGCCTCAAAAGAATTCATAAACATATGGTAATATTCACCTGTATACAGAAATAAGGATGTACAATTTCCATCTCATTTGACACCGAACACTGATACAGCTTCCACCAACTCGATTTTCGAAACATCTCATAGGAATCTGGAGTAACCTCCTGCAAAATTAAGTGGTAATTCTAAAGACAACAGCTAAATCTGGACAAGGACTTCAGGTTAGTGAACTTCTTTTGCTTTTCTAAGGGGTTCAGATTAGGCTACCTGGAAACACATGATATCAGGGGTGTGTTGCCAGATAAGTTCACCTAGAGCATCCATTCTAGCCTGCATCTCTAGATCCTCACGAAACCAGATGTTATAACTCAATATCTTCAACGACCGAGTGCTCTTACTGGGGCCATCTTTAGCAGTTGAACATTCTATCAACATGCAAATTACCGGTTCACGGAACTGATGCAGTTATTAAATAAAACACATGGGAAAAGATAAAAATATAGAAAAGACAAATGACACTGGAGCTTCAAGTAATTAAGCCACATAAAAATCTCCCAGCCTGATTTTACAGGTAGAAAACAAGTAACACCATTTTCATAAAAATGAACTTGAAACACACTTGGCTTGCTGTCTGATATGACCTACAAGGTATCAGTGTTAGATGAATTTGGAATTACAAAAGTAACCTAGGCTAGCACATGATTTTCTGTCTCCTAACTCAATTGATGCACGAGTGTAAACGTACGAGAATACACAATTAATGTTGTTAGACTCTAAAGAGACACCTTACATATGAGGAAAGACGAGACTGTATCATGGCTGTTGAAACTAACTCGTTTCTCATCATGAATATTGAATACAAACTCCAACATGCTGAATCTCATTCGCAAGACATCTACATAATGAACTGTCTTTAGAAAAAGTAAATTCATTAATCAAGTTCCAAGAGTTCAATATCTGATCCTTGTGACAATAAAAATGTACAATGATTTTGAACTTTGTACAATAAATGAAGGTATATTTTGCCTCTTCATTAATAGGTCAGAACAAAAGGTTTGAGTTCATGAAGGCCAATGAGGAACCAAACAATCAATACCCTAAGCTAATAGGCCTCAATATTTGACATATAATAAGCAAAGCAAGTGTTTTTCTTTCTGGAAAACGAAAAGATTCTTCCAATAAGTAAAGGATTACAAAAATAAGCAGGGCAAAACGAAAAGTTCAAAATAATGTTAAAAGTTATGATAGAAAAAGTGACCAGAAAGTTAAACCTCCTGCAAAAGAAACGATCTTTTCCACATCCATAATGCAGTGAAGGCAAATGGATAAAAATTAGGGGACCACGACATCAAAAATCAAGAAATTAACAAACAAACAACTTCAGAGGTCAACAAGAAAAGGGATATAAAAGAAGAATCATACCAACTGATATAACCTCCTTGTTTGAAGCCTTAAGACCCCGGAAACCACCTCCGGAATCACTAAAGTCAACATCATCCCCATCGGAAATTTCCCTAGTTTTTCTTTTATTTTGACTATTACTGCTGCTGCAAGCCCTCAAAGGAAAGAAAACATCTCCGACGGAAGAACCCAATTCATCAAGATCATCATCGTTGGCCAGGCTCGAAAGTAAAGAAGCAGACGCTCTGGTGCCGCAAGTTTCACAATTGTCTTCACCAAATTTGTTCAAGAATGTGCAAGCTTGGCAAGACCACTTGGGCTTTGTAATAAGAGTGGGCGAATTCGATTTTGACTGCGCTGACATGCACATTAGGCAAGCATCTTTTTGGGATGAAGGGTTCATGAAAGTGCATTTTGAGCAAGCCCATGACGACATTTTTGGTCCGAAAGGGAGGGTTTTGCAGGTTGGAGGGATTTGTAGAGGAGTAAAGAAGATTGCTTTTGATTTGATTTTGTTTAGCAACCCAAGTGCCATTTTGAATGAACGAAAGGAAAAGGTTGCGCATTTTTGCCGCTATTTGGGGGCATTAGGATTCTTCCCTCTCCTCATTGCGCGTAAAAAGTAACGTATACTTCGAAACGACATTTAGTTTGGCCATTCATTCTTTATAATTCCCGTACTTTTTATAAGTGTCGAGCATTTAGAGTATCCTTGTTAGCTGGAAGTTAACAAGAAGTATGAAAAGCTGGAGGACTTTGTACCATCCATTCCGGTGAACTGACTAATCCTAAGTCAAAGGATCGAGAAACTCAGCTTATAGCATCACGCAGCCATTGGGAGAGGGCTTCCTTCGATAAGAGATCGGACTATTCTACCGCTACTGACTGACTGGATTGGAATGGAGTGAATTCTCTAGATTAATCTTTGCTTTGTCTTTTTGAGCGGCAATGCGCGGGGTGTTGGTTCAGAAGCAGTTAGTCAATTCGTACCTCTGGCGTTAGGAAGCGGAGATCGCACCAACATTATGATTATGCGAAAAGCAAGAAAAATGCTGGGTTGAGTGTCTAGCTCGTGCAATCGGGGAAGCACTCTCTTTTGTCTTTTTGCCCAAGGTCGCCAATGAGTGCATCTCTCAAGTAAGGGTTGAGTGGCTTAGATAAGTAGTTCTTTGATTTTTTGGTCTAGGTCTGACGCTGCAGCTCTTGTCGTATCCGTTGTTGGTGTAAGTGTTTATGGTCTTGTTTGCGTATCAGCTCAAGCAGTTGCTGCGGGTAAGATACCCCAGCTTGTGCTATGCGGCTGACGATACCCTCTTTTAGGTATGTGCCTCAGGAGAAAAGCTGCTATCCTAACCGGTACCGGCGGTGGTGTCATAGAAGTAAGCGCTGTTGTCGGGAGGACTAAATGCCCAGAGTCAAATAGATTAGTCATTTAATTGTTAGTCATCAAAAACGTCATTATTGTGTTAAAACTATAACAAACAAAAAACAAAACAAAAAAAAATTCAAAGAGATTGATGTGATGCGTGATCGAATCAGATCCGAAAATGCCCGAGGACTTGACTGAAGGCACCAATAAGATGAGCACCGCGACCCTTGACTAACCCGTAGCCAAAAATCTTGGTATAATGGACACCCACAAGGTTCGCTCACAATCTCGATAAGTCCCGTTTGAAATCCACCAAACAACGGTTTGGAATCCACCAAAACCAACGTGAGAAAACTCACCAAAGCTTAAACGCTTCAAATATAATATATCAAAATTTGTCTGTCTTAAAAAGATTACAACCAAAGCCTTTTTATAGGCTAGAATAAAAGACCTAAACTACTCCCAAAGCAATGTGGGACAAAGTTATTTAACAAAAATTAAAATTAAAATAAAAGAAATAAATACTAGTAAAATTCTAGAAAATAAGTCAAAATTGCAATGTGGGATAAATGATCAAATAAATAGTCTCCAAGCCAAAACGTATCGCATCAGAGATACAAGACAAGGAAGTTGAGAAGATGGAAGATAGGTTTGAAAGTAAAGGTGATGAGAAAATGGCCATGTTTGGTTTCGGGTTGGATTGTGGTTAAATGGATTCATAGAAAAAGAAATTAAAATAAAATATATTAAAATAATAATTATAAAGTTGAAATGTTAAATTTGTGTAGTTGAAGAAATGATTGATGAGAGAAATTTTAATAAAATATTATATTCAAAAAGTAATGATTAAATAGTGTAGTGGGTGAATAAAGTGAATTGATTAATATTATTTTATTTGTTGATGTTGAATGATTGCTGAGAGAGTTTATAATAAAAATAGAATTAATAAAATAATGATAAATAAGATAATGAAGTGAATAAAATATTGAGTTGGATCCAACCCCACCCGAAACCAAAAAAGAGAAGTGTTTTGACCTTTAATATACTACCTCCGTTCCATAAAAAGTGCCCACATTTTTAAAATGAATTGTCCCATAAAAAATGTCCATTTAGAAAATCAATACACATTTAATGTAATTTTTTTCAAACATATCTCTATCATAGCATTTAATGTTTACGTATTCTATGGGAGCCGTTTTTGCTTTTTTTTGCAGGATTTCACTATTGGGTAGGTAAAATCTTTGGTCGGACATACCCCGAAACTTTAGGTAAAATCCATTTTTGGATCACCTTTTTCGGGGTTAATCTGACCTTCTTTCCCATGCATTTCTTAGGGCTTTCGGATATGCCACGTCGCATTCCAGATTATCCAGATGCTTCATTTTATATTCCAAATAAGCATTTATTATTTGATACGGTATATATATCCATCACTATGGAAAATATAACACATTAATTATTTTTTAATCTGTGTGCACACAAAAAATAGACACTTTTATAAAACGGTGGCAGTACATAAGATTAATGATGAGGTAAGACGTTTAAATCATCACAGTATACATTAGGCGGGTGCCAAAGTGAAATACCAAGATCCCGTAAAAGAATGGACGCGGCTCCTCTGCTGTGAAATGGTCACAGCACGGGCTTGTGACCCGAAACGACGCGTTTTAGGGCCAAAACGACGTCGTTTTGTTCTGAGCCAAAAAAAAAAGAAAAAAAAAACAATCGCAACGACGTCGTTTGTGTCCGAAACGATGTCGTTTCGGACTCACAGCATGGGCACGGCAGAGGATCCCAACTCTAAACGAATGGGAGATCCACTTAATTTTTGCAATAGTGGAGGCCATTGTTTGAAATTCGGCATCTGAGCTACATCGTGCAGCGGTTGGCTACTTCTTGGAGCGTCAAGAAATGCAATCAGCTCCCAAATATACACAATCCACTCATAATTTCATGATTACAATATTTTTTTAATATGTGTAATTTTGACGGTTTTTGAAATTAAATAAGAATTCATATAATACAGTATAGTTTATTATTAACTCGAATCCAAAAATCTAAAATTGTAGAGGGAAAAAAAAAAACATACGATCCAAAATAAAGCACCTATTGCTAATTACCTTCCGGCCATTGATTTTGTTCAGCACTTTACATGTGGCAGTAGCTCACGGCGCCGTGTCGTTAGCTTTAGCAGCTTACAGTATTTAATGGCAGAATTCTCTTGAGCGTACACTGGAAACGTTTCACTTTCTTACTTGATCACATAGTCCCTTATCTGGTAATCTCTTTCTTCTCTATCCAATATTCCGCATCCTTAATTCTCTTAAGTTGGAGTAATACGATGTAAATCCACCTTTTCTAGTTGTTTACGAGATTTTTCCTGTGTATTTTTCTTCGTTTTTTATTTTCATTTTGTTTTTGTCTGCTGGGCTCCTTGCTCTATACTGTGTTTTAGTTTTCTCACGGTTTCAACAATTTTGGTTGTTAAAAACAAGAAAAAATTTATATAGAAGCAGCGATGCGGATAAAATTTTGTTATTTTATCTGTTTTTTGTTTTGTGTTTTGATCCTCGAATTTAGATTGTGTGCGTCTGTTGTGTTGTGTTGTGTTTTTTTTTTTTTTTTTGTTAAGGAAAATCGTGATGTTTAGGTATATGAATGTAGGCTTGATTCCTCCCATATCATTTGGAGAAATTAAGTGTCATCGTTCTGTGTAAAACCTCCATTATCATGAGATCTGAGTACTGTACATATTTAAGTTTGTTGAGTTGTCTTCCCCTTTTGATATTCAGAGATGACACGTCTTGCTGGTTAATTTAATACTGAGGTGCCAATGAGACCTTCAAAGTGGCACTTCAGCATACAACTTCTAGGAATATATGCAGGGAAATACTCATACATACATGAGTATGATTGATACCAGGATTGATTGATTGATGGAATAGGGCCATTTTTTTTCGGTGCTTTTTTGTGGGGGTGGGAATATGCTTTATTTGTTATCTTTTGGGAAAGCAGTAGTTAATGACATTTTATGGCAATATTACGCAGAGAACAGGAAGATCATGGCTGGCACTGATTCACCAGTTGTCCCAAGCGAAGGAGTGCTGGAATGGGCGAAAAAGGATAACCGCCGCTTTCTACATGCCGTGTATCGTGTTGGTGATCTGGATAAGACAATTAAGTATGCCATTCACTACTTTGACACCAGTTGATGATGGAAGTTGGTTGTTTCTCATGCTGCGATGATTCTTTTACTTTGGTCACAGGTTCTATACGGAATCCCTTGGTATGCAGCTTTTGAGGAAGAGAGATATTCCTGATGAAAAGTACTCTAATGCTTTTCTTGGTTTTGGTCCAGAACAGTCTCACTTTGTTGTGGAATTGACATACAGTACGTTATTCTTTTCATTGAAATTTCCATCTAGTAGAGGAGGCTGCTGTATAGGGCAATACACTTCTCCAGTTGTTCAATATCTCACTGTTTTATTAACATGTCAGCTTTTGGTTTCAAACGATGCTTCTGTTTTCTGCTCCAAAGTGGATTTAGCGGATCATTTCATTTATTGTACTGATTGTTAAGTGTAACAGTTCTTATTGATTCTTGAGCCACTGAAACTGGTTATTGTCTAGGAAGGAATGTAGTATAGGTAAAATATTTTTTCATTTTATCGAGGATAGCCAATTTTGAATAATCTTTGTTGACACGGTAGTGTAAATTTGAAGTATAATGTTTTTATTTTATTTTATGATATTGTCACAAAATTTGCTTTTCTGCTTTGCTCAGATTATGGGGTGGACAAATATGATATCGGGACAGGATTTGGACATTTTGCTATTGCTACACAAGATGTAAGCATATTCTCTGTTGAGCATTTTTTGACTTGGAGTTCTTTAGTCTGATCTTTGACTTGAACTCATTATTTAAGGTACACAAATTGGTTGAAAACATTAAGGCTAAGGGTGTTGGAACTGTCACTCGGGAGCCTGGTCCTGTTAAAGGTGGTAATAGTGTCATTGCTTTTGCCAAGGATCCCGATGGCTATCTTTTTGAGCTTATCCAGCGTGAACCTACACCTGAGCCCCTTTGCCAAGTGATGCTTCGTGTTGGTGATCTTGATCGCTCTATCAAGTTTTATGAAAAGGTTTCTTCTCCTAAAGACATATTCTTATTGCTACCGCATTATTTCAGTGATATGCATTCTGTCTACGATATGTAGAGACATATTCAAGTTCTCTTACTTCTGTGATGTATGATTTGTTTGGTTTGCTTTTTGTGTAGGCATTGGGCATGAAGCTGCTTAGGAAGATCGATAGACCTGAGCAAAAGGTGTTAATATCTTTCCTTTTCTTTCCCCCCTCTTTGTAAAGCACTGTTGTTTAGGTATTATTCATTTAGTGATTTTATGCTCTGATTCTTCAAAATATATACAGTACACATTAGCGATGCTGGGATATGCCGAAGAGAAGGAAACAACCGTATTGGAGCTGACATATAATTATGGTGTGACGGAATACACCAAGGGAAATGCATATGCTCAGGTTTGTGTCCGGCGCACAGGTGTATCGCTCGCATACTGGAAGTCAATGAAATTTGACCCAGCTCGCTCGACAAAGTCCGGGAAGTCAGACAAGTCTAACCCTGCTCGGAAAAAATCAATGCGGGAAGTCAGTGCTAACTAGCCCAGCTCGCCCAACAAAATGTGGGAATTCAGTGCAAACTGGCCCAGCTCGCCCAACAATATACGGAGCAATTGGCTGCCATGAATGCAACAACTCCAAACGCCATCGTCCAATCGGTACGATCAACAGCACCTCTGGTGCACCAATCTTTCAAGCCCGGGATAAGGGCATCATCCCATCAGGTTTGCCTTAACGCTATTTCAATATAATATTGACTCGTTCCATTGTGTATTTTGTCATTAAGTTCTGCAGGACAGACATGCATATATCGAGTTTGCAAAAGTTCAAACTCGCTGAAATAGTCAGAAATACTTCTGACTCCATTAAAATACGACATATGAGCTCCGCCAAGTCGGGCTGAGCAAAAAACACGCGAGGTCTGAAACATCTTACCCAACTCGTGGAAATTTAATATGCGAAGTCAGCAAAACTTCTGACTCAGTTTGTCAAAATATGACATCCCCACCCCTCCCCCCGCGTAGGACAAAACAAACATGTCCGCTAAATTGTCTGCGGGCCAGACAAGCCGAGCTCCGTAGGGCAGACTCCACTCAAATCGCTAAGGTTGACACCTGAGCTCCACAGGTCAGACTCAGCAAGGTCGGCAAAGACCAAAATAATTAAGTCTGCAGGTCAAACTCGATAATAGACAAGCAAACAACCAAGTATGCCATCCAAAAACTATAAGTTAGTGCATGGCATACTGAGGGGCAAGACGTCCCAGTTATAAAATGAAAAGCACTCAAGAGGCTGAAAGTTCGGATTAAAAAAACTCATCAAGAGTGAAATTCCAAGTAAGGAGGACTGACATCCGAGCTCCGCAGTACGGACTCAGCTTAAGATCAAATCAGCAAGACAGATTCGACCTAAGCCTCGTAGGTCAAACTCATCAAAGTTTGCAAGGATAAACTTTAAGTCTGCAGGACAAACTCTAACTGAGTTTCGTAGGACGAACCCGCCGGACAAGCTCATTAGGTCCACAAGTCGGACTCGAACCAAAGTTCGCAGGACGGACTCAATTGAGCTCCGCAGGTCGGACTCAAGAAGTTTGTAAAACAATCTCTTTAAGTCCGCAGGTCGGACTTAGCTGCATTCGTTGTCTGCAGGACAGACCCGAGCAAAAACATGACAAAACCATTAGTATGTCATCCAAAACTACAAGTTAATGCATGGCATACTGGGGGGGGGGGCAAGATACCTCACCATTAACGAAACACTCATTCTATTATCAAATTGTACAGATTACAATTTCATTTGAAATAAAATTTCATTTGAACAAGTTCATTATGTTTTAAAAGTCTATCTGTTTGGTGAAGATTGCAAATAAAATAGATGCACAACTTACACCAGCACAAATAAATACATGAGATGCTAATTAAGGAAAGTCCAGTTCTTCGTCTAATGCTCAAAGAGATGAAGGGACAAAAAAAAAAGGATTCTTGTGGGAAAGAACACAAACGGGTCGAGTCCGTATCGTTGTGGAGGATGAAAGAGTCATTATGCTATGATGTTGAAAGATCGCGTAAGAGATAATAAATTCAGTTTAAATACTCATTTCGTAATAGATTTTGATAGATTAATCGATTTCTCGATAGAAAGGTTTTTTTTTTTTTTTAATTTGACCTAACACTCAACAACCGTATTATTTCATCTAATAGATTTTTCTTATTATATATGTTTTGTTGTTTTTTTAGAAATACTCAGCTTTTGTTGTTTTTTCTTATTAGGATTTTAATTTTAATTTTTTTTTATTTTTTATAAGTGGATTAGGTTTTGTTGTTGAGAAGTTTTAGTTAGACGTGTCATGAATTTTAATAAGGCGATTGAGTTGGATTGCTTTTTGTACTTTATTTTTATTTTTCATTAATAAAGATAACAAGCTTTTTTTTTACCGGAAGTTTTAAGAAATAATTAATCCTTTCAGAAAAATAATAATAATCAAGTCAATTAGAATAAAAAAACCGAATGTTAGCTTCCGAATACAGGAAATTCTTACATGGTAACCCCACGTGGGGTTGCCACATACGTGGGGTACCATATAGGTGGAGTTAACATGTGTTTCAATCAAAATTAAACTACACAATTTCATTTTGTATTAAAAGTTAATGATTCAGATTGAACCATATGATAACTCCACGTGGATAGATCGAGTCACCACACAAACACTTCCCTTCGAATACCATTAGGGCAGGAAAAACAAAGGGCAGGCCGTGCACTAAATGAGACAGATAAATAAAGGAAAAATTAATGGAATGATATGTTTGGACAATTAATTACAAAACTTGACCACATTTTGATGACATGAGAGCATGCATTTGCATCATGTTTTTTTTTTTTTTTTTTTTTTTTTTTTTTTTTGAGTGGTGTCATGTTATTTCATCTAATTTTTAATTTTATAGTTTTAAACATAAATGTTTCTAGTATACGAAATTTCTATTTAAAATGAAATTAATCAGATTTTATATATTAAATAATACGGTAAATATAAAGAAAAAGTTATACAATCTGGATGATTGTGTAAATGATGTTTCACAGAATTGTATTTTACGGTAAAATTTAAAATTTAGGGTATCTGCTGCAATATTATTTTGAAATCTAATATTGAAAAAAAAATAAAAAATACAGTTTTTAAAAGATTTATCGTATCTACTCCAAGTGGTTTTATTTTTATAGATTTTTGTCCAAAAGGACAAAATTATCTAAAAACCGGGATAGAAGGAAACTGTAATTTAATCAGGACAAAAGTAACAATTATGAAGTAACAAATATGAAGTAACAAATGTGGAATAGAGTAAATATGAAGTAACAATTGTGAAACACAAAGTAACATTAACGTGTGAAGTAATAATTTTAAAGTAACAATTGTGATTTTTGTCCTTTATAATCATGAAAATGTTACTTTTGTCCTTCCAGACCCATTTATTAATTTTTTTGTCCTTGTGGCCCCTTCCCCCTTATTTTTATTCTGTGATAGATGTTGAATTGAATGGGGCTTTTAATTTAATCATCGATCTCAACGATTTACTCAAAGAAAGGGTGAAAATCGACGAGAACGCTACAAAAATGACTATTGTGTTAGACCTGTTTTGTATGAAAAAGATAAACAAATAAAAGATTGACCAGAAAGTTGAAAAAATCTCCATATATATACAATAGTTTTGCCAAAAAAAAAAAAAAAAAAAAAAAAAAACATCGATTCAGCGGTAAGTGTTGTGGTCTTTAATCACAGTAAAGACAAAAAGTATGCGTGTGTGTATCTTTAGTATTAATAGTTTGGGGGAAGGGGCTACAAGGACAAAAAAAATCCAAAATGGGTCCAGAAGGACGTTACTACATGTTACGTGATTAGAAAGGACAAATTCATAATAAATTGACAAAAATACCCTTTTACACATTAAACACGCAGTAACACTGAGAAAATGCAGTAACATCCACGAAAACATATAGTAACACCCAAGAAACAAGAATTAATAGCCCATAAAATGTCATAACATCCGATGAAAAGGTAGTAACAACCAATAAACAAGTAGTAACAACCTAAAAACAAGTAGTAACTGCCTAAAAACAAATAGTAACACTCTTGTAAAATGTCGTAACATCCAATAAAAAAGTAGTAACAACCCATAAAAAAAGGTCGTAACAGTCGATAAACAAAGAGTAACAACCCGTAAAATTTACATCAAAAAATGTAGTAACTTCTGCAACTTAATAGTAACAACCCTAAAACCTAAAGTTTCTCCACAAAAAAAAAAAAAAAAAAAAAAAAAAAATCCAAACAGCTGCAAATCTACAACTTATGCCGCCGTCACCCTCCTTCTCCGCCGCCGTCACCCTCCTTCTCCGCCGCAAATAAACAGAACCTTCTTCCAACATTAGAGCTTTAAAAGATCGTATCAGCATCAAGATAGTGAGAAGGTCGGACCTTTCACACTGTAACTTCAATCGACACAATGGGCAAGAAAATCAGGCAGAAATCCGTTCTAGAATCAGAAATAAATGATAGCACGATATTAACAAGAAAACGAGTTCACCTCTATTTCGAATTACTCGAATCAAAGAATGAATGCATTGAATCCAGCCTTCGTGTCGAACCATACGTTGCGGAAGCGAAAACCTCCCAAAATCGCAGCATTGAATACCAAATGTACAGCCTTCGTGTGAGTTCACGCGTTGCTGAGAATTTGGGGCGGATTGAATCAGCACCGAATCGGTTTAAAAGGAGCAACTTTCCATCTTCGAGCCTTCCAATTTCGAGATACGAAACGTGGTTGTTGAATCACAGAATCAAGGTAGAAACCGTTCTTACCAAATTCGATTTAAGCACGAGGTAGGACAGGAGAAAAGAGTAGAAAATCATCGGGGATCGATTTGCAAAAGAATCGGAAAAGATTTGCAGCAATAATGGAGAGTGTTTCTAGGTGGCGTTTTGATTTCAGAGGAGAGAAAGACGGAATAGAGAGGACAGATGGTTGAGATGTGGAGAAAAAAAGAAAAAAAGAAAAAAAAAAAAAAAAGGGGGTATATTGGTAAGTTTAACAATGTTTTGTCCTAATTAATAACTAGTTTCCTTGGAGCCCGATAAAGAAATTAATCTGTCCTTATGGACAAAAACCTATAATAGTTTTTACTAATAATTATTTGTCAGGCACATTTTTATGAATTTCCCAAAATGAAATACTCCATATACATGCATGTATAATCCAGCTCACCTTTGACTACTTTATAGGCTTCACTAAAAAGATTCACTATTATAAATAGATCTCCATTCAGCCATTTATGATCAAAAGCTAAATTAATTAAGGTTTATTGTTAATTTGCAATCGACTCAATTCAATGAAGTCTGGGCTTTCTTGCTTACTTCTCCACCTTTTACTTATCATATCGGGTATGTATTTATTTTGTATATATACATAAATAATATTCTTTTTTATAGGTATATTCTATTATTCTCAGTTGCTCGATTTACTTCTTATCATTTTTGCATGGGACATTTTATTTTTATTCCTTTTCTCTTAGGAATGCTATAATTTTATTGTTTTTTTTAATTCCTTTTCTGCAAGGAATGCTAAATTTTCATTGTGTTTATTTATTGCCTGAAACCAACTTTTGCCTGAAAGTAGCCTCCGGTGGAATTGGAAAACACATATATTAATGCAGCATTTTTTAGGAGATTAATGAACATTTATTTTAGAAAATTGGATGAACATTTTTTTGGATGCAGCTGAAACACATACGATTAAGTCGGTTGGTAGCATTGGTCGACCTTTACCACATCTGAAGCTGCTTTCAGATATTTGTGCTATTCGTAATCGACCGGGCTGTGGGGACAACGATGATTGTACTGACATTCCGACTGGGGATCGAACCGACCCGATTACTTGCTATTGCGAGATTGACACAGATGTACACTACTGCTATAGTCGGTACGTAATGAATATATATATATATATATATATATATATATATATATATATATATATATATATATATATATATATATATATATATATATATATATATGGTTCTTTGTTCATGTGTCTGTCTACCTCCCTCTCCATCTTTGTTGTCTAAACTCTCAAGCATTAAAAAAAAAAAACTTCCAATAACAATATCTTTTGTTTTGATTTTCTTTTTTTAACTGAAATAATTGACACTTTGACTTTTGAAATTCCAAATAAACAATTGACAACTCTAATCTCAAAATATATTCTTTCGTTCATTCGACTGTCTGTCTCCCTCTCCCTCTTTATCGTCTCAACTTTGAAGCATTAAAAAAGTACTTTCAATAACAATCTCTTTTATTTTGAAATATTTATAATGTTCTAATTTGATTTGGAAAATTTCCATTTTATTTTGGTTAATTTTTTTGTTACCGTGTATTCTTTTTTAAAGAAATGATTGACACTTTGACTTTCAAGTTTCAAATAAATAATTGACAACTCCAATCTCAGAATGTATTCTTCCATTCACACGACTGTATGCCTCCCTCTCCCTCTCCCACTCCCTCCCCTTTTTGTCGTCTCAACTCTCAAACATTAAAAAAAAATACTTTTAATAACAATCTCTTTTGTTTCGAAATGTTTACAACGTTATTATTTGATTTGGAAAAATTCCAATTTTTCTGTTACTATTTTTTTTTTGTTACTGTTTTTCAGAAGGGTCTAAATTCTTTTTTGGTCTCGAGTCTAAATTTGGACAGGGACGCCTCTGATTCTATTGGTATAACAAATGTGACAGAAGACAAGACTTTTATATCAGAGTGAAAATTTTTGTTGTGTCACTTATTACGTTACACCGTTATACCCGTAGCATTTCTAATCGATGTTTTACTTTCTATTTTTGGGGTGTTGTGTGTTTTTGCATAGCTTTTCTTGGTCAACAAAATTACGTACTATGCAGAGTATCGGGAGAAGACGAAAAATAGTAGCTGAAGGCTTGCAATGACGAAAGGATATATTAATTAGTGCATGTTTTTCTTCTTCAAATATCAGATGTACGAGCCGTGGATTCTTCAACAAATCGGTCATCCCTCATCCTCGCTCTGAAAATAGAAATTAATGCTTTCAATTATATGTATTAATATGACATACCTTTTTTCTTTTTCTTTTGTTTTCTTTTTTTTTTTTTTTTTTTTAATTTTAAAAACTAGATGCATGCATGTACGGCTTTTGTTATAAGAATAAATATCCTTGTCGCCTGTTTGATCCATAGTTCAATATACATATATATATATATATATATATATATATATACATACATACATGGGCGGCTTTACATTGCGGATGCGCCGACCTCCTAAAATAAAAAAAATATTGCAATTATATATATATATATATATATATATATATATATACTAGTAATTATTAACCCGTGCATAATGCACGGGTGATATAAAATTAAGAGACAACTTATAAACTTAAATTATTAATTAAGAAATAATGCAACCAACTTGATAGGGAAATTTTATAGTGGTCAATGACCACCAAATTCAATGGCACATGTAATCACATATGTAATTGTGATAATGTGTGTTAATTCTCGACCATTGAATTCATGATTGAGTTTGATGGTCAGATATAATTTTTTTGAATTCCTTAATGTTGCTAAGATTTTGATGTACAAATATCTAATCCCACTCTTGCTTTTAGTTTATTTTCATAGTTTGTGTTATTAACATGAGGTTAGTTCCCCCCCCCCCCCCCCCCCCCCTCCCCCCCTTTTTTTTTTTACATATGTGATTTTTCTCCTCAGCTCTTAGACTGTCCACAATGGTCACTTGACCATCTACTTTAAAAGACTTTTGAAGTAATGTACATCTTCTTTATACCCACAGTAAGAACATTTATCTACCCTCTACTTCTTAAATCCTCTACACAAGCCTTGAGATCTGGAGTGCATCTTGGAGTAAATAGTCCTCCCTCCAATTTCGTTTCTTCTCTCCTACCTGCAAAATCAATTAGCCAACCAACAAATGCTAGAATTGCAGAACCCAACAAATCATCTATTTGTGAAATCTGAAATTTCATTTCTTTTTTTTTTTTTTGGGGGGCACTTTAACAAATATGTTCAATCTCTTCTCAAAATTTAAAAGGAAATGAAGCATGAAAGTTCTTCATTCTTCACATATTGTATGTGGCGGAAATTTGCGGCTTATAGTTCATTTTTGTTGTTTTACTGAGTGTTTAAATTTCATTTTACAGATGCTTTGAGTTGATTTGTGCAGGGAATTTATTTGGTTTACAGAAAAAAAAAATGGTTTAAGAGGATTGTATAAAGGGTATTTGTTGGAGTAGATTTATTTATAAAGTGTTCAAAAAATGTAGCTGGAACAAAAAACGATGTATTAAGAAGGTGATATAAAGTGTTATTATTGGAGATAGTCTTAGGCTTTTGCAACACTAGGATTAATTGCTATGGTCTCCAAGTTCTATTTTTTCTTTTTTCCTTTTTTTTTTTGTAACTCGGAGAATTTCATAAAACTAATCCTACCTCCGTCACAAGATGTAATTCCATTTAATTTTTTTATTTTGTCTCATAATGTAAGTCCATTTAAATAACCAATGAAGTATTTATTACATTTTTCTTCTTTTACCCCTCATTTATTATCTATCTACCCACTCACTACCCTGTATTAATAACAATCAAAGGATATTATAGACTTTTTTCTTCAAAATTAATGACACATAACCAATTTAAAAAACTTTTTAAATCTGTATGAAAACATCCAAATGAACTTATATTTTGAGACGGAGATAGTAATATTCTATCTTCATTTTTCTTTTCTCTTTTGGAAAGGCTATCTCTATATTTCTATACATCACAATGGAGAGGTTCGAACTCCGTTGTTGAAGGAGATGGAAATTCAAACATTTGTTGATACCCAATAAGTGAGAAAACAATTTCCACTATATTATAAGATTCAGTCTCTAAGTATTGTTGTTGATTCAAATACTAGTAGATATTATATATCATCATAATTCCTAATTTCGTTTATTTTATAACGTATTTTTGAAACACCATGTACATAATACATGGTTTTTTTTTGTTTTTTTGCGGTACACGTATATTTATTGATACATATTTTTACCGTTTCTGTTTTTATGCCAAATTTTTAATGGTATTATTGTAGGAAAAAAAATATTGTATAAGTATGTATTTTATACTTACCGCATGCCATTAACAGATAATTAAAAAATTAGTCTTTGATTAATATCAAATTCACGCATTAATTAACACACTTTGCACAAGCTGTGGCAAACTATTTCTTTCAGTTATGAGTTCACATGGCATTATTACTTCACTTGCTGTGTATTTCCAACAGCAAACCATAATGATCACTAGCCAAAACAGGTAGCTCCAATTCCTGCATCCTATTCCTAACTCTCTTTTCTTTCCAGTATTTGAGCCCCGGAATCGCCTCTGTCCCAATCATCTTGATATCACCAACCACAAAGCCATCCATTTTGCACACAAATCTATCTAACCTCTGCTGCACAGGTCTGTTAGCAGCCAGCATCTGATTAGACTTAGTATCATATGTCCATCCATTTTCCCTAGGCCTTAGCTCGGTCCAAGCATCGAACGATCCTTCAACCAGCGGGAATCTACCATCCGTCGCCTCGATCCAGTTCATGTCACCACAGAAGACCACATTGGGATACCTCTGAAGGTGGTTCAGAGCTTCTTTTGCTTGAACGACTCGTTCCTCGCTGTTCATTTGATCAAAAGTGGGTGGTGCAGGTGTTGGACTCTCAAGATGACTTGTTGCAATGATCAATGAATTAGTACTTGTTTTTTAACTAAGGACTTCAATGTCAGCAATGCATAGTTCTCTTCTCATTCTTGTGTTTCTGAAAGGCCTATTACTGAATGATTTTACTGGTAGTCTGCTTAACTGTGTGAATAATCGAAAGGGTAATCAGATTTAGGTAATTTATGCAGATGAATTATCAAAAAGAAAAGAAAAAAAAAACTACCTGTATGCAAAAGTAGCGACCCCGGGTTTCCTGAAGGGAGAGGGAGCATTTGTAGTCCTTCCACCACTTGGATTGGCTGAAAATGCTGTAAATATCTGAGGTGACCTCCTATATATGATCATACAAATCTTGTAATCAAACTGATTATTATCAATTATATCGAGTAATGATAAAGTTGTGATTTTTATACACGAAAGAAAGAAAAAATCCGACCTGGAAGCAAATGACATCAGGTGAATGTAGCAGGATAAGGCTGCCTAAAGCATCCATCCTCTTATGCATCTCCAGGTCCCAAAAGCAAACATTGTAACTTAGAATTCTCACTGTTGCTGATTCTTTACCTGAATGAGAACATTCTGGCACAAACAAACTTATGATCCTAGGTTCTTTTGCCTAATGACTAAGGAACCATCATAACATGTTTCTTAACATGTTTGAAACAAAAGCAACAAAGTAACAGGAACAACACGGAAACTGTGTGAAAATGTCCTCTAAATAAGAGACATCTACAAGGGGACAAGGTGAATAGCTTTGTTAATTCTTGTTGCCAACCAACAATCACTACATTAATCGAACAAAAAGCATATCCTTAACAGAATATTTACTCGGATTTTTGTTAAATACTACCAAGCCTCTAATACATAATCTCTATTCGAATTATGGGCTATAAAGATTCTGATTCGTTTCTTTAAGATTTTAAAAAAAAAAAAAATTGGAGGGGAAGAAGATGAAGAAAAAGGAAGCTAACCAGAGGCAGCAAACTGATCAGAAAGTGCCCAAGAAGCCCCAGCAATAGCAAGTGAAGCAGCTGCGAATTTCGCCACATTCCCAAACACACCCTTATTAGAGAAATGATCAGATTCTTGATTCTCTTTTGATTTCATTGAAAGAGAGGAAAACTTGTACAAAGCTGCATCATCTTTGTCAACTGTAAGTTTTCTTTCCTCAGTCTTGACCAGATTGACAGCTTCCTCAAGAGAAGGAGCAAAGAATCTACCAAGCAACTGCTTTCTGATGGGGTTGAATTCATCACGAAGAGCTAAGAGAAAGTGTACAAGACGATTTTGCTCTTGAAGTTTTTTGTAATCGGTCATCTCTCTCAAAGAAAAGGGCTCTAGTTTTGACATTTGATCCCATAATCCAACCATTACATCATACAGTTCATCTACACTTTTATCTCCCTGTTTAGTGGCCCTGATTTTAGCCTCCAGCTTGAATTTCTTGGAAAGAATGGACTCATCATCATCATCTGGCATATATTCATAATCCATTTTTTTTTTTTCTTTTTCTCCTTCAAGATTTATGATGCAAAGCAGGTAATTAAGATCAAAAGGAGCAGAATGTAATAGAGAAAGTGAACAATCAAAGGAAGAAAAAGGCACACAGCCTAGTGGGCTTGCATTGCATACGAGAATGCTTTTGTCTACTTTTGGTAAAGGAGAAGCGTCTGGAACTAGTGCATTTGGCTTTGGAAATTATTTGATTGATTTCCAATGGGCGAACATTACCGCCAGGGCACGAAAAATTTTGCCGGGGCAAATTTAAAAGACTTTTGTGTTTTGGACAAGTTAATATATAAAAGTAATCTTTATATTTAATAAAAACAATTTAGTTGGAAAAAATACTTTTTTAGGAAAACACTTACAGAAAACACGTAAACATTTCTAGTATTTTTTAATTTTATAAGTTATGATCGATACATCAAGTTTGATAGTGATATAATATAATATGTATTATATTAACGTGTATCAATGTGTGTTTTTTTTTCCTTGAATAATTATTCTAATCTAATTTGCTTTAACTTCAAAAAAAAATCTAATTTGCTTTGATTATTAATAGTATTATATTTATTTTACATTTTTACAATGGATTTTACGGTGTGTTTGTTGGTACGACGGTCGTAGGAAGGTTGTATCGAGTGACATATATTAGAGTCTCTCATTTTCACTCTCTTTTCAATAATACATGACGATGCCGGAAATCGTCCAGTAACTGGTGCGGGTCACTATCTTCTATGTGATAACGACCGATACCTTAGAAACCCTAAATTACCGTAAAAAGGGGGGAGATGTTTGTTGTGTTCGGACTGAGCTCTCAGAATATTTCTGGGAGTTGCCTACGTATCCAATAATCGAATTGGAATCAAGTCATCCGTAGTTCCTTAGGGTCGTTTATATAGATCATCTCTCGCCCCTCATACTTGGTGGGCAAGTATTATAATTAATCATTAATCCCTAAGGATAAATATGACTCAATCCTCCAAAATAAAAGATAATTATGGACATATTTAATATCAAGATTAGAGCCTTTATGACTAAGGATTCTTTCCATATACGTTTATCCCACACGTGGAATAACGGCGGAGGCCGTTCGGAGGGCTACCCGTTCGGCCCCCAAAACCAACACGTCCGAACCGGCGCTCCTCTTCGCGGTCCTTTACCGTCCCCGCGTCGGGGTGGAGGAGGAACCCTAGACCGGTCTCCCGTGGTAGACGATCCGCCCTCTCGCTCGGCCTTTAGGACCTTTGGCCCTTAAAACCTTAAACTCAGGGGTGGTAACTTATTCAGCACCCCGAAAGGTGATTCGTGGCATAATCCGGGTCGAGTATCATCATAAGCCCCCCAGGTCTGACTTGACTTCCATAGTCGGTCAGATCTGCCCTGTTTGGCGGTTCGTCGGACACTTGCCCGATCACGCGTTTCAAATTGAGAGTGCCAGCTGGTGGCCTATTTAATAGATAATCATTACAGACGCGGTTTGCGAGGCGTTTTTCCCTCTTCTCTATAACTGACATCGATTGAGTGTCAGGAGAGAGGTTATAAACCCGTCCCCTCATATCAGACCCTCTCTCTTCCTTCAGTCGCTATTAATTCGAAGTCTCCTCTCCGGACTCCCTGCATTTCCAAGTAAGTTTCCAACTCCTATTGCTTTTGTTCTTTTACATTTCTTCTTCTCCTCTACTTCTCCTAGTTTATGAGGGCTAGTACTGGCTCTAGCAGCTCCATTGATAGAGAATTTGAGTCCCATTCTGACTCAGAAAACGAGGTCACTCAGCCTTTCATCCAGTTCGGTGGCCCTATAGACGTTCCTGCGCTGAACACTATCGCTGCTCGCATAAATTCCGAGCAGATCGTCACGGATCAACCCTCATCTAGTGTCAGATACCACTCCGCCTTTGGATTTTCCTCCTTAAATCGGTGCCTCGAGCCCATATGACCGCCAAACGCCTATAGGCGCTTTCGGTGTTAGGTCTAAACCGACCCGGGATGGACTCTTGCAAATTTGTAACCGGTATGGCATGACATGGACCACTATGCCCCCAGGTTACCGGGGGTTCCCATCTTTATGCCCATCAGCCCCCAGAGGGATATTGCAGTGTACAAGGATCAGTTCGTCTGCGGCCTTAGAGTTCCCTTCTGTCCGGTATTCTTGGCCGTACTGAGGCATTACCAACTGGGATCTGCGCAGATCGCCCCTAACGGTGTTAGGGCAATCATTGGTTCTGCGATTTTCTTCCGCTTAGCAGACACGGAGTTCGACGTGGATCTTTTTAGGACCTTTTATCAACATAAGAAGGTAAGGAACCACAGCGGGTGGTATTACTTTCCACGCCGTACTGACCAGCGGAGGGGGGTCCCCATGCTTTCTACAGGAAAATCTTCGATCCATGAATGGAAGAGTAACTTCTTCTTCATTCGTCACGATGGACACCCGGAGTTGAGTAATTGGAATTACTTCCAGCTCCCCGCCGATGTGTGCCCCACTACGGTCGGTGAGAACTTGCTGAATGATATTGCCAATGCCAATGTTCTCCTTGATTTTGAGTACTGGTCGGACGAACTGATCGAAGCTGCGCGCTTGTCCGACGCTGGCCCCGAGCCCTATTTAAGGCTTACTCAGGACGAATACGACCATCGTAGGAGTTGCTCTCTTAATTTCCTTTGCCTTGCATATTTAATGTTATGGTTCTTCTCTGTTCTAACAACTTCTGCTTTTTACAGTGGCTGACGTTGCAGACATTTTCGACCAAGCACTCAATGAAGAGGAAGATGTGCCTGAGCCCCAGCAGAACTTGGAGGTTTAGAGAGAAGAGGCGGCACCAGAACCCGAACTGCCTAACCCAGAGGCCGACCCGGGAAATTCCCGTACTGGCCTTCAACAAGACGACCTGACCCTGGGAGCACGGCATGCTGAGCAAAGAGAGGATAGTCTGGTCATCCTGGACGTCTCAGACACAGGCGACCAAGCAAGACAACGCCCGCGATCTGGACGGAAGAGGCCTAGGTCTGGCCAGGAGGCTTCTGAAGGAACTTCGGGCTCTTCGGCCGAGTTCTTGGCCGAGCTGCCGGACAAAGATCTGGCATCGATCGTAAGTCTCCTTTTTCGTTTGATGTAAATCACCGTTCTGCCCCTGTTCGCCTTACACTTAATATTTACAGGTGGTTAAAGCTGGGAAGGAAGTTCTTCACCGACTCAATGACTTCGCTACTCAGAAGGCATCTTTAGAGAAACGGATTTCTGACCTATCTGCCAACCGTAACAAGCACAAAGAGGAATCCTTGTCTAAAGATGTCCAGATTGCAGATCTGGAGAAGGTCGTGCAGGCTCAACGAGCAGAGTTGGAGGAGCTGCGTGCATCTGGCGCTGTCCGTGAGGAGGCCTTGGCCAAGCTTCAAGCTGATCGTGCTTCGTTGGAAGCTGCTATGCCTGAACGAATTGCTCAGGCCATCCACGAGTATAAGAGCTCAGAGCATTTTACTGGGGCCTTAAAGGTATTACTTGGCTCTATCTTGAGCCATGGGTATACCCTCGGTGTTAACCAGGCCAAAGAGCAGTGCCCTGAGCTGGTCATCTCAGACCTCCAGCATGGCAGGCTCTGCAAGCCAGGCGGCAACGATCTGTACCAGGCCAGGCTGAGGGAATATCAAGCTGGTGTGGACCTGGCTGAGAAGTATGGACGTCGATCTACGGCCCGTCAGACTGGCACCTCCCCAGCTCAGCGTTCCGGCACCCCGACCGATCCGCCTCAAGATGCAGCTGCCAATCCTTAATAATCAAGGGCTTCATTATTTTGTTGAAAAACTTTGCACCTTTTTTTCCAACTTTTGCTATTTCTTGTTCTTGACTATTTGTGCCTTTTTGGCATTTGTTCTGTAATATGTTTTTCTTTGGCATCTTCATTGCTATTGCTTTAACTTTTGGTATTGCCCTTGCTTTTGTTATGGCCCTTTACCCCCCTGAAGTACGTCCATTGTAAAGCTTTGCTTTTCGAATGAAGTACTTCAGTGTGTGCGCTGATCGTCTGTCCTGCAGACTTAGGAAGTATGATCACTTCAACTTGCTAAGTATTTTGGATATTATTAGTCCAGCCCGACTGTAGTGTGCTCGACCTTTTTGGCTTTGTCTTGGAGAAAATTTTTACTGAATCCGACCTGCGGATCAGTTCGTTGAGTCTGTCCTGCAGACCTTTTTGTATTTGCCTTGGCAAATTTCCACTGAATCCGACCTGCGGATCAGTTCGTTGAGTCTGTCCTGCAGACCTCTTTGGATTTGCCTTGGCAAATTTTTACATGAATCTGACCTGCAGCTTAGTCGTGATTAAATAACATAGTGACAATGCATATAGAAATAAAACTCTTTATTCAGCATTTGATGTCTGGCTACAATTTATTCGAAATTAAAAATGCGAATATAACAAATAGTCTGGAACCTGCCCTAAACGTAAAACTTCCTCAAGTTAGAGGCATTCCAGCTGCGGGGAACAGTTCTGCCACTTGCATCGGCCAGTTGATATGCCCCTTTACCACGTACTTTGACCACCTTGTAAGGTCCTTCCCAGTTCGGAGCCAGTTTCCCTTGAGGTAATTGCTTACTAACTTCATTCTTTCTGAGCACCAGGTCCCCTTCTCTAAAGTACGAGTGCTTAACTCGAGAATTGTAATATTGAGAAATTCGCTGTTTGTACTTAGCCATTCTATGAAGGCCACGTTACGAGCCTCCTCCGGATCGTCCTTGGAATGTCTAAGTTACGCCTCGCGTTCACTTTCTGTGTAGAGCGCTGTCCGTGGAGAAGATAGGCCGATCTCGGCTGGGATCACGGATTCGCAGCCGTATGCTAGGCTAAAAGGGGTTTCTCCAGTGGCTGAGTTCGGAGTTGTTCTATATGCCCATAATATATTAGGCAAATGATCTGTCCAATTCTCTTTTTCCTCCTTTAAACGTTTCTTCAGTCCTGCCTTGATCTGCCTGTTGGTCTGTTCGACTTGGCCATTAGCTTGGGGATATCCCACAGAAGTGAAGTGTTGTGTAATATGTAATTCATTGCACCACTCTCGGACGATCCTATCTTCGAACTGAGTCCCATTGTCCGAAACCAAAGTCTTTGGGATTCCATACCTGCATACTATGCTCTTCCACAAAAATTTCTGTATCTACCTTCCTGTTATAGTTGCCAATGGTTCAGCTTCGACCCACTTGGTGAAGTAATCGATTGCCACAATTAAAAACCTGACATTGCCTGGGGCTCTGGGGAGCGGTCCGACCAGATCTACCCCCCACTGATCGAAGGGCCAGGGGGAGATCATCGGAACCATCTCATGGGATGGCCGATGTGACAAGTTGTCATGTACCTGGCATGATCTGCACTTTTCCACCAATTCCTTGGCGTCTTCCAACATTGTTGGCCAGTAATAACCGAACAGCCGGCACTTCCTCGCAAGCGTTCGTGCTCCTTGATGATTTCCACAGATGCCTAAATGCACTTCCCTGAGCAGGTAATTCCCTTCTTCTTTAGTCACACATTTCAACCATGGAGCAATATAAGATCTGCGGTAGAGTACGTTTTCGAACAGTGAGTATCTCACTGCCAGGAGCCTCGTTCTCCTAGCCTGAATTCTGTCTTGAGGGAGGATATTATCTCTCAGATACAACACAATTGGATCCATCCACGTACTGGCCTGCCTTATTGGCCGTACAGCCTGCTGCTCGTAGCTTCTTTCTTTCAACAGTTCTACCAATACTTTCTTTTCTGATAAATAATTTGAGGCCAATTTGGACAAAGCATCTGCCCTCCTGTTCTCAGCTCGTGGTATCTGGTCAACCCGGACCTTTTGAAACTTCTCTAAGAGTGCTTTAGCTGCCGTTAAATATCTTCTCATAGGTTCTTCCTTAGCTTCATATTCCCCGTTTATGTGATTCACCACGAGCTGTGAGTCACTATACACCTGCAGATCGTCCGCCCCAAGCTTACTTGCCAACGTGAGTCCCGTAATCAAAGCTTCGTACTCAGCCTCATTGTTTGTGGCCTTAAAATCAAATCTTAAAGCGTAGGGGAATTCCTCCCCTTTGGGGCTGACTAGTAGGAGACCTGCTCCTGCGCCGTCTTTACTGGACGCTCCATCAACGTACAAGTTCCACCTACGTACTTCCTGTTTCTCCAGATCAGCATCTAAACCAACAGATATTCCTTCGGCCAAAAAATCCGCTAAAACCTGTGCTTTGATCGCAGGACGTGGTCTGAAATCAATGTCGTATTCTGCCAGTTCGACAACCCATTTCGCCAACCTTCCTGAGGTTTCTGGTCGTCCTAAGATCTGCCGTAGAGGCTGATCAGTGATGACAGTAATGGGATGTGCCTGGAAGTAAGGTCTCAACTTCCTTGAGGCATGTACCAATGCTAATGCTAGCTTCTCTGCGTTTGAATATCTAACCTCCGGTCCGTGCAGTGCTTTGCTTACAAAGAAAACGGGTACCTGCTGTCCATTCTGCTCTTTTACCAGGACTGCGCTCAGAGCTTCTTCAACTACAGCTAAATAGACGAACAAAGGTTCTCCTTCCTGAGGAGCTGTCAAAGTGGGCAATTCAGCCAAGTACTTCTTTAGTTCATCGAACGCGACCGGCTCGTTCGTCCCGGCGAAAAGGGCTAGCTCTCCGTAAGATTTTGAAAAAAGGCAAAGCATGCCGTGCCGATCTCGATAAAAATCGTTCAAGGCGCCTATCCGCCCCGTCGCCGCCGAACTTTCTCGATGTTTTTTGGTGGAGACATGGTTTTTAATGCCTCGATCTTATCCGGGTTCGCCCTAATTCCGTCTCTGGATATCATGTATCCTAGGAACTTCCCAGATCTGACCCCAAACGTGCATTTCTTTGGATTGAGCTTCATATGAGTCTCCCTTAGGACCCCAAAAACTTCTTTAACATCGTCCAAATATCGATCAAGAGACGTGCTCTTGATCAGGAGGTCATCCACGTACACCTCCATACACCTTCCTATTTGTTTGGCAAAAATCGAGTTAACAGCCCTCTGATACGTTGCCCCTGCATTTTTGAGTCCAAAAGGCATTGTGACGTAGCAGTACGTCCCAAACTCTGTTATGAACGCGGTCTTCTCTGCATCCACCGGATCCATTACGATCTGGTGATAACCTTTGTAAGCATCCAAGAAGGCGAACACTTCATATCCTACTGTGGAGTCCACTAAACGATCAATCTTGGGCAGAGCGTAACAATCCTTCGGGCACGCCTTGTTCAAATCTGTGAAATCTACGCACATCCTCCAACTCCCGTATGGCTTCTTGACTAGTACGGGATTGGCTAACCATTCAGGGTACATCACTTCCTTTATTATGCTTGCTTGCAGTAGTTTCGTTACCTCTTGCTTGATTGCTTCAATGCGCTCAGGGGCGAAGTGCCTTTTCTTTTGACGAACAGGCTTCCTGTTCGGATCTACCTTTAATCTATGTATTGCCAGATCAGGGGATAACCCTGGCATATCCTGCGCCCTCCATGCGAACACATCTCTGAAGTCTTCAAGAATTTTCACCAATGATTCTTTATGTGGGGAGGGGATCCAGGCCCCAATGCGAACGGTCGAGTCTTCATGTTCGTCCCATAGACGTACAGCCTCTGTTGTATCCTCAGAAGACCAGTTCTCTTCATCACTGGGTATCAGTTCTTCGATACAAACCTGTTGCACCATTTTCCCATTTCTTGTTGCGGTATAGCGGCTCTCCCGGCCGTTTCCACATCGCCTCTGATTTCTATCGACCCCTCCCCTGTTGGGATCTTCATGCTAACATGGGCCGGTGAAATCACAGCCCGAAGATCTATAAGGGCTGGCCTTCCCATTATCACGTTGTAAGCCGATGGTGCCTTCACCACCACATAGTCCACCATTATAGTTCTGCTCCTCGTGCCTTCTCCAAAGGTAGTGAGCAGCTTGATCACCCCCAATGGATGGACCGGAGGTCCTGCGAAGCCGAACAGAGGAGTGGAGACAGGGGTTAGTTCGGCGTCCTTTAGTTTCATTGCCATGAAAACATTATGGTAGATGACGTTCACGGCACTACCCGTATCCACACAGATTCTTTTTATCCGGTTCCTGCTAATTACAGCTTCAATCACCAATCCTTCGTTGTTGATCACCAATGGTAATGAGTCCCTTGGTCCATACACTACTTCTCCTGACATCCTTTGCCTCTTATTCGTGGAAGTAGGGGTAACAGACCTGCTGTTTCCCTCTTCCGTCACCTTTGAACTGTTCGGCCCCCCTGAGATCGTATTGATTGTGTTCACAGGACGATTATCTGCATGTCCTCCTGCATCAGGAGAACGATCTCTTCTCCACCTCTGCTCATCTCGATGATCCTTATCACCGTTATTCCTACGCTTAAACTCTCGCCGTCCCTTGGGCTCAGCTTGTTGAGACCGATATATAACTTCATCAAGTTGCCCTTCCATTACTGCTGCGTCAATGTCTCAGATTAGGTCTCTGCACTGCTCTGAGTCATGTCCTACATCCTGGTGATACTTGCAATACTTGCTTTGATTTCTGTTCTCCCTAGGCCCTTTCATCGGGGGTGGGGTCCTAGCAATGCCCTTTCTTTGCATTATCACAAGGACCTGTTCACGAGGTCTGTTCAGCGGGATGAAGTCTCTGTCCTGCAGAGCTCCTTTCTTTCCCAGACGATCAGAGATGGGCGCAGTTACCCGATCCCAAACCGACTTTCTTTTTTTATCCGATCTTTCTTCAGGCTTGTTTCTCTTGCTCTCACCCTTTTCCATCTCTCTTTTAAGTCGATTTGCTTCTTCTCCCTGGCAGTACTTATATGCGACATCCGGACATTCTTCCATTGTATTTGGGAGCTTCTTTCGTTAAGCTTTGCGTGTAGCCGTCCCTCTCGCGGACACCGCCACGAAAGAGGCGACCAAAGCAATCGTCATCCGTGTCCCGAACTTGTGCGGCCTCTTCATTGAATCGTTTTATAAAACGCAATACGGATTCATCTTGTTTTTGTTTTAACGTTAACAGATGAGTTTGATTTCTTTGGAAGGGTCGTCGCAATGAATGCATGCACGAACTTCCTGGTCAAAGTCCCAAAGTCTGAGATTGATATAGGAGGGATCCTGTTGAACCACTCCCTAGCTCTTCCAGTTAGGAGTGCGGGAAAGGTCTTGCACTTCATCTCATCCGACGCATTATATAGGTTCATGTGGGAGATGAACTGGTGCATATGATCATAAGGATCCTTGGATCCGTCATATGCACTTATCTTCGGAATTTTGAAACCTGCTGGACGGGGATAGTGGTCTATATGCTCAGTGAAGGGCGACGCACAGAGCAGATAATTGTCTGATCGCTTACCAAGTAGATTGTCCAGTTCGGCCTTAGCCGTGTCGTTCGGGTAACGCGTAACTCCGTGGTCCGTATGGGTGCTTGACTCTACGATCTCTGGTTTAGCAGGGGCCTGGTGTTGGAGATTCTCTTCGGGTTTTTCTGGGGGGTCCCTTCCTTTGAGGGTCTCGTCCAGAATAATCTTGATAGTGGTATTATCCAGATTTTTCAGAGCGTCAACCAATGCCTGATTGGCTGGGTCCTGAAGAACTGGGTCTACCTGATCCCCTTGGAGATTGGCCCCTTTCTGGGCCGCCGCATCCTGAGTTTCGCCTTGAATAGCTGAAGATCCTCCCTGTTGGGTCGGATCTGCATTCTTCTTGGTTGTATTCTTCGGTGGTGCCATAGCGTTTTTAGGGATTCTTGTTTTCTGGATCAGTTATCAGTAGAAAGGGCCCTCCTTCTAGCGCCAATGACGATGCCGGAAATCGTCCAGTAACTGGTGCGGGTCACTATCTTCTATGTGATAACGACCGATACCTTAGAAACCCTAAATTACCGTAAAAAGGGGGGAGATGTTTGTTGTGTTCGGACTGAGCTCTCAGAATATTTCTGGGAGTTGCCTACGTATCCAATAATCGAATTGGAATCAAGTCATCCGTAGTTCCTTAGGGTCGTTTATATAGATCATCTCTCGCCCCTCATACTTGGTGGGCAAGTATTATAATTAATCATTAATCCCTAAGGATAAATATGACTCAATCCCCCAAAATAAGAGATAATTATGGACATATTTAATATCAAGATTAGAGCCTTTATGACTAAGGATTCTTTCCATATACGTTTATCCCACACGTGGAATAACGAGCGGAGGCATTCGGAGGGCTACCCGTTCGGCCCCCAAAACCAACACGTCCGAACTCGGCAGCTCCTCTTCGCCAGTCCTTTACCGTCCTGCGTCGGCTGGAGGAGGAACCCTAGACCGGTCTCCCGTGGTAGACGATCCGCCCTCTGCTCGGCCTTTAGGACCTTTGGCCCTTAAAACCTTAAACTCAAGGGGTGGTAACTTATTCAGCACCCCGAAAGGTGATTCGTGGCATAATCCGGGTCGAGTATCATCAATACACTTTTATCGTGTGTCACAGGTTAGAAATAAATGGTTGTATATATGTTATTTGGTACAATCTTCATATAATGGTTTTGTGTTTTTTCCTGGAGTAGTTAAGGGGATATTGTTTTTGTAAGGAAATCTTAAATTTTTATATTAACGTGTGTGGGAAGACAATTAAGGAGGATTTTGTTTTAGGAAGGAAATCTTAAATTTTATATTAACGTGTGTTTTTTTCCCTTGAATAACGTCATGGAAATCTTAACTTTTATATTAACGTGTGTTTTTTCTCTTGAATAACGGTTTTTTTTAAATTGGAGAAAACACTTTCTAAGGAAAACACTTACGGAAAACACGTAAACACTTTTAGTATTTTTCAATTTTATAAGTTGGATAATGATCAATACATCAAGTTTGTTAATGATATAGTATAATATCTATTATATTAACGTGTATCAACGTGTGTTTTTTTTTTTCCCTTGAATAATTATTCTAATCTAATTTGCTTTGATTATTAATAGTATTATATTTATTTTACATTTTTACAATGGATTTTATGGTGTGTTTGTTGGTACGACGGTTGTATCGAGTGACATATATTAGAGCCTCTTATTTTCACTCTCTTTCATATAATATACTTTTATCGTGTGTCACAGGTTAGAAATAAATAGTTATAATATATATTATTTGGTATAACCTGAAACAATAGTTGTATTATAAAATTTTCCGTGTTTTTTTCCTTGAGTAATTATTCTAATTTGCTTTGATTATGTTAATAGCATTACATTTATTTTTGTGGGAAAACAATTAAGGGGATATTGTTTTTGGAGGGAAATCTTAAATTTTATACTAACGTGTTTTTTTTCCCTTGAATAATGTCAAGGAAATCTTAAATTTTATTATTAACGTGTGTTTTGGTTGTTAAAAACTCATAACTAATCCCAAAATCATGCACAATAATTAATCCCCTTAAAGAGAAAAAGAATCGACTAAAACTTGGAACTTAGTCCTTAGATTTCATACTCCCTCCGTTCCACTTTATTTGTCCTGTTTGACTTTTCAAAGACATTTTGAGTAGTGTATTTAATGCTTTGAATCTCATTAAATGTTACTTAAATGACATAAATGTAAAAATATTGGATCATTTAATGAGATTCAAAGCATTAAATACGCTAGTCAAAATCTCTTTGAAAAGTCAATCCGGACAAATAAAATGAGACAGAGGATTATATTTTTAAAGGGTTCAAACTAAACTAGAATGCAAATCCAAAAGAAAGTCAAAATCAAGATGAATCAACACAATTCATAAACATTTTCACAACACGTTATTAGTATATAGACTGGAGAAATCGTCACAAACATACATCACTCGTCGACACGAGAGCTAGGTGAAAATTCAACATGCAGGTTTAAATCGAGCCGAATTGATCTCAAGAGACTGACGAGTAGCACGCTTACAACCCTAGTTCGAGACGCTCAATGCCAAACAAGAAAATAAAAATAAAAAATAATAATAATTAAAAAGGCCCAAAGTCATCTTTGACAGCAAGTATGAGCAGTAAACTGAATATGCAGATTACTATTGTTCATTTCTTTCCTCTCCACTTTCTCTACTATATAGAAGTAAGACTCTAAAAAAAGAGTCTTGAAGTAAGACTCTTGAACATCAGTGAGTTGCAATAATTTAAACATTGAAGCTAAACCACCAATAACACTTATGCTTAACAAAACATCGGGACATCCAACACTATCTTCAAGACATCTTCTCCCACTATGCCCCAGAATTTCTGTAAAAAAACGACGTGCATACCATCGGGTCAATGCGACTTCCTCCCTGGCAGCTGCTTTAAGGCAAAACAAACTTCCTCTCTCGTAAAGGGCGCAACTAAATGTTGTTGTTGCGCAGCCTCAATCTCAGCAAACTGCAACCCATCTAAATCAACAACAGCCCATTAGATGAGTAAATGTCCCATAAATAGTCTATTGCAACACCCTCCATGTCCGCAGGCTCGTGGCATGCAACCCCTTGAGAGTCATACAACAAATGAATGCTGCTTCGTTTTCTCCGTGTCGCCGCCTTGTAGTGAAAATAGCTCGTATAAATTGGCGGATAAGCGAAAAAAACAAAAGCACAAATGATACAAAGATCAAAACTTTGTAAACAAAAAAGCATCAGTAATTTTCAAAGCAAAATGATGCATCATCATAGGTGACATCACTTCAAAATAGCTGTTTTGGCAGAGCCACATTTTCATGATTTTACCGATACACATAAACGTAAAACAAGGTTTTGACTTGCAAAAAAAAAAAAAAAAAACAAAAACCAAGAACCTTAAAAGCCACTACGTCCAATTTACCGTGACACCAGGCGCCACTCACTCTTTTCATTATTTCAGAGAGATTGTTAAGAGCAAGCCATAATGGTCACTTGGTAAAACCGGAAGCGTTATTTGCTTAACTTGGCCCTTTACTTTCTTTTCTTTGCAATACGATAAACCTGGAATTTCTTCAGTCCCAATCATCTCAATCTCACTTAACTTGAAATCCTTCAAACTGCAGATAAACCGATCCAGACGTTTTCTCAGAGTCCGATTTGCACTCAACATCTTGTTCAACTTTGTATCATATGTCCAACCTTCTTCTTGAGGCCGGAGTTTCATCCACGCATCAAACCATCCATCAGGCATTGGAAATTGACCATCCAATTTATCATCCCAGTTCATATCACCACAAAAGATAACATTCGGATGTTTCTCGAGAAGTTTTATAGCCTCTTTGGCCTGACCGACACGCTCCTTACTAAACATCTGATCCCATGTAGGTGGACCTGGACAAGGGCTCTCGAGATGGCTAGTTGCAACAACTAAGGTCTTATCAGACTGAACATCAACTTCAGCAACACATAGTTCTCTTCCCATGGCTGAATCAGAAAAAGGTTTGCAGCTGTAGCGTTTCACCGGAAGCTTGCATAGCTGCACATGTTTAGAATACATAAGGGGAAGGAAAATACAGGCACCCCATAAGTCTATTTACGAGCATGTAGGTTGCACAGGTGTGGATACACAGGTATGGGGACCAAATTGTACATGAATAACTATAAAGACCAAACTATATACAATAAAAATCATAAAATAAAACAATTTTTAGCGGCTTTTCTTCAAGTCTCAGCATGGCTTCTTCATTTCACGTATCCGAGGCAAGGATATGCATATTCGGATCCTATATCCATATTTTGAAAAATTGCAAATTTTCCTGGGGCGTGTTTCCTAACTATCCGGTGCGTATCAAAGTTAGATGTGAAACGGATTATGGACACGCTACAAAACAGAAGCAATAACAAACAAACGCAACGACTTAGAGAACTGTGATAGTGAACTGCTGATTCCGAAATACTCGTATTACATTGTGAATATGGAAGCATACAATAGAGAATTTTCTTAAAGACATAACTTTGGACCGAAGAAATTCATAGCAAAGCAATTTTCACACCTAAAACCAATGTCCAAGAGCACATGCATACTAAGACTAGTTATTACTTTAAGGAGTCCATGGTAATGCATTGAATAAAAATTAGCCTCAAAAGAATTCATAAACATATGGTAATATTCACCTGTATACAGAAATAAGGATGTACAATTTCCATCTCATTTGACACCGAACACTGATACAGCTTCCACCAACTCGATTTTCGAAACATCTCATAGGAATCTGGAGTAACCTCCTGCAAAATTAAGTGGTAATTCTAAAGACAACAGCTAAATCTGGACAAGGACTTCAGGTTAGTGAACTTCTTTTGCTTTTCTAAGGGGTTCAGATTAGGCTACCTGGAAACACATGATATCAGGGGTGTGTTGCCAGATAAGTTCACCTAGAGCATCCATTCTAGCCTGCATCTCTAGATCCTCACGAAACCAGATGTTATAACTCAATATCTTCAACGACCGAGTGCTCTTACTGGGGCCATCTTTAGCAGTTGAACATTCTATCAACATGCAAATTACCGGTTCACGGAACTGATGCAGTTATTAAATAAAACACATGGGAAAAGATAAAAATATAGAAAAGACAAATGACACTGGAGCTTCAAGTAATTAAGCCACATAAAAATCTCCCAGCCTGATTTTACAGGTAGAAAACAAGTAACACCATTTTCATAAAAATGAACTTGAAACACACTTGGCTTGCTGTCTGATATGACCTACAAGGTATCAGTGTTAGATGAATTTGGAATTACAAAAGTAACCTAGGCTAGCACATGATTTTCTGTCTCCTAACTCAATTGATGCACGAGTGTAAACGTACGAGAATACACAATTAATGTTGTTAGACTCTAAAGAGACACCTTACATATGAGGAAAGACGAGACTGTATCATGGCTGTTGAAACTAACTCGTTTCTCATCATGAATATTGAATACAAACTCCAACATGCTGAATCTCATTCGCAAGACATCTACATAATGAACTGTCTTTAGAAAAAGTAAATTCATTAATCAAGTTCCAAGAGTTCAATATCTGATCCTTGTGACAATAAAAATGTACAATGATTTTGAACTTTGTACAATAAATGAAGGTATATTTTGCCTCTTCATTAATAGGTCAGAACAAAAGGTTTGAGTTCATGAAGGCCAATGAGGAACCAAACAATCAATACACTAAGCTAATAGGCCTCAATATTTGACATATAATAAGCAAAGCAAGTGTTTTTCTTTCTGGAAAACGAAAAGATTCTTCCAATAAGTAAAGGATTACAAAAATAAGCAGGGCAAAACGAAAAGTTCAAAATAATGTTAAAAGTTATGATAGAAAAAGTGACCAGAAAGTTAAACCTCCTGCAAAAGAAACGATCTTTTCCACATCCATAATGCAGTGAAGGCAAATGGATAAAAATTAGGGGACCACGACATCAAAAATTAAGAAATTAACAAACAAACAACTTCAGAGGTCAACAAGAAAAGGGATATAAAAGAAGAATCATACCAACTGATATAACCTCCTTGTTTGAAGCCTTAAGACCCCGGAAACCACCTCCGGAATCACTAAAGTCAACATCATCCCCATCGGAAATTTCCCTAGTTTTTCTTTTATTTTGACTATTACTGCTGCTGCAAGCCCTCAAAGGAAAGAAAACATCTCCGACGGAAGAACCCAATTCATCAAGATCATCATCGTTGGCCAGGCTCGAAAGTAAAGAAGCAGACGCTCTGGTGCCGCAAGTTTCACAATTGTCTTCACCAAATTTGTTCAAGAATGTGCAAGCTTGGCAAGACCACTTGGGCTTTGTAATAAGAGTGGGCGAATTCGATTTTGACTGCGCTGACATGCACATTAGGCAAGCATCTTTTTGGGATGAAGGGTTCATGAAAGTGCATTTTGAGCAAGCCCATGACGACATTTTTGGTCCGAAAGGGAGGGTTTTGCAGGTTGGAGGGATTTGTAGAGGAGTAAAGAAGATTGCTTTTGATTTGATTTTGTTTAGCAACCCAAGTGCCATTTTGAATGAATGAAAGGAAAAGGTTGCGCATTTTTGCCGCTATTTGGGGGCATTAGGATTCTTCCCTCTCCTCATTGCACCGTAAAAAGTAACGTATAGCTTCGAAACGACACTAGTTTGGCCATTCATTCTTTATAATTCCCGTACTTTTTATAAGTGTCGAGCATTTAGAGTATCCTTGTTAGCTGGAAGTTAACAAGGAGTATGAAAAGCTGGAGGACTTTGTACCATCCATTCCGGTGAACTGACTAATCCTAAGTCAAAGGATCGAGAAACTCAGCTTATAGCATCACGCAGCCATTGGGAGAGGGCTTCCTTCGATAAGAGATCGGACTATTCTACCGCTACCGACCGACCGGATTGGAATGGAGTGAATTCTCTAGATTAATCTTTGCTTTGTCTTTTTGAGCGGCAATGCGCGGGGTGTTGGTTCAGAAGCAGTTAGTCAATTCGTACCTCTGGCGTTAGGAAGCGGAGATCGCACCAACATTATGATTATGCGAAAAGCAAGAAAAATGCTGGGTTGACTGTCTAGCTCGTGCAATCGGGGAAGCACTCTCTTTTGTCTTTTTGCCCAAGGTCGCCAATGAGTGCATCTCTCAAGTAAGGGTTGAGTGGCTTAGATAAGTAGTTCTTTGATTTTTTGGTCTAGGTCTGCCGCTGCAGCTCTTGTCGTATCCGTTGTTGGTGTAAGTGTTTATGGTCTTGTTTGCGTATCGCTCGAGCGATTCGCGGGTAAGATACCCCGAAGCTTGTGCTATGCGCGGCCGACGATACCCTCGTTTAGGTATGTGCCTCGGGAGAAAAGCTGCTATCCTAACCGGTACCGGCGGTGGTGTCATAGAAGTAAGCGCTGTTGTCGGGAGGACTAAATGCCCAGAGTCAAATAGATTAGTCATTTAATTGTTAGTCATCAAAAACGTCATTATTGTGTTAAAACTATAACAAACAAAAAACAAAAAAAAAAAAAAAATCAAAGAGATTGATGTGATGCGTGATCGAATCAGATCCGAAAATGCCCGAGGACTTGACTGAAGGCACCAATAAGATGAGCACCGCGACCCTCGACTAACCCGTAGCCAAAAATCTTGGTATAATGGACACCCACAAGGTTCGCTCACAACCTCGATAAGTCCCGTTTGGAATCCACCAAACAACGGTTTGGAATCCACCAAACCAACGTGAGAAAACTCACCAAAGCTTAAACGCTTCAAATATAATATATATATATCAAAATTTGTCTGTCTTAAAAAGATTACAACCAAAGCCTTTTTATAGGCTAGAATAAAAGACCTAAACTACTCCCAAAGCAATGTGGGATAAAATTATTTAACAAAAATTAAAATTAAAATAAAAGAAATAAATACTAGTAAAATTCTAGAAAATAAGTCAAAATTGCAATGTGGGATAAATGATCAAATAAATAGTCTCCAAGCCAAAACGTATCGCATCAGAGATACAAGACAAGGAAGTTGAGAAGATGGAAGATAGGTTTGAAAGTAAAGGTGATGAGAAAATGGCCATGTTTGGTTTCGGGTTGGATTGTAGTTAAATGGATTCATAGAAAAAGAAATTAAAATAAAATATATTAAAATAATAATTATAAAGTTGAAATGTTAAATTTGTGTAGTTGAAGAAATGATTGATGAGAGAAATTTTAATAAAATATTATATTCAAAAAGTAATGATTAAATAGTGTAGTGGGTGAATAAAGTGAATTGATTAATATTATTTTATTTGTTGATGTTGAATGATTGCTGAGAGAGTTTATAATAAAAATAGAATTAATAAAATAATGATAAATAAGATAATGAAGTGAATAAAATATTGAGTTGGATCCAACCCCACCCGAAACCAAAAAAGAGAAGTGTTTTGACCTTTAATATACTACCTCCGTTCCATAAAAAGTGCCCACATTTTCCCATAAAAAATGTCAATTTAGAAAATCAATACACATTTAATGTAATTTTTTTCAAACATATCTCTATCATAGCATTTAATGTTTACGTATTCTATGGGAGCCGTTTTTGCTTTTTTTGCAGGATTTCACTATTGGGTAGGTAAAATCTTTGGTCGGACATACCCCGAAACTTTGGGTAAAATCCATTTTTGGATCACCTTTTTCGGGGTTAATCTGACCTTCTTTCCCATGCATTTCTTAGGGCTTTCGGATATGCCACGTCGCATTCCAGATTATCCAGATGCTTCATTTTATATTCCAAATAATCATTTATTATTTGATAGGGTATATATATCCATCACTATGGAAAATATAACACATTAATTATTTTTTAATCTGTGTGCACATAAAAAATAGACACTTTTATAAAACGGTGGCAGTACATAAGATTAATGATGAGGTAAGACGTTTAAATCATCACAGTATACATTAGGCGGGTGCCAAAGTGAAATACCAAGATCCCGTAAAAGAATGGACGCGGCTCCTCTGCTGTGAAATGGTCACAGCACGGGCTGCTGTGACCCGAAACGACGCCGTTTAGGGCCAAAACGACGTCGTTTTGTTCTGAGCCAAAAAAAAAAAAAAAAAAAAAAAAACAATCGCAACGACGTCGTTTGTGTCCGAAACGACGTCGTTTCGGACTCACAGCATGGGCACGGCAGAGGATCCCAACTCTAAACGAATGGGAGATCCACTTAATTTTTGCAATCGTGGAGGCCATTGTTTGAAATTCGGCATTTGAGCTACATCGTGCAGCGGTTGGCTACTTCTTGGAGCGTCAAGAAATGCAATTAGCTCCCAAATATACACAATCCACTCATAATTTCATGATTTAAATATTTTTTAATATGTGTGATTTTGACGGTTTTTGAAATTAAATAAGAATTCATATAATACAGTATAGTTTATTTATTAACTCGAATCCAAAAATCTAAAATTGTAGAGAGCAAAAAAAAAAAAAAAACATACGATCCAAAATAAAGCACCTATTGCTAATTACCTTCCGGCCATTGATTTTGTTCAGCACTTTACATGTGGCAGTAGCTTACGGCGCCGTGTCGTTAGCTTCAGCACTTTACATGTGGCAGTAGCTCACGGCGCCGTGTCGTTAGCTTTAGCAGCTTACAGTTTTTAATGGCAGAATTCTCTTGAGAGACACACACTGGCAACGTTTCACTTTCTTACTTGATCACATAGTCCCTTCTCTGGTAATCTCTTTCTTCTCTATCCAATATTCCGCATCCTTAATTCTCTTAAGTTGGAGTAATACGATGTAAATCCACCTTTTGCAGTTGTTTACGAGATTTTTCCTGTATATTTTTCTTCGTTTTTTATTTTCATTTTGTTTTTGTCTGCTGGGCTCCTTGCTCTATACTGTGTTTTAGTTTTCTCACGGTTTCAACAATTTTGGTTGTTAAAAACAAGAAAAAAATTTATATAGAAGCACCGATGCGGATAAAATTTTGTTATTGTATCTGTTTTTTCTTTTGTGTTTTGATCCTCGAATTTAGATTGTGTGCGTCTGTTGTGTTGTGTTTTTTTTTTTTAAAGGAAAATCGTGATGTTTAGGTATATGAATGTAGGCTTGATTCCTCCCATATCATTTGGAGAAATTAAGTGTCATCGTTCTGTGTAAAACCTCCATTATCATGAGATCTGAGTACTGTACATATTTAAGTTTGTTGAGTTGTCTTCCCCTTTTGATATTCAGAGATGACACGTCTTGCTGGTTAATTTAATACTGAGGTGCCAATGAGACCTTCAAAGTGGCACTTCAGCATACAACTTCTAGGAATATATGCAGGGAAATACTCATACATACATGAGTATGATTGATACCAGGATTGATTGATTGATGGAATAGGGCCATTTTTTTCGGTGATTTTTTTGGGGGTGGGAATATGCTTTATTTGTTATCTTTTGGGAAAGCAGTAGTTAATGACATTTTATGGCAATATTACGCAGAGAACAGGAAGATAATGGCTGGTACTGATTCACCAGTTGTCCCAAGCGAAGGAGTGCTGGAATGGGCGAAAAAGGATAACCGCCGCTTTCTACATGCCGTGTATCGTGTTGGTGATCTGGATAAGACAATTAAGTATGCCATTCACTACTTTGACACCAGTTGATGATGGAAGTTGGTTGTTTCTCATGCTGCGATGATTCTTTTACTTTGGTCACAGGTTCTATACGGAATCCCTTGGTATGCAGCTTTTGAGGAAGAGAGATATTCCTGATGAAAAGTACTCTAATGCTTTTCTTGGTTTTGGTCCAGAACAGTCTCACTTTGTTGTGGAATTGACATACAGTACGTTATTCTTTTCATTGAAATTTCCATCTAGTAGAGGATGATTGTTAAGTATTGAATATAATAAATAAAAACATAGTATAGTATTGTTATACTTTAATTTGTAAGTAAATAGGCCGGTTAGACACTTTACAACAATAGTTAATGTTGCCCACTCTATAAAGTGTATCCTAAGTAGTATTTATTACCATGTTGCTTTTTCTCTTTCCTAGATTAGGCATGCTTACTTTAAGCTCAAAGGTCACCTTGTAATGTATCTATTTATTTGGGGCTGTTTAGCCTAGTAAATCAATAAGAGTTTCTATTTTCTCTTAATCATCTTCTTCCTCATTCTCTCTATTTATCTTTATGGTAGCAGAGCCCTGAATATATTTCAGGAAATCGATCTGTTTCTGTTTTTTAAGGATCTGTTATATCAAAAATGACAGATACTGAATCTAATCCTTCCCCTCTTTCACTCTCATTCAATGGAGTTGATAATCCATCACTCCAAATTACCTCTAAAAAATTATCTGGACCAAATTATCTATCTTGGTCTCAGTCTGTTTACACTTATGTCCTAGGGAGAGGAAAGAAAGGATACCTCACTGGATCCTCCATATCTCCTACCGACAAAAATTCAAAGGAGTTTGATACATGGGAAACTGAAGATGCCATTGTTAGATCATGGCTTATGAATTCCATGATAGAAAAGATCAGTTCTAACTTTCTGTATGCCAAATCAGCCCTCAGCATTTGGAAGAAACTAGTAGTCCCTATACTCTAACGAAGGTAACTATGTCCAAGTTTATGGACCGAAACTCAACCTTGAATACCGTCCAAACCGGATGTACCAATTAATGAATACTTCAATACTCTAACCAATCTGTGGGAAGAGTATGATCAACTCACTATCAAGGAATGGAAATGCACTGAAGATGCTGACATTCATAACAAGGAGGTGGAAAGAGATAGGTTATTGGATTTTCTGGGAGGTCTAGACTCTACATATGAAGCAGCCAGAGAAAGAATTCTTGCCATATCTCCCTTTCCTTCTATTAATGATGCTTTCAGCATTCTGAGGAAGGAGGAGTGCAGGAGGGGAGTAATGTCTATTCCTGGAGGGATACTGCCAACTCCAGGAGGAGCAACATCAGCCTTTAAGGTGTCTGAATTAGAAACAGCCAATGCAGCTTATAACAAAAACAAAAGGAGTGAGAATTGGGCTAACCTTCTGTGTGACCACTGTAAAAGGAAGGGACACCTTAAGGAAAAATGTTGGCTGCTGCATGGAAAACCACCTCACCTTCTCAAAAATCAGCAAGTAAAAACTGGGGATAAAGGACATGAGTTGAACAAGGCTTATAGTGTGGCTGAACAAAGACAAGGGTTCACTGAAGAACAGATGAACACACTCCAGTTAATGTTTAGCAAACTCCAACCACAGCCTACTGAATCACTGATTGGAGCTACTGCACATGAAGGGCAAAAATGGATTGTTGACTCTGGAGCTACCAGCCATATGACAGGTGAATTTTCTGTTTTTGAAACTTTCTCAAGTATTGAATCTCACCAACATGTTACTATAGCTGATGGTTCCTCAAAAAGAGTGTTAGGAAAAGGCAGAGTTAGACTTGAACCCACCATTACCCTAGAAAATGTCCTCTATGTTCCTAATCTAAATTGTAACCTTCTCTCTGTCAAACAGTTTTGTAGAGATAAGAAATGTTCAGCTAACTTTCTGGATACCCATTGTGAGTTTCAGGATCTGAAGTCTATGATGAAGATTGGCAGAGCTAAGAGTACTAAGGGAGGTCTGTACCTGTTTCATAGCAAGATCTTAGAAGAACCAAGAGGATTAGTGGCTAGTTTAGACTCTCAATGTAACAAGATTATTCACTTACATTTTAGACTAGGCCATCCTAATTTTGTGTACTTGAAAAAATTGTATCCTTCCTTATTTTCTCGGAATCGTATGGAAAAATTAAAATGTGAGTTCTCGCATTCTTGGTAAAACGACTAGAAGCATGTATCATTCTCGTACCTTATACACCCACCGCACCTTTTGTTCTTGTCCATACCGATGTTTCGGGTCCTTCTAAAGTCTCAAACCTATCCAAAAACCTTGGTTTGTCACTTTTATTGATGATCATTCTAGGACCACATGGGTATATCTTATGAGCCAAAAATCGATGTTACAACCCATATTCACAAACTTCTATAACTTTGTTGAAACTCGCTCAATACCAAAATTCAAATCCTAAGATCCGACAACGGGACCGAATATTTTAATTCACATCTCTCTCCTTTCCTTACCGAAAAGGGATTGTCCATCAATCCTCTTGCACAAACACCCCACAACAAAATGGGGTAGCCGAAAGGAAAACCGACATCTCCCGGAAGTTGCCGTAACCATGATCTTCACCTATAATGTTCCTACCTTCTATTGGTGTCAAGTCGTCCTAACTCGCCACCTACTTGATCAATAGAATGCCTTCTAGGATGCCGAATTTCAGACCCCCATTGATGTCCTAAAAGGCATCTATCCTTGCCCAAAACTCATTTCGATATCTCTCTAAAGATATTTGGATGTATCGCTTTTATCCACAATCATAACCCCAACAAGAGGGAAGCTTGATCCTAGGTCCGTTAAAACCATATTCCTTGGCTATTCTCCTACAAAAAGGGGTATAAATGTTTTGACCCCAAAACTCATAAAACCTACATCACATTTGATGTTACTTTCATTGAAGATCACCTTTCTATTCCAAGTCGAAACTAAATCCACCGACCAAGACTTGCTCACCGAAAATGCTATCACCCCGCCTATTATTATTGATACACCCAATGACACTCATATTCATCACCGAAAAAGAGGTCATTATTTACACCGTAAAAAATTGGGTACCCCCGCATGCCGAAACCCCCAATAATTCTCATATTCGACCAACCAACACTCGATTCCTCATCTACTTCACCTACTTCATCCGGATCACACACCGACATTTCACCTCCTATTCTTGAGTCGAATCGCCTATTGCTCTTAGGAAAGGTAGGAGAGAATGCACTCAACACCCTATTCAGAAATTTGTGGCCTATAGTAAAGTCTCACCTCCTTACCAAGCCTTCTTATCTAATATTGACTCTAGCAGTATCCCTAAATCTATTGAACATGCCTTAAGTCAACCTAAGTGGAAACATGCTGTTTTAGAGGAACTGTTTGCTTTAGATAAGAATCATACTTGGGATTGTGTTCCTAAACCACAGGGGGTAAGACCAGTTGGGTGTAGATGGCTCTTTACCATCAAATACAACCCAGATGGTACCATAAACAGATACAAAGCAAGACTTGTTGCAAGAGGTTTTACACAGACTCAAGGGGTTGATTTTAATGAAACATTTGCTCCAGTGGCTAAGTTAAACTCACGGTCGAATCCCGATTTCCATTGTCGTCGTCCGTAATTGGCCCCTTTATCAAATGGATATTAAAAATGCATTCTTAAACGGGGATTTGAAAGAAGAGGTATATATGCACTATCCACCTGGTTTTAGACTTAAACCTAACCATGTTCTGAAGTTAAAGAAAGCAATCTATGGTTTAAAGCAATCTCCAAGGGCTTGGTTTGAAAGGTTCACCAAAGCTATGAAGGAAGCAGCTTATCATCAAGGCCATAGTGATCATACTATGTTCTACAAACATGATCAGTCTGGCATGGTCACTATTCTCATAGTATATGTTGATGACATCATCATCACAGGAAACTCAGAAGAAGAAATCAGCTCCTTAAAGAACTTTCTGAAACATCAATTTGAAGTGAAGGACCTAGGACCACTAAAATACTTTCTTGGTATTGAAGTTGCTAGATCATCCAAGGGTATCATACTCACTCAAAGGAAATACACTATGGACTTACTATCTGATTATGGCCTGTTGGGAAGCAAACCAGACAGCACACCCCTTGATAATACTGTCAATTTTGGGAAGGATGATGTTGGTACAGATATTGAAGCTGAAAGGTATCAGAAACTTATTGGAAGATTAATCTACTTATCTCATACTAGACCGGACATATCTTTTGCTGTTAGTACTCTTAGCCAATTTATGCATTCACCTAAAGAAATTCACTATAAGGCTGCAGTCAGGCTCTTAAGATTTTTGAAAGGGAATCCAGGAAAAGGTATACTGTTCAAGAGAGAAGGAAATACCGTAATTGAGGCTTATGTAGATGCCGATTGGGCAAGGTGGTGCAATATTGATAGAAAGTCAACCTCGGGATGGTGCATTTATGTCTTTGGAAATCGGTTTCTTGGAGAAGCAAGAAACAATCGCTGTGGCCGAAGTTCCGCCGAGGCCGAGTACATGTGGCAATTGCGGTGTGTATGTGTGAGATATTACGGGTGGTAGAAACTTATGAAAGAACTAAGATTTGTTGTTTCTACTCCAACTTGTCTTTACAAAGGATGTCAATCGGCCGGCTATTGAAATCACTCGAACCCAAGACAACATGACCGGACCAAGCATATTGAAATTGATCGACATTTTATCAAAGAGAAGATGGTGAGGGGAGAAATTCTTCTATCTTACATCAACTCAAAAAATCAAGTGGCTGATGTGTTTACTAAGAGTCTACCTAGCACCTCCCTTCTAAAGTGTATTGACAAGCTTGGTCTGCTAGATATCTACATTCCAGCTTGAGGAGGAGTATTGAATATAATAAATAAAAACATAGTATAGTATTGTTATACTTTAATTTGTAAGTAAATAGGCCGGTTAGACACTTTACAACAATAGTTAATGTTGCCCACTCTATAAAGTGTATCCTAAGTAGTATTTATTACCATGTTGCTTTTTCTCTTTCCTAGATTAGGCATGCTTACTTTAAGCTCAAAGGTCACCTTGTAATGTATCTATTTATTTGGGGCTGTTTAGCCTAGTAAATCAATAAGAGTTTCTATTTTCTCTTAATCATCTTCTTCCTCATTCTCTCTATTTATCTTTATTAAGTGTAACAGTTCTTATTGATTCTTGAGCCACTGAAACTGGTTATTGTCTAGGAAGGAATGTAGTATAGGTAAAATATTTTTTCATTTTATCGAGGATAGCCAATTTTGAATAATCTTTGTTGACACGGTAGTGTAAATTTGAAGTATAATGTTTTGATTTTATTTTATGATATTGTCACAAAATTTGCTTTTCTGCTTTGCTCAGATTATGGGGTGGACAAATATGATATCGGGACAGGATTTGGACATTTTGCTATTGCTACACAAGATGTAAGCATATTCTCTGTTGAGCATTTTTTGACTTGGAGTTCTTTAGTCTGATCTTTGACTTGAACTCATTATTTAAGGTACACAAATTGGTTGAAAACATTAAGGCTAAGGGTGTTGGAACTGTCACTCGGGAGCCTGGTCCTGTTAAAGGTGGTAATAGTGTCATTGCTTTTGCCAAGGATCCCGATGGCTATCTTTTTGAGCTTATCCAGCGTGAACCTACACCTGAGCCCCTTTGCCAAGTGATGCTTCGTGTTGGTGATCTTGATCGCTCTATCAAGTTTTATGAAAAGGTTTCTTCTCCTAAAGACATTTACTTATTGCTACTGCATTATTTCAGTGATATGCATTCTGTCCACAATATGTAGAGACATATTCAAGTTCTCTTACTTCTGTGATGTATGATTTGTTTGGTTTGCTTTTTGTGTAGGCTTTGGGCATGAAGCTGCTTAGGAAGATCGATAGACCTGAGCACAAGGTGTTAATATCTTTCCTTTTCTTTCCCCCCTCTTTGTAAAGCACTGTTGTTTAGGTATTATTCATTTAGTGATTTTATGCTCTGATTCTTCAAAATATATACAGTACACATTAGCGATGCTGGGATATGCCGAAGAGAAGGAAACAACCGTATTGGAGCTGACATATAATTATGGTGTGACGGAATACACCAAGGGAAATGCATATGCTCAGGTTTGTGTCCGGCGCACAGGTGTATCGTTTAGTTCAATCGTTTATGTAATATCAAAGTTTTAGTTGAGTAACCTGATTTTCTATAGGTTGCAATAAGTACCGATGATGTATACAAAAGTGCTGAAGCTGTAAATCATGTGATTCAAGAGCTTGGTGGGAAGATAACAAGGCAACCTGGACCACTTCCAGGGATCAATACCAAGATTGTCGCTTTCGTAGACCCTGATGGCTGGAAAACTGTAAGTTGCATTGGAATAGATCTTAAATGTTAACAAAGAAGTTTGTTAGAATGGCTATGCATATTTTTGCCTGTAGCAAGATAAACGCTATTGGAAGTTCATGGACCATAGTACGCATTTGAGTTATTTGTTGGACTTGTCGAACCAGCCTTGTTGGTTTTATCATGGTACTGGTTGCTAGCTGAAACATTGGAATGACATGAAGACATATAGTTACTTGGCTTTTGGCATTACTAATTGATTTCTTGCATTTGGTTCTCATTTCCATTAGCTGAACTCATCTTGAGATTAATTTTAAAATCGAAAATATTATGTGGAAATGTTAACACATTGGGATTTTGGTTACCCCTCCTAAAATGTGTACAGTTTTTCTCTCGTCCCTTATCTGTGTGACATTCTTCATCAGGCAGGTGATTGTTTGTCTTAGTTTGTCTGGTAATATTCTCTTTTTACGCTTTAGTCACGTCTTAGAATATACAAACCTGGCTGATTTTTAATTTTGCAGTAGTATGTTTATGATATGGACTATCATCATTCTCCATTGGTGTATGTTCGTATGTCATGTGGTGTCCTGAAAGTAGATTCGATGTGTTGTCAATAACAAGGCCCTAGAAAAATTGCTGCAAAGCTTATTTGAGGATATACGCATACCTCAATACCTCTTCATCACAATGTGGTTTATAGATTCATCATTTACAAACATAATATGTGATGTCTTTAGTAGCCACTTATTATTTAGATTGCTACAGAGTCCTAGATAGAAAAAAATAAGGTGTCTTTAAAGGCCCTAAAGGAAGGTTTTTTTTTTTTTTTTTTTTTTTTTTTTTTTGTTGAGCCACCATGACTCTATCGGTATACCACAATACCTCTTCATCACAACAGTAGAATCGACTTTCACAAGATCTGATCTGTGAAAAAAGATGGTACACCGGTAGGTGGGATGCAGCGGGATAGAACAATTTGTTTTACTCAAGACAAATATTTGATTGCTTTATTACTCAAGACAAAAAGGGATTTGATTTGCTAGTAATCATTTATAACCATTGAATATTGGTGAGAGACAAACTTGAATGCTTGAGAACAATGACAATTCAAACACATCCAGGCCTTCAATTTTAATCATGATTGTCCAACGCATAAGATAACACCAATTTGAAAAGAAAAAAAAAATGGACTGCAGAAATAATGCATGTGTAAAGGTGAATGTAAAAGCGCAATGGATTTACACTTTGTTTCCTATCTATATATATATACACAAACAAACTCCAGTTGCTTAGCACAACTTTTTCAAGAAACATCTGTTTACAAGTGGATGAACACCATGTAACAATATTTACCCTCCTTCATACAGTAACAGTAAGAATGATATTTACTCTTCCTTCGTATAGTACGAATGTGTAGGGTAAGTTTGATGCATCATGTTTTATCCACACTCAGTATAATAAATACAGTTGTTACCATCAGCTTTCTTTTGCAACTAACTAAGGGATGAACCCGAATGTGCTCTCCCCATTGTAAGTCATGTATAAAAACCCATCTTCATCCTTGTATTCCTCGTATATCGCTGACATCATGGAAGCTGCCATATACATACATACATACATGATACGAAATTTAACATTTTACGTATGTACATAGTCGTCATAGATAGTATTAGTATATATAACCACATGCAGTTTGGAAGGAAAAAAAAGAACTCACCAGATGGCGGCAGTGTATTCTTGACAAAAACAAATATAGCTTTCTCAGAATTCAGCTCCATCCTCTTTCGAACCATGTAAACAAACTGACCAACGGTCAAATCTGCTGGGACCAGATATCTGTATCAAAAGAGACTTGAATTGATGTGATCCCCACAAAAGGCTTTTAACAAGATTTACGCAGCTACAGCCTATGATGAAACTTTCAGAAATTAAATTATGTTTATAATGTTTAGGAAGAAACATCGAATCCAGGCTTGTACAATGGAAACAGAACAGGTTTCATCTTCACATAACTACAATACATTCATAAGAGCCGACTTACTTCTTCTTATCAAGGTCTGGAACATCACTCCTTTCTGCTTTCTCAACAATCACCTACATAGAACAATTTGAACGTGATAATGTTACTAACGATGTATATTGCCATGAATTATGCACATAATCATTTAAGTTTGCCAGAATGCATAAAGGGCACTTTACTGGTATTCTTTCAGGATACTTCTCTCTCATACGACATGCTTCTGCCTGCCTCTTCTCTGACAAAGAAAGTAAAAAAACCATTAATAGCTAGTCCCATGCTGATATCTAAACAGGTTTCAGCAAGCAATGACTTGAAGAGTTGAGCGTTACACAGTCCAGATAAACGATGCATAAACTACGGCATATGAGACATGATATCTATAACAGCTTCCCTAACAAGAGTCCGTTTCAACGACTGAAACACACTCTTTTCTAAATGTTTTTTGTTTTTTGATAAAGGGTGAAATGTTCAGTGTTTACTGCTAACCACTTTTGGCCTCAGGTCTTCAAAGTTGTTTTTTTTTTTTTTTTTTAAGTTCCATCAAACGAGATGATTTTCTACCTACTTTTTTTATTTGAGAAAGATCATATCCTGTTCAGGTGTAAAAAACAAACCAAGCTGGAGGGAACAACGAGCCTTATTTATCATATGTTGGTTGCAATTCCTATCCAAGAACGTATTTATGAACTAATCACATACTTGTAAGCTGCACATAGGCATACTCATTGGATCAAGCAAGCCCATACTTCCAAGAACCACTTGGAGTATATTAGAAAAACATTGAAATCTATGTGGCTAACCAAGTGCAACCAATATTTACAAACAAAAACGGTTATCTTCAATAGCTGAAATATCTGTGCAGTATTCGTCGTCTTATGTTAGAACTGGATTCTTGCAGTGTTAAGTGTTCTAAGGTTCAAGAGGATTTCCACATGAGACTATGAGAGGGAAATTTTAAGGGAACAACAGGAGAGCGTTAAACCATGCCGTATACACCTAACAAACACTAGATCACAACTTGATCAACCATGATTGAACCTTTTCAAACCAGTGGTCATTATGGCACCATAGATGAAAAACTAGGGTGGAAGAGCACTCTTTTTCAACATGGGGTTCGAGCAAAACCCGCATTATGGATTCTATACTTAACATCAAACATAAATAACAACGAAATCACCTCCATTACTAATCCTGTCAGCTCATCACAGCACCCACATGACTTGGATATATCAGTGATACACTGTGATCTCACAAGAAGAGATTCATCCCTAAAAAGCTAACATGGCCCTAAACAGACAATTGAACCATAATCATAAAAAGGGAGTTGAACCACAATCTTTTACATGTTTTTTCATCATGGATTTTAATCAATTTAACCAAAATTTAGTACCAACAATAGTAAAAACAAAATAAACTCTGCAAACCAAACAACAAAAAAAAAAAAAGTTTCAGTTAAAGGAATAGATTGAAGTACCCAAGGGATGTTCAAGCTTGAAGTTACTCTTAGTCATGGCAAGGTTCGAGCTTTGATTTCTTGCTGCAAATTTCAGACAACTGCAAATCATTATGAGCCCATAAAACTTTTCCAATTATACACAAACAAACATTAGCAGTTTAATGTTGGAAAAATACAGGCATATATATGCTTAATAAGTTTCAACCAAGGCGGATAATCATCAATGATTTGATCTCAAGTTTTATTATTTTCAAGAGAAAAAGACGAAACAAAACGATTACGTAAACGGGTTTATTACCAAAGAAGAAACAAAAGGATGCTTCGACTGAGACAGACATGCGTGATTTTTTTTTTTGCAGGTATTATTATATATTTTTTTTGTTTGGAAAAAAAGTATTATTATATTCAATTAGTGACTTTTAACATATTTTATTTAGCGATCGCCCATACCTGAAAGGATTAATGCAACAATTACACAAAAAAAACAAATAAGCATAAACATATGAGCAAGAAACATAAAGGTATTTATTAAAAAATTGAATATATAAAGGGTTTGCGAAAGACACGTGGAGCTGCCCAATTTTGACCGATTCCCGCACGAAATCGAATTGAATGGACAGGTTTGTGTGTTTGGTTTTTTTCGACTTTTTCACTTCCCGTTTCATCAAAACAGAGATAATAAATTTTACACTAGAATGGTTATGCTTAATTGCTTATGGTTGTACCAAACGATAAGCAGAAACGTCACGAAAAGAGCATTACCGTCTAATATATGTGAGCAAGGACGTATGTGTATTAAGGGCTAAGGGGGCTAAGGGGGCTAAGCCCACCCGACGAAAATAATTACTACACGAAAAAACTTATATAATCCAACTAAATTCATCAAAACATCTCACTCCAGCTCACCCGATTATCCTAATATAATCCACTAGCTCACCCAAATTTCATCAACATATCTTTCTTTCATCCCGATTCTTCAATTTCTCCACTTCGCCGACGCCACCACAAGAGAGGCGAGGAATAAGGTAAGGAGATCTTTATAGCATCGTCCTCCACTTGTCAGCTTTCGTCTTAGCTGCAGTTGTTCTCTGGCAGGGGCTACGAGCAGAATACTTGTAGCGAGTGATGTACTAGCAAGTGCGAGTGACTCGCGAGTGATAGCGTAGTAGAGCTACCGAAGGTAGAAGATCTTAGTTCTACTGATAATGACTCTACGTGTCTTACAACAACTACTACTACTACTAATAGTGATCAGAATACTAGTAATCGTAGTAGTCTATGCTTCAAAACAGTTATAGGAACTCTTGGGACTCTTCCTTTATCCAGGGACAGCTACGAAGAAGGTTTATGCTCCGTCATTGTATGTGAGATTGATCACTATACACGTGACACTTATCAGGCCGCACAAAGAGTGATAAAGGCTATTTCAGCATTTGGGCCGGCATGAGTTCAACTCGATAACGGGTCTCTAAGAGAAAGGTCCATCTCCAGCATATCGCATGTCGCTCTTGTAACCAGCCAACCGACATCACTCATGTCGTTCTTTGTTTGACGTGGCGCAGATCGCCCCAATATATACATAGCACATAGCCAGCATGATGAACGACATCTACGGTCTTTTATTAGCGACATGATGCAGACCACCTCGGTCAGTAATATGACGTAGGCCGTCTCCAGTCTCTAGACATTACGCAGATGACGATGCTGGGTATTGTCTCTTTAATAATCCAAGCCAATTAAACTCTTACAACGATTCACCAAGAACAACAAACAAAGAAGATGGTGGTTTGGAGTTGTTTTAGACTGAACCTGAGAGTTATTTCTCTCAAGTTGCCTATGTATCCAATATGCGTGATTGGAATCAAGTCTTTCGTAGTTCCTTAGGGTTTATTTATATAGGAGGCGTCTCGCCCTATTTCTTGTCCTGCAAGTCTTAGGATTTATTTCCTAACCCTAAGGATTAACTCGTGCAAATCCCTTTATTTTAGGGATAATTACGACTACATTTAAATCACAGGATCAGTGCCCTATAATCACAGGATTCTTCCGTGTCTATCATATTATTTAGGCACATGTGTGAATACCAACATAAGGTAAGCCCCAGACGTCCTGCACTGGGCTCCTCAGGTCGTCTCGACCTGGGTTGCATGGCCTGCCCTCCGTTATGACCGAGCCGCCTTGCGGTGGTCTAGTCGGGAAGAACAGTGCAAACCTCCCACCTGGGGTGCAGGTCTGCTCTACCAATGGGACCTCTAGCCTTTAGACTTGTTATTTATTAATACTCTCACTCTTAATCAATTGTGTAGCCATTCTCTGAATGGCACGTGGCCAAGGCTAATCCTGCCCACATCAGCAGACATTGAACCATTACTGTAATTGTTCGTATAATGGCTCTGAGATCGTCGCTCCACTGCTTCACTAAGATAGGTTCAAGATCAGAAACTACCTCTCGTGATGCAATATTTTTCCGTCTGACTTTGCATTTGCACAAATTCTCATTTATGTGAAAGATTGTTGGAGAATTGGCCACGAAATTTGCATTGGTTAAGTGTTGAACAGTCAACTTTAGAACTAATTTCATATAGACTCCAATGTGTATCATCGACAGCTTATGGTATCATTAAATACTAAGTAATGCGTAGTTGATGATAATATTTTGAATTACTCGACTCAGATATCGGATAAATGACAAATTAATACCTAAACTTGGAAAAAAATGTTTTTATGTTTGTGGGTGATGAGTTGAAGGGAGTACCTAAACCATGATTGAGGAGCTTGTGCTATACATTGAAGGGCAAAGTTGGCATCTTAGGATGTGCCCCAAGGGGCAAAAGCACTTTCGCATGAGAAGGAAAACTTAAATGGCTCTTGGTTCTTAACACATGTGCTGCCGTCTGGTCGACTAGTTGAACTAACACTTAATAAGACAGTTGAACTCAATGTTCTGGACAAATGTGGGAACAGGGAAAACGTGATTTAATTAAGGACGGTTATGTCAGTTTCTTTTCTTACTGGAAAAGAAGATTAAGGTCAGCCCAATTAAATTAAAGCGACCTAATGTCTCCTCCTCTTCGCTCTAAACAACCCCTATGACTAAGAGTTAACGCATTGAATTTTCTCATCTCCCTCGCTACATACATTCTGCATACATACTCTTTGAGTCGTTTTGAAGAGAAGCCGGACAGCCGGTAGGTTCGTCGTTTCTCAAGCTTTTGAAGTGCCGCTTAGTGCGAGAAGAAAGTTGTTGTATCTTGAAAGACAATTGCTAATCCCAACAGACAACTTATTAATTTTATCAACAAAAATGGAAACTAAATTCTAAAGTTACAAAAAGAAAACAAAGAATCAAGATAATGATGATGTTTGAGATGTGGATTGATTAGTAAGTTGAATAACTGATGCTAGAAGTCCCTCATGAATTGCTGGTTTTTGAGTCACTCTTAAACTATCATGAGACATCCTAATCAAGTTAGATGCATGAGTCTGATTTGTGTTTGGAAACCTCCTCCTCTTTCTTCTTGCCCAATCCAAAATAAGGCCTTGCGCGTATTCGTCAAACATCCCTTCTTTGAACTTGCTACCCATCTGCAATCAAATCAAGAAAACAGTTTTCAGTATTATGAGAATGTAGGATCATATCATGAATTGAATATGCCTACATTTTGTGGGCACAGTGCCCTTACCTGTGTGACAAGTGCATATAAAGGCAAAGTGCTATAACTGCAAAGAACTTGACTATCACTCTGCAAATCCAATGGAGAAACAGTTAGCTAGGCTTAAAAAAAAACTTAATATCATAGACGACACGGGAGAGAGAAAAAGATAGAAACTTGAAGACAACCCGATAATTAATCTTGTTATGATGAATCCGAGATGTTCCATTATACATGATTTGAATCCATATGAGAACTGAAGTCATCAAAACAAGAACAAGACCCTTGTGTTATTAGTTAGAAATATTGATGTTGAAGACAAGTAGTAAACTAAAGGAAATTGTGCATACCCAAATCCAGAGGAAGAAAGCAATCTCATATGAATTTTGGAACAAAATGAACTGAATCAGATACAGAACAATAACAGGGTTGTGAAACCAAAACAATTCATCTGAAGGCTTAACCGGAACAGCCTCAGAATCCCCTGTCGTTTCCTCAACCGCTTTTGCTAACTCTGTGATTATGTGTTCCAACTTTGCACCCACAAGAAGTAGAAGCTGCAATTGTTATGCAAGTTTTAGAAGATATAATACATGAAACTACCACCCTAAGACATGCATATAGCTAATAAGCTGTAAACTTGAGGGACTTACAATTAAGGGCAAAAACGACATCCAAAAGTAAGCGTTCCACCCTGGTTTTAGATTCATCCATATTCCATACGCAAATAATGTTATGATTATCATTACAAAGAGATAAGTAGGAGGTCAGTTATTGAGAGATAGATACCTTACCTGCTATGTTCATCAACAAAAAGATGATGGAAAAGATCCACAAATACGCGCTGCTAAGGAAGTATTAATTTCACAGTGTTAAGTTGGTAAACAGAAACTTTATTCTAAAAGATAATTGAATGATGAAGATCATATATAATCAAAAACCTGTTTCTTGCCTTATGGTTACTATCTTCTTGAAATCATGTTCGAGGGTCCGCAATATGTATTTTTGAAAATCAAAGTTAGGCATAGATGGACAATGAGCCTGTTGAAACAAAGATATATATAACAAACAACACCTGCATTAGTGTTTCTAAAACCATCTCTGTATAATGGGAGGAATAACGAAGGAGTTATAATACACGTATAAATCCAGTCCGTAGTGCAATGTAGTCTGATTTTGTCACTGAGCCATAAAATTGCTTGAAGAATGCTACCTATATATATCATACAAAAAACAAACAACTGTCAACTTTGCAAAGGAAAATAGGAAGATTTGTATAGTTTGTTTAACTCACCATCCCACTTATAACAGTGAATTTTCGCCAGTATCGACCTGCACGCTCCCTGAATATACGGAGATGATGAACATGACTAGCACGACGATCTGTGCACCAAAATCTCTAATTATATATTATAACTTGAGGAATCCCATATCTTCTATTTTGTGAATGTGGTGCAAAAAAAGTTTGAATTTTGAGTTGTTGTTGAGATTAATTGAGAATAGTACCGCTGAGCGGTTTTGATGTCTCACTTCTGATTGAAGTCTCCCAATGCTTCCACCTATTTATCTATACAACATTAAAAACATTACAAGTCTTATCTATTTTGTCTTAAAACCATGTAAGTGTCCAATTTGTTTGTCAAATGATTAATTTGGGCATTGTTCCTGTGCAATAACCAATCCAAGAAAGCAGTAAAATTTTCATGGGATATGCCACAGAGCCAGAAAGGCTATATAGACTACCTTAGCTCCTCCAAGAAACATGGTGGTGACACAGAAGACCAAATGAACCACGGCTAAGATAAAAACGAAGATATGGAGCTGATGCAACGCTTCCAATGATAGTAACGGGACTTTACCCTGTCCAAAATTATATAATAATCCATGATAAAAGTAGCAGTCGTGATACCGGTAGGCAGCGAAATTAATGAAGCAAAATGTTATGAAAAAGGTTGTAAAGTCTCTCCTACGCACGGTACGTACCTTATGAGCACAATGTTCTTGTGGTCTTATTATATTCTCACTCAGAAGATTTCTTCTTGTATTCCCCAAAGACAGATGGGAGGAAGCAGCTGGTTTTATCTTACAAGGAAGCATGATGGATTCAAGATGAGGAGGAACACAGAAGTAGGTCGTGAAATCTTGAAAAACGGTTAATAGCAACGATATAAATCCCAAAAGCATCAATTCTGCACCCGGAAACCGGTTCAATTATGCTGCGACATTTACAGAAACTTAGGAATGAATAACCAAGTCCAAACTAACCTTCCTTGAGCTTTTCTAAGGCCTCATACAACTTATCTTGATGCTTACGCTTAAACCACTGTATAGGAAATAGCAAAAGACAACATAAATCTAAATCAAAGATCAAACATGTACAACAGCAAGTATAGTACACCACAGAGGACATTGATCATGTTGGGGACAGGACAGTGTCCTGATTATAAGGGGTACCTTTCCAAGTTGGTGAAGGCCACGTTCAGCAAGTAAAGAAATGAGAACAATGAAAGAGAAGACAACAGCCACAACCCATGTTGGTGTATACTCCAAAGATCTTTCTGCACCTCCGGCGGCCTCCTCCTCTGTTGACATGGTGGTGCTCAGCCCCTCAAACTTACTAAGCACAACAATATTGTGGCTGCTGTGTGTATAACATAATGTGAAATGACATTGCATTAACTGCTAAAGATATAGAATTTGAGTTTTTGGCAAGCTAGCTAGGCCTGAGCATAACAGTGCGTATAAGTAGCCAATTAGCCAAGGCAAGGAATCTTTTGGAGTGATAGAAACTGGTTGTACAAGTAAGGAATAATTAACTTGTTGTTCACTTGCATCACTTTCCTCATATATACATTATATACTTCACTTGCACAATCATGAGTAATAAAAAATCAATCATGTTTGATACTGAGGTTGATTTAGAAAAACCATTGTGTTTCGAAATGTGTAAATTGTGAAGCAAATAATAGAGCAGCAACAGTTTACACCTCGGTGCAATTACAATATGTTTAATGAAGATCATTTTCGAGCATTAGGGGAAGATAAAGAAAACATCGTCTTAGAATAAAAGAATGCCGACAAATTTTACAATATATAACATTTTTCAATGCATCAGTCTAATTGAACTAAAAGTTCAGAAAATAATTAACTTGCAGTATTTGGCAATATTTAGCAAGTAATATGCATGTATTTGTCTTGATGTATGATATGTGACAATGACATGAACTTACATTGATAGTATGATCTTTATATGTTATTTAAATAATCACACATTACATGATGATTAAGTGTTATACATGATCATCACAATTTGTCTCAATCTATCATTCCACTATATATGTGATACTAACTTTCAATAGAGTCTTATGACTTTGCTCTGATGAATTATTATGGACGATACAAAATACAAATGCTACACGACATAGATGAGATCGGTCTCCTTATACTTGACACTCATTTGGCAGAGCCACAAGTATAAGTCCACCTCAGTGTATGGACCGAGATGAGCCTCGATCGGCATATTGCTTCATTTTTGGTCAAGTGTTTGGAGATCGGCACTAGCTTCAATGCCGACCTGGCCCTAGCTCGCTACTCGGGATCGCTCTCCAAAACGTTGTACTTTTCTCCTATGAGGAGGTTATTAGCTATTTCTTAATAGCGCGGGTCACTGACGGACCTTTTCTATGCTATCAATCCTTACCGGCAGTGTACCGGGTCAAATTGTAGTGATAGAGTGATGAGTCAGGTGTCGATCCTCAGGGAAAACTTGGTAATTCACCGTGTGATTAAACACCAAGAAACTGTTATTATCTCAATCTAAGTCGCAATTTTATCATCCAACCAAACTCTAAACTAACAAAGCATAAAACTAAAACAGATATATATAAGTATATAAATATATATATAGATATATAGCAATACATATATATATATAGATATAAGTATATATAGGTACCAAAACAATATCTAAGGGAGGGAGATAGATATTATAATTATAGACTAGCCAAGAATATGTTATTGAATCCTTATATCTTTTTAGTGAAATTGGATGTGCTCGATCTTTATTTTAAGTTAAATCAATTATACGAAACGGTGCACTCCTAAACTAAACAATTCATTCTCACACGAGCATCTGAAATTGTCATATGTCCAATCATTTGTCCAAGGTCATCCTCAAGCATGGGTCACTCCCGTTTTGTCATTCGGCCAATTTTAAGGTATGTCAATTAAACAAATGAATTAAACGTAATAATCTCTCGAGTACATATTTCAATAAGAGTTTGTTTCTCCCGAAACAAATCTACCCCCGGTTTAGAAATCGGATTCCGTTGTCACGTTTTCACTCGGCCAATTTTACCCTCCGGTCTTTCTATTAACGAGTTCATAACCTAACTACGAGGCGTCAATTCATAATTAGATTATGAATTCTTTCATATCAAGTAGCTAATTCAATACGAATATAGAAAGAGATTCATTATAACCGATTTTTATCCAATTTTAGTATAGTCATCATCCATTTCCCTAAAAAGATAATACTAATCCAATTTCATATCTTGGCTAGATACTAAGTTAGCCTAATATCATTATAAGTAAAATACTAATAATAACATAAATACATTAGAAAAGTTACCAGATTACAATCGAAGCTTCAGAGTTGTATCCTCCGGAAATAGCAACTCCTTTACATCAACGAGCCTTGATACATCTTCTAAGCATTATAACGATACTTTATACTACAGCATTATTCCGGCAGAGTGCCGTTTACAGCTTTTATTTAACTAAAAACAACAAAACGAAACTATATATAGATATAGAAGAAAGATATATGCATTGGTACACTTCAAAATGGTTGCATTTGAGGTCTATTTATAGACCATATCACAAGGCCGGCGCGTGCCGGACCACCACCGGCGCGTGCCGGCTACACAAGTATATATTCCCTTGTCGAGATTTGTGGGCCCGTTTCGAGATTTTTCTCGCAATATTCGGCCTTCTCCGGCGCGTGCCGGACATACAACATATCCGATGTTTATAAAAACCTATCTCGAGCTGTAGACCTCGATTGACATGATTTGATATTCGTTGGAAAGCTCTTTTGAAGGCCTACAACTTTCATCAAGGACTTTTTCTCTGAAAATGCCTCTAAGTTAGATCAAATGTCCGTTGAAGATGAGTTACGGTAGAAACATTAAGTACAAGCTTGATCCGTTCAAAGTTGTTAGATTTTGGCATAATCTTTTATCCCACAAAAACTCATGATTTATACTTCAAAGTATGTCATATTTTGGGATCTTGGTAAACATCTGATCCCGCAATAATATCAATGAAACACCAAACGTAATCCGACAAAAAACTATCATTTTTATCGTTTTTATAACTTATGCATCTAATTATAACTAACTATGATTTTTATAAGTTTTTAATGCATTTATATGAAATTATACTAAAATATCATAAATATAATAATAAAAAGTCTTATAATTTGATCATATATTTTTCATACATCACAACTCCCCACTTAGCTTTTGATCGTCCTCGAGCAAAATAAGCGATAATATAATTCTTCTAGATTAAATTCCTAACTTAGTAACGTATGCTGTCAATATTATAATTATATTAATTTCATCTATCTAAGATTTTTTAGAAGATAAAAAGTGTATATAACTTAATAAACTAGTTATAAAATATTATTTAAATGAAATTTTTCATGAATCACTTTATAAGTATAAATAAAATATTTAGAACAACTTTTTAATCTCCACTGTATGATTTATCGGAATCAATGACTAAGTCAAGTAATTGGCAAATTGGCTTGTAACGTTCGTGCTCGTGGTAGTTGGCTAATCGAAAAGGATAACAAAGGGAAATCAAAAGAAAATAAGCAAGTCGTACGTACTTACACCTTCATCTTCCGATCAAAAATTTCTCAATCGCAACACTCCCGACATCGTTTTCAATTTTTAACTTTAATAACTTCCAAAATATGGTTTTTTTTTTTTTTTTTTTTTTTTTTAAGTAAACATAAATAAGAACTTAAGAACATAGGCATTGCTTTATCAAGATTGATCGGAGTACTACTCTTTCGATCGAAAATCACGAATCCGGTTTCCTTAAACTCGTGATAATTCTTGATAGTTTTGATTCGACTTTTTCTTTTTCATCAGATTTATAGCATATACCTTCATTCCCCAATAGGACATTTCGTGATAATACCCTAGCCGGACTACTATCATCGCAAATGCTTTATCTCGATATTTTATTTTTGGGTTGTCGATCAAAAACGTAAAAGATACCTATAATACTCGTTCTTAGATTTTTTTTTTTTTTTTTTTTTTTTTTTTTCGAGAATAACCATATTTGATAATAAATCGCCTTCCGAATAACATTCATTTCAATCTCAAGATATACCAAATTTCGATGTCATCACCGCTATCCATAAATACATACTAAACTTGCGGGATTTTCAAAGAAATGTAGACCATTATTAAGTTAGGGTTGTAATTTCTAGTTAATAATAATGGCTATTTCGAGTGAGGTCTTCGATCACTCTACAAGGTCGAGGTGGGGACAAAAATTGGAAATTATGTTCAGTAGGCTTATTTGGCTCTCGGTTTATCAAAGTTATGCCAAAAATCTCATCATTCCTAATCCGATTCCAATTTCATACTTTGTCTTGAAAAGAAAATTATTCTAAAATTTCATTATAATTATAAGTAACTTTTGTCTAATTTCATAAAAAAATATTTTATAATATTTATCAAGATATATATACTTAAAATCTTATTAAAAATCTAAAATAGACATAATTAATATAAGAATTATATCAAGATTACTTTACTTAATTAAAAATTTATTCTATCCAAATATATCATTTTTATCAAATAATTATATATTATTGCTTATTAAACTAAGTGTGTAAGTATTTGATGTATTAAATTCAATTTATTTACTAACCAATCTCTACTCCCCACTTACGAGTTGGCATCGTCCCGATGGCTAATGAGTAGTAAAAATTTGGATTAGAAAATAAAATGAATTCTATCATGGTTAGATTATTTTAGGTGTCAAATAGACGAGCGTTTATATAATATAAAAGAAAAACATTTAAAAACATAAATTAAAAACATGCAAATATATTACAATACTAAAACACAACTTAAAACTACTAGGAATGTTAAACTAGAAAACCGTAAATTAAGTTAAACTAATTTAAACTAATTTTTTTTAAACTAACTTATTTTAATTTATTGTGACTTATACTAACGTACCGTACTACTCTTATTATTTTTTATTCCTTCCTGACTACCAACACAGTTATCTAATTTTCACCACTTGACGATCCTCCCGGAATATCGACTGGTAAAAGCCCAATACGAGGAATACGAGCTGGAAAATATTCATCTGTCGCTCTTTCCGGAACCCTTGCCAAACGAACACATAACCTAGAAATCAACCATCCAAATGGTAAAGGATGATAATTCGGTCTTCTCCCGAACGCAAAACTCACAAACCGATTTCGAATCAAGACCCCCAATCTATAACAAACTCCAAAGTAGTAATCGCATATGAAGCATCAATTCATCATCACTAACTTCCGAGAAATTAACAAGTTGGATAAACACGTGAATTGATGAATCGCTTCCACGTTCTAAGACGGGGAAGTAAAGCATCGTAGAGACATTTTGATCAATATCATAATTGTAGAACAAGAGTGGACAAGCTTCCGAATATTTTGTAATAAAACCGTAGCGGTATCCAATCTCCATTGGTACTCAAAATGACCGGGTGAAGTTTGACCGGTGGAATCAAGAAAATTTGATTTATGTTGGTGGAGGTGAAAGGAACAACAACTCCTCTCATCGAACAGATCGTGTTAACGACACACGTATTAGCTTCTGACAGTACTGAATAGAATTCTCTTACCACAGTAACATTAATCCTACCTCTCGGCATACGACAAAAATAGTCCCACCCATCTATATCCATCCTCGTAAACGCCCGTTGTCAACCTTTCGAAATTTAAACCTCTCTCAATCAACACCGGTGATTGATTGAAATTACTTATATAAGGGTTGTGAGTCGAAGCATACATAGGCTCGTAAGGGACTTGATGAAAAAATGGATTTGGAATGACGTAATTTGGTGTATGTGGAGGAGAATAACTGTTAACTGACGAACGATCGGACATTTTAAACTCTTTATAGCAAGAAAATTAAAGGTAAAGGAAGGAAATGAGCATTTTAGGAATGCTGCATCTGTTTCCTTTTATAGGCAAAGCTTGGACTGAAATGGAAATATCCTGAGAAGATCCTGCAGCCTACTACACCGGCGCGTGCCGGACACCAACCGGCGCGTGCCGGTCAAATAGTGCTCGCCGAGATATTTCAATTTCTAGCTTGATCCAGGATTTATTTTCTGACAAATGATTCTGCAAATTTCTAAAATGTAGGAAAAAGATCTAAAAACATCCGAAAACTACGAAAAAGATACAAAATAACAATGTGCACTACCCCGAGAGTGCATCAAACGTTTAACGTACAAAACAAACATAACAAAAACTAAGTCAAACCAAAAAGTAGATAGTTAAACAACAAAGAAAAAAATCACTCGTCCTCATCATAGTTAAGATCGATGTCACCCGTAGGTCGTACCGAGATGATGATGATCCAAATGTAGATAAAAACGAAGTAAAATCACCGCTTGCGACCGTGTCGTATGAATACCATAACCGAACCGTCGTGGATCCGATACGAAGTTCGAAATGATGTCTCGTCCTCATCGTCGACATAGAAACCGATCCCCGAAGTCCAAATGAACCCAATCCCGCCGTCACATCCGCTACGAAGTCACTCCTCCCATGCCCAAGGATGTCCCCGGTGTACCCGTAAACATACCACCCCGTCCTATGGATGACGGCGTATAGTCCCGATAAATAACAGGTGGCGGAATCGGCGGAATCCAATCGGCATAGTATACGGGTAAGGCCGACTATGGGGTGTCTAGCGTATATCTCGCAGAAATCTAGGATCAAACTCACTCATAGCATCTCGAAATCCTCTCTCGACCAACTCTAATGTCCTCGCCCAATGTCTATTCTCGTTCACAAAGCTAAAGCTATATTAGCATCGCTCTAGCCCGAGCTTGAACTAAATGCCGAAACATAGCCTCAACTTGACTCGCCGTGGCCGATGTGACCGTCTGTGTGGTCTGTGTACTTGAGTGTGAATAGGAGGTGGAGGTTGTTGTTGCCGACGATTAGGATTATTGTAATTTATTACTCCAAGTAGGTAAGGCTCTCAATTTAAGACCAATGGGAGGAATGTAGGGAGACACAGCTCTATCCGAGGGTAAGACAGGACTTCGCAAGCTCACACAAGGCGTAAATGAGACTAGGGAACGGGAGACGTCCCCTCGATAACGAGTCCTTGCAAACTCACATGCCTTAGAAAAGATCAATTTCCCGCATTTATAGGAATATCATTCACCATGGCCCAAGCAATAACTACTTCCTCTCGACCAAATGCACAAACATGTGTGGAAGGACATACATTATGGCCTAAGAACCGTTTTATTGCCCGTATGTCCCTAATACAATTCCCATAAGCAAACCTATTTTCTATCCATTCAAAGAAGTGGGGTCAAAGGCTTGTTGGGCTTCATAAGCTTTGGTTTGTAGAGCCATAGGATGTTCTAAACCCCATACATTATGATAATCCTCCTCTTCGGTATATCGCTTAAGCCATAGAATACATTAATCATAGCAGGGTAAAAAGTAACATTAACACTTCTTAGAGGGATATAGGTCATCTCCTCAACCGTATCGCATCATAAGTAGATAATACCGAATAAAACTCTGATACCATAGAAACGTTAATCTTATCTTTCCTATCCATAGCTACATCCAACCATCCTCTATCCTTGAAAATTTCTTTCACTTCTTTCCCAATCTTCGAAAAATCAATTCCTCGTTCTAACCAAACCTTACTTTTACTAAAGTACTCATCATGTGCCCGCTTAGCTTCTGCACTAGCGGTTTTCTCAAAGGTTAAACTTTTCTCCTTTTTGGTTAAAGGTCTAGTTTGAACTACCGGTACTACGATTGGTACTTCGCTCTTTTTCCTCTTAGGATTACTTCTAGATGATGAGGCCATCTACGATAGTGGTATGACAAAACAACAACACAAACAAACAACACCAACAACAAGAACAAACAATTACTTAGGCTATAAAATCAAAATAAATTCAGAAAATTAAATAAAATTTGAAATATTTGAAATATATATATATTATTACCTTAAGAAGCTAGAATGAAAAGCTTAGGTCGCCGGAATTAATGGGGTCGCCGGAATGAGAGAAAAGAGAGCCTTGAGCTTGCCAAGTTTCAACTTTTTCCAATGGGTATCTTTTTTTATGATTAAGTTGAAGAGAAGAAGAGAGATTAACACTTATGTGATGTTTGAGTGAAGAAAATTGATGGAAAATTGTTGATTTTTGAGGAGAAGAGAGGGAGAAGTCGGGTCGTTCTTCAATTCGAATTGAGGGTATGAGAAATGAGGAAAGGGCGCATTTTTTAGGTTTAAGTGTGTACACACCGGCGCGTGCCGGTAGTGTACCGGCGCGTGCCGGTCACATGGCCCCCAAAAAACGGAATTTTTGTCATTTTTTGTGTAATAAGCTCTAATTATATCACATAAAAATCATTTGATGTTAATCTTATGATTTATGTTATATAATCTAAGTTTAATACGATTTTTCTATATAAAGCTTGATAAAATATAAAAACTAATAAAATATTGAAATCACATATTTTTGATATAATATACCTACTTTACATGATAAAATAGGTTTATTATAAATTTTTCATAAAAATATTTTTCTTTTTAAGTTTAGAAAAATAACTTTAAAAATACGAAATTTAATTAAAATTTGAAAAATTAAAAACACACACTGAAATTCTTAGGATTTTTTGCTAACTCCCTCAATCTCGCATCCTCAAGATTGTTATCATAACGGTCCCTTAACCTTTCTCCTAGGAGTGATGCGTTTGAATTATCTCTTTGTATTCCCTCGGGATTTTCGGATAACCACCTAATCGTTCCCTTCTTAATAACATTCAAACACTCATCCCGGGATATGGTTGTATTTCTTCCACACTCGTCCCAGCATGTTCCATTTTCCCACGTATTCTACACTTCATTAAAAACCTTGCTCTTCTTTTTATTGCACTCCTTGAATTTCCATTACAAAGTTCTCTTTCTCTGACTTCGATTAATAATTCCTTATTTAATTTAGAAACTAAGGCTTCTATCTTAAAGGCGACATCCTTATTTAGACCTAATCTTAAAAGTAAAATAAAAACTTTTATTCTATCTATGAAAGGCATCCAGCTTCTTTTACGTCTATCCGGTAAAAGACGAAACTACTTTAAAATGCATATTAAAAGGTAAATTAGAAAGATAGTACCCGTAATCGGCCGAGTTTAAAATTTCGCTTCCTCAATTCGTTGGAGGGTCGATAAGTAATAATACTTCTTCTCGTTTGAGGTATCCCTTCGCCTTCTACGAACAATTTCACCCCGTGTCCATTGGCTATAAAAGTTGTTTTTTCATCGCTTAGTTAGTTCAATGACCTCCGACTTATAGATTTTTGTTACGTCATATGGACTCCGTCCATCTAGATTTAAACTTTCCGGAAACAACTTCAAACGTGAATTATATAAAAGTACTCGATCACCTATATGGAACTCACGACTATAGATTTTCTTATCATGAAAAGCTTTTGTGCGTTCCTTGTAGATTCGAGCATTTTCATAAGAATCGAGTCGAAATTCTTCTAGTTCGTTAATCGAAGTAATCTATGATCACCTACGCCTTTAGGATCAAAGTTTAGAAATTTAATAGCCCATAAAGCTCGGTGTTCTAATTCAACAGGGAGATGACAAGATTTTCCGAATACTAATTTGTAAGGAGAACAACCAATCGGTGTTTTAAAGGTCGTTCGTATGCCCATAATGCATCATCAAGTCTTTCTCGCCGCTTTTACGATTCGAGTCCACTCTTCTCCACGATTCTTTTAATTTCTCTATTAGACACCTCTACCCGTCCACTAGTTTGTGGATGATAGGGTGTTCCAAGTTTATGAGTTACACCATATTTCTCAATTATCTTAGTAAATGGTCGGTTACAAAAATGTGAACCTCTATCACTAATGATAGCCCTCGGAATGCCATATCGTGTGAATATATTCTTTTTAAGGAACCTTAGCACTACTCGGTATCATTAGTAGGAGAGCTTCTTCTTCTACCCATTTAGAAACATAATCAACCATTACTAGAATAAATCTTTTTCCAAAAGATATAGGGAAAGGTCCCATGAAATCTATACCCCACACATCAAATAGTTCACATTCTAAAATCGGTTGCATAGGCATTTCATGTTTTTTCGATATATTTCCCCATTTTTGACATGATTCACAAGATTTTGCATATTTATATGCATCTCTATATAGTGTAGGCCAATAGAAACCACATTGTAAAACTTTGAAAGCGCTTTTCCATCCTCCATGATGACCTCCCGCCTCACGATCATGACAAAATGATAATACACTTAAAATTTCACTATCGTGAATACATTTCCTAATTATTCCATCCGAGCATCTTCGGAAAAGATCCGGTTTATCCCAATAATAAAACTTTAAGTCGTAAAAGAACTTCTTTTTCTCGTTGCCAAGTCCAATGAGGTGGGATGTACTTACTGTGTAATGTAGTTAACAATATCCCCAAACCATGGCGAATCTTCCTTTGATGGTATTCTAGTTTTTAATAATCGCATGGTTGAAGGAGTATCTATCTTAAACAGCTTTCTCATCCGGAAACGAATCCCGAATTTCCTTTCCTTCTCCTTCATCATTATCCATCCCGCTTAGATGATCGCTACTACATTTTCACTTCCTTTTTTATCCTTAATTTCAATATCGAATTCCCGAAGTAAAGAATCCACCTAAGAAGACGCGGTTTGGCATCTTTCTTACTTAAAAGATACTTCGTAGCCGAATGGTCCGTGTAGACTATTACCTTAGAACCAACAATATATGATCGAAACTTATCTAAGGCAAATATTACACCAACGCAGTTCTTTCTCGCAGTTGCATAATTAAGCCGAGCCGCGTTTAATGTGTGAGAAGCATAGTAGATAGCTTTGAGAATTTTGTTATACCGTTGACCTAAAACAGCTCCTACAACCTAAATCACTTGCATCACACATAATTTCAAACGGCAAATCCCAATCCGGTGCTACTAGTAAATCGGTGCCGTAGTTAATTTCGCTTTTAGGGTCTTAAAGGCTTCCATACATTTATCATCAAAGTTAAAAGGTACTTCTTTTTCTAGCAAATGACTCGTGGGTTTTGCTATTTTTGAGAAATCGCAATAAACCTTCTATAAAATCCTGCATGTCCAAGAAATCCTCTTAACGTTTTCAAATTAATTGGTGGAGGTAATTTTTCAATTACTTCGACTTTAGCTTTATCAACTTCAATTCCTTCTTCAGAGATTCTATGACCTAGTACAATTCCTTCAGATACCATCAAATGACATTTTTCCCAATTTAGAACCAAGTTGGTATCTTCACAGCGTTGTAAAACGCTTTCTAAGTGTGATAAGCATTTATCAAAAGAATCTCCATAAACACTAAAGTCATCCATAAAGATTTCTAAGAATTTCTCAACCATATCAGAAAATATTGCCATCATACATCGCTGAAATGTAGCAGGTGCATTACATAATCCAAACGGCATTCTTTTATAAGCAAAAGTTCCATAGGGACAAGTGAAAGTAGTTTTTTCTCTATCTCCCGCCGCAATGAATATCGTAAATAACCCGAATAACCATCTAAAAAGCAAGAATACTTATGTCCACTCAATCTTTCCAACATCTGCACGATGAATGGAAGTGGATGATGATCCTTTTTAGTATGATCATTCAGTTTCCGAAAGTCAATACACATTCGATATCATGTAATTTCCCTTGTCGGAATCCATTCATTTTTATCATTTTCTTTTACCGTGAAACCTCCTTTCTTTGGAACTACTTGAGTCGGACTTACCCATTCACTATCTGATATGGGAAAGATTATTCCCATTTCTAATAGCTTAATGACCTCTTTCTTAACAATTGTTTGCAAATTCGGGTTGAGGCGGCGTTGTGGCTGAATACAAGGTTTAGCTTCTTCATTCAAAATAATCTTGTGAACACAAATTTCAGGGCTAATTCCTTTGATATCTGCCACTGTCCATCCAAATGCTTTCTTATGATCTCTTAACATTCTTAGTAATTGATCCTCTTGTTCTTTTGTTAAGGTTGATGAAATGATAATAGGTAACAGATTATCATTTTCAAGAAAAGCATTTTTCAAATTCGAAGGGAGTGGTTTCAACTCTAGATTCCTTGGTGGATCTTCTACTGATGGTTTTAAAACTGGTCCTTCCATTTCCAATTTCAAATTTTTATGCCATGGATGTTTAACAAACCCTCCTTTATCTAAATAAAGGATTACTTCTTTCATTTCAGTATCATTTTCATCTTCTTTATAGATAGAAAATGCCAAACATTCTTCTAATTTATTTTCATAATCTTTAGATTTGGCATCCCACATAGTAGAATATTCATCTATAAAAGAACATGATTCTGGTTCTTTGTATGGATGGTTTATAGCTTTGAAGATATTGAATGAAACTTTATCCTCATTAACTCTCGTATTAGTTCACCTTTTTGAACATCTATCAAAGTTCTTCCCGTAGCTAGAAATGGTCGACCTAGAATAATTGGCGCCGAATATCCTTCTTCCATTTCCATTATTACAAAGTCTATCGGGAAGTAAAATTTATCAATTTTAACCAACACGTCCTCAATTATTCCCTTAGGATGTTTAATTGATCTATCTGCCATCTGAAGGGTCATTTCAGTATTCGTAAACTCTCCTATTCCTAGTTTCTTATAATCCTCATAAGACATGAGATTGATATTTGCTCCTAGATCACACAATACTTTCTTAAACGTAAATCCTCCAATTTCACATGGAATAGTGAAACTACCAGGATCTTTAAGTTTAGAGGTAGTCGATGTCGAAGTATTGCAGTAACATTCTTCATTAAGGCATATATTCTCATATTCTTCTAATCGCTTTTTATTAGATAGGATATCTTTAAGAAACTTTCCATAGGCGGGCATGTTGACTAAAGCTTCTATAACAGGGATATTGACATGAATATGACGAAAAGTGTCAAGGAAACGAGCATATTTCTTATCGCTTTTATCTTTTTAATTTGATCTTTCGGTGGATAAGGCAAAGATTCTAAATCTATAACCTTTGGTTCGAAGTCATTTTCTCTTTTCCTTTCTCCTTGAATCCTTGATCATTACTTGATCTCCAAGTTTCATTATCTTGAGATTTTTCCTTTAAAACATCCCCCGTATCAACTTTATCCTTCTCGAGTTACTTTTAAATCTTCCCGTTTTTCTCCCCGATTTTCTCGACATGTTCCTTAAATAGGGTTCTCGTGTCCTTATCCATAGGATCTTTCGTAATTCTATGGACTTTTACCCATTTTTCACCTTCAATTTCGGGTTCAACATTATTCTCGTTTTAAGAATTCTTCGATAATTTCTTCCTCTTCATCGTAAATTCAAGTTCGTCCTTTTCCTTTACGATATTACCATTTAAATCTTTTTCTACCTCATTGTTTCCTGCGTTTTCTGCTCTAGTATCTTCACAATATTTCCTACTTCTCGTAATCACAGCTTTTACCTCTCTCGGGTTTCTTTCGCATTACTTGGTAATCCTCCTGGAGGTCTACTGTTGTTACGTTCTCCTTCTCTACTCAAATGATCTTCCATATTCCTTAACGATGCTTCTATAGTTCTCATTCTCGTATCATGTCCACCCATAGAAGTTTTCAACATAGTCATATCCTTAGAGACTGAACCTATAGAAGTTATCATAGTTTCTATATTCTGAGCTTGAGTAGATACTACACCCATCATATTTTCCATTAATTTATCCCATTTATCAACTCCTTCAAAGTTGGGTTGAACTTTGGGTGACCGGTATAGTTTGAGTAGTATGTTGTGGATAAGATTTAGGTAACGATTGTAGGTTCGATTTGATGTATTTCCTTGATGAACTTGATTACTATATGGATTCTTATACTGAACTGGATATGGCGGTTGTCCTGGCTTATTAGGGTTTTCAGACCATCTAAAAGTTGGGTGCTCTCTTCTAATAGCATTAAAGGAGTTTGAATACGCGTTGTTCAAATTCCTATGATGTTGTAAAAAACTCACCTCTTCCCTTGAGTATCCTTCTGGTTCTTCTATCCCTAATGACACATTATCATGATTTGAGTAGTCATTTGGTATGATAGTTTCTGGTTTTACAGTCCTACTAGCCTGTAGGCTGTCAAACTTCCTACCCAAATTCTCCAAGTGTGCTAGAACTTCCGTATTCGATGTGTATTCTCCTGCAAATGCTACTTTCCTGGTGCTAGACCCGGTTTCCCACATTCTGTTATTTTTGGAAATCTTTTCTATAGCATCGTAAACTATTTGAGCTTCACTCATCATTAACGATCCACCACATGCATGATCTACATCCGCACGTGAATCTTTCCTTAATTTACGACGTAAAAGTTGGATTTGCATTTCTAAGGAATAACCATGATCGGGACAAGATCTTAGCAACTTCTTAAATCTCTCCCACGCATTCCCAAGCGTTTCTTCAGATCCTTGTCTAAAGTTGGCAATTTCGACCTTTAATTCCAAATTTCTACCCGGAGTAAAATACTGCTTCAAGAACTCGGTTTGAATCTCCTCCCAACTAGTCAATGAATGATGTGGGAGTGACATAAACCAATCTCGTGCTCTTCCTTTTAAAGAAAAAGGAAACATAGACATCCTTGTTAATTCACGATGAGCACCTTGACTTTTGGTCGTATTGCACAATTCTTCGAAAAGATAGAGATGGTGATGTGGATCCTCATCATCCTCTCCTAGAAATTGGGCTCTTGCGTCAATTAGACCAAAAAGATGAGATTTTATTTCAAAATTATTTGCTCCTTCATTGGGTAAACGAACCGGATTATTAGTCCGGTTTATTCTTAAGGTCCGATCACAAATAGGTCTCGGATTTGGTGGGTTATTATTACGATTGTTCGGTTCCGATTTTGATTATTTCTATTTCGGTTATTTGGTATTGGTAGATCCCGATTAAGATTTTGGCCATGCCCTGAGCATGATCTAGCCCTTGTTCAGTGTTTCATCATCGTTTTCACCATTTTCGTATTTTGATTTGATGATGATCCTCCGTCGGGATTTCCCCGACCCGTATGACCTTGCTTCCTTTCTCGCTCTTAACCGCCTTTCGTAAGTATCTATGTCGGGCTTATAAGGAGTAAGTGGGGCCTTACTCTTTTCGGTCATCAACTAACGAAAACCGAAAATAGTTGAAATCGATAAAAGTAAAGATTGGTAACTTACTTATTAGGTAAGTACCAACGAAAAAGAAAATAGAAATGGGGTAAGAAGAGTGTTGACTTATCCTCGAGACTTTTGAGTTAATATAAGTAGAAATCATTCGAACACAATGAATTAGCGTCGTTCCCCGGCAACGGCGCCAAAAGCCGACGGACCTTTTCTATGCTATCAATCCTTACCGGCGTGTACCGGGTCAAATTGTAGTGATAGAGTGATGAGTCGTGTGTCGATCCTCGTGGAAAACTTGGTAATTCACCGTGTGATTAAACACCAAGAAAGCGTTATTATCTCAATCTAAGTCGCAATTTTATCATCCAACCAAACTCTAAACTAACAAAGCATAAAACTAAAAAGAGATATATATAAGTATATAAATATATATATAGATATGTAGCAATACATATATATATATAGATATAAGTATATATAGGTACCAAAACAATATCTAAGGGAGGGAGATAGATATTATAATTATAGACTAGCCAAGAATATGTTATTGAATCCTTATATCTTTTTAGTGAAATTGGATGTGCTCGATCTTTATTTTAAGTTAAATCAATTATACGAAACGGTGCACTCCTAAACTAAACAATTCATTCTCACACGAGCATCTGAAATTGTCATATGTCCAATCATTTGTCCAAGGTCATCCTCAAGCATGGGTCACTCCCGTTTTGTCATTCGGCCAATTTTAAGGTATGTCAATTAAACAAATGAATTAAACGTAATAATCTCTCGAGTACATATTTCAATAAGAGTTTGTTTCTCCCGAAACAAATCTACCCCCGGTTTAGAAATCGGATTCCGTTGTCACGTTTTCACTCGGCCAATTTTACCCTCCGGTCTTTCTATTAACGAGTTCATAACCTAACTACGAGGCGTCAATTCATAATTAGATTATGAATTCTTTCATATCAAGTAGCTAATTCAATACGAATATAGAAAGAGATTCATTATAACCGATTTTTATCCAATTTTAGTATAGTCATCATCCATTTCCCTAAAAAGATAATACTAATCCAATTTCATATCTTGGCTAGATACTAAGTTAGCCTAATATCATTATAAGTAAAATACTAATAATAACATAAATACATTAGAAAAGTTACCAGATTACAATCGAAGCTTCAGAGTTGTATCCTCCGGAAATAGCAACTCATTTACATCAATGAGCCTTGATACATCTTCTAAGCATTATAACGATACTTTATACTACAGCATTATTCCGGCAGTGCCGTTTACGCCTTTTATTTAACTAAAAACAACAAAACGAAACTATATATAGATATAGAAGAAAGATATATGCATTGGTACACTTCAAAATGGTTGCATTTGAGGTCTATTTATAGACCATATCACAAGGCCGGCGCGTGCCGGACCACCACCGGCGCGTGCCGGCTACACAAGTATATATTCCCTTGTCGAGATTTGTGGGCCCAAGTTTCGAGATTTTTCGCAATATTCGGCCTTCTCCGGCGCGTGCCGGACATACAACATATCCGATGTTTATAAAAACCTATCTCGAGTGTAGACCTCGGATTGACATGATTTGATATTCGTTGGAAAGCTCTTTTGAAGGCCTACAACTTTCATCAAGGACTTTTTCTCTGAAAATGCCTCTAAGTTAGATCAAATGTCCGTTGAAGATGAGTTACGGTAGAAACATTAAGTACGATTGATCCGTTCAAAGTTGTTAGATTTTGGCATAATCTTTTATCCCACAAAAACTCATGATTTATACTTCAAAGTATGTCATATTTTGGGATCTTGGTAAACATCGATCCCGCAATAATATCAACGAAACACCAAACGTAAATCCGACAAAAAACCATCATTTTTATCGTTTTTATAACTTATGCATCTAATTATAACTAACTATGATTTTTATAAGTTTTTAATGCATTTATATGAAATTATACTAAAATATCATAAATATAATAATAAAAAGTCTTATAATTTGATCATATATTTTTCATACATCAGTCACTCGCATATAACGAAAGGGATGACATGGTGCAGGACGCTATCGGTCTACAACATCAGACATGACGCAGGTCATCCTCTGTCCCAATCATCATTAGCTTCACATCCACTTGGCATCAATCTACTACAAAGTGAAAAAACTTTGTCCTCCTATCATCAACACCGATTGGACCACCATCTCCATCATGGTAACCTATATACAATAAAAGGCTCCCTCACATGCGTCGGATGATTTTCCCAAATAAAGAACTCTAGGACCCTCAACGACTTGTTCGTTTTTCAGGCATATTCCATGCATTTGCAGCATTGATCATCTCTCAGAGCACGTTCAGCAGCATCAACAATCGGAACTCACTGGACGATTTCGTGCATCGTCAATAACTATGCCTTACTATTTTTCACGTAGTAACAGTGTGTGTGTGCGTGTGAATTGGTTGCATCATCATATCTATTCACTTGATACAATCATTGATACCTGTACTTTTGCCTTTTTTGTTCAGACATATATTTATTTGTATCTTGTGAACTAGTCATAAGGTCCCAAAAGAACAAAACATGTATCAAAATAACCAATTAGAAAAACAAACCGACAAAATTTTCTTCTTATAGAAACTAATGCAGTCGAAGGAAATCATCCATATATTTATGTTCAAAAACTTTTATCGACAATTAGATCAAACTAAACATTTGCTGATCTGACATATAATCATTTGAGCTTGGCTTATTATATACTTACTGATTTGGTGTGTTGTGCTTCTTTCAAATCCTTGCGATTTTGCACTAAGCCCTTTTATACACTAATAAACAACTACAAAGAGATTTGTATGCACAGCTATACATCATTCAATTCCCTAGATGATGAACACGTTGCATTCAAGTTTGATGTTCTCTTCTTGGATCTTCCTTTGCTTACTACACGCGAATCTGCACTACAAGCACGCTTTCTAGATCTTTTACTACTGGAGCCCTGTTGGTTCACGTCTTTCTGTAACAATCTTGTCGTCTTTGTAGCCGTGGAGCAAGGAGAGACTTTTTGGCTAAGCTCGTCATGGTCCTTTGCAATCGCCATCTCATCCTCAAAAAAAGGTGATGCTGGGGGAATTGAATTCAAATTCAAGCGTAGTGAAGAAGATGAATTATATACCTGTCTCACCTTGGGGGAGACAGAGACACTGGATCTTGAAACATTGTTATTATCGCGTTCATACTGTTTCTTGTTTAATGTATTCTCCTCAGCAGCTGTTCCACTCTCCTAATTAAATTGGACAACATAAGGGAAGGGGGGAAAAAAGACTAATCAAAGCAAGACAAAAACTCAAAGAATCAAGATGTAGTAAATAGTAACTAAAAGCAAATACCTCATTCCGTATCCCAGCAATCTGCTCGTAATCAGACCCCTCTGAATCTGAGTCCATCATCTCTTCACGTTCAAAATCCACTTCTTCTCCAATTTCATCCTCGGAATCACTTAGTTCTTCCTGCTCCATAATTACTTCTGGAAACGATAGAGTTTCGCTGTTGTCAACAGCATGAGGATGTTCTTCTTCACGTTGTACAACCGGCTGATGCACACCTGAATCAAACTTCACGGTGTCTGAGGCACGTCTAGAAGACATATCGTGGCCAGATTTATGGAAAGAATTCGGTGGAAGATTTTTAGATCCTAGACTGAGAGAGTCTAAAGGATCTACTATTCTATCCATACTTGCTTCGTTCACAACCGTGCGTCCCTGAGACGGTTTTTGTCTTCTGGATGGGAAACTCAGGTGAATGTCTAGGTCCAATTCATTATTCTTTTCTTTGGGACTAACAGGTCTAGCTGAGGCAGCAGGAGAACTAATATTAACATGTGATACAATAGGTTGAGGACCTGAATGATTCGATCTTTGTTCGTATGAATCTGAATTGCCTACGAATTTACTACTAGGCTGTCCATTCACCATGCTATAATTCAAAACATCAGCCTTCTGTAGAAGGGGATGGAAGTGGATTCCTGAAAACGATGATGTTGGTTGCATGGGCTCTGACAATCTCTCAAAGAAACTAAAAGGACGCGTTGAAGGATGCTGATTGTGCCCAAGATTCAGATTCAACTTAGGAGGAATTCTTGAGAGAAAATTAATGGAACTGGACGCAACTGCGTTGGGATAATGTGGAAAATGACCATTGTCAGGGGGCTGGAACAGTAAAGGATGCATCTGAAGGTCTTTCTCATTATTTTCCACTGCATGCTTATTGTTGACAGTCACAGAATGATGTTGCTGCTGATTATTCAAGCCATTGTTAACAGGAATTTTCCGAACTTGACCTACATTGAGAAAATCATACTTATTCAGTAGATGTTTTACCACATTTGAACAAGTATAGTTTTATTTAACAACCAATGATAAAGAATCACGTTTTCAAGATCTGTGAGTTTGTAACCTTGATAACTGTTGAAAGTTGATTGTGACATTACTCGAACAGACGGTGGGAGATTTACAAGAGGGAGGCCTGGAGCTAATTTCACCATACGGGCATGATTAGATCTCTGTGCTCTAGAACGCCTAAGGCACAAGTTGGGAAATAAAGGCCATCAATATAATGTCATAAACAACAACAATTATGAACATCTGACATTGAAGAGGAACGTGAAAAGAGAAGAACAGGGGAGGGGGAACAACTGGACAAAGATGCGAATGATGGAAAGTACCTAGCAACAGGCACATTTGAAGTAGAAGGCTGAGAATCCTTGGGCACATTCGACGTAGAAGGCTGAGAATCCTTGGGCACATTCGACGTAGAAGGCTGACAATTCTTGGGCACATTTGATGTAGAAGGCTGAGAATTCTCGGGCACATTTGACATATCAGGCTGAGAACTCGAGGGCCCTGTTTTATTCAGCAGAATTCCGACTTGACATCCCTTTGACGGTATTGATTCAGCTGGAGGGTGCGCTTCTCCTGGTGCTAGAGTATGGCGATCAGCCATGCCACTGGTACTATGAGGTCTCCAGTCTGCCAAAAATGCTTCATGAACATAAGCCACCCCCTTCTTGCCAACTTCAACATTTCTGTTATCTGCTTCTCTGGCTGTCTCGGAGCCATCATCCTGCAGTTTGGTTACTGATTAGGATCAACATATCTTTATACCATGAGTCTTGCTATGGTGCTAGCGGAAAAGTAAAGCAGCAGAGGACATTGAACAAAACAGGCTTATAAAGAAGGCATAAGAGAACAGAAACTGGTTATTCTCATATAAATATAATATAAGGAACGGTGACTGGTTAACACTGCATATTGTCAATGTTCAATTCAAGGCAATGGCATACAAGGAGAGAAAAATCAGTGCGGATGCTAGCTGTGGCACGTATATACATAAATGGTAGGAAACAGTCCTTCCAAATTGACACAACTTCTGTGATCTCATCAGAACCTTTTTTGGGGGTTCTTGAATCCATAGAAAATAAATCACATGGAAGTCTGTAGACCCTTCCTAACAGAAATGCAAAGCCAAGCAGGCGATTAAGCGGTGATAATTTATGAAAAGACCAAGAAAGCTGAAGTGAGGTCCTTATGTATACCCACTCGCTGACAAATTTGGGGGGGGGGGGGGGGGGAAATGATAACAGAAGGTTGAAATCCCTCATAACTCTGATTATGACATAGGGAGTCTTCATATAATTAGGAACGAACCTCTAAAATATTACACTAAAACTTGGAGACCCAGACTTGTAACATAATGCCTTCTCTTAAGGCTTTCACAGTTATACAGTGCAAATCTATTACTCACCCCAGAGGCTAGTGGACAAACCGATCCCTGAATATTGTGACTCCATTGAAACGCCCCATCAAATTAAATTTGATTAACATTGCACAGGTTATGGGGTCACTAATCATGTTGTACAACAAATATTAAAACAAATGCAAAATTACAAAAGCATCACCTCTTTTTCAGATGATGAATGCGAGCATGCAACAGCTGCCTCTTTGGAAAGTCTTCTTTTTTCGTATAATAACCGTCGCTTTACCTTTGTGGCCTCATCTGATTTATACAATTTTTGAGTTCCATGAGCAATGCGCCATTGCCGTGGTAACATAGAAGGATCTCTATGAGGAACGATAAACTTCCATATGGACATCCAATCGAGTTTAAAAATCTTCAGCCCCTGGGTAATTTGGTTTTGAAAAACAACATAAGCTAGTTCTATAGACAACAAACGGACAAGATAATTACGCAAAGATGAATATAAGTTACCTCTGTTATACGTGCTATTTCTTCTGTGGTCAAAGGAGAACTCTTCATTCTTCTAACGGCCTATCAAACACATAAAATATAGAAACCAACACAGCATTAATCAATAACACAGTAGATGAAGCTATCCCTGTTGTACAGACACAAGTCCAAAAGCCAATACCATCACCAGAAAAGAGGAACTCAGTAAATTATCACTCCACACATCAAATATTTTCAGACAATAGATTATGCTTGCAGTATAAATATATCTTTTATCGCAATATAAACGAGTACAAGTGAAAAACAAAGACTCCATGCAGCGTTGAGAAATTTAGGAGTTGGTTGTAATTTACTATCAAGAAAAGGAAGTCCCCTTTGAAGCTCTCTTCCAAAACACCTGGCCAGTTAAGAATGGGACAAGTACTTCTACTGATCCTTTTTAGATCAAATTTTGACACAGTTGAGGGGAATCATTTGAAAAGTTAGTTGTTGGTCTCATTTTGAACATACAAGCAAGCTGCACTGAGGAACAAGGCCTACATGGATTGCCCGTGAAATGCGAATAAACAAAGGTGCTGGACAAAAAAAAAATGATAACTGACATTAAGTAGGGTAGGCTGAGCAGCAAAAAAAAATTAGCAAATCAAACATATCATTGAAGATTGATCAAATCATTCCTCCTATGAAGTGCTTGCATACCTTTATGGGATTTTCAAGTGCCTTAGATGATGAACGATTCTTCTGCCGGACAAATATCTGTTCAGCGTATTCAGCAAAGTATCACATAAAAAATGAATTCCAACATGCTAAGTCCAATACCAAGATATCAACAAAGATAACATTTGCACTTAATGGACAAAACTGTAAGTACAATGCAGAAAAAGAAACGTGAAACAGTATTCACAGCCTTGATTAGGAAATCACCTGATGCTTAGATTTGCAAGGAAGAAAACGCCGTTTAATTGCCTCCCAGTCAGTATTATATTCCATTAATCCCAATGCCAATAACCTGAAGTGCAAATGAAACTTGAAATATTATCCAAAATGACTAGACAATAAAGGAAACAAACCAACAATAGTTCCGTTATGTGAGGACAAATATATGGAATTGGATAACTTATTTCCATTGTGCTCTATCATAAAAGATATCATCGATGCCCATATAAGTCATATCATTTTACGTCCTCTTTGGTTTCCCTCTCCCGGACTTAACATATGTATGTATAGTCTTGTATCTCACAAAGCCTAACAACTCCATCCACATGACGCCTTTGCATATGACTAACTTCATCGTTTCTCATCAATAAAAGCCACTTCAACTTTCTTCCTAGCATGTTCATTTCTTATCTAATCAATATTTGTGTGCTCAAACATCCATCTTAAGATTTCATTTCTGCTACTATTATCATTTGTTTATGCTCATAACCTGATGAGCATCACTGACCTTGTTTCTGTCCTATAAAACTTGTCTTTTACGCATGACGGGCACCTTATGATCATCACAAGGAAGACGGAAAACCCAACAATGACAACCCTTTTTAAGCAAAAGGGAACAATAGCATACATACAACAAAAGCTAATATCTCCTAGGAGGCGGTGATTTAATCACCTATAAAGCCTGGAAAAGTATGGCCATAATAAATGACAATTTGCTAATTGCCTTTGCCCTTAAAAAGACTATAAATCCCAGGAAATGCAACACATACATACAATAATTAAAAAGGACATAAAATACATAAGGAGTCCCAAAACCAAGTTGTCCAAAGATGGAGAGAGAAAAGAGGGCATGAGCTGGCAAAACCTATTTCGGCATATGAATGCACAATCCGTTTGGCCTTACCAAAACCAGATTTATCATATATATGTTTTGCTCCCAAAAAGTGATCATATATTTATCTACTATGAGAGCATAGTTCAAGGTTTCCAAAGAAACTTTTGGAATGTCTTTGCACCAGCAAAACAACTTGAAGCATTTGATTAATTTACCCTTTCATTCACTACAGAAAAAGCAAATGACCTAACAGAGAGGGAAAGGGGGCTTTGTAACTCACGAATAGGTCAAGGGAAATATGCAGTGTCAATCAAAAAAAAAAAACTGAGGTTGTTGAACGGATGAAAGAAAAACAAGAAAGCGCTATAATGAAAATATACTTCTGGGGGAAAATATATCAACAGAACTTATAGAAAAACAAGTTAATAAAAATCAGGACTAGCTCCAATAAAAACAGGAATCAAAGACGCGCTATTATTTTCCGAATAAGCATGATAAAAAAAATGTCATAAGCAAATTAAACCACCAGCACAGAAGCCCAGAAGAAAAAGATACCTATGAAGGGGAATTAACAAAATAATGGAAAGAAGGCATACAACTCACTCATCCTCTGCATCCGTGAAAAGCACCCGGTTTGCATTACGTCCAAAAGGTGGTTTATGAGGATAGAGAGCAGGATTAAACAGCGGATAAAAAGTCTGAGCTAACTTAGCAATCTCTTTTGGAACGGGAGCAACTGATTGTTTCTTGGCCTTCTCAACCAGTGTAGATGCCATAGACCTCTTAGGAACTTGATCAGACTCTGAGACCGAAGGAGGCATAGCAGAAGCTAGGCAAGCAGTTTTGCTTGTCAACTGATCAGGTGATTCAGCAGAAACTTGAACAGAATGCAGCGGGAACAAGGGCTCCCTTTCAACTGGAGCATCACAAGCACCACGTAATTGGCACTGATGATAGTCTTTGACAACTGTTGAAGTGTCACAACAATGACAGCAGATAATTAATTACAGGAAATTCCCAAGATGTACAGAGAAAACATACAGCAAGAAAATAATGATAGACGTTTTTTTATTCATAGCTCACCAGTGGAAACATCGTCTATATATTTTCTAGCTAATCTAAGTGGAGCTACATCCAGAACAGATAACACAGGACCATCAACGTACGGCATCCATGAGGAAGCCTCAAGGTTCTGTCCATTCTGAACACTTTCATGCCGTCCTACAGTGGTGGAAATGGCGTTTGAGAGCGGCCTATTCTCAGAGGGACAGCCTCTTTGTAAATCGACAGAAGAACTAGGTCTGTATACACCAGGTCCTGGCATAAGTGTTGGAGATTCATCTGGCACAGACGAGTGGACATACTGAGGAAAGAAGCAAAAATTAGGATATGGAAACCTTCTCTGGGCTAATAAATGGCTGCATAACTCCAAAATCAGTTCTTGAACTTTGGAAGCAACATGTCGCCGACTAGGTTCAAGCACACTAAGAGAAAATATCTGTATTAGAAGCTGAACATGTTCGTAAATCAGACAATGCAATTGCCTTATCTGGTTGGGGGTAAATCCATTTAGAGATCCCTCAATTGACGGAGGAACAAATTCCGAAGCATGGTTAATAATGAAGCTTTTCCCATCAATAGCTGAAAAAGGTGCCCTTTGTGTGATTGGCATGGTTGGTAAGAGAGGACGAAGAGGCCTCTTAGACTGTGCGAAAAGTTTCTTGTTCCCTTTAACAGAAGTTCTTTTATGTTTACTCTGACGTGTCTTAGGTCGTCTACTTTCATGTTCCTTTTCTTGGATCTCTTCCCTAGCACCTTCATCCACATCACTCTCAAGAGCCTCTTGAATCTCAAGTTCAAAGTCAGCATCATTTTCTTCATCCTCATCATCGACATTTTCATTCTCAGGCAGAATTTGATTGTCATTGTCCCCACCTAACAAAACAGCAGCAAGAAACTTCCTGTACTCTTCTTCATCAGCATTTTGCAGGTCATCATCGTCATCTGTTTCTTGTAGAAAAGTCTCAAGCTCATCAAGGGTAAAGCTTGCAAGTGAATACCGAGCTCTTGTGCGCTTGCAGATAGCATCATCATCATCGTCGTCGTCATCTGATTGCATGCTAGGCTCCCCATTTGCCAAACAATTGTTGCTGAACGATACATCATTCGTTTCACATACTAACCTGCTATGCTCTTCATTACATGCATCAACAGGAGATGGTGGAGCATGCTCTGTAACATCCTCACCATTGTCAGTTTCTCCAGCAAGGAAGTCCTCCATCTGACTTTTAGGCGTTCTTTCAGGATCAGAAGATGGTAATGAAGTGGCATTATCCCAAGTATCAGTAACAAAACCGTCAACTTCAGAACTCAAACTAGATGAAGCTTCTTGCGAAGGAGATTCCTTGAGCAAAGGAACAAAATCTGCATCCTCTTCCTCTTCTTCTTCCCCCTCGTCCATTCCCACCATGTCCTGACACCCATTGGCTTCTTTATTATCATCTTCACACTTACCCTCATTAACCTCATGCGTGGCAGATTGTTCACCACAGCTGGCTATGCTGGCATGAGCAGTAGTATTGTTCTCATCAAGATCCTCAACTTCACTTGACGGCATGATTGCAGACAAACCATAGAGAGATGATACAATCAAAAAGAAATCAGCGCAGACTCAAATACCACTAGTGCTTGAGCAAAAAGGGTTGGAAGTTGCTGCTGTATACCCTGCCATGATTCAAAAAAAATTAAAAATTAAAAACAACTCCGATAATTCCTACACATTGATCAGAGAAAAGCACAGAAGCACACAAATGATTAATGCTACGTATCACCTTTTTTGGAGGAAAAAAAAGTGATATTAATACTAACAACCAAAATTTAACAAGACTATTTTCAAAAAAAAATAAAAAAATTAACCAGACTTCAAATTATAATTAAATCTTTCAGAAAAATATGGACTTTCTGCAATTAGGGTTTCCATGATAACGGGAATGCTCATTAAATTACGAGACACACAAGCCAGGACTGAAAAAATAAGTATTACCAGAAAGTAGACATTCACGTGAAAATTCAATGATAGGTATATTCAATGCAAAACCTAAATGGCTAAACAATATAAGATGGCATGTACCTGCAGAAGCAACTGAAATTTTCAGAAAGCCGACGAACAGTGATAATGGAAAACAACGACGGAGATGGTGTGTCTTTGTCTTTGCTAAACTGAGGTGAATCGTAACGCTTTTACATCGTAAGCGTGAGGTACACGATTTTAGGCCAATCCCACCGGAATTGAAATAATATCTCACCCAACAATAAAAATGTATTTTCTTCCCAAAAAAAAAGGTATTTGTGTAAGAAAAAAAAAAGTTTATCGAAAGATAATAAAATGGAAGGTTTATCGAAAAAATGGAAGGTTTTTTTTTTTTTTGAGATAAAAAAACGGAAGGTTAGAATGTATATTAATTGATAGAACAATTTTTTTTTTATGTAAGCTTGATAGAACATTTAAAATGAAAGGTTATAAGGTATATTATTTGATCCAATATTTTTTTAGTGAACAAATTGAGGTAAATCAGAAATAAAGGCACCAAGAACACATTCAAGGGGTCGGCCGGCCGGGCATCCAAATCCACAAAACCTAGATATAATAAACTTTCTTGGGCCAGCAAATGAGCGGGCCTATTGTATATGCACTTAACAAATGAAAAGGAATAAAAATAAAAAAAATCAGCTAAATAGTCCATCGCTAGACACCCAAGAAAAGTGAGATCACCATTCAGGGAAGGAATACGCTGCACAACATTTAAAACAAAATGTAATAATGTATATTACTTGGTACAACATACACTTGTGCCATAAATCTCTCAATCTCAACGCCTTGCTTTAATTATTTAATTTTTTTGGTATATTTTATATTTTCTATAAAAAAAAATATACAATATCTCCTATTAATTATTAGTTTTTTTTCAGAAAAAGATAATCCATACACAATTATAAAAGCACTTGCACTGTCTTAAATGCTTTGAAAAGGTTTCAACATCATATTTAGAAATTCACCACGTCACCTAATACTGATTCGCAAACTATCAGTTCCATCGCAGGGGAACTTGGCATGACTCACGCTATCCATCTAGAGAAATACCTTGGGGTCCCCTTGCATCATGGCCGAGTAAAAAAAGAAGATTTTCAGGGAGTCATCGACAAGGTACGCTCGAAGCTTCAACCTGGGAAAGCCGCCACACTATCCAAAGCAGGCCGAGCTCTCTTAACTCAAACGGTGCTCACCGCGACACCGTATTATCATATGCAGTCTGTCCGTCTACCGGTTTCTGTAACGAATGAACTTGATAGACTGGCTAGATCTTTTTTTTGGGGCAAGATGAAGACAAAAAGGGCGTACACCTTGTTTCCTGGAGAGACGTTTGTCGGCCCAAATTACATGGAGGATTAGGCATCCGGACAGCTCACGGAATGAATGATGCTTTGCTAGCCAAACTTGTGTGGCAACTTTTAACCGACCAAGGCAAACCGTGGGTGCAGAGTTTTAGGCAAAAGTACGGTTCCCCATTTGATGTACCAAAATCTACGAGCTCTTATATATGGCGGCACATATGTAAAACCGCAAACTCCCTTCACAACGGAATTTGCGTAGACGACCAAGGCAATGTTATTTGGCTTCCGACTTCAACCGACAAATTCACAGTGAAGTCAGCCTACTTTGCTCTCCAAGAGCTCCCACTCCTTCCACAAAATTCTTCAAAATTTTGGAAGCAATTATGGTCTATCAAAGGGGCACTTCGGGGTAACCTCCTCATTTGGCAGATTTTTCAAAATGCCCTTCCAACGGCATCTCTTATTCACTCAAGACACATCATTGAGGATTGTGCCTGCTCTTTATGCGGTATGTTTATGGAAACTTCTTTACACACGTTTCGAAATTGCAACTAGATCAAATCAATGTGGAAACCTTGGTTCACCAACATCATTGGCCTCACTTTACCTCGGCCTCGGACACCTTCTTATAGCTCACGAGATGCTTAAGCGTGAACATTTATAAACACGACAACATTGAATTATGGAGGTTCCTCTTTCGTGAACTCGTTCAAAGTATATGCTATTGGAGGAATCAAGTAGTGCATGAGACCAACACCCACCAGCCCCCGATGACGATCTTCATCTACGTTTTAACAAGGCCTTGTTAAAAGAAACAGGCTTATGTCATTCAATTCGTATTGGTGCAGGTGAGGGTTGAAGGCCTATCAACAGATGGTAAGGTAACAACAAGTTTCACCAACCCAAGCATGCTGCAATACAAAAGCAAGCCAAAAAAACACATTGAGACTATTTTCAAAAGCATCCCTCTACTTACTGGTTTTCAAGTAGAGGTTCAAGATTTGAAAGTCACCGCGATAGATTTCACATAAGGGATTGAGCCAACTTCTTGTTTTAAGGTGACAATTGAACAGAGAGCAATATTTGAAACTAGTTTTGGAATACCTGAAATATACGGTGCATCGATGCGTATAGAGACTCAGCTTCCTAGGTTGAAAAGATTCATATGGAATTTGAGGATAAGTGTTTTTTTAACAAGGCCCGCATCTTGATTTGCCACAGACTAAAACAGTTCCTCCCTGTAAATTTATCAATCTTTACGTTAATTGCTGACATCTTTCTTGCTAAAGAACATACCTTTGATCACAAAATCCTAGCACCGGTCACCGGTCTTGGTGAAGAACAACTCCGTTCAACCTGCAAATCTCTCTGAATCTTGAACCTGACTCTCTGATACCAGTTTGTTAAAACACAGACGAGAAACTTGCACTTGAAGAAAGATAAAACAGATGCAATCTAACAGAAAAATAAGGCGGAAATTGATAAAACACAGAAACAAAGAGAACACAGTAATTTAACGTGGTTTCCGACTACTCCACGGACAGAAAATGAGATATTTTATTATGAACAGAATTACAAGTTTTCCACAAGTGTGTGAATAACACTTTGAAAGACACACTTTGCATTGATTACAACTTCGGTATTTATAGGCACAAATCCCAAACCCTAACCGCCAAAGATCTTTGTCGAAATTGTCATAAATACCCTAGATGTGGACCCCAGCTTCAGTTGTTGTCCACCAGACGAAACTCAGCTCCAAACCGACTTTCCCAGAATACTCACTTTTCTTGAAAACTCACTTTTCGGAAAACTCACTTGTAATCAGCAAACTCAGATGTAGAACTCAGCAAACTCAGTTTCCACCAAAACTCAGTTTCCCCCAAGACTCAGTTTTCTCAGCTTTTTCCAAAACTTTGCTTCACTTCAAAAAACTCAGTTTCAGCTTTCAGATTAGTTCCATCAGTTTTAGAGATCAAGTCAAAAAACTAACAATATATACCCTCTGAATCTTGAAAGTCGCATAACTAGAACCAAAGCTTCCAACTTTCACATCGTGAACAAAAAGATGGGATCATTATCTGCTGTCTTTTTATCCAGAACAATCTAGTCAAATTCAGCCCTTCCAAAAGAAATTGTCAATGTTGAAATGAGTTGTGAAATTTGGTGACATATGTGGCATTGAAAATATTGGCAAAGAAAACAGTAAGGATGAAGGCAACGGTAAGTGATGTTAAACGAACAAAACCGTTAGTGAACAATCTCGTGTTTGGCTCGTTAATGTTCTTAATCGTTTGTTCGTTTAGTTCAACGAGCCAAGTTCAAACATGATTGTGGGCTCATTTTCTAAATGAACAAACACGAGCTTGATTCGCGAACGTTCGATTATGTTCACGAATCTGCTTGTATAAATAAAGCAATTTACAATAACCGTAACTGAAAAGAAGATAAGTCATATATTTATCTAATAGAGATTATAAATTGAATTTATATAATATTTAGAAATTATTTTGATACTTGATGACGTATGATGTACGCAATAATGTTGATCTAGATTTTGTTATTTTTGCATTTGCACTTCATATTTTATAACTTAAGGAAACGAACTCGAGCCAAAATCGAGCCGAACGTAAATCGGTAGGCAAAAATATGTTTAATGAGTCGAGCTCGAACACTTCATCTTCTAAACGACCCGAGTTCGAACCGATTTGTTGTTCGTTTAACAAACGAACGATCATGAACGAGATCGTGACCTATATGAACTCAAAGTTCAAACCACCGATACTTGGTTCAGCTCAACTCGTTAACAACACTAGCAACAGTTTTCAATATTTGGACTTTTATTAACGGTCATTCATCCATGATTATATTTGATCAGAAGAATTGTTATCTCTATTATTAAGATGATCGAGTTATTTCGTATTTTTATATTGGAATGTTACTGGATATTCTATGGATCTATCTTTTTTCCGGTACATGGACATTTTATTATTTGCCGTCACAATATGGTTTATGATGGTGATTATTTTATCCAATTTTTATGATCTAATGATTTCATATCACTTTCCACACTTGAGGTAATGTATCAAGGTGAAAATGTATTTGTAACGACATGAATCACCAAGTAAGGGCATTTTTGTACATTCTAGAAAGGACCCCACTGGGGATGTGGTAGCCTTGCATCGAGGATGCGGTGGAGGTGAACTTGGATGGGGTATAAAAGCCACAATCTCATTTCCTCCGTTTCTCAAACCCTAACAACCACTTTCCGTCGTTTTCAGCTTTTAAATTCACTCAATCTTGATTCTATCATCTTCAAACTTCAAGGAATCAAAGGCTAGAGCTATCCATCTTTAAACTCACTGATTTATGCATTTCTCATCCACAAGTTGTATCTTTATTCTGTGATAGCAAGAGTGTCACGTATATAGTCGAAAATTATGTCAATCATGAACATACCAAACATATAGAGATAGACTGTCACTTTATTAAGAAGTAACATCCGTAGAAGATGTTGAAACCCTATGCCAGTCAGAAAACAAGACAACCTAGTTGATATCCTTATTAAACCAGTGGATAGGATGACACAATAGAACTTGCAATCCAAATAATTTATCAAGAACATCTTTACACCTAATTGAATGTTGCACATCATTGAAATGAAATTGAAGTGACGAGGGAAAAATTAACCCTCGCCACGTGACATCCTCTCATTGACCAAACAATAAATGAAGACAGAGAAACTGCAACATTAAGGGACAGGAGCCCCACTTTATGCCTAAGGGCAGACCTGAACCCCAGGTGGGAGGTCTTACCCGTTCTTCCGAACAGCACCACCGCATGTCGGCTAGGTTGCTAGGGAGCTCGGGTCTACGTAGTGCAGGTCGAGTCGGTCTGGAAAGGCTCGACGCAGGTCGGCCAGAGCCTTCCTTATCTGATTTACGCATATGTAAAATATACGACAATTATGAAAAGATCCTAAGGATCCTTCTCCTAATATGACTCTGATCCTATCAATAAATGTCATTTAATGATAACCGTAATTATCTCCTATAAATAAGGGATATATACGGAAAATCCCCAATCCTTAGTGGACAAGAAAACCGGATGAGATGTCCTCTATATAAGCAATCCCAAGAACTACGAAGAGACTTGATTCCTGAACAATTACAGGATACATAGGCAACTTGAGATAAAATATCACAGGCACAGTCTAAATCACCACAAAATCATCCCCGCGTTCATCTTTCTAGGGCTCTTTGGTCTTGAATTTTATTGTCACTAGGAAAATACAACCCAGATTTATACCCTACGATTTTTTGCATCGTCATGAAGCATTTCAAGTAAGCAAGGATGTGAAGGAATTCAAATACGCATTAGGCGGGAAACATATGTTCATCGAGACATTCATCAAACACCTTGTGTCAATAAACGAATAGACGAATACAAGTCTATTATGTTTGTTCTTCCATTCTTAGAGCACCTTCAATTGTGCAGTTCATAAAATGATAAAGCTTTACAAAATGATTTATTATCATTGCAATGATGCTGACTCTGTAAAGTTTTTTGTAAAAGGTTTGTCTGCACAAACCGGTTGAAACATTGCAAGCTGGATTTTTTTTTTCTTTCTCTCGCAGCTTTTCTTTACTTTTACTTTCTCACTCTCTTTTTGTTTTTTGTTTTTTTGAGGGGGTCATTTGTTTTATTTGTTTTATTCTTTCTTTCGGGTTATAAAAATACCAAATTACAAAATAAATAAATTGAGAGACTAAAATTACAATTAAATTGACAAAACTTGATTAATTTTATTTTCTAATTATACGGTATGAAATAATTAAATATTTATGTAGTGGTCAATGTTATAATAAATAAAGTTATAAAATATTTATGTATAATGAATAAAAGGTTTATAAAATAATGACGTGACAGTGTAAAAACTTTATGACTGTAGAGAAAATATTTATAAAAAAACATTTATAAACTGGATGATATGACGCAATCATGAACCTTTTGGTTCATGACTCGAGATGCTCTTATTAGTTTTCAACACAAATGCACGTTAGAGCACATGCAATAAGCAAATGGTTTAAAATGCCCATTTACCTCGTGAAAATAAAAGAAATCATATGTGGCAACATTTGCTTTTACAGGCAAAAGAAAAGACTACAATAGGCAAAAGAAAATACTAATAATACAAGCAAAGTGGAACAAATAGTGGGCAGAGCCCCATTCACCTTCACTTCTTACTAATTATGTTGACAATATTTGCTTTATTGTAATTTTCACTAAATTACCAACTTGTCTTTTTCTGACAAAAGTGCATTGGTCACTGTGAAAACAAACACTATTGTATGTGCTCTTATTTATCACTATTAGAGTCTGCTAAAAAAAACAATCATTTACAAAAGAACATTTGGTTTTTTCTTTTTCCTGTTTTTTTTTTCTTGGTGGTTTTCTTTGTTGATGTCAGACTAATCTGATGACATTGACTCAGAAAATTAGGTAGGCTTACAAAGTTAAGTACAGTACTTATTTTATTTTATGCTTGTTTAAGCCGATATTTATAAATTTAACACTAAGATATTAAAATAATCCTCATATGACCGTATCAACACACAAAAGAAAACAAAAATATGAATTGTCTGTTTATTAATTTTCTGCCGAGTTATGTTATTGACATAATGAGTGATATAACAATAATAATAATAATAACAAAGGTTTGATCGAACTGGAAGGGATTCCAATAACTTAAGCAATATGTTTCGGGTTCGAGCTCGTGTGAATGCAGCTAACATTGTTTTTTTTTTGTAAGGGATGCAGCTAACATTGTTGGTAGATGTCTTAGCTTTGATACCCGACAGTACCAAAAAAATAATTGCGAAAACTGTAAGTCATGTTATTGGCATAACGAGTGACATGATAACTAGGGGTGCACATGGTTCGGTTTTCCCGTTTCAACCACTTTTAAAACCAAATCATTTTTTACGGTTTCAAAATTTAAACCAAAACCGAACCATAGCTAGGTAAAACCATTTTATCCGGTCCGGTTTGGATCGACTTGATTACGGTATTTTCCGGTTTTTAGTCCTCTTCTTTTTTACAAATAATTCATTGAAAGAGCATTATCACGGTTCAGCGAATTAATGTTATTGTTCATACGACATCATACAAGATTGTCATTCTCCATCTACCTTACACCATAACTCGAATGTCACTAATATATATATATATATATATATATATATATATATATATATATATATATATATATATATATATATATATATATATATATATGTGTGTGTGTGTGTGTGTGTGTGTGTGTGTGTGTGTGTGTGTGCGCGCGCGCGCTCACAACATTATATTATCATATTTTCCAATTAAGATGATTATATAAAGCCATATAAACTGTTTTATTTTATATTGTCATAGGTCCTATTAGGATGAGCATCAAACTACGTGTGAGGTAGTTGATTGAGGTATAAATAGATCATGGACTGAGATATTAGTTATTTACATGTAGTGATAATTGAGGGGGCCCGACAAAAAGTCGGTTCACTGTGGTGATCAGTTATCATAATGTACTGACGAAAAATCGATTTTACTGTGGTGCACATGTAAAGTGGTACATGATTGGATTGATGTGGTGCAAATAAATGCCTCTTAATTAATAGTGTCAATATTAATAAGCGCGCGCACACACACACACACACACATATATATATATATATATATATATATATATATATATATATATATATATATATATATATCCGGTTCCGATTTGTTCCGGTTAAATATTAGAAAACCAAAACCAAATTATTTTTTACGGTTTGAATTTTTACAATACAAAAACCACAAAAAAATCATGATGTACGCATTTTCGGTTTGAACCGATTTAGTGTGGCCGAACAGTTTGGTTTCCGGTTTTTTTTATTCGGGTCGTTCTACTGTAGGGAGGACTCCCTAGTAGGGAACTGCCTACGTGGCAGGATCTGGACCACACAGTTTCGAGGTGGAATACACAGTGTCCGATGTGTGGAAATTGTATGGTCCAGATGCCGCCACGTAGACAGTTTTCTAATAGAAAGTCCCTAGGATAGAATTTTCCTTTTTATTCACCCTGATAACAATAAAAGCAAAAAAGGGTAAGGAGGTGGCCGAAGATGATGGAAAGGTAGCGCTCACCTATTTTTCGTTAGAAAGGAGATAAGTCCTTTCAAGAAAAGAAAGGAGATAAGTAACACGTAGTTCTAGACTAATTTTTATTTTTATTTTTTTGAACAAGTACTAAACTATTTTAACCACATAAAATGGATTTAATAAAATATACTACTAAACTTTTGTTGAATCATACTCCGTAACATCGTACCGATACTTGTACATTTAGTATCAAGGCACACCGGCAACTAACTTATTGGTAGATATATTTGTTTTTATTTTTTATTTTTTATACGTATACACAGTAACTTGGAACGTAATTATGATGTTTTTTTTTTTACACATATGAACAATAATTTGGAACGTAAAAATATGATGTTTACTATGCGTGCCAAAATAATTGATGCGTCGGAAAAAAAATTGTTTCATTTTATCTGATGCAGAACATTTTCTAAAATGACATTTATTGCGTATTTTCCTACTTTACACTAAAGATTGCATTAATTATATAATCAGGATTTTTTAGTTATTACATGATTTAGGAAGCAAGGCACTTCAATCTGGGTATTTAGAAACGGAGGGAGTACATGATTTTCACTTCTAGGAGTACTAATATGTTATAGGCTAGGAAGCAAGACACTTCAATGTGGGTTTCGTGCGCAGTGTCGTAAACTTTTTTGACACGACACGGTCCGGACGTGTCGACCGATTAAAATAATATCATTTAAAATTTTAATATCCAACACATCTCTGACACGTTGTTGACAACCCAATTGGATTAAAATGCGTAACTCAAGTTACTATGTTCACTATATCTCAACTTTTTACATTCATAATGTTTCTCCCACTTTTTCAAGGAGAGATATTACATTCTTTCCATTTTAAAAAACTGATCCCTTTCTTTCAAAAAAAAAAAAATCATGCTATCGTCATTACCCCATCAAAGGATTTTAGGGTTGACTATCACCATCTCTCACGGGTGAGATTAAGTTTCGTCCGGTAGTTGGCTATGATAGCATCTCTAACACCCCATAACTCGACCTGAGTCATAATTGACACAGTAACTATTTAGATTCATTGTCATCAGTTGATATAAGGAATCAATATAGTAGCATCTCTACTAATACCAATTGGTTTTAGTAAAACGGTAAGCATTTGATCCTAATATGGTATCAGAGTAGAAGATCCCGAGTTCAAGCTCCGCTTCCAGCACAATTAAATAACAAAATAAAAAAAAAAAAAAAACAAGTGTTGGGTCTCACTCTCTTCTTATAGGCCACACTTGAGTGAGCGTGATATTAAGAAATATATTAGCACATCTACTAATACAAATTTATTTTATTACAACGGTAAGCACTTAATCATAATATCAGTTGATCTAAAATAATTAACCCAATCTCTCATATCCATTAATAATGTCTCAACCTTGATCATATCTTATTTATATTTTCCCCCCCTATTTTTTCAACATGAGATATTATCGCTAAGAGGTTAAGGTTTTACAATTAATTAACCAATAATAAAAACTAGGGATTCGCATTAGATTGTTTATTTGGATGAGCATCAACAACCAATCAATATCTCAACCTACCGGTCTTGAAACTAAATACTTTGGGCAACCACCAAAAGTCCCCTTTCAGATTCTCTTGCATGACCATACACACACACGTGTGTATATATATATATATATATATATTCCCCAACTAATTTTATGCACACTATATATGTTGTGAACTATCCACTTTCCAAAAGAAGAAGTTGCAGGAGCAAAAAAAAAAAAAAAAAAAAAAAAAAAAAAAAAAAAAAGCACTATGGGAGGTTCTAAGGGTAAAGGCAAAAGTACAAATGATAAAGGTATTTCGATTTTAGATAGAGGAACTATATTGATCAGCCATGCATTAATTAATGGGGGAATGACACCGATGATCTGTAACTTTTTGTTCTTTTTTTTCACATTTTATTTATTATTCTTAAATTTGTTGAATTGCAGAGACAAAAAGAAGGGAATCCCAGCCAGCTGAATTCTCTGAAGATGAAACAATGCTCATGGACAGAATGTATAAACTAGTAGGACCAAGGTCTGCTTTTGTTTTTATTATTTTATATATATATATATATATAGTGGCGTAGTTACATACGGGGCAACTGCCATTTTTTTTTTGCCTTTAAAAATTTTACTGTCCCTATCCGAGATCCTGCGTCCGCCCATATATATATATATAGAGGCGGACCCACCCTATGCACGGGTGGTCTCAAGCCCCCCCCCCCCAAATGGTCACAAGCCCCCCTCTATATGGTCCCAGCCCCCCCCTAAAATTTTTATTATTGTAGTAGTGTTAATATTAGTATGCTATGTGTCTTCCTTGAACAAAAGACATTATATCCTAGTGGTTTAAGAACAAACCCTTCTAAGTCTCCATAGCCCCCCGAAAATAAATGAATTTAAGGGTCCCACAAAATTTCGACCTAATATTATATATATATTGTATTTATATTAATAAGGAATATATTATTTTAATGGTTAAGACTTCTAAGTACTCTTATACGTAGACTTGGTTTCGAATCTTGTTAGCTACAATAATTTTTGTTTTTTTAAAGCTGGAATTTAGGAGTCAAATAATCGTGCTTTTTTCATTCAAAACCCACGACTATCTCACGCAGCTTTTTTTTGTTTTATTTTTTAATATATATTTTAGTATCTTGTTTTTTTCGAAGGACGAGGGCCTAATTTTTTTTTTTGGCCCCGAGATTAATTTGGACAGGGACGCCCCTGGTTATAATGTACAACATGAAATCATATACTGGATATCATTTTTTTTCTTCTACCAAATGTAGTTATATTCCTAATGTCCAAATATTAATGGTTGAACAGGTGGTCATTAATTGCTGGAAGAATACCCGGAAGAAGCGCGGAAGAAATCCAGAAGTATTTTGCTGCGAAGTATGAATCATCAAGTAGTCAATGACTCGTATGAAAAAAAAATGTAAAATGCGTGCCACATCGATTCTATCTTTGCACCTCACCGATTACACAAAATCGACCTTTTGAAAATCGGTTTTAAAGGCAATAATAGACTATCTCAAAGTCGATTCTCACAATACACCTATTGATTCTAAACCGATTTTCACAAGGTCGATTTCTACTGTGATGCATATGTGGTGTGTTGTATGTAGTGTAGAAGGGTCATGTGACCCCCATTGAGATCCTGAGAAATTTTTTTAGTATTAAACGATGTCGTTTTATTGTTAAAAAATATCGTTTTGTTGTTAAAAAATATAGTTTTGAGCTCCGGTAACACACTGAAACAAATTTTTGGATAAAAAACGTAGTTTTACTGTCCGGTTACCCCAATGGAAAAGAAAATTATGGATCCGCTCCCGTGTGTCGGTAGCATCAACATGATGCAAACAAAGGCTCCTTTCCAAAAAGTGACAAAACATAATTTCATATTATTGATCATAATGTAGAACCATTGATAAGTGATCATGATGTAGACAAACCATAATTAATAGTATAAAAATGTTATGTCATTCTCATTGTGATAAGATCGTTGTCCCATCAGCATCGCCCTAAAAACATGTACATTTTCGTTGAACCTGACATTTCTAAAAGATAATATATTGTGCCTTTGATGTAATTGTGCCTCTGCTGGCTACTATTCAAATGTTTCTTATATCTTGGGTAGCTGGGGTGAGGTGTAATGGACTAGTGAAAATGTCATGTGTATTGAATGTGGGAATATTGAAATGATTTTCATTCATCAAAACCTTTATACAACGACAACGGTGTTTTTATATAGTAAACTAATATGTGTACAAGTGACGATTATATCCTAATCATGTAATTATAATGATTCAATAGAACTGTCTAGAGTAGCGAGAGCTTGTAGTTTGTGACTTTTTGGAGGCAACCAACTCTCATACATGATGGAAGTCAATTTCGATATGCTTTGTGCGGGCATCCAAGACAAGGTTAAGATATGTAGAACCAAGGTTGTCACACCATAAAGTCGGAGGAGCAGGAAGAGAGACATTCATTTCAAAGAGGAGAGGGCAGACGTCCACTGAACTTCAGCAGTTGTATTAGACAAAGATTTTGTTTAGGGTGAATTTATAGTGTTTTTAACGATATATTTTATATCAATTTCCCCCGTATATGTATTATTTTCATAGAAATAGGGCTTTATATTGAAATATTGAGTAAATGATGTTTTTAATAGTTAAATCTCAAAACGTAACGATTTATGTGCGTAATTGATGATTTTATGATATTTTGGAAATACGTTACGCTTTGGTATGTTTTCCTATTCTTGTAGATACTCATTGATGATGGGAGAGAGGATTTTAGAGAGCCAAATTCGTGCTTGGAAAGGATCAATCAAAGTTATGGAAGATTGAAAGATATAAGGAAAGAAATCGAAAAGAGATAAATGTCGGAAAATCGAGATTCCGAGTAGTGACGACCTTGCAACGCAGTTCTTGATATGATAACAACCGATTTTACTCTGGACCTCAAGAGAAGAGTTGTAGGGCTTGAAGAGAGGATTCTACAGGATTTTGAATCACTCCATTCCGACTTACGAGGCCCGAGATATGAGCGTTACAAGTTTGGATGCGTTGTTGCTGAAAATAGTGGACGGGCGTCCGGATCTTCAAACGGGCGTCCGGCACCGTTATCGTAGCAACCGCCTCGATTTTCTATAAATACAGCAGCTCTCTTCGACCCTAATCATTATGAAATACGCCCCGGCTTCTCTTGAACCCTAAATTTCGAGCAGAGGGCAGCCCGGCCGGCCAAGCTCTTTGCTTGGTCGGCCGGTGGTTAGATTAGGTGTTCGTTTCTTTTCGTTTTCTTCTTCTATCTTCTTGTTGCCGCCATGAGACCCATGGATGAGCCTTGAAGCTCCCTTTTTTCCAGCTGCAACTTTAATTCTCTTTCGATGGATGTTTTGTAAGTTTTTATTTAAATTGTTTCTTTCCTATGTTTATTTGTATCTTGCAATATAAATCGGAAGATGATTGCATGATTTGATTCTACCGTATGACGAGAGTCGGTGTAGATTAGATCACCGTAGGAAAGTTTGGATTTTTAATCTATACATAACGGAAGTTCGTAGATTAATTATCTAGGTTTACGAGAGAACCACAATTTGAATTAATTCGTTGCAAAATTATCCTAGGGAGATATTGAGTATCATTATCACCGGAAAGATGAGATTTTTCATGTGTTTATTTGGTGAGTTAACTTGTTCTCTTTCATGTTTTTATGCCGCATGTTAATCGAATTTAGATAACGGAAGTTAATAGATTCATTAGATTATCGTGAGGGAGATTGACAATAATTATTCCAACAAACGGAAGTTGAGGGATAATGTTGTTAGGTTAGGATTCAATCCATATCTTTGATTTGTATCGATATTAGTTAAGACCGAAAGGTAAACTAATTAATGGCGTGATAAATCGGAAGAGGAAACGCTTCATTAGAAAAGATAATAACCCAAGATAACTAATGAATGAATGTTTGTCTATCTTGTTGATTTCGGTGGGGTGATGGTTGTTGGGAATAGGTTGATCATGGTTTGTTCATGTTTGTTCAGTTCTTAGTTAGTTTTACTGTTTTCGTAGATGTAGTTTTATTTATGTTTTTATCGCTTTTATCCTTCCTGGCTTTGGGTGACAATCCTCTGTCCAGTTATTTTCCGTTTTAGTTTAGGTTTAGGTTTTAGTTAATAAAGAAGGATTAACTAGATTAGATTCAATATCCCTTTTCCCTGAGGATCGATACCCGTACTTATCCAACTTTACTAGCAACTACCCGATATTTGGTCGGTTAGGAGTTAGTTTGCATGTTAAGTATAGGTTTATAAATTTTCTTTTGTTTTTATGATGCAAAATCCTCTCAACAAAAGTGGCGCCGTTGCCGGGGAATAGGTGTCATGTTGAATCTAGTTTTGTTAGTTCTCGATTTTGTTACGTTTTATTTTTGTTTTTAATAAAAGTAGCGTATACCAAGTTGAGAGTTTTTATTTTGCCGTGTTTCGATGACCGTTAGGTTAAGAATGTGCAAAAGTTTTTTACTCAACTTGTTTTACGTGAAGTTTATATGTTTATGTGTTACCTAGTCTAACCCCGTGCTTAATTTGATAAGGTTTCGTGTCTTTGTGATACGTGTTCTTGTGTTGTGTTCATAAGTATTTAGGGTTTTCTTTGTGTTTTTCCGTTGTCTGTGCATTCTTGTTGTATGGACGAGCGTACGTTCTGTTGGACGCCCGTCCGGTTCTTCATCCGCAGGTGAACGAGCGTTGGGAAGTATTGGACGCTCGTCCGTTCAAATATTTTCAATCTGTTCGATTTAGAGGACCGGACGAGCGTCTATACTTTCGAACGCCCGTCCGGTCGGTTTTCAAGGCGGACGAGCGACCGCAAGGTGGAACGCCCGTCCGATTCCGAACGCTAAGTGAACGTTCGTCCGGGGTTCGATCCGGGTTCTAAATTTCTTGATTTTATTTTCAATGCTTTTATTTGATGTGGATTTTTCATTCGAGCTTCGTGGCTAATTGATTTTTACATAGATGCCCCGAACTTATATGTTTTTACCTTTCCATCTATGAATCCATGTTAGATAATTGATCAATTCCTTATATATGATTCATCTAGGCATGTTATAGTATTTGTCGGTTCTCGTAAGCTATAAGCTGTTCTTATGGTTAATTAGTAGCTAATGTCGGTTCCCGTATGCTACATACCGCTCCGATGAATCTTTTAAGATTTTAAGACTTACGTGCTTCCTTTGTTTTTATAGTTCATATGGGTAGCTATTTTCGTCGGTTTTCCGTATGCTACGTCCTTTCTCCATATGAGTTATACCGTTTAGATAGATGATTGTTGGTTTCCATAAGTCTATCACTTTCGATAAGTCTTAAGGCGCGTCGGCACTAGTGACAAGACTGTCGTTTATCGTAACTTTGTCATTATGTGGTAGACGTTTATATATATGTCGTGTTGCATATAGTGGGCTAGTTTTCTTTCTTTTATTTTATTTTCTTTTTGCATATCATTTAAATGCATTTCATTTAGTTGCATTTCATATAGTTGCATTGTTTTTCTATTTTTCCTTTTATTTTTCTTAAGTGTGGTCACTTTGTCGGTTTTCGTAATACCACCTAGTTTATTTTTCTTTTTGAGTGTAGTTAACTCTGTCGGTTTCCGTAATACTACCTCGTCTTTATTTTATTTTTAGGATTTTTCACGTAGATTGCATTGTAATGCATTTTCATATAGTTGCACCTAGCCCTACTATTTTGTAATATTCCATGTATATGTCCATCTTTATATGAGCTTAATCTAAAAATTCTCTAGACTTCCTTTCTGTGCTTTATATGTTATCTTCCCCTATCCCCGAGGTATTTCATGTTTGTCAAGTGTGCGGGGTATTTGCATTAGCTATTGTGAGTTTTCGGATGATATCGGTTTTCCGGTGGATGGTCCACGATCTCGAGTTCGTCGGGAATTTTTGGATTTGGTTCGAAACACTTCCAGAATAGCTCCCTTTCGGCATACAATCAGCTAAGTTTTCTTTTTCTTTTTCATTCTGCACAACTTGAGGACAAGTTGCAATTTAAGTGTGGGGGAGGGGATGGTTTATGTGTATCTACTTTCATTTGGTCATATTAGTTATAATTTTCTATGAAAATTTTCTATGAAAAGTGCAAAATTTTCAAAATTTTGTTTCGTCCCGAGTAACATTTCAATTGCATGCTAGTTTTATAATCTGGCACCCTTTAGTTGTTATCGTAGTCATATCATGTTCGAGAATAGGTTTAGTAAGTCGATACTCACTTGAACTTCATTTCACGAACCTATTAGATGAAGAGCCAAATATAGAATAGTTTCCGGTTAGTTAAAGGAAAGTTAATTCTCGATGCGAGATAACACTTATTTAGCATTAATGAAAGTTAAGAACTTGTGCTATACTCACGGTTAGAATCTCGGTACCTTAGTGTTCTCGAGAACTTTGAGAGTCTTGAATGTGTTAGAAATATATTTGACCGAGAGTTTCCAAGGAGTTTGAAAAATATAAAAATATATATATCTATAAATAGAAATAAATGAATAGAATTTCTTTGCGGGAATTTTGTTTGTAACTATCACCTCGAGTCCATTTGGATCCGCCCCAAATGGGGAGTGTGGTTTACCTTGGACGAGTATGGGTTCGAGTGATCTCGGTGATTTGCCTCTAATGTAGGGGAGTGTGTTATACTTTTGAGACGCGACGATAGGAAATATAAAATATAAAATATACGCTTTTTGGAACACTAAGTCAAGTTGATCTAAACCCAGTAGAGACCCGAGAGGTATTTTCTTGGCACTAAGTAAAGGAGTTTAATTGTGAGTTGGTTACTATGTTCTTGGTAATTAGTTTTTGTTAGGTAAGTCTTGTAGATAGAATGAAGTTTTCGTTTAGTTGACCGGATAAGCTGTTAGTGCTTGATGTATTATATCAAGAGAGGATCGGTGGAAGTTTAGTAGGTTACGCACACACATCACCGAGTGAGGTCGATTTCTTGAATACTAGCTTGTCATGATTTTGACTATATCTCGTGTCAGGTTATGTGGATTCTTGATGGTATGTTCTTGTTTTGTTTTGCTCGGGACGAGCAAAAAGCTAAGTGTGGGGGTGTTGTTTAGGGTGAATTTATAGTGTTTTTAACGATATATTTTATATCAATTTCCCCCGTATATGTATTATTTTCATAGAAATAGGGCTTTATATTGAAATATTGAGTAAATGATGTTTTTAATAGTTAAATCTCAAAACGTAACGATTTATGTGCGTAATTGATGATTTTATGATATTTTGGAAATACGTTACGCTTTGGTATGTTTTCCTATTCTTGTAGATACTCATTGATGATGGGAGAGAGGATTTTAGAGAGCCAAATTCGTGCTTGGAAAGGATCAATCAAAGTTATGGAAGATTGAAAGATATAAGGAAAGAAATCAAGCAAGATAAATGTCGGAAAATCAGGATTCCGAGTAGTGACGACCTTGCAACGCAGTTCTTGATATGATAACAACCGATTTTACTCTGGACCTCAAGAGAAGAGTTGTAGGGCTTGAAGAGGGGATTCTACAGGATTTTGAATCACTCCATTCCGACTTACGAGGCCCGAGATATGAGCGTTACAAGTTTGGATGCTGTTGCTGAAAATAGTGGACGGGCGTCCGGATCTTCAAACGGGCGTCCGGCACCGTTACTGTAGCAACCGCCTCGATTTTCTATAAATACAGCAGCTCTCTTCGACCCTAATCATTATGAAATACGCCCCAGCTTCTCTTGAACCCTAAATTTCGAGCAGAGGGCAGCCCGGCCGGCCAAGCTCTTTGCTTGGTCGGCCGGTGGTTAGATTAGGTGTTCGTTTCTTTTCGTTTTCTTCTTCTATCTTCTTGTTGCCGCCATGAGACAGCCATGGATGAGCCTTGAAGCTCCCTTTTTTCCAGCTGCAACTTTAATTCTCTTTCGATGGATGTTTTGTAAGTTTTTATTTAAATTGTTTCTTTCCTATGTTTATTTGTATCTTGCAATATAAATCGGAAGATGATTGCATGATTTGATTCTACCGTATGACGAGAGTCGGTGTAGATTAGATCACCGTAGGAAAGTTTGGATTTTTAATCTATACATAACGGAAGTTCGTAGATTAATTATCTAGGTTTACGAGAGAACCACAATTTGAATTAATTCGTTGCAAAATTATCCTAGGGAGATATTGAGTATCATTATCACCGGAAAGATGAGATTTTTCATGTGTTTATTTGGTGAGTTAACTTGTTCTCTTTCATGTTTTTATGCCGCATGTTAATCGAATTTAGATAACGGAAGTTAATAGATTCATTAGATTATCGTGAGGGAGATTGACAATAATTATTCCAACAAATGGAAGTTGAGGGATAATGTTGTTAGGTTAGGATTCAATCCATATCTTTGATTTGTATCGATATTAGTTAAGACCGGAAGGTAAACTAATTAATGGCGTGATAAATCGGAAGAGGAAACGCTTCATTAGAAAAGATAATAACCCAAGATAACTAATGAATGAATGTTTGTCTATCTTGTTGATTTCGGTGGGGTGATGGTTGTTGGGAATAGGTTGATCATGGTTTGTTCATGTTTGTTCAGTTCTTAGTTAGTTTTACTGTTTTCGTAGATGTAGTTTTATTTATGTTTTTATCGCTTTTATCCTTCCTGGCTTTGGACTGACAATCCTCGTCCGGTTATTTTCCGTTTTAGTTTAGGTTTAGGTTTTAGTTAATAAAGAAGGATTAACTAGATTAGATTCAATATCCCTTTTCCCACGAGGATCGATACCCGTACTTATCCAACTTTACTAGCAACTACCCGATATTTGGTCGGTTAGGAGTTAGTTTGCATGTTAAGTATAGGTTTATAAATTTTCTTTTGTTTTTATGATGCAAAATCCTCTCAACAAAAGTGGCGCCGTTGCCTAGATAATTAATCTACGAACTTCCGTTATGTATAGATTAAAAATCCAAACTTTCCTACGGTGATCTAATCTACACCGACTCTCGTCATACGGTAGAATCAAATCATGCAATCATATTATCTAAAAATCTGAGAATTTCTCCATATCTACTTTCATTTGCTCATATTAGTTATAATTTTCTATGAAAAGTGCTTCAATTTTCAAAATTTTTTTTTGTTTAGTCCTGAGTAACACTTCAATTGCATGCTAGTTTTATAATCTGGCACCCTTTAGTTGTTATCAGTAGTCATATCATGTTCTGAGAATAGGTTTAGTAAGTCGATACTCACTTGAATTTCATTTCACGAACCTATTAGATGAAGAGCCAAATATAGAATAGTTTCCGGTTAGTTAAAGGAAAGTTAATTCTCGATACAGATAACACCTATTTAGCATTAATGAAAGTTAAGAACTTGTGCTATATTCACAGTTAGAATCTGAGTACCTTAGTGTTCTTGAGAACTTTAAGAGTCTTGAATGTGTTAGAACTATATCTGACCGAGAGTTTCCAAGGAGATTTAAAAATCTATATATCTATAAATAGAAATAAATGAATAGAATTTCTTTGCGGGAATTTTGTTTGTAACTATCACCTCGAGTCCATTTGGATACTGCCCCAAATGGGGAGTGTGGTTTACCTTGGACAGTATGGGTTCGAGTGATCTCAGGGTGACTGCCTCTAATGTAGGGGAGTGTGTTATACTTTTGAGACGCGACGATAGGAAATATAAAATGTAAAATATACGCTTTTTGGAACACTAAGTCAAGTTGATCTAAACCCAGTAGAGACCCGAGAGGTATTTTCTTGGCACTAAGTAAAGGAGTTTAATTGTGAGTTGGTTACTATGTTCTTGGTAATTAGTTTTTGTTAGGTAAGTCTTGTAGATAGAATGAAGTTTTCGTTTAGTTGACCGGATAAGCTGTTAGTGCTTGATGTATTATATCGAGAGAGGATCGGTGGAAGTTTAGTAGGTTCTGCACACACATCACCGAGTGAGGTCGATTTGCTGAATACTAGCTTGTCATGATTTTGACTATATCTCGTGTCAGGTTATGTGGATTCTTGATAGTGTGTTCTTGTTTTGTTTTGCTCGGGACGAGCAAAAGATAAGTGTGGGGGAGTTGTTAAGGGTGATTTTATACGTTTTATAAGGATATATTTTATATCAATATTCCCCATATATGGATGTTTTTCATAGAAATCGAGCCTTATATTGAGATATTGAGTAAATGGTGTTTTTAATAGGTTAATTGCAAAATGTAACGGTTTATGTGCTTAAATTGTGATTTTATGTTATTTTGGAAATACGTTACGCTTTGGTATGTTTTCCTATTGTTGTAGATACTCATTGATGATGGGAGAGAGGATTTTAGAGAGCCAAATTCGTGATTGGAAAGGATCAATCAAAGTTATGGAAGATTGAAAGATATAAGGAAAGAAATCAATCAAGATGAATGTTGGGAAATCGGGATTCCGGGTAGTCCCGACTTCCGACGCAGTTCTTGATATGATAACAACCGATTTGACTCTGGACCACAAGAGAAGAGTTGTAGGGCTTGAAGAGAGGATTCTACAGGATTTTGAATCACTCCATTCCGACTTACGAGGCCCGAGATATGAGCGTTACAAGTTTGGATTTGTTGCTGAAAATAGTGAACGGGCGTCCGACATTATGGACGGGCGTCCGGCACCTTTCTTGTAGCAACCGACTTGATTTTTCTATAAAAGCAGCTGCGATTCCAACCCTAATTACATCAGATTTTTCATACGAAAATTACACGGACGACGGCCGCTTTCGGGAGCTTTGAGCCGATCACCCGAGCCTTGTGCTCGGGTGATCGGGGTTAGATTAGGTCTTTTATTTTGTTTGTTTTTCCTTCGTTTCTTGAACCATGATGGTGTTTTGAGGTTGAATAAACATGGAGCAGCCATGGATATCTTTTGCAGCGTTTTTACTTTCTTTCTCTGGATATCTTGTAAGTTTAAATTCCAAGTTCGTATCTTTTCTATGATTATTTGTTATTGCAAATTTATATCGAAAGATGTTTGCGATTGATGTTTACCGTAGGACGAAAGTCGGTGTAAACGCGAGATCACCATAGGAAAGAATAGACGTTTTGATCTATATCAAACGAAAGTTGATAGGTTGAATGTCTAGGTTGTTAGATCTAGAAAATCTTGCACCTTGGTTTATTTTATGATGCGTTAATCTCCGTAAATCGAAAGATAGAGATTGATAGGCGAATTCATCTACGAAAGTAGGAATTCATACGTTTGATAGGTGAAACCACAACTTGAATTAAATCACTATAAGATAATCTAGGGAAGAAATTAAGGGTTGCGGGATGGTGGATTATGGTTCGTTCCATGTTTGATCGCTTCAGTCATTATCATGTTCGTTAGATAGATTTATTGTTGTAGTTTAGATTTATTTTATGTTGATCGCAATTATCCTTCCTGGCTTTGGATTAACAATCCTCTGTCCAGTTTATTTTCTGTTTTAGATTAGGATTAGTTATGTGTTTTAATAAAGAGGAATTAATGACGTTAGATTCAATATCCCTTTTCCCTGAGGATCGATACCCGTACTTATCCAACTTTACTAGCAACTACCCGGTATTCGGCCGGTTAGGAGGTAGTTTTGCATGGTAGTATAGGTTTATAAATTTTCTTTTGTTTTAATGATGCAAAATCTCCTCAACAAAAGTGGCGCCGTTGCCGGGGAGTAGGTGTCATGTTGAATCTAGTTTTGTTAATTCTCGATTTTGTTACGTTTTATTTTTGTTTTTAATAAAAGTAGCGTATACCAAGTTGAGAGTTTTTATTTTGCCGTGTTTCGATGACCGTTAGGTTAAGAATGTGCAAAAGTTTTTTACTCAACTTGTTTTACGTGAAGTTTATATGTTTATGTGTTACCTAGTCTAACCCTTGTGCTTAATTTGATAAGGCTTGATCTTTGTGATACGTATTCTTGTGTTGTGTTCATAAGTATTTAGGGTTTTTCTTTGTGTTTTTCCCGCTTGTCTGTGCATTCTTGTTGTATGGACGAGCGTACGATTACGTTGGACGCCCGTCCGATTCTTCATCTACGGGTGAACGAGCGTTGGGAAGTATTGGACGCTCGTCCGTTCAAATATTTTCAATCTGTTCGATTTAAAGGACCGGACGAGCGTCTATACTTTACGAACGCCCGTCCGGTCGGTTTCAAGGCGGACGAGCGTACGCAAGGTGGAACGCCCGTCCGGTTCGAACGCTAAGTGAACGTTCGTCCGGGGTTCGGTCCGAGTTCGGTTTTTCTTGATTTTATTTTTAATGCTTTTATTTGATGTGGATTTTTCATTCGAGCTTTCGTGGCTAATTGATGTTTACATAGATGTCCCGAACTTATATGTTTTTACCTTTCCATCTATGAATCCATGTTAGATAATTGATCAATTCCTTATATATGATTCATCTAGGCATGTTATAGTATTTGTCGGTTCTCGTAAGCTATAAGCTGTTCTTATGGTTAATTAGTAGCTAATGTCGGTTCCCGTATGCTACACACCGCTCCGATGAATCTTTTAAGCTTTTAAGACTTACGTGCTTCCTTTGTTTTTTATAGTTCATATGGGTAGCTACCGTCGGTTTTCCGTATGCTACGTCTCAGGCCATATGAGTTATATCTGTTTAGTATAGCTAACTGTTGGGTTTCCATAATGCTATCACTTTTGACGAGTCTTAAAGCGCGTCTACACTGCATGTAATGAACAGCACTGTCGTTTATCGTAACCTGTCATTATTTGGTAGACGTTTATTTTATATATGCATGCTATGTTGCAATTAATGGGCTAGTTTTCTTTCTTTTATTTTATTTTCTTTTTGCATGTCATATAAATGCATTTCATTTAGTTGCATTTCATATAGTTGCATTGTTTTTCTATTTTTCTTAAGTGTGGTCACTGTCGGTTCCCGTAACACCACATCATTTTTTTTTCTTTTATTTTTTTTGAGTGTAGTTAACTGTCGGTTTCCGTAATACTACCTCGTCTTTATTTTATTTTTAGGATTTTTCACGTAGATTGCATTGTAATGTATTTTCATATAGTTGCACCTAGCCCTACTATTTTGTAATATTCCATGTATATGTCCATCTTTATATGAGCTTAATCTAAAAATTCTCTAGACTTCCTTTCCTGTGCTTTATATGTTATCTTCCCCCTATCCCCGAGATATTTCATGTTTGTCAAGTGTGCAGGGTATTTGCATTAGCTTTTGTGAGCTTTAGACGATATCAGTTTTCCGGTGGATGGTCCACAGTCTACTGATTTCCTCAACATTTCTGGATCTGGCTCGCGACACTTCCGGAATTGCCACATTCGAACAACAAATCAGCTAAGTTCTCTTTTCTTTTATTTTGCACAACATGAGGACAAGTTGCAATATAAGTGTGGGGGAGGGGAATGATCGCTATGTATCTACCATTTGCTTATATGATGTTATTTCTATGCTAAAATGAGCTAAATTTTCAAAATTTGTGTTTTGTCTCGAGTGAGCAATGCATGTTTTGTTCGGTTTGTTATATTCATCGATGCTTTATGTCATATGTTTGATAAGTTAGTTGTTTCACCTGATTTATTTTCCACGTGCCATAGTGAATGATGAGCTAATTTATAAGGTTATACCCCGTTTTGGATTAGTAGTTTTTGATTTTCTTATAAGTCATGTACTTAGTGCTACGTATGTATCGTGAGATTTATGATAGTTTGTATTTAGTTCCGTAGTATGTTATACTGTGAATATCTAGACGTTTGAATGTGATAAGTAGCACGTAACTATTGTCAAATGAGAAGTTGAATAATTAAATGAATCTATCGGGTGTGTCGGAAGCTAGTCGATGATTTGAGTGAGGTAGGGTATACCACGTATGTCCTATACCACTATGATGACTAAGAGCTCACGACGAGTTAGGAAAAGCTTGCCTTATGATTGGAGTAAGGTAGGGTATTATCTCGAAATGTCCTATTCTACTATGAGGGCAATAGCTTCTTCTAATGTGTGTTTAAAGTGAAAAAGTTAAATCAACTAAAGAAGTGTTATGAAATGTATATAAGACTAAGTTATCGTCTATCTTATCCCCAAGTAGAAAGCGACGGATATGTAGGGATTATCCTACGAGTATTTCGAAAGGCCTAGATATATTCGATCATTCTTCTCGGGATATGTCACGTTTGTAGGGTGCACCTTATGAGTGTCACTTATTACTAGTCTACGAGGGGGTATTAGCTAGTTTTGCTTTGAGTTTTTCAAGTTTGGATTTAGTGGAAGTTTTCTATGGCTATGCACACACACGATGGTGAACTTCTAAGTTATTGAATATATGTTATATTTGTTGAGATGTCTATACTATCTCGAGCTTGATTTTGTTTTGTTTTGCTCGGGACGAGCAAGGTTTAAGTGTGGGGGAGTTGTTAAGGGTGATTTTATGTGATTTATACCGTTATATTTCGTAACGATTTCTCCCATAATCTGATAAATTGCATAGAAAAGTAAGTGCTTATTCGAATTATTGAGTAAACGAGTTTTAAATGTGTTTAAATGCAAAATCGAGATATTTACGTGATTTTATCGGTGTTTTATGTTTATTCGTATGATGTTACATTTTGCATGTTTCTATCATGTTGTTAGGTACGTTTTCATGATGAGTAAGGAGCTTAAACGATGATCACATGAAGATGGAAGAGTTGAAAGATGTTTAAGTGAAGAATCATTGAAGAAACCGGAACCAGGCACTTCATGGGGATTTTGTCCACACTTGTAGGCACTTTCAGGGAAAGTTGTCTTGATGAAAGTTGTAGAGGATTGAAATAGCTTTCCAACGCATGTTGAATCACCTCATTTGGAGCCCTAGAAGTGAAGTTATGAGCAAAATACTGGAGCAAGGTAGTGGACGGGCGTCCATAAAAGTGAAGCGGCGTCCGAATCGTATTTTACATTCGAGAGAGTTCAAACGCGTTCTGAACGAGCGTTCATTCTCCGTTCATAGAGGCTGGACGAGCGTCCAAGATAGTGGACGGGCGTCCACGGCACCGACTCAGCGAAACCGACCTAAAAATCTATAAATAGGCGCGATTTCCCAAACCCTAATCATACAATTTTCGAACCCTAAATCCTAGGGGCAGCTTGGCTGCGTTTTTCCTTCAGTTTTTCTCTAGTTTTATGCACTTAAACTCTAGATTAGATTAGATAATTTCATGTACTTTTATTCATAAATTCGAGTTGCCAAGAAGATGCTAAGAGGCTAAACCCTCTTTGAACAAGCGTTGTGAGGCCTTCCTTCAACCATTCAGTTTTGATTCGTGATTAATCTGTGAGTATCTATTTCAAGTTCGTTTCTTTTATCATGTTTTGTATGTTTTATTGCATGTTTAATCGAAAGATGCTTGCTTTGATGATTGGTTATGTGATGAGAGTCATGTCAACCACTAGATCACCATGATAAAAGAATAGATCTTCGATCTAACTAAAACGAGAGTTATTAGATTGATTTTCTAGATTAGAAATTGAAAGATTTCACGCCTAGGTTAGAAAGACGTAATCTTTAACATCGAAAGATAAAAGATTAGAAAACGAACTCGTCTACGAGAGTAGGAGTTTATGCCTTTGATTAGGTGAATCACGACTTGAGTAGAGATCACGAATTAATCCGAGTTAGAATTGAATGTTGATAGGATAGGTGGATCAATTGCTTGTTCGTTCGTTATAATTTGATTTTAATCCTTAAAACTTGAATTGTTTAGCTTTAGTTTACTTTTCTGTACTTTAGTTTAGTTTTTATCGCTTTCAATCTTGCCTAGCATTGGAGCAATCCTCTGTCTAGTTACTTTTTCTGCATATTTGTTTAGGTTAGTTATTCGTTTAGGTTAGATTCGTGACATAGTTAGTTTAAAACAAAAGCTAGGGTTCACATTCGTCTAGTTCCCCTTAAGATCGACCCGGCATTAGCCTCCATACTACGATCCTTGCACTTGAGGTTAACCGGTTTATTACTTGTTGTTTTGTATTGATAAAATCCGGAATATAAAATTCTCAGATTTCTGTATATACAGATAACCCCGGACGAACGTTCACTTAGCGTTCAGAAGTGGACGGGCGTTCCACCTTGCAGACGCTCGTCTGCCTTGAAAACCGACCGGACGGGCGTTCAGAAAGTATAGACGCTCGTACGGTCCTTTAAATCGAACATGATTGAAAATATTTGAACGGACGAGCGTCCAATACTTCCCAACGCTCGTTCACTGTAGATGAAGAAGCCGGACGGGCGTCCAACGGAACGTACGCTCGTCCATACAACAAGAATGCACGGACGAGCGGGAAAAACACAGCAAAACCCTAAATACTTATGAACACAACACAACAACACAGATCACAGCACTGCAGCCTTATCAAATTAAGCACAAGGGTTAGACTAGGTAACACATAAACATATAAACTTCACGTAAAACAAGTTGAGTAAAAAACTTTTGCACATTCTTAACCTAACGGTCATCGAAACACGGCAAAATAAAAGCTCTCAACTTGGTATACGCTACTTTTATTAAAAACAAAAAGAAAACGTAACAAAATCGAGAATTAACAAAACTAGATTCAACATGACACCTACTCCCCGGCAACGGCGCCACTTTTGTTGAGAGGATTTTGCATCATAAAAACAAAAGAAAATTTATAAACCTATACTTAACATGCAAACTAACTCCTAACCGACCAAATATCGGGTAGTTGATAGCATAGTAGGGTAAGTACAGGGTCGATCCACAGGGAATTGGGATGTAGAATCTAATCTCATTAACCCTACCAATTGTTACTCATAAAACGATAATACGAAAGGAAAAACATAAAAACAGAAAAACATAAAAGAACAATGAAACTAAATCTAACTTAGGAAACAAAAACAAACAATCTAACCTAAAGACATGGGGTCAAACATTGAACAAACCTAGTGATCTCAATTCTAGTTAATCTCATGATTTTAATTCGATTTGTAGTTTCACCTTTTCACGAGACATAAACCCCTAATCTCTTAGTGAATTTATCTCTCAAGCTATGAAAGCCTACTTTCGTAGTGAATTCAATTATCTATCTCTCATCTTTCGAGTGTTGAGACTGATTTACCAAATAAAACTTGGGTGTAGATTCAATTAACTCTCGTTTTTAAAGAACCTAACAACCTAGGAATCTAACTCATTAACTTGTCATCATTAATGGCTAAAAACCCTATCTTTCTATGGTGATCTAAGGTTTATGCAACTTCCGTATTATAAACATCAATAGAGAACTAATCTCTCGATCTATTCTCATGGCATCATCAACTCACAGAAAAGATACAAAATAAATCAACAATCATAAAGAAAAACTGGAATTGAATAAATTGAAAGAAATCAAACTCACATAGTTTTGAACAAGGATTGATCCATGGAAAAGAGAAAACGAAACTAATCTACTCCTAATCTAACCTCGGTTCACCCGAGCACAAGGCTCGGGTGACCGGCCTTCAACTCTCCAAGTCGGCTGTTGCTCCTCAGAAAATTCGAGTATAAAAAAGTATATCCTTAGGGTTGAGGATATGGCTCTATTTATAGAGATAAGAGGCGGTTCGCTGAAAGTCGGCGGCAGACGGGCGTTCATTATCATGGACGCTCGTTCATTTCTTTGGACGGAGGCTCGGACGCTCGTTCGGATCACGTACGGAGACTCGAATGTAGAATACGATTATGGACGCTGCATGGACGCCAGTTCACCCTTGGACGCTCGTCTGCTTCATATGGACGCTCGTCCACTGACGATCAAATCTTGATTTTTCCATCTTTATCTTGATTGATTTCTTTCCTTATCTCTTTTATTCTTCCATATCTTTAATTGATCCTCTTCCATCTCGAATTTAGCCTTTTAGGATCATCTTTTCCATCATCAATTGGGTATCTACAAATATCAAAAACATACCAAAACGTAATAATTTCCAAAATAATATAAAAACATCAAATAAACATAAAAATCGATACGTTTTCATATTTAATCATTAAAAACCTGACTTGCTCAATATTTCCATATAAACACTTGATTCTTATGCAAATTATATAAATACGGGGGAAATCATTATAAAATATATCAATATAAAACGTGTAAAAACACCCTTAACAACTCCCCCACACTTATCTTTTGCTCGTCCCGAGCAAAACAAAACAAGAACACACTATCAAGAATCCACATAACCTGACACGAGATATAGTCAAAATCATGACAAGCTAGTATTCAGCAAATCGACCTCACTCGGTGATGTGTGTGCAGAACCTACTAAACTTCCACCGATCCTCTCTCGATATAATACATCAAGCACTAACAGTTATCCGGTCAACTAAACGAAAACTTCATTCTATCTACAGCACTTACCTAACAAAAACTAATTACCAAGAACATAGTAACCAACTCACAATTAAACTCCTTTACTTAGTGCCAAGAAAATACCTCTCGGGTCTCTACTGGGTTTAGATCAACTTGACTTAGTGTTCCAAAAAGCGTATATTTTACATTTTATATTTCCTATCGTCGCGTCTCAAAAGTATAACACACTCCCCTACATTAGAGGCAGTCACCCTGAGATCACTCGAACCCATACTGTCCAAGGTAAACCACACTCCCCATTTGGGGCAGTATCCAAATGGACTCGAGGTGATAGTTACAAACAAAATTCCCGCAAAGAAATTCTATTCATTTATTTCTATTTATAGATATATAGATTTTTAAATCTCCTTGGAAACTCTCGGTCAGATATAGTTCTAACACATTCAAGACTCTTAAAGTTCTCAAGAACACTAAGGTACTCAGATTCTAACTGTGAATATAGCACAAGTTCTTAACTTTCATTAATGCTAAATAGGTGTTATCTGTATCGAGAATTAACTTTCCTTTAACTAACCGGAAACTATTCTATATTTGGCTCTTCATCTAATAGGTTCGTGAAATGAAATTCAAGTGAGTATCGACTTACTAAACCTATTCTCGAACATGATATGACTACGATAACAACTAAAGGGTGCCAGATTATAAAACTAGCATGCAATTGAAGTGTTACTCAGGACTAAACAAAAAAAAATTTTGAAAATTGAAGCACTTTTCATAGAAAATTATAACTAATATGAGCAAATGAAAGTAGATACATAAATCATCTATCCCCTCCCCCACACTTAAATTGCAACTTGTCCTCAAGTTGTGCAAAATAAAAGAAAAGAGAACTTAGCTGATTTGTTGTTCGAATGTGGCAATTCCGGAAGTGTCGCGAGCCAGATCCAGAAATGTTGAGGAAATCAGTAGACTGTGGACCATCCACCGGAAAACTGATATCGTCTAAAGCTCAAAAAAGCTAATGCAAATACCCTGCACACTTGACAAACATGAAATATCTCGGGGATAGGGGGAAGATAACATATAAAGCACAGGAAAGGAAGTCTAGAGAATTTTTAGATTAAGCTCATATAAACCGGAGAATCAAAAATCTACACCGACTCTCGTCATACGGTAGAATCAAATCATGCAATCATATATCTCAGTTTTTGTGCTACTTTTGGAGACAATATGTTGTTGTCTGGACTGCCAACTAATTACATTAGACCAAGAAATATACAACAAGCGCCATCAGACCAGAGATCATCAACATCAATATGCATCGGAATTATCTTGCAGTAAAAGGTCCGAGAACGAGTAAAGTGAAAACCTTCCGAAATGGTATGCTTGAGATAACGGAGAATGCGTTTGACTGCAACCCAATGACCATCGGTAGGTGAATGCATGTACTTACGCACTTTATGAAGCATGAATGCAATATTCGGTCGAGTCAATTTGAGGTATTGAAGACCGCCAACAATAGTACGATAAAGAGTAGGATCAGGAAATAATGGACTATCATGTTGTTGAAGTTGACCCTTTGCTTCCATGGGTGACTTACACGGTTAGCCTTATCCATACGTGTCTTTTGTAGTAACTGTAGAATACACTTGCATTGCGTGACACATAAACCATCAAAGAGAGAGAACCTCAATCCCGAGAAGTATGATAATTGTCTTAGATCTTTGACAGGAAAATGCTAAACTAAATGGGTGATGACATGTTGAATAAGTGAGTCGGAGGTGCCAATTATAATGATGTCATCAACATATATAAGTAGATAAATGTTATCGGCTCCACACGAAGAAATATATAGTGAAGTATTGGCCTTTGAGGCATGCAAACCATAAGCAAGTAACACATCAGTCAAACGAGAGCACCAAGCTATTGGAGTTTGTTGCAAGCCATATAAACTACGTTTAAGGCATCACACGTGATTGGGATAATCAGGATGAATAAACCCTCAGGCTGCTGCGTGAACACATTTTCGGTTATAGTAACATGTAAGAAAGCATTCAGAATATCTACATGTCGAATAGACCACCAAAGAGACCGAGCCAAATAAAGTAACAACCAAATGGTGATGGGCTTGACCACGGGACTAAAAATCTCACGGAAATCAACACCATCGGTTTGATGGATGATAGCCCTTAACAACCAACCGAGCCTTGTGACGCTCCACCTGTCCATCTGCATAACACAGTTAACACTTAACATGAAAACCCACTTATTGCTGATGATATTCATATTAGGATGATAAGGAACTATAAATAAACCAAACAGTTAAAGAATGGAAATTAAAAAAAAATTGATTTCCTTTGAACCAAAGATTAACTCCGTTGAACAATAGAAATACGTACAAAAGAGAAAGGCATAAATCATACCACATGGTCTAAAAGCTCGAAGCTTTTCTTTGGTTGTTGATCTTTTGTAATAGCCATCCAAATTTTTGGCCTCTAACGAATCTAGATGAACGACTCCCCCGATTCCTTCACATATTGCCACTCGAAAAGTATGACTGCTAGGTCGCCTTTTCTCCTCCACTACCAAGATCGTTGGCACCACCTATTTGAGAGAAAACCTTAGGTTTAATTTCTTGTGTAATGTTATGGGAGAAAATAGTTTCTCTCCCCTTGTATAGCCATATGGTGGGCCCAATCAATCTTGGAGTGGGAGGAAGAATATCTTCGTTATGGAATAAGGATTCTATTAACTAAATAGATAATTATGTTTTTATTAGAGTATCTTCATAGTAATTACCTTTGCCTTGGAGGCCAAGTAACTCTAGGATATTATTTTTCAATCGTATTAGAAAATACTGGTATTCTTATAATATTATTTATTCATAATAAATAAATATTATTTACACTACAACAAATTGTAGTAACATAATTATTTAAATCCTTACTTGATTATCACATAATCATATTTTAATACCAGATCTTCATTCATTTGTGTGTGACCTCTTATGTTGCTAAATATGATGTCCGTAACTATGAATTATAATTATATAAATAGAACTAGATAAATTAAATCATTTAATTTATCATTCATAACTATTTTTTTTTAATAAACTCATATTTAACGACCGTGATTGATAGTTGACGATGACAAATTGTGTCACCTTAAATAATCCGGGCCCTAATTGAATCTAGTGATGAACACACACAAAACCCTAATGCCTAAAAGAGTGCGGTGGTGGATTTTAATATTTGCGGCTGAGTCTAAGACTGTATCTTAGATTGCCTACGTATCCTGTTAGGTTCCAGGAATCAAGCCTTACGTAGTTCCTGGATTGGGGTATTTATAATGACAATACTTGCCTAAACCCTAAGGTTCAGTCGGCTTATGTTATTGTCAGATTTACCCTTTAATGGGCCTTAACCCTTGCCCAAGCTACCGCTGTTAATGGGCTTGGACAGCTGGTGCGGACGCTGTCCTCGATGTCGGTACCTCCGACCTGCGGTGGTAGACTCTAGACTCGTTGTCCTACACTGCTAGCTGGTGCGGACTGATCGTCCTACACTGCTCGATAGTCGATCGTCGTAGCCGGAGCCTACTAAATGGCACGAGTCTCGAGCCTGGGCATCGACATGACTACCTTGGTGTTTTATCCATAATGTTGTTTTAGGACCAATCAATAGACGACACGTGGAGGGGTGAAACCCTGTATCGTCATAAGCCCCCCAGACTAGAGAGAGGCGACCCCCGTTGTCCGAGGTCGAGTCTGTCACATGAATTGTCTTCGAGTTAAGTCGTCATTTGGGCGGGCTTTTTCCCGCCTTTTGCAACCCTAACTACCTATAGACACGTGGCGCGATATCCTGGCTCACAAACGCTTCGAATCCCGTAAAACGCGTCACCGCCTTGATTCTCGCAATTCCCAGGGGTTATAACTCCCCACTATCCCCTGTCCCTTCAATTCATTTGCAAATCTTTTCTAGCATATAAAGGAGATAGAAGTTGCAGCAGAGTCTATTTGCCATTCTCTTATCTCAAACTCCAAATTCCAAACACCAAGTAAGCTTATTTCTTTTTCTTAGTGTTCTTCATCTTTTCTTTGATTTATCCATGTCCAGCAGTAGTAGTGCCACAGAATCCGATAGGGGTAGCGAAACGCCTTCCCGTAGCCAAACTCCGGCACCTGCTACTTCCGATCATCTTCTCCGGCAAGACTCCGGTGAACCCACAGCTTCCTCCCCTCCTGTCCCTAACCAACCTATGAAGTTAGTAACTAGGATGGATGGAAAAGGTGCCAAAGGGTGCCTCAGTACGCTTTATTCTGAAGAAATCACCAGACTTTGCCGAAAATACAACATCACCAATCCCCCATTCGAAGCTTGACTTCCTTCTGGCCTGCATCATTTGCTGATGAGCCCCCAGAGGGATTTTGTGCCGTCTACGAGAATCAACTTGCGAGTGGATTAAGGTTTCCACTCTGTCCGTCCGTTCTCGCGATCCTCGACCATTACGAGATAAGTGTTTCCCAAATAGCCCCGAATGGCGTCAGAATTTTGATGGGGTTTATCATAGCATGTCGAATTGCGGGGGTCTGCTTCTCGATACCTTTGTTTCGGTATTATTACCAGATGGCAGCTACGCCCGACAAGCTATGGTACACCTTTCAGAGGAGAGCGCATCGACACGAATTCATAACCAAGGGGCTTTCTTCTCACGGGGAGTGGAAGCCTCGATTTTTCTTTCTTCGACATGGCCTGGAGAACCCCTATATAGGGCAATTAACGGAGGTCGATAAGAGTGAAGAAAGACAAGTTGGGAAATGCCCCCGTTCCTCAAGAGGCCCGACTGCTGGGTGGACATAATTTCGAGGTGTGCACTCGAGACTTGAGTCTCCTCTATCACCTAGCCCGCTTGGAGGAGGCTGGGCCGGTTCCATACGCAAACCTTCACGCCCAAGATCAAGAGAATCGTAGGATGTCCTTTATTTGTTTGTTTTTTACATTTGATATTTATCGAGTCTGATAACTTGTCGTTTATTGATCAAAACTAAACTGTTCTTTTCATTTTGCAGTGGGAAGGTTTTCCAAGGTCAGCGATCCTACCCGCGTTCCTCTGTCGGCGGTTGTGGCTGCTCCGCCTCTCGGAGGTCAGGCTGCGCCTGAAGTGCCTGTGGCTGGAATCAGGGCGCCTTCTTCTTCCCGAGAGGGGGATGCTACTCGGCCTGAATCTACCCCTGCTGCTGTCGAGTCAACAGTGCCGGCTGGATCGACCGAGCTACCTCCGACCACCAGCGGCTTGACGGTTCTCTGCGAGATGAGGACGAGGAAGAGCTTGTCGACTTGACCCCAGCTGTTGAGGTTAACGTCGAGGAACGGGTGGCGCCCTCAAAGAAAAGGCCGACGGTCCCTGAGCTGGTGAGGGAGCAGCATCGACAGTCGAAGAGACCCAAAACTGTTGAAACCCCTATCGAGCTTGAAGTCGATGTAAACTGGGCCGCTGAAGATTGTGCGGCCTTGGAGGATAAGGCTTTGGCTCTGGCGCTCCGGAAGTCGAATCGTCTCGTAAGTCGAGTATATTTCCTCTCTTTAAATGTCGATTTTTCTCGAGGCCTATGCCTTGCCTATTGTTTGACATTTCCTTGTCTTTTTGTAGAGTAACCATCTTAGTCGAGAGGCTGCCCGAAGGCTGGCCAAAACGAGAGTCGGCAGACGATCTGCGTAAAGAAAATGGTAAACTGTTGCAGGAGGTCGTTGCAAAGAACGCCGCCATCTCCGCCATTGATTCTCAGTTCGAGACGTTAAAGCGCGAGTCGGTTTCCGAGTGCCAGAAGCTGCAAGATAAGCTGATGGCTGCTGAGAAAGAGCTGGCCCGACTACAGGCTGAAAGGCACGACCAGGGCAATGAGCTGCTTAAGCTGACCCAGGACTTTGAGAAGGTGCAAGGGTGGCACAAGGCTTCATTGGAAGATGTGGCGAAGGCTCGAGATGACAGAGATGCGCTACAAGCTGAATTGGATCGAGCGCGCGAACAGGTCGAGACAGCTAAGACGGATGCGATCATGGAGTATCGGAAGTCGGCCAACCTTGATGCTGATCTGGAGGTGCTCATGCGTGCCTCGATGATGGGTGGCTACACTCTGGCAGTGAATTAAGTGAAGGCTGCCAACCCGGAATTCGACATGTCGACCCTCGAGACACCGATATTTTACAATCCCGACTCGGAGGCGATATACGATCGGTACGTCGAAGAGTTCCAACAGGGAGAGTCTTTGGCCATCAAGTATGGTCCTTCTACTTCTGCTCCTATTGCTGATTCGACTGCTGTTGACCTGACTTCTGCCATTCCTGAGTCGACTCCTAAAGCCGACCCTTGACCGTTGTCTTTTTAAATCTTTTGTTGATTTATCATTTGAACTTGAAATTTTGTAATGACATTATCTTGAATCGACTTTGGCTGGTCTTTTGACCTGGCCTCGCTTGTAATGACTTTTGCTTCGAATTTTAATTTGATTTTTGCAATGTTCTTATTGTTTTGCTCGTCTTCTTGATGTGTTGTAGTCTTCTTTTTGCCGAGCCTTTGGCTCCGCTCGTATTTCGCTTGTCGAGCCTTTGGCTCTGTTCGCTATTTATTTTATCGATGTTGTACTGCCCCCCAAGTGTATTATGAACCTTTGGTTCTCATTGCACTTGTGAGTTTGACTCTGATCGACCCGTTTGCCTTAGTCTTTTTGCCCCCTAGGCTTATTCGACCCCCGACTGAGCGTTTTTAATTCGACTGTGTGAACTGTCCCTTGACCTTGGCCTTTTTCGCCCTTTGGGCTCGCTTGGCTCTCGGTTGGGACAGGTGGCCCGACTATGCGAACCGTCCTTTGTCTTGGCCTTTTTTGCCTCTTAGGCTCGTTCGACTTTCGACTGGGACAAGTGGCCCGACTATGCGAACCGTCCTTTGTCTTGGCCTTTTTTGACTCTCGGGCTCGTTCGGCTTTCGACTGGGACATGTGGCCCGACTATGCGAACCGTCCTTTGCCATAGCATTTTTTCGCCTCTTAGGCTCGTTTCGCTTTGGCTAGGACTGATGGCCCGACCATGTGAACCGTCTCTCTGCCTTTGCATTTGTTGCCTTATAGGCTTGCTTTTGGCTTTAATGAATGTCCGACCTGCGGATTTCTCTACACGTTGTTGATTGTTTTGCCTTCAACAATTTGTATCACATCGGACTTGTAATGTTACGGCTGTAAATCCTAACAAGCACAAAAACATCTCGAGAAAACACAAGTTTATTAGAATACTCATAAAATTGTCTCATGGACTTATTACAAGATTTATGATTGAAAAGTAAACAAAAGTACATCGAAGCAAAGCTTATCTCAAACATAATATTTCCTCAGATTGTTGGCGTGCCAATGTCGAGGAACCGTGGTTCCATCTGCTCGCCCAAGTTGATATGACCCTTTGGGGTGAACCTTCAGAATCTAATATGGGCCTTCCCAATTCGGGGTCAACTTTCCGATCGCTTCTTGCCGACTTGCTTCGTTCTTCCTCAGAACCAGATCTCCGACTTTGAAGTATCTGTGTCTGACCCTCGAGTTGTAATACTGAGAGATCTTCTGCTTGTACCTTGCCATTTTGGCTGAGGCTATCTCTCTTCTGTCCTCGACACTATCCCTTTCCTGTCGGAGTTCGGGGTCATTTGTCTCAACGTTATAAGCCAGAACTCGAGGAGAAGGAACACCGATCTCGGCGGGTATCACCGCTTCGCACCCATACACCAGAGAGAAATGAGTTTCTCCTGTTGATGAATTAGGATCTGTTCTATATGACCATAGGATGCTCGGAAGTTGTATCACCCAATCTCGACCTTCTGCCTCTAGTCTTTTCTTTAACCCCAGCTTGATCTGTCGGTTAGTTTGCTCAACTTGACCGTTTGCCTGTGGGTGAGCCACTGAGGTGAATCGCTGATCGATATGGTATTCGCTGCACCATTCTCTAACTTTTAGATCTTCGAACTGGGTACCATTATCCGAGATCAGAGCCTTCGGAATGCCGTACCTACATAGAATGTCGACCCACAAGAATTTTTTGATGGTGGCCGCTCGGATGTCGGGCAAAGCCTTAGCTTCTACCAACTTCGTAAAGTAATCCACAACAACGACCATATATTTGAGATTTCCCGGGGCTCGGGGTAGAGGTCCAACAATATCGACTCCCCACTGATCGAAAGGCCATGCCGACGAGATGACATTCATGTCTTGCGCTTGTTGATGAGAGATATTATCATGAATCTGACAAGAGTTGCATTTCTGGACAAGATTATTCGCATCTCGCTGCATCGACGGCCAAAAGTAACCAACTAACTTGCATTTTCGAGCCAACATCCTGGCCCTACAGTGATTTCCACAGGCTCCTCTATGAATTTCTTCTAAGAGATATTCGCCTTCCGTCTCTGAAACGCACCTTAACCATGGGCTTACGAAGGATTTTCGATAAAGGATGTCGTCGAAGAATGCGTATCGAGCTGATTGGAGTCGAACTTTCCTAGATTGTACCTTGTCGGATGATAGAATTCCGTCTTTGAGGTAAAAAGCGATCGAGTCCATCCACGTGGCCTGCTGAGTGATCGGCTGGGCATCCGCTTCGATGTAACTCCTATCGGTCAATAACTCGACTAGAACCTTCTTATTCGAGACGAAGTTCGATGCAAGCTTAGAGAGTGCATCGGCTCTTTTGTTCTGACTTCGGGGAACTTGCTCGAAGTGAACCGTTTGGAACTTAGGTATGAGACTTTGGACCACTGCTAAGTAATTATTCATGGTTTCTTCCTTAGCCTCATACTCCCATTTCACGTGATTTACCACCAATTGCGAGTCGCTGTACACCAACAAATCCTTGACACCTAGCATCAGAGCAAGTTTCAGACCAGTTATCATAGCTTCATACTCGGCCTCATTGTTCGTTGCTTTAAAATCGAATCGCAGGGCGTATGGGAATTCTTCGCCTTTTGGGCTTACTAGAAGGAGCCCTGCTCCTGCTCCTTCCTTGCTCGACGCTCCATCGACTTGGAGAGTCCATTTTTCCTCTGGACTTTGCTTCTCCTGGCTGGATGGAAATTCCTTCAGACAAAAAATCCGCCAGGGCCTGTGCTTTTATCGCAGTTCGAGGGACGAACTCGATGTCGTACTGGGCCATTTCTACCACCCACTTCACCAATCGACCTGAGGTGTCGGGCTTTGCCAAAATCTGCTTTAGTGGTTGGTCAGTGACTACCACAATAGGATGAGCTTGGAAATATGGCCTCAACTTTCTCGAGGCATGAACAAGACACAACGCTAACTTCTCAGCTGGTGAATACCGGACCTCGGGGCCATGTAATGCTTTGCTGACGAAGTAGATTGGCACTTGGCCATGTACCCCCTCTCGAACTAGGACCGCACTCACTGCCTCCTTACATACGGCCAAATAAACTAACAACCTTTCCCCTTCTCGAGGTGAAGTGAGGGTAGGTAACTCTGATAGATAAGCTTTCAATTCCTCGAAGGCTGTCTGACATTCATTATCCCAATGAAAAGGACTGGCCTTGCGGAGAATCTTGAAAAATGGTAGTGCACGTTGTGCGGATCTCGACAAGAATCTGTTGAGGGCGGCCATCCGACCTGTGAGTCTCTGTACCTCCTTTGTATTTCGAGGTGCGGGCATATTCTTCAGAGTGTCGATCTTGTCTAGGTTTGCTCGAATCCTGTCCTTCGAAATCATGTATCCCAAGAACTTACCCGACCTGACCCCAATGGTGCACTTCTTCGGGTTTAATCTCATCTGCATTTCCCTCAATACTTCAAAAACCTCTCGAGCGTCGACCAAGTATTGTTTCATAGATCGACTCTTGATGAGCAAGTCGTCTAGATACACCTCCATACACCTACCAATTTGCTTTGCAAAGATCTTATTGACTGCCATCTGGTATGTTTTCCCAGCATTCTTCAATCCGAATGGCATGGTCACATAACAGAAGGTGCCGAATTCAGTGATAAACACCGTTTTTTCTGCTTCTCGAGGATCCATTAAAATCTGATGGTATCCCTTATACGCGTCTAAAAAACCAAACACTTCAAAATCGATGGTGGAGTCCACCAACCTGTCGATTTTTGGCAACGGATATGAGTCTTTTGGGCATGCTTTGTTCAAGTCAGTGAAGTCCACACACATGCGCCAACTGCCATCGGGTTTCTTGACCAATACTGGGTTAGCTAGCCACTCGGATAGAACACCTCTCTCACTATCTGGGCCGCTAGTAGCTTTCCGACTTCCAACTCTATGGCCTCAAGTCGATCAGACGCAAAATTTCTCTTCTTCTGTTTGACTGGCTTCTTAGCCTGGTCAATTTTGAGCTTGTGAACTGATGTCCGTAGACAGCCCTGGCATGTCGGTAGCCTTCCAGGCAAAGACATCTCTGAACTCGATGAGCAACTGCTTTTCTTTTGTTGGGATCCAAACCCCGACCTGCACACTCTGATCGTCCTCTCCTTCCCAGAGTCGGACATTCTCGACTGCATCGCTGGAGACCCAATTATTTTCCTCCTCTTCCTCTGGAATCAGTTCCTCGACTAAGATTTGTTGAACTGCCATCTTCCCATTCATGACAACGGAGTTACAAATCTGTGCGGCTTCAACATCCCCTTTTACCTCGTGGGAGCCGTTCCTGGTTGGAAATTTCATGCTATTGTGGAATGTTGAAATGATTGCACGCAGGTCGAAGAGTGCTGGTCGTCCCAAAATGACGTTATAGGCGGAGGGAGCTTTGACCACTACGTAACTCAACTCGAAAGTCCTTCCATTTTCACCATCTCCGACTGTGGTGAACAGCTTTATCGATCCCATCGGATGAACTGCTTGCCCTGTGAATCCAAACAGAGGGGATGCTCTGGGAGCTAAATCTTTCTCTTTCAACTTCATCGCCTGGAACGCCGAATAATATAATATGTTCACTGCACTGCCGTTATCGATGCAGACTCTCGATACACGGGCTTGACTGATCACAGCCTCGATAACCAACCCTTCACTATGACTCCTCGACTTGGGAATATCATCGCGGGGGCCATACCCGACTTCCGTCGTAAATCTGAGCTACTTGCGCTCTCTCGAGCTACCAGCTGGCTCCTGACTGTCTTGGTCTTTGTCGCTCTCCCCAGGCCCAAAGATCGTGTTGACATAACTGTTTGGCCGATTATCATCATATCTGTCTCGACCAAAGTTGTCTTTGTTATTTCCATCTCGACCTGGAGATCGATTCCTCTGAGGTGATCGATCTCTCCGTCTCTGAGCGTCTCGACCTCGACCCCTATCTTGATCAGAATTTTTTCTTTTAAATTCTCCACGGCCCCTGGGCCCATCATACCGGGATCTATCAACCACTTCGTCTAGCTTCCCTTCCTGGATGCAGACGTCAATGTCTTTTTTCAGGTCGATACAATCCTCTGTTTTATGACCTATGTCTTCATGGAACTCGCAGTACTTGCTTGCATTCCTCTTTTCTCGAGGTTTCTTCAACGGTGGTGGTTTTCTTGCTATATTTTTCGAGAGCATGATCGATAACACCTCGGCTCGAGATCGATTAAGTGGAATAAAATCTTTATCATGCGTGGGTCCCTTCTTGCCTTCACGGTCTGAGGCGGGTGTTTCGATACGGTCCCAGACTGACGGCTTACTCTCGACATCCTGTCTTTTGGATTGATGCATGTTCGGACCTCGACTGTCCTTTTTGGAATCCATCCAATCGGATTGGGTGTGCCTGCGCACTGCCTCTTCCCCTTGACAGAATCTATGCACCACGTTAACACACTCGTCCATGGTGTGGGGGACATCTCTGCTCAACTTCATATATAATTTTGTATTACGCAGCCCCCCCACGAACGACGTGATCAGAAGTCGATCATCTGCATCCTTGACCTGCATGGCCTCAAGATTAAACCTCTTCAAATATTCCATTACTGTTTCATCCTTTTGCTGCCTCACATTCATGAGGTGCGTGGCACTTAAATGAAACTTCTTGTTCACTATGAACGCATCTCGAAACTTGCGAGCTAGCATGGCAAAACTGGAGATCGACCCTGGCCGTAGCTTCGTAAACCATTCCCTTGCTCAACCTACGAGTAGCGTCTCAAACGCCCGACATCGCATCGCATCGGGTGCTCCATCCAATCCCATCTGAGATAGATACCTATGTAGATGGTCCTCTGGGTCGGTGGTACCATCGTAAGGCTCTATCTTCGGTATCTTAAACCCCTTGGGTTTAGGAAAGCTCTCGATCTCCTTCGTGAAGGGAGACTCTAACCATAGCGACACCTGATTCTTCCCCATAATTACGTCCAGCTCTTCCCTGACGCTGTCTTCATCCATCTTTCGATGTTTTTGTTCGATCTCACGCCTCTTTCTCTCCACCGAGCTAGAGGACGCACTGACTTCATCTCTGGGAGTTTGCTTGGGCTTGTCCACAGCATCTTTTCGACCGCCTTCTGCCGTGGCGTCTTTCTGGCCAGCGGCTGCTTGTCTTTGTGCCGTAACTGCCTCGGCTATATTCCTGGACATTAATTCCAGGTCCGCCCCTGCTAATTGATCCACAAGCGCTCTATGTTCCGGAGCAAGGCCTTGCTTTTCTGGCTGGGGGACAGGACCTTGCTTTTCTTGCTGGGGATTTTCAGGGACCAAATCCAAAGCTGGATCTTTTCCTCCTTGCGTCTCGGGATCTATCGGTTCGTTAATCTGCGAGCCTTGATCTACAACGTTGGACGCAGCTTTTCTAAGAGGCATTGTGATCTTGGTGTATTCAATCAAAAGAAGACCCTCCTTCTAGCGCCAATGACGATGACAAATTGTGTCACCTTAAATAATCCGGGCCCTAATTGAATCTAGTGATGAACACACACAAAACCCTAATGCCTAAAAGAGTGCGGTGGTGGATTTTAGTATTTGGGGCTGAGTCTAAGACTGTTTCTTAGATTGCCTACGTATCCTGTTAGGTTCCAGGAATCAAGCCTTACGTAGTTCCTGGATTGGGGTATTTATAATGACAATACTTGCCTAAACCCTAAGGTTCAGTCGGCTTATGTTATTGTCAGATTTACCCTTTAATGGGCCTTAACCCTTTCCCAAGCTACCGCTGTTAATGGGCTTGGACGGCTGGTGCGGACGCTGTCCTCGATGTTGGTACCTCCGACCTGCGGTGGTAGACTCTAGACTCGTTGTCCTACACTGCTAGCTGGTGCGGACTGATCGTCCTACACTGCTCGATAGTCGATCGTCGTAGCCTGGAGCCTACTAAATGGCCTGAGTCTCGAGCCTGGGCATCGACATGACTACCTTGGTGTTTTATCCATAATGTTGTTTTAGGACCAATCAATAGACGACACGTGGAGGGGTGAAACCCTGTATCGTCAATAGTGTATTGCGATCACCAATTAACAGGAGAGTCATTGGGTTGACTACAATCTTTCATGTGAAACGGTTTCGTATAAATACACCATAGTCGTTTATCGAGTGTCATACATCAACGACTATTTCTTATATTCATGAAGTATAATATTCTCTTGGAGCAAACACTTGACTTCCCACTTTGCAAGGATTTCGAGAATATAACATTCATTTATAAGATAATCATTTATGTATATTCATTTCTACCACCAGGAAGCACGAATCTTGGACGATCGACATAAATCCTATGGATGCTTCATCACCATATCCAATGACTACAACATAATCGCCCCATATTATCGAGGAAACATCGAGAATGTCAAAACATGACAATCCACACCGCGATATTATGCCGACATCTGGTCTAATGATAATTAAACAACCGCCGCATAATTATGACACTTATATAGAATAAATAGGAAAATGTCATAGAGGACGGATTTACATCTTATTTCTGTAAAAAGGACAAGAAAATAACGCACTGGTTGTAAAGGACAAAAAGAAATGTATATCCAAAAATATCCTTTATTATCCCAAAATATGCCTCATCCCTCTATTATCCCAAAATCTAGAAACCCTAGCCTCCATCATCTTCTCTGCAAATCCCCTCTTTCCCCTTTCATAGTAACTGCAAATCCCTTCGAAATCCTCTGTTTTCGAGGAGAGCTAATCAGGAAATCCTTGAGCATGATCGAAAACGCCAGATCGAGCTGAAGCTTGTTGTCCTTGAAGATAAGTTGGCGGATCGGGGATACAACGATCTCGAAATTGCGGAGAAACTGCAAGAAGCTCGTCGACGATTGAGGCCGCCGCCGCCGCTAAAGAAGAAGGCGGTGGAGCCGGTTCTATTGTTCTTAGGGACGAGACAAAGTGAGATATTTTATTCGAGTTATATATATCATGTGAAATTTGATACAAGTTGAACAAAATTCATGGATATTTCCAGTGGATTTTAACTATTTTTTCATTCAGATTAGTATGGTATGATGAAATTTTAAGAGATTAGGCCTACTCGATTGAATCCCTGAGATCTGAGTCATCTTTCGAAATGGCTCAACCAATTATGAAGAAGGACGATGATCGCGGTGATGAAGGTATGGATTTTTTCTTTTTGCATCTGATTTTCATTTACCTTATGCAAGTCATCTTTAGGGATGTATATACTTTTGCATATGTTGATTAGCATTGTGTTTGTTTATCCATCTGCCTTTTCCATACTTTGTTACTCTAGTCGATCGATTGAAATGGATTTGTGTATCCACATATCACATTGGTGTTTTTCTTCTTTGTTTTTTCTTGTTTCATTTCTGAGATGGAATTTATTATTCAGGAAGTGCACTCATGATTTCATTGAGTGTTAGTTCTGATGAATTTTGTTCAGATATGTTACTACGTCCATCAGTGTGTTTCTAAATCGTATTTTTGTATAACCGTTGTTTTGATTACAGTGAGTCAAGGCTATGGGACAAGAGAACCGGGGATTTGATCTCCCTTAATCTCCGGTGACGATTTAATGCCTAAAGATGCCTACTTTCAGTCCAAATACATTCAGCACGTGGAAGCTCATAGACTTGACGATTTAGAGTTCAGTTGTTATTTTTCTAAGAAATGAAACAGGCCTTTATGGACCATTATTCAAGAATAATTTGCGTTAGGGTTGTTATTCAAGTATTATATAATAAAGTAAAAACAGGTTTTTCTTTCGTCTTCATTTGATGTACATGTATATGTAGTAACACCATCATTCAAACACCGATCAATATTATGGGCATATAATAATAGTCATGTAGTAACATCAACATCCCGTAGTAACACCTGTTGTAACACGTGTCCTTTTCATCATGTAGTAACACCACTATGCACACCCCACACAAACAATGTAGTTTTGCATAATGTAGTATCACAGTGAAAGTCTACATACGAAATAACACGTATTTCATGTTGGTTCCGTGAACACAATCCGACGTAGTAACACCACTATCCGACGTAGTAACACCACTATACACTCAATTTCATTTACTAAAAATACGGTGTTTTGAAACGGCAATTGAGATTTTAAAAAAAAAAAAGGCAATTGAGAGGAGAAATCAAGCCGATCAAAAAAATAGGAATAAAACACCGCATTTTTAGTAAGAAAAAGAGGAATAAAATTCATTGCAAATACTTACCCGAATTTAAGGTGAAAAGAAAAAAACAAATTATTATCATTAAGAGTATTTTTGTACATCTCTTCTTTTTTTGTCCTTATCAACCACTGTCTTTATTTTTGTCATATTTCATCATTTACCATCTTATATTGTCATTTAGGCCCACCGTCGGTTAATAATGATATTTGGGTTCTTGTTAATGCGTCGGTTAATACATATTCTTCCAATTAATACATATCCACACACACGTCTGACGATACCGGGTTACGCACCACGATATATCATCATCGAGTAGGCTTCATGGGTTAAATATCTGACCAAGGCACAGGAGCCAGATAAGGCATACAAGCCGGACTATCGACTTGGGAGTTATTGCACTCATGTCGGCCCTCGGGTCTAAGGCATGACTATGGACTCGAGGGTATGACCATCGACTTACGAGCAGTGCAGGGCGAGAGTTCCAGACTCGATCACCCCAAGTCGGGCAGGTCGATGTCTTGAACAGAGTCCACACCAGCTACGTTGGCCCATTATCCACAGGATAACTTGGGCAAGGGGTAAGGCCCAATTAAGGGTAAATATGACAATAGCTACAAACCGACTCATATTAGGGTTAGGTCATGCATTGTCCTTATAAATACAACGTTCCAGGAACTACGTAAGGCTTGATTCCTGGAATAATAACAGGATACGTAGGCACTCTAAGAATCCCACTTAGACTCAGCCGTAAAAGTACAAAACCCCTCTGTCGTTCTTGGCATTAGGGTTCTTGATTATTCTTCAATAATATAAGGAAAAGCCCGGATCTTTAAGGTGACATAATTTGTCATCGTCATTGGCGCTAGAAGGAGGGCGTATGGAAACTCCTCCCCCTTCGGGCTGACTAATAGGAGGCCTGCACCTGCTCCTTCTTTGATCACTTCATTTGTAGGAGGACTGCGCAACACAAAGCTATACGAGAAGTTAAGCAGAAACCTCCCTCGAAACATGGATGAATGTGTGAATGTCGTCCATCGATTTTGCCAGGGCGAAGAGGCAGTGCGTAGGCACACCCAAGCCGAGTGGATGGACAGCTCGAGAAAAGATGGTCGAGGAGGGAATAAGAACCAGTCTCGACAGCAAGATGTGGAAAGGAAAACCTCTGTTTGGGATCGCATCGAGGCACCTCCCTCGGGCCGGTCAGAGAGAAAAGGGGGTAAAAAGGATAAAGATTTTACCCCCCTCAACCGGTCACGTACAGAGGTCTTATCAATCATGGTTTCTAAGAATTTGGCCAAGAGGCCACCTCCGATCAAAAAACCTCGAGAAAAACGAAGGTCGACAAAGTATTGTGAATTCCACGAGGACACAGGTCACTCGACAGAGGACTGTTTCGATTTAAAGAAAGACATCGAGGCTCGCATCCAGGAGGGAAAGCTGGATGAGGTCATAGACCGATCGCGTTATAATGAGCCCAGGGGGCAGCGAGACTTCAAAAGAAAAAATCCTGACCAGGATAGAGGTCGAAGTCGAGAGAATCAAAGAAGAAGAGATCGATCCCCTAGATGAGACCGATCTCCTGATAACGATAGGGACTACTATGGTCAGGATCGCTATGATGATAATCGCCCAAACAATTATGTGAATATGATATTTGGTCCGGGGGAGAGTGAGAAGGAACGAGCCAGTCGAGAACCAGACGACAGCTCGAGGCCGCGTAAGCAGTCAAGATTAACTACGGAAGTCGGGTACGGCCCCAGAGACGACGTCCCTAAGTTGACAAGTCATAGTGAGGGGTTAGTGATTGAAGCGGTTATAAGTCGCGCCAGAGTGTCGAGGGTATGTGTCGATAATGGCAGCGCCGTAAATATCTTATACTACTCGGCATTCCAGGGGATGAAGCTCAAAGAGAAAGACTTAGTGCCTATAACCTCTCCACTATTCGGTTTCACAGGTCAGGCAGTCCATCCCATGGGTTCCATAAAGCTACTCACGACAGTAGGTGATGGGGAAAGAGGGAGGACGCTAGAGCTAAACTACGTGGTCGTTAAAGCTCCCTCCGCGTATAATGTTATTTTGGGCAGACCAGCCCTTTTCGAGTTACGAGCTATAATTTCGACGTTCCATAACAGCATGAAATTCCCGACTCGAAATGGTTCCCACGAAGTAAAAGGGGATATTGAAATCGCCAGAAGCTGCAATTCGATAGTGATGAACGGTAAGATGGCGGTACAACAAGTCCTCATCGAGGAGCTCATTCCGGAGGAGGAGGAAGAGAAGTGTTAGGCTTCGAGTGAAGCAGTTGAAAATGTCAGCTTATGGGAAGATGAAACCGATCAGGGTGTCCAAGTCGGGGTTTGGATCCCGACTCAGGAAAAGCGGTTACTGATCGATTTGCTGAAAGAGTTCAAGGACGTTTTCGCCTGGAAGGCGACCGATATGCCAGGCCTACCGACAAACATCGCCATCCATAAACTCGAGATTGACCAGGACAGAAAGCCAGTCAAACAGAAGAAGCGAAATTTCGCGCAAGATCGATTGGAAGCTATCGAGTCTGAAGTCGGGAAGTTCGTCGGCAAATATAGTAAAAGAAGTGCTCTATCCGAATGGCTTGCCAATCCGGTGTTAGTGAAGAAACCGGATGGCGGTGGCGCATGTGTGTAGATTTCACGGATTTGAATAAGGCGTGCCCCAAAGATTCCTATCCGCTACCTAAGATCGACGGGTTAGTTGATTCGACCATCGGTTTTGAGGTATTCGCGTTCCTTGATGCATACAAGGGGTACCACCAAATTCTTATGGATCCTCGAGACGCGGAGAAGACCGCGTTTATCACGAGTTTGGCACCTTTTGTTATGTTACCATGCCATTCGGACTAAAGAACGCCGGAGCTACATACCAAAAGGGGATCAACGAGAATTTTCGCGAAGCGATTGGTAGGAATATGGAAGTCTATGTGGACGATCTACTCATCAAAAGCCGATCGATGAAGCAATTTACGGTATAGACGCCGGGGAAGTATTTGAAGTACTAAGAGATACCGACATGAAACTTAATCCAAAAAAGTGCACCTTCGGGGTGAGGACGGGCAAATTTCTAGGGTATATGGTGTCGAGAGACGGGATTCGAGCCAACCCCGACAAGATCGACACACTAAAGAACATGCCCGCACCTCGAAACATGAAAGAGGTTCGAGAGACTCACCGGTCGGATGGCGAAGATCGAATAGGTTTTTATCTCGGTCGCCCGGCGTGCGCTACCGTTCTTCAAAGTTCTTCGAAAGCCCGGCCCTTTCCACCGGAACAACGAATGTCGGACGGCCTTCGAGGAACTAAAAGCATATCTTTCGAACTACCTACTCTCACCTCTCCTCGAGAGGGGAAAGGTTGCTAGTTTATTTATCGGTCCGCGAGGAAGCGAGTGAGTTCGGTCTTGGTTCGAGAGGGAGAAAAGGGCCAGGTGCCCATATATTTTGTAAGTAAAGCTCTGCATGGCCCCGAAGCCCGATACTCACCAGCTGAGAAGCTCGCACTAGCGTTGGTACACGCATCGAGAAAGCTTAGGCCATACTTTCAAGCCCATCCTATAGTGGTAGTCACAGACCAACCACTCAAGCAAATTCTGGCGAAGCCCGACACATCTGGTCGACTCGCGAAGTGGGTAATCGAGATGGCTCAATACGACATCGAGTTCGTGCCGCGTACCGCAATCAAGGCTCAAGCTTTAGCGAGACTTCTTAGCCGAAGGTATATCGGTGCAACTTGAGCAGGAAAAGCAAAGTCACGAAGAACGATGGATGCTCCATGCCGATGGGGCCTCGAGCAAAGAAGGAGCAGGTGCAGGCCTCCTATTAGTCAGCCCGAAGGGGGAGGAGTTTCCATACGCCCTCCGATTCGACTTTAAGGCAACTAATAATGAGGCAGAATATGAAGCAATTATCACTGGTCTGAAGCTCGCCCTAAAGCTGGGGGTCGAAAATCTCAACGTTTACAGTGACTCGCAATTGGTTGTTAATCACATTAAAGGGGAATATGAGGCTAAGGAAGAAACTATGAAGAAGTATTTAGCAGTAGTTCAAGGCCTCAAGCCGAAATTCAACTCGATTCAATTTGAACAGGTACCTCGAACTCAGAACAAGAGGGCCGACGCTCTGTCCAAGTTAGCATCGAATTTCGTCTCTAGTAAAAAGGTGTTAGTAGAATCGCTAACAGAGAGAAGCTATGAAGAGATAGAGGCCCAGCCGATATTTCAGCAGGCCACATGGATGGATCCGATCGCCCTTTACTTAAAGGACGGAATATTACCCAACGATAAGGCACAGTCGAGAAAGGTCCGATTACAGTCGGCTCGATATGCATTCTTCAACGACATACTTTATCGGAAATCATTCACAGGTCCATGGTTGAGATGCGCCTCGAGACAGAGGAGAATATCTTCTCGAAGAAATCCATAGGGGAGCTTGTGGAAATCATTGCGGGGCTAGGATGTTAGCTCGAAAATGTAAGCTCGCGGGATACTTCTGGCCGTCAATGCAACGAGATGCGATCGAGTTAGTGCAGAGATGCAATTCTTGTCAGATCCACGATAACATCTCTCATCAACAGGCACAAGAAATGAATGTCATCTCGTCAGCATGGCCTTTTGATGTTTGGGGAGTCGATATTGTGGGGCCCCTACCTCGAGCCCCAGGGAATAACAAGTTTGTAGTAGTTGCGGTGGATTATTTCACTAAGTGGGTAGAAGCCAAGGCCCTTCCCGACATCAAAGCAGCTACAATCAAGAAATTCCTATGGGTCGATATTTTATGCAGGTATGGTATTCCGAAGGCTCTAATCTCGGACAACGGAACTCAATTCGAAGATCGAAGAGTCAGAGAGTGGTTAGCCGAGTATCACATCGACCAGCACTTCACTTCGGTGGCTCATCCTCAAGCTAATGGTCAAGTCGAATAGACAAATCGACAGATTAAACTCGGATTGAAGAAAAGGTTAGAGGCCGAAGGGCGAGACTGGGCGTTACAACTCCCGAGCATCCTGTGGTCGTACAGGACAGCTCCGAACGCGTCAACAGGTGAAACACCTTTCTCCCTAACCTATGGATGCGAGGCAGTTATCCCTGCGGAGATCGGTGTTCCTTCCCCTCGAGTTCTAGCATATAATATCGAGACAAACGAGCCCGATATCCGACAGGAGAAGGATAATCTCGAGGAGCGAAGAGAAATGGCCTCAGCCAGAATGGCAAGGTACAAGCAGAAGATCTCCCAATATTACAACGCGAGAGTAAAACACAGATATTTCAAGGTCGGAGATCTAGTTTTGAGGAAGAACGAAGCAAGTCGACAAGAGAAGATCGGGACACTTACCCCGAACTGGGAAGGCCCCTATCAGATTCTAAAAGTCCATCCTAAAGGTTCATATCAACTAGGTCGAGCAGACGGAACCACAGTCCCTCGAAAATGGCATGCGAATAATTTGAGGAAATTTTACGTTTAAGCCTTAGTTGATCATTTTGTTTTCACTCGTTTTATTTAAGATATGTAATCAGTCCACGAGACAGTTCTATCTTCGTTATAATAAATGATGATTTCTTTTTCTACAGTTTCATTAAGTCATTTTTTGTAATATTCTAAGTCCAAAAGGACACGAAGTTACACTCGACAAAGTATGGAGCAATCCGAAAGTCGGAACTCCCGACAACGCCATAAGCATACGATGCAGAAGGCACCAAGAAGACTCGCAAGGTCGGGTCAAAGGTCCAAGTCGAAAGCCTAACGTACTTAAGGGTCGAATAAGGCAGACAAAGGACGGTTCGCGGGGTCGGGCCAAACGTCCAAGTCGGAAGTCTAACCGGCCCAAAGGGCGTAAGACCGAGACAAGGACGGTTCGCAATGTCGGACTAACTCAAAGATCTAGTAAGTCTATGAGGCTAAGAAGCCAAGGCAACTAGATCGACCTAAAAGCCATATAGAACCCAAGTGCATTATGAACTAAAGTTTATAAAACACTTGGGGGGGAATATTACATCGATAAGGCAGAAGCAAACAGAGCCAAAGGCTCGACAAGCAAGAAAGCCAAAGACAGTAATAAAAGAAAAGAGTAAATAACAACAAGAAGAGATAAAAGGGGATAAATTTCAAAACAAATTAGGGCCAGGTCGAAATGACCAACCCTGATAAAATAAATATTCACCCAAGTCTACTCAAGTTGATAAAATTTACAAATGGTTGCAAGTTAAAGTTTAAGACAACAAAGTTTAAAAGAAGCAAGATAATTAAATAGAAGCATCGGGAGTCGGAGTCGGATTCGCATCTTCGGGCGTCGGCATGGGAGCAAGAGCGGAAGTCGTATTATTAGGAGTCGAGCTTACTGTGGGGCCACCATACTTCTGAGCAAGGGATATACCCTGTTGGAATTCCTCGAAGTACAGGTCATACAACGCCTCCGAGTCAGGGTCATAGCAGCCAGGCTCTTCGAGCTGGTCGATCTCGACCTCCGGATAGGCCTTCTTCACTTGGTCCACCGCCTTGGTGAATCCTCCAAGTATGGCCGTCTGCATGATTACGTCGAGATCACTACCCAACTCATCGACTTCCGATACTCGAGTATCGCGGCGGTCCTTGCTTCCTCAAGTTGCCCGGGGACCACGATCAAGTTCGTTTTTCAGCCGGTCCCTCTCTTCGGCAATAGCAGTTCCTCGCGCCGGCTCTTCCTCGAGAGCCACTTTTGCGGCGGCCTCCCTCCCCTCGGCCGCGGCCGGATCTCTCCTCGCTCGGCGATGACGGCCTCTCGCTCCCCCTTTACTTTCTCTATTTCGGCGGCAGCTTCTTTCTTGAAAACGTTCGGTGCGATTCCGGACCGGTGACACTAGGGATTCGACAACAAGCCGTCGTTCAACCTCCGAATCCGTGTCTTCGGCCCCTTCTACGGTCTCGGACGGCGTGCTCATACGTCGAGAGGCTTCTCGACTCATAAAGTGGTGCCGCAAAAAAAGAAGACATGAAATCGGGAGGGGCAAAAAAGAGGACATGAAATCGACAAGAGTTAGTGCTTACCACGCGACCCGGCTCTCGGAGGGAAGAGGCCGGGACACGGTCGTCCGCCTTCTCGACATCGTCGGCCGACATCCTACTCGTGGCAGCAAGGTCGAGAGAAGGCTTTGTGACCTTGGCTTTTTTAGCCAGCCTTTGCTGGTCTCTCACCAGCTCCTCGAGGGCCGACCTCCGTTTCTGCAACCGGCTCGCCTCAGCTCCGGAGGTTTCTTCACCCCCTCCGACAGTAAAGTCGATAACGTCCTCTGCTTCGCGTATCGACCGGTGCTCGTGGGTGAGTCCCTCCAACATAGAAGGCAGAGTTGATTGTGTGACAAGGGTAGTTGTCTCGACACCCTCAGTCGGGTCAACAGCATGAACAGGTCTTTCCTCGGACGCCGGAGGAGCAACTCTCGATCTGGAGGCGGCGACAGCAGCAGCCACAGCAGAAGCCTTCGGAACAGCGACCTTCGAGAATCTGCCCACTACACAAGTGAAAAAGGAGTCAGTATCAAAAATAGCAAAAATACAACTTCAAAAAGAATTAAGACTTAATAATAAAATAACAAAGGTTCATACAATTTTCCTGATCGACAGGATGAAGCGCTATGCATGGTACGGGGCCCGCCTCCTCGAGGCGGGCAAGGTCATAAAGGAGACTCAGGTCCTGTGTAGCCACCTCGAAGGTAAATCTCTCGAGAGTAAGAGCCTCGTTAGGTGCGGCTTCACGACCCAGTTTGTCATCTCTTCCCTCTCTCGACCTCCATAAGCCAACATAGGGATTATCTGACCCATGTCGGAGAAAGAAGAACCTAGGTTTCCAATTCCCGTGAGATGAAGGCCCTCGGACACGAACTCATGACGATTGGCACGCTTCGAAACGTGTACCACCCCGAGTCCGGCATCGCGAGATCTTGTGCCACCATCGAAACAAAGGGACGATAAACCCGATTCCCCGCGACTCGGCGGGCGATTAGAAAGCCCATCGAGTCCGGATGGCATTCGGGCCCGGTTGAGATATACCGATCTCATAATGGCGAAGAACGGCTACCGGACCGCCGGGCATAGGGGGAACCTTAGCCCCATCAATAGCTGGGCCTCATAGACCGTACAGAACCCTTCCGGGGGCTCATCGGCAAATTGATGCTGGCCGGAGGGAAGCTGAGCCACCAGTTGAGGGCTAGATAGCCCATATCTCCGCCGCAGTTGGTTGAGATCATCCATGGTTAGACAAGAAGTGCACCCCTTAGGCCCCTTTCCATCCATTCTAGTGGATAGTTTCTTGGGCTCCCTGATGATGCCTAAGGGCTCCCAAGGATTTGGGTTCTGGGGTTGATCGGAAGAAGCAGATATAGGGGTTTGGTCGCCGGAACGGGACTCCTCTATCCTATCAGAGATTGTAGCACTACTAGACATGGACAGATTTAAGCAAGAACGGTAGGAACGATGAAAAAGATGATAGCAGAAATGAAGCTTACTTGTATTTTCTGGAGAGAAAATGGAGAAATTGATAGGCAAATTGATTCACCGTCTGGACTCCTCTCCCCTTTTATGTGTTGCTAAGTGCCGAATGACAGTGAAAAGACGTGATTAGGGGGGTTACTAGTAGTTATAACTCCCCACAAATCGCGAAGATCAAGGATGACATCATTTAGGGCAGAAGACGAAGCGATAATGCGTTCTGACGTCACAGCGAACGGCCACGATTGGCTAGGGAAACAGGTGGCAGACGAAACGGTTACACCATCTCCCGCCCAAGTTTTAATCCAACTCGAAGGTGATTTCAAAATTGGCAGATCTGACCTCGGACAACGGAAGTCGCCTCTCTCAGGTCTCGGGGGCTATGACGATACCGGGTTACGCACCACGATATATCATCATCGAGTAGGCTTCATGGGTTAAATATCGACCAAGTCACGGGAGCCGGATAAGGCATACAAGCCGGACTATCGACTTGGGAGTTATTGCACTCATGTCGGCCCTCGGGTACGCATGACTATGGACTCGAGGGTATGACCATCGACTTACGAGCGGTGCGGGGCGAGAGTTCCGGACTCGATCACCCCAAGTCGGGCGGGTCGATGTCTTGAACGAGTCCACACCAGCCTACGTTGGCCCATTATCCACGGGATAACTTGGGCAAGCGGGTAAGGCCCAATTAAGGGTAAATATGACAATAGCTACAAACCGACTCATATTAGGGTTAGGTCATGCATTGTCCTTATAAATACAACGTTCCGGGAACTACGTAAGGCTTGATTCCCGGAATAATAACGAGATACGTAGCGCACTCTAAGAATCCCACTTAGACTCGGCCGTAAAAGTACAAAACCCTCTCGTCGTTCTTGGCATTAGGGTTCTTGATTATTCTTCAATAATATAAGGAAAAGCCCGGATCTTTAAGGTGCCATAATTTGTCATCGTCAACGTCCAAGTCTCAACACACTTCAATGTTTAAGATCCACTAGTATATTCACAAGATAGAATACACCGGATACATATTAGTCTAATCGTATTAATAATGCCCCATATATCAATACATACGACTAGAGATATTTAAGAATTAAATCATTTACAATATATCATGATCTCATCAATCATAATCTCACATTGTTATTTCTGTATCACAATTTAATTCTAAAGACGTTATTATATACAATATTAAATTGGTGTATCGAATAAACAAACATGTAATAACACTGTATGTCATTTATCATATTTATGACATAAGTCTAAACCGATTAAATTTAGGACACTAATATGAACAAGAACCCAAATATCATTATTAACTGACGCATTAATTTCAGTTCGATTTTGATTTTCTTTAAAGGTAAAATGGTAACATCGTCGGTTTGCTTCTATACGACGTCGTCCGTGAATTCTCCGCAGTACGGTCCACATCACAAGTATCCCCTGTCTTTGGGCTACTAGAGTAGACTTGTGGGCTATTCAGTATTGCGAGTAAACGAGTTGTCCAACTCGGAGCAACGAAATTCGTCGAGTATCAGGGCTAACGTCGTCGATATACGCCTCCGGGAAAGGTTGGAAGAGCTTAAATGGAATTTGCCAAGAGGAAGGCGGTTGCCGTGGCTGCCATGAGTTCGCCGGGGCCAGATAAATCACCCAAAGGCAATGTAGACACCCCCATTATCCCGCTTCTCAGCACACTCAACTCTCATCCTTCTTATTTCACCACCAGCTCTTGTTCCGGTCGAATCTCTATCTTCTCTCAACCCACCTGTCCCACCCTCACCACCTCAAAGAAGAAGGCCAAAGGAGGCACTTGGCTCTTTATCTCACACGACCCAGTTGAACCCTCCTCTGTTTTGCCTCTCCTCTTCACCTCCCCTACTGACTCTAGCGAGTTGACTCAGAAATTTGACTATGTGTTTAGGTTTGAGCCGCTGATAATTGCAGTGGAGTGCAGAGATTTGGAGGCGGCTCAGTTTCTTGTTTCTTTAGCTATTTCTTGTGGGTTCAGAGAGAGCGGAATTACTAGTGCGAGCAAAAGAGTGATTGTTGCCATTAGATGTTCCATTCGGCTTGAGGTGCCGTTGGGGGATAGCCAGAAGATAATGTTGTCTCCGGAGTATGTAAGCTTTCTGGTTGGAGTTGCAAATGTTAAGATGGAGACGAATCGGAAAAGGACTGATGCTTTTCATGATTCATTGTTGAAAAATGGATTCTCCAAAAGTGTAAAGAGTGTCGAGAAAGTGACGGCGAATGATGAAGAAGGTTCTGATGAACTTTTGGAGAGTGGAGATCTTGGAAAGTCGGAATCTTTGAAGATTGCATCTAATACTAGTGATGAATATCTCGACAGAGAAAGGCGGACTACTAATGATAGTCGACGTGGTAAGTGTTTCTCTGAAGAAGCTTTCCATCAAGGTTGCATAAGATGCTTTTCATACAGTTGATGCAGATATTTACGTACCACAAGTGATGAAGTTGAAAATTGCTTATTTGATACTTTCAACTTCACTGTAAGCACATAATTAGTTACCAACATCTTCTATGTAGATATGGAGATTTTTTTTTTTTTTACTTTTGACCCTTTTTCTTGGATAATTTAAGGTTTTGTAAGTTTTATTGAGTTTTTATGTTCATCTTAAATGTATGTTAATATTTATGTATTGTTGTTATTCCAATATACAAGATGCCCTACAATTGAAAGGTAATCCTGCAGGTAGTTGTATAGATTCATGAAATCCACATGAGTTTTGGTGTCCTGCTACTTATTTTGTCGAACTTTGATGAAGATACCCAGAATGGTCAGTGAGAGGGCACCGCAGGTGGCAACATGCAAGTATTGTGTTAGATTCCTTAAAACATTGTACAGTTCATAGAATTACAGTCATGGACTTGCTATGACTGTGTCTTTTAACAATGGAATTTTGATGAACCTGCAAGTTGAGGCCAAGAGTTACACCTGAAACAACTAGAGCGTCTTTTGTTTTTTTAAATTTGACAATGTTCAAACCAATGTTTAGATCGGGCTTTATACTCATTTTGAAGGGAGCCGTCTGCTTCTAATTATTTGAAAGACTTTTGTCTGTTGACAAGGGTGACTTTAGTACACTTGCCTATCTTGAAATCTTGCTGAAATGTGTATATTTTGGCCCAATCAGTGTTCAGATCAATTTGGTGTTTTCATATTTTCAAATAAAATATCAAAGGTTCTGATTGTTAACAGAAAATATGCTTCAACTTTGCTTAGTTAAGCTTCTTTCAGCATGCTTGCAGAACTTTTGAGCTTTGTTAAACTGGTTCTGTTGTATGGTGACTTTTTGATTAAATTCCTGTTGCAGGTTGCTTTCCTTAAATTTTAGCAGAGTCTGAATATTTGAATGTTGACAGGGTCATCACATGCTATCAGTACCAAATTCTCTCTATCTCCAATGGTGGTTGCTGGTGCACCTGCAGAAAAGCTTTTTCTTTGGGGTCACTCTGCGTGTACATTGGGTGATACAAATGATAAGAAAGTTCTCATTTTTGGTGGTTTTGGGGGTATTGGGAGACATGAACGAAGAAACGACACCATTCTGCTTGACCCTAAAGGGTGCACAATTGAAGATTTAAATGTACAGACAGCCCCGTCTCCCCGCTTGGGCCACACAGCTACTGTAGTTGGAGATTCGATGTATGTTATTGGAGGTAGGGGCGGTCCATTGGACATTCTGAATGACGTCTGGGCCTTCAGAACAATACCAAATGAATGGCTTCAGTTACAGTGTTCTGGTACTTTGTTCCCTCCAAGGTGATTTTTGATACATAATTCTTCTGTAGCAAGTTAAACAGGGCTGACTTCCGATACATATACATATAATGCTACATATGCAAGTAACACTTTCAAAGAAGAACTGTGAAACACTTTTCAGAGTCGTGAGTTTTTTGTTACAAAAATGATATTACCACATATAATGGACAATTAATCTACTCTATCATTGATGGAATTTGAAAAGGCTCAACCGCTTGAGTATGTCTCATTGGTATCAAAATCAACTTCATATCATTTTATTAGAAATCCCTCCAGTTTGACCTTCAGCTGACTTTATTTGTTTTGATAGTAGGTATATCATTTTGCTTTTACATATTCCTCCAGTTTGACACTTAGGAATAAGCCAGCCCACTTCGTAGACATTAAGGCAATAAGGCTTGATTGTAGTGGCATTTACACTTTTCCCCCATATTATCATGGAGGTAGGGTAAGGGAAACTTTGGGGATGCAATGGTAAGAACTGTAAAAGAGTGTTTTTTAAGATACAAAGTAATGGTGTGTACACTAGGCCCAGATGGCCTGTCCTTTCCTGAACTCCTTAAGGGAGGGATGCTTCTATTCATTAGGTTGCTCATTTTTGTATGATGAAAATGGATGAAAGGGAGCCTTTGTGGCAGTGAAAGCAATTGCATGTGACGAGAGATCGCATATTTAAGCCACAGAAACAACCCTTTATAGAAATATAAGATAAGCTTTAATAGGCCTACGTCACCTAGCCCTTTTTGGTACTTGGATAGAGGCGAGATGCTTACGTGCAATGAACTCCCCTTGCCTTTATATGACGATGGTAGGCATCAAATAACTTTGTTGTTGAATCACTTTCTTGAAGATTTTATATTTTCGTGCTTCTCGTGAATTCCTTACAATCTGTTTAACATGTTATTTCAATTTTGAAGTGACTCAGGTCTGTCTTTAGATTATAGCCATGAATGTGGGAAAATGAACATGATATGTACTTCTCTACCTTGTTGTCTGTCTACGCATGCCACTTGCTCTTAGAATATAGAGATATTGTAGTTAAAATTCATGTATCTGATTTTAGCAACATCAGTATCTTTGTAATGCAGGCATCGTCATGCTGCTGCTGCTGTTAATTCAAAGATATATGTATTTGGCGGGATTCAAGGTGAAGAAATGACTTCGTCACTACATGTATTCGACACACAAAGTTCAGTGTGGAGCGAGATATGCATCCAGGGACAATGGCCTTCTCCTCGTCACTCACACTCAATGCAGGCACTCGGATCTGTGTTGTATGTGTTTGGAGGATATGATGGGGAGAAAGCTCTTGCAGATCTGTACACTTTTAACATTCAATCATGCAAATGGAAGATGCTAAAAGCTTTTGGGAGAGGACCCACTCCGAGATTTTCGCACTCGATGTTTATATACAATAATTATCTTGGAGTTATTGGTGGATGCCCTATTAGTCAGCAACATACAGAAATATCAGTTCTTGATTTGCGGTCCTTTTCATGGAAGCACATTGTGGTGAATTCTATTGGCAGTGAACTCTTCGTTCGTAGCACAGCCAGTGTTATAGGTGATGATTTAATAGTGGTTGGTGGTGGGGCATCTTGTTATGCATTTGGAACAAAATTCAGTGAGCCTGTGAAGATAGACTTGGGTCCTTTAATGTCTCTAGACGATATTTTTCGGAGAAAAACTGTTGAAATGCTAACTCCATCCCGAAGTAGTCGCTTCATTGGTCTTAAAAACAGTTCTGATCGATGTTGTCATGATAATCTCAGGCAAATATCCCAAGCTAACAACCCAGTTGATCAAAGTTCTGATGTAAATGCTGTTTCGTTGGCTACTTCATATCTAGTTCTTCGACTTGAAAAAAAATATGCGAAAGTAGGCAAGGATATATTGAAGAAATTTTGTTGGTTAGATAGAGGGAGAAAGGTTATCGTGAAGGATGATGGAATGTGGATTTGCTTCCCTGTTGTAGAAAACTTCTGTAATTTATATGAGAAGCAAATTAACGTTGGTACTACACAGCCTATTTGTGTGAAAGAGCTTTTGTTAAAAGACATGTCTGAATCAGCTGCATTGGATGTTTTAATGGCGTGTGGTGCAACTAAACATGCAGATGAGAATGCACACGTTAGAAAGTTACCAATTTCCCCATTGCAAGCAATGAAGGAAGCCGTGTCCTCTTTGATTGAACATAGAGGACTATCAATGTCGCTTCTAGAGCAGCTACCCTCAAGGTTGTTTTCTGATTTTAAGGTTATTCGTGCCTATATTTCTACAGTCCATTTTCTGTTTCTATAGTGTTAAAATTGGGAAAAAGAATTACTCCGCATTAGTCCTTGTACCTGAAAAGGGTGTTTCTTGATAGTTGTTTGTTGCGTAAGCCGTTTTTTATCTATCATTTACATCAGATGGGAGCGACTTGGGGACATTGTTGTGCTTCCGGTGTCATCATTCAAGGATCCAGCATGGGACACAATTGGAGAGGAACTCTGGCCTGTAGTTGCCAAGTCACTTGGAGCACGCCGTCTTGCCCGACAAGTAATTTACCTATTGCACTTGCTTGTTACTACTTCATGCTAAATTAGTAAATCCAGTTTGCTTTCTATAAAAGATTAAATGCATGGCAATGTACATGAGGTGGTTTGGTTGTTGCTTATGGGGGATTAAAGTTAAGAAGATCTACCAATCAATTTGATGGGAGATTAAGTGGTTAATGAAATATTGCTGAATAATATCAGGGTCGGGTTGTTCCATCCGGAACAAGGGACAGTACATTGGAGATTCTTGTTGGAGATAGCGGCTGGGTTGAACACCGTGAGAACGGAATCCTTTATTCCTTTGATGCCACCAAGTGCATGTTTTCCTGGGGTAATCTTTCTGAGAAGCTAAGGATGGCTCGTCTGGACTGTAGCAACGAAGTCATCGTGGATTTGTTTGCTGGCATTGGATATTTTACCTTGCCATTCCTTGTGAGGTTAGCTCTATAAACTGTTTTCAGCATTCTGTAAGATGTTGCATTTAGTTGAGGAGCTTTAATTGCTATAAACCATTAGAAAAAAAGTTAGAAAGCTAAGCCAAAAGTAGCGGTGTTTTAACATGCTTAAGAACATAAAAAGTTGGCATCTTGCTCCTCTTTCATTTGTATTTGTTCCTCATGCGGGACAGGGCCCATGCTAAAATGGTCTATGCATGTGAGTGGAATCCTTGGGCAGTTGAAGCTCTTCGTCGTAATCTTCATGCTAATTTGGTTTCAGACCGTTGTGCGATTCTCGAAGGAGATAATAAAATCACGTGTCCAAAAGTAAGTATAATTTTTTCTCTTCTTTACAGTTTACATCAGTTCTACTTCATCGGTCTTTTTCTTTGTTAACGTATCTGTCAGCGCATATAAGATCAGATTTGTGATGTTGACATAGATCCCTGTTGTAAGGGCACAACTAGTAGAATCCCTTGATGATGGTAAATCTGTATTTTACATATTCAAACATCTTAATCTTTGTTAGAAAAAAGGAACATTTTAGATCCACCCAAAGTGCATATGCATCAATATTTCTGACTAGATCTCAAATGCAGAATCTGTAAAGCATGTGCTACATGTTGCGCATTTCACACAAATCTACAAATCTTAAACTATTCTCTTTGAATATAGATCGTTTGGTAAAGACCTAAAATGATGTTTGAGTCTATCTGTAAAACGTAGATGAGCCGTAAAAAAAGTCTATCTTGATTGCTGGTCTCAATCTAAATGGGCCAAAAGTGTGGTGGTCTGTTGCATTTAGTCATGGTAGAGAATGGTATTTATTATTGTGCCTTGTGCTTTCAGGGAGTTGCTGATCGTGTCTGTCTTGGTCTCCTGCCAACGAGCGAAGAAAGTTGGGTTACTGCTGTGAGAGCTTTGAGGTACTTTTTCATGTACAAATTCTTGTATGAAGATTCTCTATTGTACCACGTCATTGGACGGGTGACGCATTTGTAAAAAGATGTAATATTTTGTCTCTTTTTTTTTCTTTTTCTCCTGTACAATTGTGCAAAAAAGAAAGAAAAAGAGAACCACCTTTGTGGTCTCTTGCTACATATATGATAGTTCGTTTGTTTGTCTTAAACATCTCCTAAGAACAATTCCCTTTTCTAACATGCTTATTTTCCGTGTTCTTCGTATCTGGTCTTGAATTCATGTTATTTCTTTTTCATGTAAATCGTACATCTTTTATAGAAATCTCTGAACTTTTGTAAATTCATGCTTGAAAATGTGCAGAAGCGACGGTGGGGTATTGCATATCCACAGCAATGTGAAAGACTCAGAAGAGAGTTCATGGGCAGACTATGTCGCTAAATCCATACACAACATATCTCTTTCCGAAGGTATAATACTATTTCTGGGTTATGAATTGTGCTCGGCTTTAACCTTTATTGTTCGGGCTTTTTCTATTGAAACAAGCCATATAGGTTAACTTGAAACCGATGATGAAATGGTTGTTGTCGGTGCAGGTTACCAGTGGCAAGTTTCTGTTGAACATGTTGAAAGGGTGAAATGGTATGGTCCCCACATACGCCATCTGGTGGCAGATGTAAGATGCTGCAGAGTTTAGTGTCTACAGTGCAAGATGGTTGAATACCTATTGAAATGTACCATTTTTTTTTATATATTTATTTATTGAATGATGATTGTCAGAATTGTAGCTTATCCCATGATATTGAGCCAAGTTCATTGGAATCAGTTGGCGTTACTTTTGGGAATTGGTTGGTTATACTTTTGGTAGTCTGTAAAATCAGAAGTAACATTATTACTTGTGTTCAAATTTGGAACTAATGACAGTTTTGTTTCACAGGAAAGAATATAGCATGTAGGGAAATCGTGGGAATAAACGAAATGAACTAAGATAGACCGTAAGAATAGAGCTCTCTCTCTCAAAAAATCTCAAGCTAAAATGAGCAACGCCGCTGCCCCTCCGGCGTTTTGCCGGAGGAGGCTTTTAGTTTCCCTATAGTTTCTTCCCGTCTCCTTTTGTATTCTTCTTTCTGTTTGTCTCCTTTAAAATTGATCTCCATGGTGTGGTGCTGTTGCGCTCCCCCTAGGCGCTGATTCAGATCTGATACGACTCCGGTGATTGATGAGTTTCTTCTCCGGCGACCTCCATTGATGGTGTTGCCTTGGAGTTTGTGGTCAAGGGATGGCCGGTTCCCGTGTTGGTTTTGGATCTGACACTGGTGGGCTACTCCTTGCGGAGGTACCATGGCGGTGGTGGTGGTTTTAAAGGATGTTTTTGTTTGTTTGTTTGAGCTTGGCCTTTTTTCTCTTGATCTTAGTGGTGCTTCTCAGCACCGGATTCGGCCTTGATTGAATGGTGGCGGATCTTGCCGGATTTAGCTCATTTGGGCTCGATCCACTTTCGTTTGGGCGTATCTCCTCTTTCTAGACAAGTTTTGGGTCTGATGTGGCGTTAGATGCATGCTCCGGTTGATGGGGAGGGGCTTGCTTCGTTTTAGTCTGTTTTTTTAATAGTGTACTAGTTTATTAGTTTTTTAGCATTGTAATCTGTGTGGCCGGGTAATAGATTGCTATTAGAGGATATTCGTATCTGGACGTCATTTTCCTTTGGAGAATTTTTTTCTCTTTTAGTTCAACACCATCTATCATTCTATTACTTGGCTTTCGTGTGTGTTGTAGTTTGTAGTGCGGCTTAAGGCCGCGGTATAGTGCAGCATTAGGCTACGTTTTAGTCTAGCTTCGGCTAGTTTTGCTGTAAATATCTATCATTAATAAAAACTTTCGTTTCTTGGGAGGAAAAAAAAACGGAATGAACTAATTTCAATACTGCGTATATGGAACGTGAAAGAATGAAATGAAGAAAATCTGTAAAAGTGACACACCGAGTAATTGACAGGGTGTGTTGGTGGGGTATGGTGCATAAAGTAGGGTAGGATGGGTGGTGGTATCGGGCAGAAGGGGTATGCTAAGTTGGGGTGGGGTTAGGTAGCAATGCCCTACCACATACTTTACCACACCCTACCACTTCACTCACCAGTCACCATCATCCTGCACTACACTATTCATCTTACTACTCTACCCACCCGACCGTACTTTGTCTATCATTCTCTACCTACCACATCAATTTTATTTTTTATAGTAATCGCTGAAATGATGATTTTTCACTGTTGAAATAACATCAAATTCACTTTTTTATTTTATTTTATTTTATTTATCAAATTCACTGTTTGTCCGGTGTAAACAAATCAAATGTTACTTTAGTGAAATTCACTGTTGGTTTATTGAAATTTAACTATGCATTACATTCTCTCCATTATTCTTCATTCAAGTAACAATGAATTTTGATTGTAAATTTCACACGAAAAATGATTAAATTGAAAATGTAAGGTTCATTATTTTAATATAAGAGTGCCAAAACACATTTCGAAGTCATGTCCACCCCTGTGTCAAAGAGTAGTGATACATCCACTATTTCTTCTATCACAACATCTTACACAACACAATCAACACCACATATTTTATTGGGACCCATCATAATAAATAATTAATCACTTTAATTAGTGGATATCAAAGAGGTAGTGGTTTGTGCACTATATATTTATGTAGTGCACATATCATTTTCCTGTGTCAAAACTCAAAAGCCATACTTGATGGGAAATACTTGATTGTGTTATCCACAAAAAAGCTTCTCTTTAACACATTATTTAGTTCAATCCTATCAGTGGACGTCACTTCTAGAGGTTAAGACTTCCGCACTAAACTTTTCAAATAACCCATTATCCTCTGGGAAGTTCTACCATGAAGACTTTCTCATGGAGAAGTCAATGTTATTACGAACTTCCCCAAAAAAGCTTCTCTTTAACACATTATTTAGTTCAATCCTGTCAGTGGACGTCACTTCTAGAGGACTTCCGCACTAACTTTTCAAATAACCCATTATCCTCTAAGTAATAAAAAATATGGTCAATTAAATCTTATGTATTTCTTTAGTGTAAAAAACGATATTCCTCGTTCACATGGTCCTCCATACCGACCGACCAGAATGGTTAAAAGGTTAAAAATGATAACTCAACGGTCCCTTAGATGGGAGGACCATGACTTGGTGCCTTCACCAAGAATTCAGAGTTAACTTACACAATGCGGCTTTCGGGATTCAACCCTTCTGGACACCACCAAATCATAAAAGGTAATGGATCATTTTAAATTTTGTAATGAATTTAAAGGTAATGAATTTAAATTGATCGCATTTGACACAAACGTGAACATCTTCCGCGGGAAATTTTTATTATACAAGCATTGTATAAATATTGTATCAAGTGATATATTACAACAATTTATTTTTAACTATTTGACGATGCTGGATCTCGTCTATGAATAAATCTGGGCCTAATTACCTCTTGTGACAATTATTTCAAGGACGGTTTATAAAAGGGGATGGTGTTTATGGTGGTTTTCAGACTGAGCCTGAGAGTTTGCTTTCAAATTGCCTACGTATCCAATATGTGTATTGGAATCAAGTCTCTCGTAGTTTCTTAGAGATTGTATATATAGGGGACATCTCATCTAGTTCTTTGTCCATCAAGGATTCTAATTCTTAATCGCTAAGGATTGTTGCGTGTGTATCCCTATTATTTAGTAGATAATCACGGACAAACCTTAATGCCCAAATCAGAGTCATTAAGTCACAAGATTCTTCCCATATTTATCCACTTATTATTAGCACGTGGGCTAGAAGTCGGGGTACTCTGGCCGACCTGCGTAGAGCCCCCGAGGCCCGAGGCCCTTAAGGCAGAGTTGTGGCAGCTCCCCTCTGTTATCCCCTGACCGACCTGCGGTGGGGTGGATGAGGTGTACAAGCCGATCTCCCTCATGGGGTATAGACCTACCCTCGGGCACGTCTTTAGGGCTCCTGGCCCTTAAGGTTTACATCTTACATGCTCTTCATTTATTGTATGACTAAAGAGAGGATGACACGTGGCGTGGCTCATTTCGGCCCTCATCACAATTCATACACACGGTAGAAATGTATTATATACATATAACCTAAAAATGAAAGACACTAAGGTATATCACTTGATACAATTTTCTTTTACAACCGTTAGGGCAAGTCCAACTCCAGCCTATGGTACCAAACCAAGGCCGGCCCTCGCTTTTGTTGGGCTTAAGACCAAGTCCCCGAATTGGGCCTTTTAGTTGAAGTTGTTTTTTTATTTTATTTTAAAACATACTTATTGTTAGATATTTTTTCATAAATAAATATTTTGGTTATCGTTTGCATACGAGTTGCCGTACGAATTAATGTTATCGCAACGAAACGGGGTTCGACCTGCCCGGTCAGATACATGAAGGGATCTGTATTTTCAGATACATGCATTTTCGAACTGACATATACTTACCCTTTCGTGTAAGGGTTGCATGCTTTCATCCGGTGAACAGTAACAACCCTACCCTTTCGTGCAAGGAGTACCTCTATTCGTTTATGGGGTACTTGCAACCTATAAAAGGCATAAGTATGCAGACGAAAATTCATAAGTTTGACAACATCATCAGAAAAACTTTGAGTGTCCTCGGGTTTGATTCAAACAAGTCACTGTTTGAACCAAACACCCCCATTGTATCATAAAAGTGATTTTCATTTGATCCCTTAGTGACAAATCGTGTGAGACGAAACATCTCTTAAAAGACAACGTTATTAACGTGACTTGGAGTTTCTAATTCTCTGTCACATCCTAAGTACTACATTTTTTTCCAACACTTATCGCGTTTTTAACATCCGTAAATGCAAAAAAATTAATAAAACTTGTTTGTATGTCTAATTTGTTTTTTGGGCCAAGTAAATTTTTTTATCGGGACCTTTATCGATTGGAGTAAAAAAAAATTGGGCATTTATCAAAAGAAAAATTAACAATTATATTAGGTTCGATCGGATTAAATCTACACCAATTTTTGTTTTTGTTTTAGCGAAACATTTACTGTTGGGCCTCCCGGTACCGTTGAGCTTAAGACCCGGGTCTCGACGGCCTTTAAGTTGGGCCGGCCCTGAATTTTGATACCTTTAGACACTATTCACTTAGGTATTAAATATCCATTTCCAATGGGGGTTCAAAATCATAGTATTAAATTTTTTCATTTTGTTTTTATTCAATATTTTGATGATTTGATAATAATATAAAATATTATTATTGTACTACTTAATAATTTTTTGTGTAATTATAATATATTGAAAAATTATATACAATGTCTATTGTGTGTAAATCCATATTAAAATACACGAAAATAAATATTAATTTACAACAAGCTGTAGCTAATAATTTTTTTTATTTAATAATATTTCTTAAAAAATTATATACGATGTAGTATATTGATATAAAATAAAAAACACTCAAATTTGCCACGTGACATTCTTTGATTTGGAAGGTAGATTACATTAATGATTTTTTAGATAAGATTTCATGCTGACATATGGCATTATATGATTGGCTAGATATATTACAAAGATGATATTTTCGATAAGATACAATGTGCCACATGGCGTGTTATCTTATCAAAGTGCCATACGTGGCGAGTCGTCATTCGTTAAATAGATTACGGATAGAATTTTCATTTTTATTGCAATTATCTATATATAGGAAGTTGCCCACATTAATTTTCTACACAACCATTTTCGATTTTCTTCTAAAAATTCGTTTCCTATCTTCCACTATATTACAAAATATTTTTCTCCTTTGTTTATGCAATGAAAAGAAGATACGAAAGTTGTTAGAGAGACAAGATCGTGAAGATGAATAATGTCATGACGATGATGCTGATATGATAGCCATTTTCGTGCATCACAAGAAGTAGCTGCAGGGGGAGGATCATCCCGATGGGGTGGTTCTGTTCCCGGCCGCAACTACATACGTCGGCATAGAAAGGATGCAAATGAATTATTGCATGAGCAATATTTTGCAAATCCGTCTGTGTATGCGCCATATATGTTTCGTTCTCGGTTTAAAATGCACAGACACCTTTGTGAAAAGATCATACGTGATGTTGCCAACCACAATAACTATTTTGTTCAAAGGGTTGATGCTCTCGGTTGACCTGGCTTCTCAACAACATAAAATGTGGCATGTGCTATAAGGCAACTAGCATACAACACAGTTGCAGATCTTTTTGACGACAATTGGGCGATAGCCGAATCAACGAGCATTGAGATTTTGAAGATGTTCACTCGATCTATATTTGAAGTTTATGGACAAGAGTATTTGCGTCGTCCGAACGCAGGCTACTTTCATCGGTTGTTGGCCAAAGCTGAACTAAGAGGGTTCTCTTGGATGTTAGGTAGCCTCGATTGTATGCACTGGCGGTTGAATGCGTGCCCAAAAGCATGGGAAGGACAATTTACTGGGCATAAAGGATGTTCGACAACCCTTCTAGAGGCGGTGGCATCTTATGATACCTGGATCTGGCATGCATTCTTCGGCTTCCGGGATCTCTAAGTGACATCAATGTCCTTGCTAAGTCCCCGTTGTTTGATGACGCATGTATGGGTATAAATCATCCAGTTGACTATGAAGTCAATGGAAGACATTACGGTAATGGCTATTATTTAGTTGATGGTATATACCCTGAATGATCCACTTTTTGTCAAGACAATATCTCATCCCGATACACCAATGGAACAATATTTTGCTAGGATGCAGGAGGCATTTCGAAAGGACGTAGAAAGAGCATTTGGGATATTACAAGCTCGTTGGGCTATTGTTCGTGGGCCTGCTCGTGGGTGGGATACATAGGATCACTTTTATATTATGATGGCTTATGTAATATTGCATAACATGGTAGTCGAAGATGAACCCGAGGAAGATGAAATGGAGCCGGTTGACCCAAATGAGATTCCTACACTTCCAGCTAAAGCAAAGATTTCCAACCATCAGATCTTTGTTTCGGTGCCATTTATCGAAATAATAATAATAATTTTTAAAGTTTGAAAATAAAATATCGAAATTTTTGACAGGCAAAATGAGAATTGAAATTAGAAGAAGAATGGATGTGAAGAAAAATATATGGATATATTGAGTGTGATATGTGGTATTTATAGTATAGGTAAAAATACAGCCGTTGCATTTTCAACAGTTGCCTTTGTATTTTTTTTTTTTTTTTTTTTAAATTTTATAGGAAAAGGTTGTAGATGATTGTTTTTAATCTAAAATGAGAAAAAAAAAGACATGAAAAAAAGATAGTGGTTGAGAAGGACAAAAACGCGTCCGTTACTACATGTGGTTGTACTAACATGTAGTAACACATGTAGTAACATGCGTTTTTGTCCTTCTCAACCACTATCTTTTTTTTCTTGTCATTTTTTACCATTTTGTATCTTATTTTGTCTTTCTGACCCGCCACCCTTTATTTTTATAATTAGTCAAATGTGTCCGTTGGAATATTGGAGAGAATAAATTGGGGAAAAAAGGGAGGGACATGGAGGGACCAGACTACGTGGGCTTGCGGGAGCACTTTTTTTGTTTGGAGGGTATTAGCTAAGAGGGGACCAGTCAAATCTTCCACCCGCGCGCGTGTAGGAGTTTGGAGGGTATTAGCTAAGAGTTTAAATATAGTATCTTTCCGGTATCACATCTAATTTTAACACCTATCAATTATTTTATGCTAATACCTACCATTGGACTTGCCATAATAAGATAAAGTAGAATTTTAGGTGAGCTCTAATAGGGGTAAATTGCAAAATTGGTCCCATAACTTTGGGGTGATATCAATTTTAGTCCCGTACGTTTTCAATTATCGATTTTGGTCCCGTATTTTAGAAAAACATATCAATTTTGGTCTCATACGTTTGTAATTATCGATTTTTGTCCCGTAACTTTAGAAAACACATCGATTTCAGGACCGGCTGTACTCCACTGTATTCCTTATTTGACCGTATGATCGTTATACATCCGAAAGCTTGGTGTATTGTAAGCCACCTAAAAAAAAGGAAATTACGTGGATATGGCAGAGGCTTATTGAGCACTAATGAGCAGACTACAAATTAATTCGCTACGGTCTACAGTTAGATTGCACTTAATCCAGAAAATATATAATGCAGTTGTTAAAAAGAAAAACAATTTGGCCTATGTCATGAAATTTTAGAGGAGGTTATTAACCATTCACATACTGCCGAGAGAAGCCATCAGAATAAAAATTGCTATAGATTATGGACGCGACAATTTGCAGAAAAAGAAAGGGTTCAAGGCTAGTATAGTTCTTGGACAGGGAAGCATGTGTCTGTAAGCACGTATGAAACAAGGATTGTCCAGAACTTAACCGGATGTTGAGTTATATTTAGGCACAAAGCATATTGGAAATCTGGATTCACGAAGTTGGTTGGAATATTTAAAAAAATCGTGGATATCTCGTTGGAAAATATAAATGTCCTGAAATTGATGTGTTTTTCTGAGTTATGGGACCAAAATTGTTATATATTTTTAAGTTACGGGACCAAAATTGATAATTGTAAATGTATGGGACCAAAATTGATACCACCCAAAAGTTATGGGACCAATTTTGCAATTTACCCGCTCTAACAGGATAAAGTAAAAAAAATAGGTGAGCTCGAATAGGTAAGAGTGACCACAGTCGTGGTTATTTATAGCACTCCCTATTTATCTTATTTTCTTTTTCAGGTTCACTTTTCAACACCCTATAAAACAATCAACTCCAATAGACACTCCATATATAATTCCTCAAAATTATTTTTCTCTCTTATCTCAACTAACCAACTTAACATACATCATATCTTTTCCTTTTTCTTCTTTTTATTTTTCCATAAATTGGAATGACATATTTTATACTTACAAAAGGATATTTTAATATGTCGTATTAAAATATTAAAAATGTCTTATTTTTTTTAAAGAAAAAAACAATATCTTTTAAAATATCTTGTATCATTACTCTTTTATATATCTATACGAGAAATAATATAGTTATATGGATTATAGACACAAGGATTGTGTTATAACGAGTGACAATCATATTTTTATCTTTGATTATGATGAAGTATCTATTTATTGTGATTAGATTTGTTATAATCAATAGTGCCAAAATGTTCTGCGTCAATTGTTGTGACACAATCGTTATGCACCATTCAATCTAAAAATATATCAATCCAAAGAAGTTTTTTTTTTTTTTGTTTTAAAATACAGTTTTTTCTTTTCTTTTCTTTTTAATGTCTCTTGCATGTGTATTAATCTGCAACTTTGAAGAAAGAGAAAAAAATGCAATATCCATAAATGTGAATACTATGAATGCTAAATGGTTCCTTTAAATTAGGGAATCGTATAGCTTTTTATAGAGAAATGGAGTTGGATCGGAGTGTCATGCCTCCATAACACATTTAGGGAGAGGATAAATACTCCCATTCTGGATAGTCTAAGCTAGTGGTTGCTTTTTAGAGGTACCGTAGTGGTTGCTTTTTATTTTTATTTTTATTTTTATTATTTACTAATAGTGGTTGCTTTGATTTGGGCGGTGGGATAGTGGGGGAAGGTGGCTAAAGTTGATTAGAGGAAAATTGAATAATTATATAAATGATGTGTGTGTTTTATTTTTTATTTATTTACGGATATGAAATATATATCTATATCTATATCTCATTTCTTTTCTTCTTTCTATATCTATAATAAAGTGCTAAGAGACTTTGCTCCCAAAGAAGCCATATGGCAGCCTATGTGGCTGACACGCGCACCTATATTTTCTATTTTTTTTCGGTAAAAACCGGAATTTCGGTTAGCGTTGTATAGAAACCGAAATTTTTTGTTCGACTCTCGGTTACATAAACTGAATCAAAGTGTATATATTTCGATATGGTTCATTTTTAAACCGAGATTTTTTGTTCGACTATCATAACATAAACCGAACCAAAGTGTATATATTTCGATACGGTTTAATTTTAGTACCTCCAACAGACAGTGCGGATTCAGTTTTAAATTTCAATCAACAGAAAATTTTCGAATCGATTTCTGCACAACAATTAAATAAAACCGTGTATTTTATTTTTTTTAATTTCGATATGATTCATTTTTTTTTTTCCTTTTTTAACAGCGGTTTTTTTTTCCCTTCGGTAAAAACCGAAATTTCGGTTAGCGTTGTATAAAAATCGATTTTTTTTGTTCGACTCTCCGTAACATAAACCGAACCAAAGTGCATATTTCAATACGGTTTATTTTTATTACCTCTAACAAACAGTGCGGATTCAGTTTTAACTTTCAATCAACAGAAAATTTTCGAATCGATTTCGGCACAACAATTGAATAAAACCGTGTATTTTTTTTAAAAAAAATTCGTTACGATTCATTTTTTTCCCTTTTTTAACAGCGGTTTTTTTTCCCTTCGGTAAAAACCAGAATTTCGGTTAGCGTTGTATAGAAACCGAATTTTTTTGTTCGACTCCCCTTACATAAACCGAACCAAATTGTATATTTCAATACGTTTTTTTTTTAATTATCTCCAAAAGACAGTGCGGATTCAATTTTAAATTTCAAACAACCAAAAATTTTCGATTCGATTTCGGCACAACAACTGAATAAAACCGTGTATTTTCTTTTTAAATTTCGATACGATTCATTTTTTTTTTCTTTTTTAAAAACGGTTTTTTTCCCTTCGGTAAAAACCGGAATTTCGGTTAGCGATATATAGATCTATATCTATAAAGTGTTAAGAGGCTTTGATCCCAAAGAGGCCACGTGGTAGCCTCTGTGGCTGACACGTGACACCTTTTTTTTTTTTTTTTCCCCCGGTAAAAACCGGAATTTTGGTTAGCGTTATATATGAAAACCGAATTTTTTTTGTTCGACTCTCGGTTACATAAACGGAATCAAAGTGTATATATTTCGATACGGTTCATTTTTAAACCGAAATTTTTTGTTCACTCTCCGTAACATAAACCGAACCAAAGGGTATATATTTCGATACGATTCATTTTTAGTACCTCCAACAGACAATGCGGATTCAGTTTTAAATTTCAATCAACAGAAAATTTTCGAATCGATTTCGGCACAACAATTGAATAAAACCGTGTATTTTTTTAAAATTTCGATACGATTCATTTTTTTTCCCTTCATTAAAAACCGGAATTTCGGTTAGCGTTGTATAGAAATCGAATTTTTTTGTTCGACCCTCTATTACATAAACCGAAACAAAGTGTATATTTCAAAACGGTTTATTTTTATTACCTCCAACAGACAGTGCGGATTCAATTTTAAATTTCAAACAACCGAAAATTTTCGATTCGATTCGATTCGATTTCGCACAACAATTGAATAAAACCGTGTATTTTTTTTAAATTTCGATACGATTCGTTTTTTTCTTCCTTTTTTAATAGCGGTTTTTTTTCCTTTCGGTAAAAACCGGAATTTCGGTTAGCGATATATATAGATCTATATCAATATATATATATATATATATATATATATATATATATATATCTCTATAAAGTGCTAAGAGGCTTTGCTCCCAAAGAGGCCACATGGCAGCCTCTGTGGCTGACACGTCGCACCTCTTTTTCTTCTTTTTTTTCCAAGTAAAAACCGGAATTTCGGTTAGCGTTGTTATAACCGAAATTTTTTGTTCGACTCTCAGTTACATAAACTGAATCAAAGTGTATGTATTTCGATACGGTTCATTTTTAAACCGAAATTTTTTGTTCGACTCTCCGTAACATAAACCGAACAAAAGTGTATATATTTCGATACGGTTTATTTTTAGTACCTCCAACAGAAAGTGCGGATTCAGTTTTAAATTTTAATCAACAGAAAATTTTCGAATCGATTTCGGAACAACAATTGAATAAAACCGTGTATTTTTTTTTTTTAAATTTCGATACGATTCATTTTTTTTCTTTCCTTTTTTAACAGCGTTTGTTTTTTTCCTTCGGTAAAAACCGGAATTTCGGTTAGCGTTGTATATAAATCAATTTTTTTTGTTCGACTCTCCGTTACATAAACCGAACCAAAGTGTATATTTCAATACGGTTTATTTTTATTACCTCCAACAGACAGTGCGGATTCAATTTTAAATTTCAAACAACCGAAAATTTTCAATTCGATTTCGGCACATCAATTGAATAAAACTGTGTAATTTTTTTTTTAAAATTTCGATACGATTCGTTTTTTTTTCCTTTTTTAACAGCGGTTTCTTTTTCCCTTCGGTAAAAACTGAAATTTCGGTTAGAGATATATAGAAACCGAATTTTTTTGTTCGACGTTCGTTACATAAATTGAACCAAAGTGTATGTTATTTCGATACGGTTTATTTTTATTACCTCCAACAGACAGTGCAGATTCAATTTAAAATTTCAATCAACCGAAAATTTTCGATTCGATTTCGGCACAACAATTGAATAAAACCGTGTTTTTTTTAAAATTTCAATACGATTCATTTTTTTTTTCCTTTTTAAACAACGGTTTTTTTTCCCTTCGGTAAAAACCGGAATTTCGGTTAGCGTTATATAGAAACCGAATTTTTTCGTTCGACTATCCGATACATAAACCGAGCCAAAATGTATATTTCGTTATGGTTTTTTTTTTTTTTTTAATACCTCAAACAGACAGTGTGGATTCAATTTCAATTTCACAGCCAAAATTTTCGATTCGCTTTCGGCACAACAATTGAATAAACCGCGTAATTTTTTTTAATCGAACGTGTACTGTTAGTAGTTTGTGCAAGATAGGGAAAAAAAAAAAAGGAAAAACCGGCGGATTTGAAGTTCTACTATGTAGTGTAGTGTACTATGGAAGATGAATCAAATTTAGCTATAAAAAACAACAACAAAAAAATAAGGGCAAACAAATATCCGTGTCAAAAAGTGTGCCTACATGTAACCACGTGGACAACTCATTAAATATTTTTATTATTTTGAAGCAACATAACATCGGTGGAACCGTTTGCAGTACGAATGTCACTAAAATTGACGTTGGAATGCCAAATCACTTTTTATATTCTTCAGACCGTTTGACACGTGTTTTTTTCCACCAAATGAATGAACACGAGATCAATGACGTATTCATTAATGATAAGAAAGTGAAATGTCGTATAGGAAATAAGTGAAACACATTACTGATCTGGAAGCTAAGGTGTATCGGAAGATTTGACCGTGTAGTTATGGTCCGGTTATTGTTTTTCTATAATATTCATTGCGTAAAGTCGAAGCTAAAGTGATCGAATTTATGACATTGTTTTCCAATACATCATATTGTAGTTTATTTTGTAGATGGAAACTCCTGATAAAGCTGGAAGAGAGGTGATTCATAATCTTCACGTCTCTAAGAAAGAGCTACCTCTTGGAGAGAATGTGATATATTTCTCTTGCTCTCTTTGTCTTGTGCATTGAATTTGTTACGGTTTAAGCTTACGCGATTTATTTCACTTTGGGATCTATTCTTTGATATTATCGTTGATAAAGATTTATGTTGTGTCCGCCGTGCTTTGCACGGCTCACGTTCACTAGTATAGTATATAAATGCTGTTTGATTGATAAATTGACGTAAAGGCAATTAATTTATTGATGCTATAAATTAATACACAATAAATTTCTAAAACTCTTTTTTTGAGAAAAATTTCTTAAACTTAATCTTTTAACATAACTATTCTTTAGTGGTAATTACATTTTTACCGTAACCATATTTACTTAGGGAGAACTTCAATTTACCCCCTCGAATTATACTCATTGCAAAATTTACACCCTTAAACTATTATTTGCTTGATTTACAACCTTAAACTATACATTTTGATCAATTTACAATCTTAAATTTTGATCAAATTTCAACCCAAACTATCATAATTTTTTATTTACCACCCTTTATTCATAATTATCCTTTTAAAAATCTTTAATGAATGATAAAGTTGTCATTTTCAATTCATCTTCATCCACTTCTTCTCCTCCATCTCCACCTCCACCAAACCACTCCAACGCCTGCAGCCTCACCTTTTACAAACAAATCAATGATAATAATATCTTTTATTATTTAAAAATTGGAGCTTTAGGTACAAAATGCCCCATTTCTTAAAAAAAAAACTTTACATAATCTCCTCCAAATAAGAAAATCTAAAAATGGACAATTGATGCGTGAATGAGCAAGCATAATAAATGTTGATTTTTACTTTAGTTGTACAAATATATGCTATTAGTTTTACTGTGAAATTTTGAGCACTTGTAGGTGTTGTGTGGGTTTGGCGGTAGGGGAAGAAATTAGGTTGATGGAGATTAATTTGAGGAAGATGAATTGAAAATGACAACTTTACCCTTTATTAAAGATTTTTAAAAGGTTAATTATGATTAAAGGGTGGTAAATAAAAAAAATGATAGTTCAGGGTTGATATTTGATCAATTAAAAGTTTAAGTTTGTGAATTGATCAAAATGTATATAGTTTAAGGTTGTAAATCGAGCAAATGATAGTTTAAGGGTGTAAAGTTTGCATAATATATAGTTTGAGGGGGTAAGTTGCAATTCACCCTTTACTTAATAAGTGTAACTATATTTTTTTAACAAATGTTAAAAAGGACAAACTCATGTATTAATTGACATTTAATTTAGTGGATTGTATATAATGGTTTGTTAAAAAGGAAAATTCATGTATTAATTGACATTTAATCCAGTGGATTGAATATAGGGGAAGTAGCCAAAAGGACAAAGAAGAAAGCTATAAAAATTGACAAATAGGACAACTTTAATTCTGTATTGTTTAGAAGGACAAATGCAATGAAAATGTACCAAATTGTCCTTGAATTAGTGGCTGAAAAAAAAAAAAAAAAAAAAAAAAAAAAAAACTCACGTACATCTTAAAAAAATAAAAAAAAATATTATCTTTTTTTTGTTTGGAAAGGAATATTAAGTTTCCTACTTGATTTTTTGTATATCCATATCTTTTGATATACATCTCCGATCATCATTATATTTTCACCATAATTCAAGATTTTTTTATCTTCTTTATTTTGATATCAATTTAATATTTTTATGATGTAATTTCTGAAATTCGATTTTATTTAATAGTAGTGACATACATCGGATGTATTGACATTGACGTTGGTAGGATCTACACATGCAGTGACGATGGATTTTGTTAATCGCAACGGATGCAGTGACATACAATGGATGTAGTGACATTGAAGTTGCTAGGATATAAACTTGCAGTGACGATGGAAGTAGTGATATTGAAGTTGCTTGGATCTTAGCATGCAGCGACGGGCACATTTGGAGATGCAGTGAAAGTTGAATGTGCAGTGACGTTGTATTGCAAAACAACGCAGTGACAACTGAAGATACAATGATAATTATAGGTTTTCAAGACATCTTCTGTGACACTTTACAAAAACCAAATTAGGTAAAGTACTATTACTACATCTATAGTGAAAATTTATATAAATCAAATTAGCTGTCAATGCATTTTCAGTGACATCAATGCAGTGATAATTGTTTGAAATTATCACTCATGTTGTAAGTGTAGTGACAATTATCGATGAATTATCAATTGTATATGCAGTGATATCTCACAAAATTAAAAAGGAAAAAAATGCATTAAGATGTGTGAATTCTCTTTAATGGGTCTGTTTTGTTATGAAAAGAAAATGTTACGGACGCTTTTTTTATCACCAAATAAAAAATAAAAAATAAAACAATAAAACAAAAAGTAGAGTTCTAAAAAAAAATCTTCAAAATAAAAAAAATAAAATAAAAAAAATAAAATAAAAAATAAAGGTAACAAACAAACAGATATGTCGAGATTGGTGGTGGGGTGGGCTTTATAATTCAAAATTGTAAATATTCATGCGGTCACACACAAAAAAAAAAAGAGTGCCTGAAATCCTTTTTATTTTTATAGATATTTATGATGGTTACAGCAAAAAAAAAAGAACTTATCAGGGTAAATTAGTCCATTAAAAATTAAATTGTCCTTATTATTAAATAAGTTATTCATGTGCCCGAATGCCATATTAAGTTGATAAATGGTCTTTATCAACAAAAATCCATTGAATATAATGGCAAAAAAGACAAATTGTCATTCCTACTAGACGATTATACCTTCTTAGGTTTTTTGTTTTTGTTTATGCTTTTGTTTTAGTAGATTTGTTTGGTAGTGTTTTTTTTGATATTAAAAAGTGTTAATGGATTATTTTTAATGGGTTTGTTTGATGGAAATTGAAGTCGTTAAATGTGACAAGGGTAATTTCGTCCATTCAAATGTCTTTTGTCCGTTTTCACAATTTTTCAATCTACTTGTCTTTTTTTACAATTTCTTCTCCACTTTTTCCTCCTTTGTAACCATTATTCCTTATGTTCTTTTTATATATATGCCCATTGGTTAATACTTAAAACACAACACATTAATTTTTTTAATTTGTATGAAAAACTAAAAAGGGGACACACTATTGTACACTTATCCATCTACACATATCTCAAAGAGGCGTCAATCAAATCGCTGAAACTGGTGTTCGATCTTGAAGAGAAGGCAAATACCTGTAGGAAGTTTGTTTATATGATCTTAAGAGCATTTGCAGTATATACTGTAAATTAAGACACATTCGTAAAATATAGAATTAAATCATCAAGATTCACTAAAAACCATATGCACTAAAGTCTCTACTCAAATCTTTAAAATACAGAGTCTGTAAATTTTACACTACATGCAGTGAATGAAATACATATTCTTTATACAAACTATACCTTGTAGAGAATATGATACATTTAGTCAAAATAGAGATTTTATAAAATAGAGAATATTTTTAGAAGAGCTTATGCGAGTTCTCTGAGAGGTGTATTTAAAAGCACCGCATCAGATACTCATAAGAAATTCTTTATTTTACACTTACATTTTCGAGTTTGTAGAATCTCTATCCAACAGTTTCAAATACTACATCTTCGAGTTTACAAAACCTCTATCCAAGATAAATTGAATCGGATTCACTATTTTATAGAATTTGGTGAATACGATAGATGTGTTGGAAAATTTTGATGAATAAGAATTTGACAGACTCAGAAAAAACTCAAGGCACGTAATAACGTTATCTTTAAAGAGATGTTTTGTCCCACGCAAATTGTCACTTAGGGATTCAAACAAAAATCTCTCTCATGATACAATGGAGGTGTTTGATTCAAATAGTGACTTGTTTGAATCAAACCCGAAGACACTCAATATTTGTTCTGATGATGCTGTAAAACTATATGAATTTCGACTGCATACTTGTGACTTTTATAGGCTGAAGGTATCCCATAAATGAATGGAGGTATTCTTTGCACGAAGGGTAGAATCATGTCATTTCGGCCTAAAACATGCAACTCTTGAATTTTCTAAGTTGCATCCATTCGTAGGTTCACTGAATCTGTTCACGAACTGATGCATGGCTTTGGAAAAAATGCATGAATCTCGTTTATGAGCTGATGCATGTATCCGTTAAGGTTTCGGGGGCGTTGCCCTCGAACCCCCACGAGTTGGCGCTGCCCCCTTGACACACCGTGAATTGACCGCGCAGGTCGAACCCCGTTTCGTCGCGATAACATTAATTCGTACGGCAACCGTATGCAAACGATAATCAATTTATTTATGAAAAAAATATCTAAGAGATGTAAAGAAAATATTACAGAAATACGATAGATGTATTTTTTTTTCCATACATAACCTATATTTTACAGTAAAATAGAGTATATGCTGTAAATTTTTTATCAAAAGGTTCAAATCTCTAAAATACAATTATTTAGACGTGGGCGGTTCCGGTGCCAAATCCGGTTTTTCGGTTCCTACCCGGTTTTAGGTTCCGTTGGATAATAGAGTATATACGTGAAAATTTTTTTTTTATCAAAAGGCTTAAATCTTTAAAATACAATTATTAAAGCATTTACGGTATCTATCGCAAATGCTTTAAAAACACATGAATCACTTGGAGCATGGAGCATCTGATGACTATGGAATATAATTAATGTGAGACCTCTTTGATTGATAAGTTGTTTTGGGGCCCCTCCTTTATTTGGAATAAGGATCGTCTGATGTGCGCTTCTGCCGTACAATTTGTGTGTGAATGTAAAGCCAATTCTTTCATTTTTCCTTTTTTATCATCACATGTTACCAATCCCCTACCACAGCACACGTGCCGTGTTTGATGCCTTTTATTTTTATTTTTTTATTTTAACATCAACAATGAAAGTTAATTTTTGACTCTACCAATCCCCCTACCATAGCACATCGATCTAATGAAAGTTAATTTTTGATTCAATAGGGAATTGCGCGTGGCGTCGAAACTTTTAATATCGTTCCCTCACCGCATCGAATAACCCATTCTTGACTCTACCAATCCCCCTACCATAGCACATCGACCTAATGAAAGTTAATTTTTTGACTCTAAAATCGATTTTTAATAGGTCAGGTCCAACATAATGCATGGTAAGCATAGCATCGGTAAAATCACTGCGGTGCAAATAAACGACTTCTATATTCAAATCAGGTGTAAATTGTGGAGGGTGCGTGTTCGTCTTCTCTTGAACTTGTTTAATGAGTTTTAAAGAACCCACAGCATATGATATCAAATATACACAAAAAATCTGCATTTAAAATCCAAAGGGTCCAACGCCCAAATCTCAATCAAATCAAATCAAATGCTAATATATGCAAATCCCATTTTGAGTTCAAGATTCATTCAGGAACTTTACCCCCAAACTTCAAAATCTCTCAAGTCTTATAAAAGAGGTTCTTTACAAGCATGCATATGTAATGAATGCCCAAAAGTCAACCTCCTTGGTCACATAGTCCTAAATATTAACCTCCATTTCTGCCAATGAAGCTTATCAAAGCCATAGATTTAGTGTTGAGGTCTCAGAACCAAGAGGTCCTAAATTCAAGTCCCATCAACATCCACTTTATGTGGCTCTTATTTGCTGCGTCTTGTTCTTGTAGGTCTAGACAAGCTTAACGTCGTGTTTTGGTCCGCTCCTCATCATCGCACAAAACTCTTCATAATTGATCCTCCCATCCTGCAAAAAGTCCACAAGAGTTGGTTCTTTCACTTGAATACTAATTAACAAGCTAAAAGTATCTTTGATTTTGAAGCCAAGTTTTGCTTACATTATCAATGTCCACCTCAGAAATTGTTTCTTTGATTATGTCCACACAATCCATTCCATATTCCCTCATAGCAGATTCAAGTTCATCGCAGGTTATGAAACTGTACAGATGATAATAATTTTTTTTTTCATTTAAAGGGCAACAAACGATATGTGCACAACTCCAGAGACACAATATTCATGCAACAATCGTTGCGTATAGCTTTATTATTGACTTACCCACTATGATCCTTATCAAAATACTGAAAAGCATTGTAAATATGCTCTTCTTTTTCAAGCTTGTGTCTGTGCATTGTAGCAGTTATGAATTCAAGATAATCTATGGTCCCATTTCCATCTACATCAGCCTGAAAAAAACATTTAAAAACAATGCAGTTAGTTATTCGCGAAACAAATAGCTGAACAGATATAGAAAGTAAAATGCATTGCACATACTGCTTCCATCAGTTGCTTGACTTCAGACTCTGACAACCTGGATCCAAGACGAGTCAATCCAGATTTCAATTCTTCATATGTAATTGTCCCACTATTATCAGTGTCCATGCTCGTGAACGTTGCTTTAAGACCTTTGATTTCTTCTTCAGATAAATTTTCTGCAATCACCTACAACAATAGTTTTTAACAAGCAAATTTAGTTCTTGCTTTGAACTAAGCCTGATTAGTATGCACCGCACGTTACTGGAAGTACGCACCTTCAAAGCTAGTTGTTTGAGCTTGTTCATAGCCCTAAATTGCTTCATTCTAGATAGCACAGCACTATCTAATGGTTTATCTGATGCTACTCCAACTTCTTTGATCCAGGGATGCTCTGTGAAGCCACGAGTGAAAAATATAGATAATGATAGAGAAACAGAATTACAAGAGAAACAGAAACCGAAAAATATGGAATCAAAATTCTATAAATGATGCATGATCACTCGTGCATGTAACGTTCTAAGGCTTGGAAACAAAAGCATACCAAGAACTTGTGCAGAAGTTATCCTCTTTGTTGGATCCACTGTCAACATCTTACAAACTAAGTCTTTGGCACTTTCTGATATAGATGGCCACGGTTCACTATCAAAATTGAGATTTCCTTCCAGAATTTCATCAAATGTCGCCTTCTCGGTTTCTGCAATGCACATTTGTCATGTTACTAATAACAAATAACAGTAACAATAACATTGGATCACTTTAAAACCAAAGGAACAACATTTGATAGGGAACACACTGTGAGTTGTGACAGAACAGTTTGTAATTACCTCCCCAAAATGGAGGCACACCACTAAGTAAAATATAGAGCATAACACCAGCACTCCAAATATCTATTTCTTTTCCATAGCCCCGACGCAATACTTCAGGAGCAACATAGTATGAACTACCCACAACTTTCCGGTATACGGTTCCTGCATTTTAGTAGAATGGAGTTTCAGACAAAATATGCAAAGTGTTCTTTCTTTATATATGCAAAATATGAAATTTAAATAATAAAAAGGATAGGCATCCACATGTTGCTCAGAGAGCTCTTAGCAGAGTAGCTGAACACTTGGCTATTTAATATGTGATATCTCTTCTTGCCCACTTAGTTATTCATCATTCTGAAGAAAAACTGGAAAAGATAACTGATAACTATTTTATTTTTTTATTCAACTTGACTTACAAAGACAATTTACAATCATATATATAAGAGGGAAGGCTGCTGCTACTATGATGCTGCGGCTCTGATGCTGTGTCTTCAGCCTTGGAAAAAGTCGACCTAGAGTTCTAGGTTTAGGGTTTTTATATTTTTTGTGTAAAACACCATACATGCCCTTTATAGACAAAATAATTAAAACAAACATATTCAACTAATCTTATCATTATATCAAAGACCGAGTCACCATTCGACTCGTAACCACTAATGATATGATCAAACACCTTATTACTCCAATCAACACCTTATTACTCCTTTGATCATAGTCTCCGCATAATTTGCGTATTGATTTGTGCATGACCGTTAATACTCCCCCTCAAACGAGGCTGGGACTGGGGAGCAGACCGAGTTTGCGGCGTAAAAGCTGGAAAAGATGCTTGGGCAATGACTTGGTGAAAATGTCAGCCAGCTGGTCAGTGGCGGAGACGTGTCGGGTGATCAAGAGTTTTCTGGCAACTTGTTCTCTGACATAGTGATAATCAAGTTCAATATGTTTGCTTCTGGCATGAAAGACAGGGTTGACAGTCATATATAAAGCACTTAAATTGTCGCAGAGGAGCAGAGGAGTATGCGGGCGGGCATGTGTAGTTCGTGTATGAGAGACGTGAGCCAAGTAATTTCGGGGCGGTATGAGCCATGGCACGATATTCGGCTTCAAAGGTCGGAACGGGAGACAAGGTTGCTTCTTGGAACACCAAGAGATGAGATTAGGACCAAGAAAGGAACAATAACCAAGGATGAACGGCGTGTAGTGGGACAACCGGCCCAATCAGCATCAGAAAAAGCATAGAGGCGAAGTTGAGGCACAGCTTGAAGAGAGATACCAAGAGACAATGTAGACTTAACATAACGCAGGAGGCGTTGGACTTGCTGCATATGGAACTGAGTCGGAGCTTGCATAAACTGGGACAAATGATTGACGGTATATGTGATATCGGGTCGAGTAAAGGTCAAGTACTGGAGAGCGCCAATAAGACTTCGAAAATAAGGTGCATCCGCGAGGAGACGTTTTGGGAACAAGAGGCTTGACGGCACAGAGTGTTAGCCGGTTTACAATCCCGCATGGAGGCTCGTTGAAGAATCGTAGTAGCATAATGAGATTGATGGAGGTGCAGTCCTTGGGGCGTAACATCGATTTGAACCCCAAGAAAATGATGAATTGTACCAAGATCCTTCATTGCAAATTCGTTATGGAGTATGCTGAGAAATGAGCGCAGTAAGTGTGGATTGGACCCTGTAAGAAGCATATCATCGACATACAACAAAAGCACTAGAGTGCTTTGATTAGCATGGTAGTAAAAGAGGGAAGGATCCGATAAACTGCAATGAAAGCCGAATGAAAGCAGAAAGGAACTGAACCGATCAAACCAAGCCCGAGGAGCTTGTTTTAACCCGTAGAGAGCCTTTTTGAGTTGACAGACATGATTAGGAAAATGTGGGTCACACATACCTGGAGGTTGTTCCATGTAAATCGTTTCGGAAATATGACCATGCAAGAAGGCGTTTTTGACGTCGAGTTGTCGGATAGGCCACTGACGAGAAAGAGCAAGAGAGAGGACAACACGAATGGTGCTAGGCTTAACCACCGGAGAGTAGGTCTCAACATAGTCCAAACCATCGACTTGGGCATAACCCTTGGCAACTAAGCGAGCTTTGAGACGATCAAGCGAGCCATCGCCTTTAAGTTTAGCTTTAAACACCCATTTGGAACCTATGACATGCATATCAGGAGTACGTGGAACTAAACACCAAGTGTTATTGTCAGATAAAGCATTCAACTCATCAAGCATAGCGGACTTCCAACCCTCATGCTTTAACGCACTTTTGACCGTCTTAGGCTCAGTGGGAATAGCAGTATAGACGGCATTAAGGGCATACTTAGGGTTAGGCTTAAAAATACCACGTTGAGCACGAGTAATACGAGGAGGTGGAGATGGGGGGGGAGGTATGGGAGAGGAGGGGGACGGAGCATCGTTGGGAATATCAACATGGACAGGGGGGGGGGGGGGTGGGGAAGCTTCATCGGTGGTGAGTGGAGTAGTATCATGTGCGCGGGTGGGGGAGTGGGGGAATCTAAGCGGGGGGAGATAAATATCGGGCGGCCGTACATGGGAGGGACGATGGGGGATGGGTCGGTATGCATGGGGGAAGGAGGAGAAGGAGCGGAGTGACCTAGCCAAGAATCAAAAATATTTAAAACATAAGGCCGATTAATATGTGGCATAGTCTTATAGGGGAGAATGGTTTCATCAAAAACTACATGACGGGATAAAAAGAATTTCCGGGAAGAGGGGTGAAAACATTTATAACCTTTATGTTGGTTGCTATAACCGACAAAAACACAAGGCAGAGTTGTAGGAGTGAATTTATGACGCTTAGTATCCCAAGTGTAAGGGTAGCATTTGGACCCAAAAATTTTAAGGGTAGCGTAATCAGGGTGCTTATTGTGCAATAAGAAAAAAGGGGACTCGGTTTTATTGGTGAGGGAGGGAACACGATTCATAACATACACGGCAGTAAGAAAAGCTTCAACCCACAAAAAAAGAGGTAAACGACTATGAAAAAGCATAGTAAGCCCAAGTTCACGTATCGTGCGATGACGTCGTTCAACAATGCCATTTTGTTGGGGAGTGTGTGGACAAGTAATTAAATGAGTGATGCCGTGAGCAAGTAAGTGAGTGAGAAGGGGGGTACTTATAAATTCTCCCCCTCCATCCGTATGTAACTGCTTAATAGATGCATTAAATTGATTTTTAGCATATTGTTCAAAGTATAAAAACACGTCATAGAAATCAGATTTATGTTTCAAAGGGACAAGCCAGACATACTTGGAAAAATCATCAACAAAACTGACATAGTAATGAAATTTGCCTATTGACTCAACAGGGGCCGGACCCCAAAGATCACAATGAATGAGTTCAAAAATAGCAGAGGAAACATGTTCAGAACTGGAAAAAGGGAGTTTGGAAAGCTTGCCTAACTGACAACTTTCACAAATGTGCTCCTGTTTATTAGGACCTAATAAATTAATAAAACCTTTATTTTTGAGGGCATGAACAGTTGGCAACTGAACATGGCCAAGGCGTTGATGCCAAATCTCCAAAGTACTAGACGTAGTTGCATGAGTAACATGAGCCTGATGATCACCAGCAAGGGCATAGAGCTCTCCTCTACATTCGCCCGTCAGAAGAATCCTGTCTGTGACATTTTCCTTAAGAGCAAAACCATTATTAGTAAACAAGCAATGTGCATTAAATTGTTGAGTGAGTTGCCGAATGGAGATTAAATTTTTTGTCATGTTTGGAACCAATAATACATCAGAAACGATGATAGTGGTATCTTTATAATTAATATGAATCTCACCGATGCCATTAATTGGAAGAGCAGTTCCATTACCAATAATAACAGAAGCATTTTTTGTATAGGGATGAAAATTATGGAGGAGATTAGGATTACCCGTCATATGATTAGTAGCACCGTGTCCAAGAACCACTCAAAGTGTCGGCAATGGTGTTATCGAGAGTAAGTGCGAAAGAGCTTCGAGGCAAAATCTCCCCGCTTGGCCGTGTTGTTCCACCAACAAATTGAAGACACATGACCCCGCACACCACAAAAATCACAAGTTTCATCTCTCGTACCTATCACGTTCACCCCGAGACATACGCCGAAACACCTTCTTCGGTTGATTTGAGGAAGACGCTTCACCTCTCGGATCGCCGCGCCCGAAAGCCGCGGCCCGTGGAAGAAAACGCGTCGCCGCCGCCGAGGAAAGCGTGCTACCGCCGCCGAGGAAAGCGTGGCCGCCGCCGCCGGTAATTATTACGAGGGCCGAACGTTGTCCATAGAAAGCAATACGGGAGCTGTCGTGTTCCTTGGAGGCAAACCAGCTGCGCCGCTGATCAAGATTGTGCAGTTGGCCGACAAGCTCATCGTATGTGGGCTTGTGCATCAACATAGTAGTCGTAAACGTCTCGTATTGAGGTCCTAAGCTAGTAAGGAGAAAGTATACCTTCTCGTTATCGGGGATGGGTTTACCAATGGCCGCCAAGCTATCACATAATCCTTTAAAATAATTGATGTGATCGTAAGAAGTGATTTAGAATCATCTTTTCGCATGTAGGTTACCCGTCGTTTAAGATTGAATTCACGCTCTTGAGAGTCTTGAGCATACGCGCGTTTAAGAGCATCCCACACGGCCTTCGCCGTGTCCAAGCCGAGAACGATGCCAAGAGACTCCTCCCCAAGGAGCCGATTATCCATGCTCTAAGAAGTCGGTCCGATTTTTTCCATGAGAGATAGTCTGGGTTAATGTCTTGAGTTGAAGCTTGCGAATCAGGACCTTTATCTGCGACTGTTTGCTTTTTTTGTGGAGGTGGAGAATCTTCGCCAGTTAGGTGACCTAATAAATCTTGACTGTCGGCAAAGGCCATAGCTTGTTCTTGCCATAGGGGGTAATTTTTAGATGATAGTTTGAGTGAGATAATGCTGCTGACATTGATGGCTGTCGACATTGAAGAACAACAGGAAGGAAAAAAAAAAATTGATGCTGATTTGGATGGTTGATGCTGCGCTAAGATTTTGCTGCTGCGCTAAGATTAAATGATATATGAATATTTTGCTGCTGAATCGAATATATTGATGCTGAGAAGAAAAATTTTTTTTTTTTTTTTTTGATAATGTGGTGATCAGACACCAATTGGCTCCGATACCATGAAGAAAAACTGGAAAAGATAACTGATAACTATTTTTTTTTTTTTATTCAACTTGACTTACAAAGACAATTTACAATCATATATATAAGAGGGAAGGCTGCTGCTACTATGATGCTGCGGCTCTGATGCTGTGTCTTCAGCCTTGGAAAAAGTCGACCTAGAGTTCTAGGTTTAGGGTTTTTATATTTTTTGTGTAAAACACCATACATGCCCTTTATAGACAAAATAATTAAAACAAACATATTCAACTAATCTTATCATTATATCAAAGACCGAGTCACCATTCGACTCGTAACCACTAATGATATGATCAAACACCTTATTACTCCAATCAACACCTTATTACTCCTTTGATCATAGTCTCCGCATAATTTGCGTATTGATTTGTGCATGACCGTTAATACATTCTCTAGCCAAAAAGTAAAAGATGTGAACCAAAATGATTAGTTCTTACTTTGAACAAAGCCTGATTAGTATTCCTTGTCTCAAGAATCATATCACAATAAAGTAATGCCTCAAGAGTCAAGAATCATATCACAGCAATGATGACAACAACTTAGTTGATTAAAAAAAACATTCAAAGAATATATCCATGAAAAAAAAAGGGTGAGTCAAGGAACATACCTTCTTCAATAAAGACAGAGAGCCCAAAATCAATTGCTTTTAGCAAGGATTTCTCATCATTGCTGGCCAGCAAAAAGTTTTCTGGTTTTAGATCCCTATGCATCACACCCATAAAATGACAGGTGTGAACAACATTCACAATCTGCTTAGTAAGATCAGCAGCATCTCTCTCAGAATAAAGTCCCCTAGACACAATTCTATCAAACAATTCTCCCCCAACACAAAGTTCCATCACAATGTGCACATATGCCCTATCCTCATAAGCACCCCTAAATTGCACAATGTTTGGTTGTCCACTTAAATGCTGCATGATCTGAATTTCAATTTTGATATCCTCCTTTTCTTTTCTGCTCAAAAGCTTCCTCTTTAATATTGACTTGCAAGCATATGTATTACCAGTTGCAATCTCTGTACACATATAAGTCACCCCAAACTGACCCTTTCCCAACTCTTTGCCGAGACTATAATGAGCCTTAATGTCCTTAAAAGGCTTCCCTAAAATACTGTTTGGCTCTAGACTCTCCCCAAGCCTTGATTTTGCAGGTATACCAGGAGTTGTTGCTGCTACTTGTGGCTCGTAATTGTAAGTGGCATAAATCTCTTCTTTGGTTTGAAACCTTGCTGATACCCACTGCTGCGGTCTCCTCCTCTACCTGATCTACGGCCAACAAAGTCTGAAGTTGTGTACTTATTCATGCTGCAACAACCACCCATTCTACCAATAATTTAGATCAAAGATTGCAACTTTACAACTGGGCTTCGAGATGGTAAAGGTTTGAAGATAAATTATAGGAGAGGGGATATAGATAGTATATACCACTAGAAAGGATACCAAAAAAAAGATGAGTTTGGTACAGTACGAGGAAGGAGTACACACGTTGCAAACAAAGATTGGACAACACAAATAAAGTAAAATTATTTGATAAGGTGTAGCATGAGTGCAAATACATTGAGCCAAAAGAACGCGTAACTAATCTGAAGAGATACAGCACGGAAGCTGCAGATGCATTACGGGACAGAAGTAGATTTCGTTACGGCTAAGTGTTGAGATGCCGACATTCACTTATCCAACAGCGGAAAAAGCGCGTGTGTTCATTTTGATGCAAATTATTGTATGGTATCTTTTCTTTACACAAAATGGTTTCTATATCCGTTCAATAATTTCCCCAAATATGCCTTCATCACGCACAAAGATCAACTACAAATAACTGTCCTTTGAGCTTTCAGTAGGACCCTTTAATAATGGGAGTCGGTATTGCCAAAGCTTGAAATATTATTGCCAAGGATGCCATCTGAACAATGAGATGAAATGACAAACATACCCTTATTTTTAACCACTGAATCAACCATCTTCCCCCTCGCTGCTGCTGCTGCAGCACTCACCACCATATCCAAAACCCCATCACATCTTTCTCCCTCCCCTATTCAGCCGCACTTTCCTTTCTCTACAATCGGCCCCTTGGATCGGAATAATACACAAGTATATATACGATATATTTTATTTATCCCTTAAAATTTATTTCCACCCCATATTTGTCCTGCCATATAATATGATTTATTAATAACTTAACGATTTCTTACTAGTTATTACCAAAATTATAAATTTTAAGAAATTTTATTATAATAAAAACAATAGAAAAACAAAATATAAAGCAAACTGTAATGTTGTATTATAGTATTATTGTCAAATCAAAGTTAAAAAAAGCGATAAGAAGTATAAAATTGATGACTATTTCTTGTATTATTTTTATTATTCAAACAAAATGTATTTGTTGGATTGAAAAGAAAAAACCGCTATTGTATTTCCCTCGTCCGGGGACTGTAAAAACACTTTTTAATGTATCGCCCTGCGTCCGCCCCTGAAACCAAGTATAATTTATATCTTCCTAAAAAGGATTCAAAAGAGTTCACTTAACCCCCTCCCCCTCTCCTCCCCTGTCCTCTGCAAAAAGAACAGAACAATAAACATTCGGTGCTTAGTAGTGTTGCAATTCTTTATCTAGACGAACAAAAGTCTGCCAAGTATTATAGTTCCTTTTTATTATTATTAGGATAAATATAATTTATGGAAAATATTGTGTTATGGAAATATTGACATATTTGTCGTTAGAATAGTAAGGGTAGTTGGGTAATCTTATTGATGTAGGCCTCTACTAATAGCTATAAATATCAGTCTTGATGATGGATAATAGGATACGAAATCTGGATAATAGGATACGAAATCTATTGACCGAAAATTTGTCATGGTATCAGAGACATGATTATTCTAAACTACCGGCAAAAAAAAAAAAAAAAACCTTCCGTCGTCTTCTTCCTTGGAACAGCGGGCATGGAAGGGAAGAGGCACCTTACCCATGGTCTTCTTCCCTCTTCGATCGGAATCAAATCGGTTCGATCTCAATTGCAGTCAAGGACGTTGATCAATGAGGACAACGTACGACCCATACGACCTTTAGACGGTGATGAGCAGGACGCCGACATGATGGAGGCGCTTCGGCTTCAGGACGACGGCATACCTCACCGGAGAACGCAGGATGCTGCCGGATTACTTTGTTGCAGCGATTGCAACTTTGATGAACATGACGATGGGTCCTTCCTCCCTCCGAAAGCAGGTGGGGATGGTCGGACCGGTGGACAGGGGTGGACACGTGATGGAGCATCACCCTCTTCTCGGACATATGAAGTTGATGCAGCGGCAGCTAGTATGGTCACTAAAGTCAATGGTGGACATGTACAGGGAAACAAAGGTGGGCCATCTGGCTCGACTCGGCTCGCAGTCAGCTCGGCTCTCTCTTCATCGTTTGAGCAAGCTGGGCTTTCGAACCTCAGCTCGGCCCAATGGCAGGGAATATTAGATCTCTTAGATGCCTCTAAAGCGCGCGATCGTTGGATTAGTAAATACTTGTGGATTATTGACACCGGGGCAACTCACCACGTGTCGGGTGGCCGAAATTTATTTGTACAACTACGACCGATTGAGGATTGTTCGATTGGATTACCGGATGGACGTTTCTCATTTGCAACCCATTCGAGAACGGTTATTCTATTGGGAAATTTACGACTTTTGAATGTTTTATATGTACCTGAATTAAACTGTAACTTGATTTCGGCATCCCAATTTTTGGATGATCATAATTGTGTCATGCGTGCTCACCGCGAACTTATGTGTTATGCGGGACCGAGTGACGAGGATGCTGATTGGACTGGGTGAGCGTGTGGATGGACTATTTTGGTTCGTGGGCGTTCTGGAGGCTCGAGTATTGGCTATTGATAGTGAGCAAACTACGGATTTGTGGCATCGGCGTATGAGACACCAATCAGAAAAGTTCCTGCGGCAGGTTCCTAATATTTCCATTTCCAAAAATTTAAATAAAGATGGATGTGATATTTGCTTTCGGGCAAAGCAGACCCGTGAACCTTTTGTCCCTTAGTGACAATAAAGCTAGTCGTATCTTTGAGTTGATACATTGTGATTTGTGGGGTCCCTATAGTGTTCCCTCGACGTGTGGTGCTACGTATTTTTTAACCATTGTTGATGACTACTCTCGTTCGGTGTGGATTTATTTGTTGTTAAATAAAATGGAGGATGAAATAGTTTTTTTGGACTTTGTCGCTTTGATTTCTCGTCAGTTCGAGGTCACGATTAAACGAGTTCGTAGTGATAATGGGACTGAGTTTAAGCCTTTACCGCCTTATTTTCGACATGAAGGGATCATTTTTGAAACTTCTTGCGTTGGTACTCCGCGCGAGAATGGAAGAGTAGAACGTAAGCATCAACACATCCTAAATGTTGCACGCGCCCTTAGGTTTGATGGTCATTTACCCCTTAAGTTCCGGGGAGAGTGTGTGATGGCGGTACCGCCTATATAATTAACCAGACCCCTTAGAGTATTTTGAACTATAAAACGCCTTATGAGTCTCTATTTCACAAACAACCGGATTTATCGATGCTTAGAATTTTGGGGTGTTTGTGTTATGCCCACGACCATCGTCCCTCACATAAATTTGCTAGCCGTAGTCGTAAGTGTGTGTTCTTAGGGTATCCTTTTGGGAAGAAGGGGTGGACCCTGTACGACCTTGATTCAGAGGAAATTTTTGTATCCCGGGACGTAAAATTTTATGAGCACATTTTCCCTTTTTCTCACCAGACCTAGGGTAGTGTGTCTCCCCCTCCCCCTTATCCAGCTTTTGAGGATGTTGACATAGTAGATAGGAGGTTCGATGCTTCTCCTTCCCTTCCCGGGGACCCACCATTGCCGGATCCTCGGGTTGAGGGGGGACGCACGGGCATGATGATACATGCGATTCGGCAAATGATATTTCACCCTCACCACAACCTCGACAACCAGGTGACGGTGCCGACGAATTGGCGGAGGTAGACGGCGAGAAGATCCCAAATTCTCGGTTTCAGATTACGTGACACATACTCGGTTCCCCCGAACGGTCCTACTCCACGATCTTCCACTTCCTCGGCATCCTCAGGTACTCCGTATCCTCTTATGCATTTTGTAAATTACGATAAGTTTTCTGATAAGCATCGCAAGTTTTTGGCAGCTATCACAGTTGGGAACCCTCCTAAATCGTTTAGGGAGGCGGTTAAACATGAAGGTTGGCGTAAGGCCATGGCTGAATAAATTCAGGCCCTAGAAGACCAGGGTACTTGGGAGTTACAACCCCTTCCTCCCGGGAAAAAAGGCATTGGGGAGTAAGTGGGTTTATACAGAAAAATATGACGAGAATGGGACTTTACAGCGGTTGAAAGCCCGGTTAGTGGCATTTGGCCATCATCAAGAAGTGGGTATTGATTACACGAGACGTTTGCGCCCGTGGCAAAATTGGTTCGTTCGCACTTTCCTTAGTGTTCGCCGTGTGAAATCCGGGATATTCACCAAATGGACGTGCATAATGCATTTTTGCATGGGGATTTGAAGGAGGAGATTTACATGAATATCCCTCCGGGTTTTGAGAAAAACGGTTCGAACTTAGTCTGCCGGATGCGTAAGTCATTGTACTGGTTGAAGCAGGCCCCAAGATGCTGGTTTGCAAAGCTTGGTTCTGCGTTACGTGAGTATGGTTTTCGTCAGTCCTACTCCGATTATTCATTGTTTACTTTGATTCGTGGTGAGATTCAACTCCATGTCCTTGTTTATGTCGATGATATGATTATTGCCGGAAATGATAAGGTTGCGATGACGATATTTACAGACTATTTGGGGAAATGTTTTAAGATGAAAGATCTTGGGGTTCTGAAATACTTTCTTGGGCTCGAGGTGGCTAGGAACAAGGACGGAATTTTCTTAAATCAACGCAAGTATGCCCTTGATATTATCCATAAAGCCGGGTTGCTTGGGAGCAAGCCCGCTGATTTCCCAATTGAGCAGAATCACAAGTTGGCCCTTGCCACTGGCCCGTTGTTGAGTGATCCAGGGCCGTATCGTCGGCTGATTGGCCGACTTATCTATCTAGGGGTTACTCGACCCGATCTGGCTTATTCCTTGCATGTGTTATCTCAATTTATGCAAGCTCCTCGAGTGGACCATTGGGATGCGGCTTTACGTCTCGTTCGGTACTTAAAGAAACATCCAGGTCAAGGCATTCTGCTGCGCTCTGACAGTTCTCTTCTCCTTGAAGGTTGGTGCGATTCGGATTGGGCGAGCTGCCCCCTGACTCGCCGTTCTTTGAGCGGTTGGTTTGTCTTTCTTGGTCTTTCACCGATATCTTGGAAGTCCAAGAAACAAACTACGGTTTCCCGTTCTTCGGCTGAAGCGGAATATCGATCTATGGCGTCGATTACATGTGAATTGAAGTGGTTGAAACAATTACTTGCTGAGCTCGGTGTTCGTCACCCTCCTGGGATCCGTCTCTTTTGTGACAGTCAATCGGCATTGTATATTGCACAGAATCCAGTCTTTCACGAACGCACGAAGCATATTAAAGCAGATTGTCATTTTGTGCGTGATGCTATCACGGATGGTTTGATTCTTCCTTCGTATGTTCCTATGAAGCATCAATTGACGGATATTTTTACGAAAGCGTTGGGTCGTCAGCAGTTCGAGTTTTTGTTACGCAAGTTGGGCGTTCGAGACCTTCACGCTCCCACTTGAGGGGGGTATTACGATAAATATAATTTATGGAAAATATTGTGTTATGGAAATATTGACATATTTGTCGTTAGAGTAGTAAGGGTAGTTGGGTAATCTTCTATTGATGTAGAAGCCCTACTAGTGGCTATAAATATTGTACTTGATGATGGATAATGGGATACGAAATCTATTGACCGAAATTTGTCAATTATATTGAAAATTTTGTTTATTTGTTTCGTTTTTAGGATTTCTTTTCGTTTCAATTTATGAGGGGAAGTGGGTGTGAGATATGCCCAAAGAATCGCAGAAGGACGATGTTTGGACTGTAGCATGCGTAAGAAGGACATGACAAGCACTCAAGGAGGATTGTGGAGGAATTAGCATAAGAGGAAATTGGCAGGGGTAAGAAGGATGGTACGTATCTGGAGAAGAGGATGGAAACTCCGCTATTTTGAAAACACAGCAGGGCAGCTGTGATCAATCCTGGGATAAAAGGGTAATTTTAGGTAATTTCAGATTGAAAGAAAAACCTCAAACTGATTTTCAACACAGGGCGACCTACGTTGTAAGGAGACAAGCTTTGTTGAAGTTATCTGATGTATAAGGCTTAATATAGAGCTGAGCTCATATTGGCCCATCTACTGAGAAGACCCGAACAAGTCTTCGGTATGGCACGTGTATGTGGTCGGGTCATACCCACGTCAAATTCCCTTTAAACCTGAGTTGAGATGTATATCATAGGTTACGTCTGCTCTGCGGCGACATGGCATGAATAAAGAGGTTGAAGCCTAACGGTTTATGACGCTAGTGGTGTATGATAGTGTTGGAGATAGAGTACTGGTTTGTTTATTCTGAAAATCACACAACATAATTTTTCAAAAACAAATTGTAGGCAAGTAAACACATAACATGAAACAATTTTATTCATATGTTCATATAACATATATAGAATCAGAAATGCAGAAAACAACAGTAAAAACGAAAACTTATTCGTTAGACTGAGGCGCGTAGAACACTGTCCCTAAGACTTTATTGCCCCGATTAAATGCCCACGGTTATGGCAAGAAGTCTCACAAGATACAACAGTCTTTATCTTATTCTGATTGTGACACTTCAATGTGAACAAGCGGTCGAACTAATTCAGCCTTGTTATCTCACACATGCGTTTATGCAGAAATGTTCTAGTTTTTTCGCAAAATTTGTTGTGCAGGAAAAAATCTTTTGTTTTCATTCAAGCAATGGGATTATATGGGCGTTATGACAACCTTTGGTAGATGATGCAACTGTTCAGAAGTGGAAGTTGTTGGAAATAACCGAATTTTGAACTGATGCCATTCTATTCATGAACAGAATTCAAACAGATTCATTGTTCCAACAGGTTCGATTTGAACCGATGTCTGTTTCGGCTCACATAAATTACTCTACCTTTAGGCATTAATATTTTATTTACCCGATATCGGAATCGAGTGATTCAAAAGCCTAACATCAACTACTATCTTAGTAATTTCAAAACTGTTTTAGCTCCGGAAATTCATTCCATGTAACTTATTCAAATCCGGGCCTAAAGTTGATTGTTCGTCACTTACGCTTAAACCCATTTCGGAGCTAAAACACTATAAAGTTCCAACAATTCCCCATATGAATGAAAATTAATGCATATGCTATGCAGACTCTGTAGAGATAACAATCGGAGCTCTATTGCATCGGGCGAGGTGGTTTGCTGCCTTGAACCTTCCCTACTAGAATACAAACGGACAAACTCGGCTAAGCAGTAAACTAGGTCTTGAACTAAACAGGCTTTGGTGCATGCCTAGACAATGATACCCACACAATAGACCCCTTGGCCTTCTCGAAGTTCTCATGGTTGTGTCCATTTTGGCCCTGAAATACATTGGTTTCAGAAAGTGTGTTAGAAAATTTAGCCCACAAATTCTCAAAGAAGCGGCCTCACTTCCACTAACATAGGTGACATCTATAAAAAGTACTATGCAATTCCTCACTTGGATTAACCAAGATATAATAATCATTAAAAGCTTTATGCTTAACATGAACCTTTCAGCAGACAACACATTTGTTTTAACAAAATGGGTAAGTGCTAACTTTCTCTCATAACTTAGTTGTCCCTTTTGAACCATGATCTTGGGATCTTCAGTCACTATGGTTGGGTTGCCATTATAAGGGAACATGCACAATAGGCTTCAGTCCCATTCCGTTTGCCAAAAAATTGACATCTGATCTCTAGCTAAACTTTTTTCATAAGCGGATCCGCAAGATTCTCCTTCGACTTTATACTATCAAGGAAATCAAACCATTAAAGATCAATTATTCAATGGTATTGTGTCTACGATGTATGAATCGTAAGTTACCATTTCCATATTACTATGTGCGTGTTCTATCACTTACCGACTATTGCATGCTAATAACAATGATAGAGTATAAACCACACGTAATATCTTTCCAAGGAATTTTGAATTAATTCAAGTTTCTTTCCATTTATTGCTTTCGTTACATCACATTATTTAGGTAAATTTCCTTATCAATCACTCTCGCATTTCCAAGAATCTAATGAAGTTTAAGTCAAGAAGATATTCTTCCCCCACAGGTTTCGGGTAAACCTCGAGTTAATCAATCATTTCGCAACATTAATTGATTAAGGTAAGTGTAGTTCAACGATTTGATGAATGTTGTTAGCACCAAAACAAAATTCATTAAGCCTTGAGTCACACTTTTCCACCATCATCAACACGAATTGATTAACTTAATTATTTTGTCGACTTAAACGCATCAACAAACACATAAACAACTTCCTCTTTACATCTTGAAATGTACATTACAAAACCGAAAGCAAATATATAATTAATATGAATATAACAACAAATATGTACATATATTCATAATAATAATTTCGTTACCATATTAGGTACAACCATTTGGATGTTTACTTAATTACCCACATACAAATTTATACAAATTTTACACACATATAATAATGTATAAATTAAATTGTTTATAACAACCCATGAATTTAAATTCAAATTCATCAAAATAAATTCATTCATCAAGTTCTCACAATCAGTATGCGGACATATCCAATTCATCCACAGTCTCGGTGACTATTTCTGCCATGTTTGCTTGTTTAACTTTCCGAGGCTTTCAGCATTAATTCATGAGGTGTCCTTGTTTCCCGCAGTTAAAGCATTTACCATTGAATTGCTTAGCCTCTTGATTGCCTTTAGAACTTTCACCCTTGAACTTTTTTTTGTCCTTTGACATTGTTTGCACCGGAACTGAACTCTACCAAATGTGCCTTGGATTGTCCAGCAAGGCATCATACATCAGACATCTTGTGTCAGCAAGGCATGAAGCTGAGTTTCAGCTTGCTAATTTTTTATGCTCAGTAGGGCATCATACATCAGACATCCTGTGTCAGCACACCTGAGCATAATGCTATTGTTGAAAGGAAACATCATCATTTACTCAATGCTGATAGGGGTCTGAGGTTCCAGAGTAATTTACCCATTGAGTATTGAGGTTTTTGTTTTTGCATGCTGTAAAATTGATTAATGCCACACCTACACCACTACTGCAGGAAAGCACTCCATATAAAGCGCTTTATGGCACCAAACCAGATTATTGTGTGTTTAAGGTGTTTAGCTGCTTAGTTTTTTCTTGCATACTTCGGCATTACATGAAAAAAATTGATTCCAGATATAGGACTTGTGTCTATCTTGGAAATTCAAACACCTCCAAGGGTGCTATTCTTTTGGACATCACCAACAAGATATCTTTGTTGCTAGAAATACTCAATTTCATGAGACTTATTTTCCTCTATTTCATCAGGTACTAGGCAAAGCCAGATATCTTACTGATATGCCAGTGCCAGTACCGGTTATGGATAGTTTTGATGATCTGCTGAATGAGTCAGCAGATCAACCAGACACTGGGTCAGCTGCGGCTGAGGCATCTAATGAAGCGCATGCTTCTGTCAGCCAGGAACCCGCACCTGTACCTGAACAATTGAGAATATCCACAAGGACAATGAAATCACCAACCTTTTATCAAAGTGGTGCTCATACAATTCAGTAGACCCCACATCTGTTGAGTGAGGTAATGAATCTGGAAAAACATTCAATAGAATATGTCAGATTCATTAATGCTATTGATGATGTTAAAGAATCTAAGACTTAAAATCAAGCTATCAAGCATGATGAGTGGAAAGAAGCAATGCAAAAAGAGATTGAAGCTCTACAAAATAACTCACACCTGGGAAGTATTTGATTTACCTCTAGGAAAGAAGCCTATTGGATGCAAATGGGTGTATAAAATCAAGTACTTCCTGATGGTTCAGTGGAGAGATACAAAGCCGGATTAGTGGCAAAAGGATTTACTCAAACATATGAGATTGCTTATCAGGAAACCTTTTCCCCTGTTGTTAAGATCACTACACTTAGGGCTTTCTTGCAGAAGCAGCCAATAACTGGCATCTCCATCAGATGGATGTCAACAATGCTTTCTTACATGGAAATTTACATGAAGAAGTGTATATGCGGCTGCCCTCAGGATTTGTAGCAACCAAACCAAATCAAGTTTGCAGACTAACAAAATCATTGTATGGCCTAAAGCAAGCCAGCAAACAATGGAATTGTAAGTTAACTGAATCCTTGGAAGCCCAAGGATTTATTCAGTCCAAAAATGACCATAGTTCATTCACCAAAGGGTCAGGACAATCTTTTATTGCTTTGCTGGTATATGTAGATGACATAATAAGCCAGCAAGTCCTAATGAGCAATTGATTCAGCAAGTCAATGATGCCCTACATCAGCACTTCACCATTAAGGACCTTGGAAAATTGAGATGTTTCCTAGGCATTGAGGCTTCCAGAACTTCTGCAGGCATATTCATTTCTCAAAGAAAGTACACACTCAACCTCCTAGAAGAATATGAATTTTGGGGGCTAAACCTGCTAAGACACCTATGGAGTCCAAATAGACTTTACAACATGGTGATTCACCACTTTTGGAAGATGACACTACATAGAGATCACTAGTGGGTAAACTAATCTACCTCACTTTTATCAGATTAGATATAGCGTTTGCAGTTCAGCAACTGAGTCAGTTTCGGACACTCCCACTGAAAACCACATGAAGGTTGCACATAGACTGCTGAGATATTTGAAGGCCAATCTAGGCCAAGAAATATTGTGTCCAACAGAAAAGAATCTTTTCCAAAAAGGTTTTACAGACAGTGATTGGGCAGGTTGCCTTGAACAATAAAATTAGTGTCAGGCTACATGATGTTTTAGGGTATGCACCCATTTCTTGGAAGGCAAAGAAACAAACCATTATAGCAAAGAGTTCATTAGAGGCTGAGTACATAGCTATGGCCAATGCAGTTTGTGAACTCCAATGGCTGATTTACATCCTGAAAGATTTGAAGGTTCCTATTTAGATGCATGTTGTGTTATTCTGTGACAATACAATTGCTATGCACATTGCTCAAAGTCCTGTATTTCATGAAAGAACAAAGCACATTAAGATTGACTGTCATGTTATGAGAGACAAAGTCAAATATGGACTTGTCAAACTTCTTCCAGTTAACACAAAAGAACAAATAGCTGACATTCTCACCAAGGCCTTAGATGCACCCATCTTCTCCTATCTTCTAGACAACTCGGGAATTTTAAAGATATTTCATAGTTCCAGTAGCTGAAGAGAATGTTGAGTGCAAGTTGTTCATGTACCACTCTCAGCTTGAGGGGGTGTTATAGTATAAGTGTTGGAGGGAATGCTGAGTGCCGTCTGTTGAGGAACACAATAGACCACATGAAGACTCGGCAGTCTTCTGAGTTGTTTTAGTATAAAAAATGATTATTCAGTTATAGTTTGTTGTAACCGTTTGTAAATTACTTTTAACTTATTCATGAGGTGTATGAAGCTATAAATACCCTATGATCAGTAGCATTGTAACTTAACTTGTTGATTTTAGTTTAATATGTATTGTTTGTATTTTACAAACTTCAACATATAAGGTGCGAACCTCTGCTCAAACCACAAAGACACCTCGATGATCCACCAGGGAATATCGTGAACCGGATATGTACACTAGCGAATATCTCATGGAAGATGATGACCCTAAAACTTATGAGGATGTGCTGATGAGGTGTGACAAAGAGAAATGGCTAGAAGCCATGAAATCCGTGATGGAATCCATGAAGGATAACCAGGTTTGGGATCTAGTTGATCCACCTGAATGAATTGTTCATATTGGGTGTAAATGAGTCTTTGAGAGAAAGACCGACATGAATGGTAATATGATTACCTATAAGGCTAGGTTAGTGGCAAAAAGGTTATAAACAAAGACAAGGAGTTGACTATGATGAAACCATTTTTGCCTGCGGCCATGCTAAAGTCCATTAGGATTTTGCTTGCTATTGCAGCATACCATGATTATGAGATCTGGCAGATGGATATGAAAACAACTTTCCTTAATGGAAATATGTAAGAGGAAGTGTATGTGATACAACATGAGGGTTTCACTTCAGATGATGCACGAATGATATGTAAACTTCAAAGGTCCATTTATGGACTCAAGCAAGCCTCTCGGAGTTGGAATCTTTGTTTTGATGAAACAATAAAACAATTTGATTTCATCAAGAATGAGGATGAGCCCTATGTTAACAAGAAGGTTAGTGAGAGTGCCGTGGTTTCTCGTACTTTATGTTGATGACATATTTCTTATAGGGATTGACGTCCCTATGTTACAGTCAGTCAAAGTTTGGTTATCCAAGAATTTATCGTTTAAAGACTTGGGAGAAGCAGCCTACATTCTAGAAATTAACATCTATAGAGATAAATCCCGAGGTTGCTTGGTCTGTCATAATCCACCTACATAGATAAGATACAGAAGAGATTTAGCATGGAAAAATCCAATAGAGGGTTGTTACCCATATCACACGGGGTCTATGTGCCGAAGGAAATGTGTCCTAAGACTGAAGATGAGAGTACACACATGAGTAGGATCCCTTATGCCTTGGTTGTAGGGTCTATCTTGTATGCAATGTTGTGTACAAGACCGGATGTCTCGTACCCTTTGAGTAAGACTAGTAAGTACTAGGAAAATCCAAGTGAAGGTCACCAGATTGCAGTCAAGAATATCCTCAAATACATGAGACTTACTAAGGATATGTTCCTGGTTTGTGGGAACTCCGATTTGGTAATTCGTGTTTATACATATGCCAATTTTCAAACCGATAAGGATGACATTAAGTCACAATCTGTTATTCTTTCACACTCAATGGTGGAGCAGTTAGATGGACGAGTTCAAAGCAAAAGACTACTGCGGACTCTACAACAGAAGTCGAGTATATTGCAGCATCAAAGGCAGCGAAGAAAGTGGTTTGGATGAAGAAGTTCATTACCGAACTTGGTATGGTTCCTCTAATGAAGGTCCAATTCCACTTTAATGTGAAACAATATGGCAATTGCTCAGTCAAAGGAATCAAGGTCTAATCAGACGTCAAAACATGTACTGCGGCGCTATCACTTGATTCGGGAAATAATTGATAGATGTGATGTAAAGATAGAGAAAGTCTCACAGATGATAACATAGTTGATCCGCAAACCAAGGCTTTATCACAGGCTAAGCATGGGCTTAGACATATGGGTGATTGGTTTTAGGCCAAGTGGGAGATTGTTGAATTAGTCCTGAATCTAATCGGGTTGGACCAGATCCGACCGGGTTTGGTCAATTACAATCTATTTAGTTTATGTAATAATATTATTATGAATAATAGAAGCAATTTTGTTATTATATATTTTGTTTATTGTGTAAATCAATTTATTTATTGTATATATAATAACGTCCCTAATATTAAACCGTGATAAAAAAACCATGATAGTGATTATGGTTGACGGGATCTCGACCCCCTTTAAAGGTTTGATATTTAGATACCTGTAGTCGTATGTACTATTAAATTGACATTAATGGTACGGTTAGAATAGCACGTATTAGATGTCTTCTATCTTATGAAGAAAGTGGTAGATCTCACTATCAAAGTGTAGAGACATTTGGACTGTACATGGACGTGTGATAGAGAATGCGTACGATAGATTGACTCACTTACTTTATTAAGTGTCACGCTATGTGACGGTTGTGTAATTATCCTTAGACCGGAGTCTTCATAACATCACGGTGTAGATAGAGAATGCGTACGATAGATTGACTCACTTACTTTATTAAGTGTCACATTGTTGGTCCCTTGGAAAGGCTAACACAAGTTTAGAGGGGGTGAATAAACTTGTCACCAAAAACTTCTACCGAAACTAGAAAAGCCCCAGGAACTGAGTTTTTGCCAAACTCAAACTGATACTCAGCTCAGTTTTGTTCCTGTCGTTAAACTTGTGCGGAGTTCAGCTAACTTAACTGAGTATAAGTCAATACCGACTTAAATTTAGTCTTGTTAATGGCGGCGGATAAAACTAGCCTTTAGTGCAATAGATGTGTCAATAAGAATCGGACCTTCTATGTATCGTTTTGTGCCGACTCGATTGTCCGGTGTTTGCTGAGTGATAATGCAACAAATAAAACAGACATAAGTGCATAAAGTAAATCAACACAAGATTTGTTTATGGAAGTTCCGGGTGGTGTAATCCCGTAAGTCTCCCCTTCTCCTGTGGTGTAGGAGGTATCACTAGAATTTGAGATAACCGTTACAAAATCCTAGCACTATGACAATCCTTCACGACACCCTAGTTTCGCTGTCTACACAAAATGAAGAAAGGTGAGATTGCACCCTTCACTCTGCACACTGATCTTTCGGAGGTGGAATTGATCCTTCACCAGCTCACCAATAACACAAACACAAGTCCGCAGACTGAACCAACAGCTGTGGCAACCAAGTTGCAGCCGTATGAAGAAAGGTGGAATTGCTCTCTTCAAACTATGCACAACCAACCTTTTTTCACAAAGGTTAGGTTTAGAATTAATCAAGAGATTAATTCAATGAGCTGTCTGATTCTTCTGGATCTGACTTTGTAGCTTCAAGATGCCTTCTTTCCCCCTTAATGGGTTACTGGATCTTTCTTTGAAATCTTCAAGGCAATTCTGTTGGCTTCCTCTTTTCTATATATATATGATCTGATTTTCTGGATCTGGATCTTTGGATATGTGCTTGTAAAGCTCTTTTTCTGATCCTTCTCTCACTTCTTCTTCAAGTGATTCTCTTGTGTATTTATAGGGGTGATGTAACGGTCACTAGCTCTTGTAGCCGTTACACTTGTCGTTTAGCCAACGTTCATATGTACGATCTTTGTCGTATTGTCAGTTTAAATTCAGCAAGGCCTTAACTCAGTTTTCTACTCTTCTTCAAAACTGAGTGCCTTGTATACTTGACATCCGACTTTAATTGACTAAGTCGAGTACACCATTCGCTTTTTTTCTTTTTCCCGGTAACCGATAATCTTTGTCCTTAAGATTATTCGTTTTACATGATCTATAGTTCGGTTCCGGGTCACCACGGACTTGCCCGAATCCCGACTTATAGTCACGACTTAATCGACTTCTAACCGAGTTTGCTACCTCGTTCTTCGATCTTCTTCAGAATCGAGTCCGTGTCCCTCGTTCTTCGTCTTCTAGATAATCCAACCGAGTTTATGACCCTCGGCCGAACTTACCTTCTTCGGTTCTTGCATTACCGAGTTTGAACCCTCGTTCTTCGTGTGCATACTCGCTTTTCTTGTAATGACTCGTATTCTTGTTGACTCACTGTTTGCCTAGTTCCTCTATTACAATGCTTGTCTGAAACAACCTATACAAGGTTCAGACTCTAGATAGAACTTATACATTTTATCTCTAGATCATTTCTTGCTTCTTCTTTCATTATGCACTATAATAGTTAGTTATGACTTCATCATCATGGGTTGTAAGTGATTTGTCTAATTACGTGATGAATCATCATCAAAACACGAATAATATTTTCAACACGCACTATGCTTTGATGCTTGGGTATGATATTGAAGCATGCGTATGATTTATGTTGCTCGTTCGGAAATCGCGTATCCTAATAGTTTGAGTAAATATCTGAAAGGGCCTTCATATAAGGAATGTTTTATTCTCGAAAGTTTTTGCAAATCGGAAGTAATGAGCTACTTCGAGAGAGTATGATATCCAGATTATAAGACGCGCTCGTTAATATTTTGACACTCAAGCTACAACCGTATGGATATTATATTAGTGATAGGATTCTATTTACTTTGTAACCGTTTTACATCAAAGGTATTAGTCAATGCACTCGACTCTTCCGATGATCGAGGGTTGTGACGTGTTGCTAGACGTTGACCATGATCGTTAAGTGTGAAGGGAATTTTGGTGAATGTGATTTTATACTTGCAGACAACATATTCGGAAGCCTATCGGGTTATACAAATATGAACATTTATATGGTATTAAACGGCGGTTATAGTAATAACCAAATGAGGAATTATTTATTCCGAATATAAAGGGTTATAGTGATAAATTAATATAGTAATATTTATTTATTATAAATAATAATACAAGACATTAATTATGTAGATTTTAAAGATCCACACTATAGCTTCGACTTTACGCAATAAACATTATAGAAAAACAATAAGCGGACCATAACTATACGGTCAAATCTCCCGGGACGCCTTAGCTTCTAGATCATTAATATGCTTGAAAATGTGTTTCACTCATTTTCTATATGACATTTCTCTTTCTTATCATTAATGAATACGTCATTGATCTCGTGTTCATTCATTTGGTGGAAAAAAACACGTGTCAAACGGTCTGAAGAATATAAAAAGTGATTTGGTATCCAATGTCAATTTTAGTGAAGTTCGTACTGCAAACGGTTCTATCGACGTTATGTTGTTCAAAATAATAAAAACATTTAATGTGTTGTCCACGTGGTCACATGTGGGAATGATGAGAGTCAACTTTACTGTACTTTGGTGTGCAGTTTAACCCCCGTTTATTACTTTATTGGCATGTTTTGGGTAGATATAGACCTATTTGAGAGTAATATCGAGAGTTATATGCACGGGGAGTTAAACTGTCACATCGATAGGAAACTCCGCCTTTTTAGCGATATTAATCTCTTTTCCGAGCACTTTTGTCTTGCGGAATTACGCGTGGTGTTTGTTCGTATATGTTATTGCAAGACTAGGTGACTCGAGGACCCGGAAGGCGATGTTTTTGGGATGAGAAGCGGGTTCGTGGCACGAAAGTAGCATAAAAGTGAAGAAAAGTCAAGTTTGGAGTAAAATCAAGGCAAACTGGCGTTTGCCCTACCTTAAACTGGCGTTTGACTCAAGCCTACCTCAAACTAGCGTTTGGCCAGTCCAAATTGGCGTTTGACAGAAGTAGCATTGATACTGAAAGTTGAGTTTTGAGATAAACTAGCGTTTAGATTACCCTCAAACTGGCGTTTGGATGGGTTCAGCCTGAATCAAAAAGCTCATTCAGTCCAAACTGGCGTTCAAGGCACGGAAAACGCTAGTTCACAGAAGATGAAACCCTAATATCATCAAGATTCCCAGGCAAACCGTTTGCCAAGATCCAAACGCTCGTTCGTGACCGACAGAAGCAGATTTTTGACCTACACTATAAATATGCAGCTCATTCAGCCCCTATATATCTTTTGCCGTCTTTAGACTTTTCCTAGGCGATTTAGGGGCGATTTTAGTGTAGTTTGATCACCTTTCAATCCTTTGATTCCATAGATTACTTCCTTCGATTCTACACACTTGTTCTAGCTTAGATTTCCTTTTCAAGAACAAAAGATTCAACTTTTTGGTGCAATTATTCCGGCTTACATTGTGGATCAGATTTTCTGCTATTTTATGGTAATGAATTATTTATCTTTTATTATTCCTATCATGTTATCTTTTCTTATTTCATTTAATAGCATAATCATGAGTAGCTAATTGCATGTGTAGTCGAATTATATGAAAGCGAGCGAAAACCCTAAGGGGGATGAGATAGGGAATTGTGTAGTGCATAATTGAATGTTTAAATTGATTATTCCACATCCTAAAGCTTATTTTAACATCTTTGAATTAGATTGATCACCTAGTTCACTGTCACACACATCAAACTTATAGATGCATTTTGCGGTGAGATGTGGTATAAGGGGTTTTAGGATCGTTGCGTAGATTCGGCCTAGTTGTTAGGTCCGTTTCCAATATAGAGGTTTGTCATCGTTGTTCGAGCAGCTCTAAAGCTTAATCATGTTAGGATAATCGGTTTTCTAAAGGGAGAGTCGGTTAGCTTCACATACGGTGGTTAGATCGAGTTGTTCAGTCTAATCACTAGAATTAGGAGTTGGCACCCGTGGATGTCGTTAAACTACATTGGATAGGTAGGTCGGTTAAGACACGCTCCCTGTCAAGTCCTTCCTTAGGGGTAAAAGTAGCTCGTGGGATCATAGTTCGGCTATACCTTTTAATATCTAGAAGTAGAACCGTTGGTATAATCTTTATTTCTGCATTAGCATACAATCCTCCACTATTATTTTGACCTGAACTAAGTTTAACGTCGGCTTTGGTACTTAGACATTACTCTCTGGTGGATTCGACCTTGTGACCACTATACTCCCATTGACCCGATACTCGTCGGTGAAAGTTAGCGGTTAAGTATTTTGCTATCAAGAATTTTGGCGCCGTTGCCGGGGAGTAACGTCTAATATCTTGTAAGTTGACCGAAAGCTTGGGATTAGGTCATTTTTATTTCGTTTTCTTGTTGTTTCCTCTTTTACAGCTGAAGAGTCACACTACCTATTGTTGAGGTGGTGGTGACGAGATACCGTGAATGTGTTGTTGTTGTTTCCTAAGATCTTGCAGTTTGAGCCTAAATGGATGGATTCTCCAATCAATACTACTCACCTGAAAAAAAATTCCCCTACCAACCACAGGCAGCTGAACAATATTATCAACAACAGTATGTGCCTCAGCCTCAGTATCAACAACAGAGTAACCAGGATTCTTGGGCCTATCAGTGCCCTAGTGCATACCAGGATCAGAATTATGGTTATTCGAGTAATGAGCCACAACGGTATGAGGGTTATCGAACCCCGTGCTTATCATGATTTTGGTTCTCATGCTGGGCATGTTGACAACTTTGCACAGATTCAACCGTTTGATCAGAATCCATCTTGGCAAGAAGCCTGCTACCCGTCTCCGATGAATCAAAGTCAGTATGATCAGAGAGAGTCTCACCGATAGTCAAATGGAGTTACTAGAGCGATTGAACCAGAGCCTGCAGGAGCGACTGCAAGACATGCAATAGTTCATGATAAGTACCGACTCCGCCATCAGAAACCTTCAAGACCGGACGGGGCAGTTGATTGAAATGATGGGGCTCGAGCAGAAAGAGCAGGCATGTGCAATAGAGGTGGTTAGGGCTGCCGAGGTTGGCACTAAAGAAGTTGAAGTGGGGAGTGAGATTGAGGATCTAGTTTACTATGATGAGGTGCCAGAGCAAGAGATTGAGTTGGGATCACCCATATTACCGTCTCCTCCTATTGCGAAATTTAAGGATGGTATGTTTCACTTTCTACCTACTACACTTCCACCCATTGAGATGAAAAATGACGATACCGTGGTGGAATGTGCGGTGGTACCGACCATCGTTATGAGTGAGCAAGAATTCTTTGGTATTGAAACGCTTTGGGAGGAAGAGGAACTACAAGATTTGGAGATGGGAGAGGTGCAACTTTTACCAAGTACACCGCTTTCCGAGGATATACAAAATTATGACTTGAAAGAGTGTGCGGTAGATTCGATTGTGGTCGTCGATCATGTGAAGATCGAGACTAAGGAGGAGTTGGGATCGCTCATTCTACCGTCAAGCTCACCTATGGATCAAGATCAAGTTGATCAGCCACCTATATTTAAGCCCCCGGATGGCTAGTGATCCCTGATACGTCCGTCCTGGATTACTTCACTCGTCCACCTTGTGATGATAAGTTCTACGAGATCGAGTTTTTACCGCCACCGGTGCATGTGGCTCAAAGAGGTGTGAGAAAGAGACCACATCCGCCTGATGCGGATTTTAAAAAGAAGATGGAGCGAAAGGCAAACAAAAGGAAATTCTCCGGTTGGGAGGAGGTAGCATCGAGAGCCAAGAGAGGTAAGTTTCTAGTGAATTCAAATTTTATGGTTCTCGCATTGTTCTCTTTTCGTAAGCTATTGGTCTTCTTGAGCTTGGATTTTGGTTGATGATTCTTGATACTACTTGTCTGAATTGAAATGCTTGAATTGTTGCTTTGAGTCGTTTGTGGTTTGAGTCCGTTTAGTGTCACCCGGTCGAGCTTACGACGTAAAACAAAGGCGCTTGGGGGGAGGAAACCCCACCATAATAAGACTTTATTGGAAGAAAAGGTGATCTAGGGGTTTTTGAGTATGCGCTACTTGCATTTGCTTTTGATGATGATGCACCCGGACAAACGTGATTTTTCTTATTTTTATGTTGTTCCTTTTGTAGTCTGTGCTCGGTGTTCGGGTTGGTTAGGAGCTATCTAGCCTATTTGACACATTTGTCCTACTTTTGATGCTACTATCAGTTTTGAGATGCTACTTTGGTTGGTTTTGTACACCTTAAGGCATGCTACGACTTTCATTCGTGTCTTGGTTTTTATATGTACGTACTTTGGATGCTTTGTCTATTATGTGCCTCTGTGGCCTTTCTAGAATGCTTAGATTTTTGTATGTTACCCGTAGGGGTTATTTTTCCATCTATAGCAATCCATTGTGGTGCGTTACATTGCATATCGAGTTTTCTGAATAGGGCCTTACATTTATTCTATCCCCATATCCCTATTCGATATTTTGGCACGAGTACCAAGTCCCGTGCATGCTTTGTGTTGTTTCTGTCTACTTTGATATAGGGATTCGGGTCGTGTTTACACAAGGCTGTTACGGGATTCGATAGCGCCTTTCTGCCGGGGTTTTCAAGCTAAGTCTTCTTTTCTATCTCATTCACACACCGAGGACAGTGTTTCATTCGAAGTAGGGGGTGGATACGACTTAGCTTTATTGTTTCAATTGATAATTATGCCGGAACTTGTGATATGCTTAGTTAATGTCCGTTTTCGAGTCAATTCGTGGCTTAAAATTTTAAAACTTTTCACGGTTTTAACACCGCGTCATATGCATGTTTCTCACGATGGATTTGGTAGATGTCTTAGTAGTCGAGTAATGTGTGCAGGGCGATTTTATTTTGTCACGATACGAACCCTTTTTAATGCACGTAGACCTTGGTTAAACTTAGTTTGGTTGCTATACACACTTACACCACTAGTTTCGAGGCGAAATAGAGAGGTTTACCTAGGCCGGAGACGGGATGAGAGTCATGGCACTTCTTTGACCCGCCAGAGCCAAATAAGCCAAAATCCCAACATTATACCCTCGTACCCCCTCTAAGCCTTGATAGGACGGTCTGACCACCGTCCGAAATGAGCCGTTTTGGTTACTCAGCATGTATTACCTTAACCCTGAGCTATATTTTTGGTCACGTTTCCTTTGATCACCATACGAGTGGACTTAGTCGTTACTTTAGACACACTTGCTAAAGCAAGTGTGGGGTGGGAGATGGTGCGTGTTTCGAAAGGAGTTGGTTAGTACGAGCTAGTATAATGAAGGGGAGGAGCTCGAGAAAATATATTGTGAGGCTTGCTGGTTTGAGGAAATTTGAAAAATTATGCAAAGAAATTGAAAAAAAAAGAGTGAAAAGAAAATGAAGAAAAAAAAAATATTGAAAGTTGAATAAAGTTCAAGAAAAAGGAGTCAAAGAAGGATGTTTCGAATGAATAGAAGTATGATGTTAAGGTTGGAGTTGTTCGTTAATACATATAGAAAAATCGAAGGAGTTTTGGTGTGGTTTGGTATGTTTTCGAAGAAACAATACATGAAATGATTAGGTTCACTCGTGTTTTTCTCTTTCTCCTGTCCCAAATTTTCCTTTCGATTAACCCCGTCCCAAGCTTAACATTATAACCCTTCAAGTCCCACTTGACCGTATTTAGCCTCGGTTGCCTTGATTAGTGGAGATTCTAGCCTGGTATCAGTTATGTGCTGATTCGGTGTCTGATGTTTGCTGAGTGTAGTGATAAAATATAACGTAATAATTAAAGCAATCACAACATAAATATAAATGCGTAAAGTAAATCAACATATAGTTTGTTTATGGAAGTTCCGGGTGGTGTAATCCCGTACGTCTCCCCTTCTCTTGTGGTGTAGGAGGTATCACTAGAATCTTGTTACAAAATCCTAGCCTAATGACAGTCTTTCATGACACCCTAGTTTCACTGTCTACACATAATGAAGAAAGGTGAGATTGCTCCTTCACTCTGCACACTGATCCTTCGGAGGTGGAATTACCCCTTCACCAGCTCACCACTAACACAAACACAGTCCACGGACTGCACCAACAGCTGTGGCAACCAAGTTGCAACCGTACGAGGAAAGGTGGAGTTGCTCTCCTCAAACTATGCACAGCCAACCCTTTTTAATATAAAGGTTAGGTTTAGAATTAATCAAAATATTAATTCAGTGAGCAATCTGATTCTTCTAGATATGGCGTTGTAGCTCCAAGATGCCTTCTTCCCCTTAATGGGTTACTAGATATTTCTCGGTAATCTTCAGGCAATTCTGTTGGCTTCCCTTTTTCTAGATATGAAATCTGATTTTCTGGATCTGTATCTTTAGATATATACTGTGTAAAACTTTTCACAGATATCACTTTTTCAAGTGCTTCCCTCTGTGTATTTATAGGGATAATGTAACGATCAGATAAATTTTATAGCCGTTACATTTGTTGTTTAGCCAACGTTCATATGTACGACCTTTTGTCGTTTAACATTTCAAATTCAACAAGGCCTTAACTCAGTTTTCTACTCTTCTTCAAAACTGAGTACCTCGTATACTTGACATCTGACTTTAATTGACTAAGTCAGGGTTCACCATTCAGTTTCTTTTTTTCCTGGTAACTGATAATCTTTGTCCTTAAGATTATTCGGCTTTACATGATCTATAGTTCGGTTTCGGGTCACCACGGACTTGCTCGATTCCCGACTTATAGTCACGACTTAATCGACTTCTAAGCGAGTTTGCCACTCGAGTTATTCGGTCTTCAATAACGAGTCCGTGTCCCTAAGTTCTTCGGGCTTCTAGATAAGCCAACTGAGTCTGTGTCCCTCAACGAACTTATCTTCTTCAGTTCTTTCATAAGCGAGTCCGATCCCTCGTTCTTCATATGTATACTCAGTTTGCTTGCTGTGACTCAGCTGTTCGCATAGTTCCTATCTATTACAATGCTTGTCTGAAACAACCTATACAAAGTTCAGACTCTAGATATAACTTATACATTTTTCTCTAGACTATTTCTTGTTTCTTCTTTCATTATGCACTATAACAGTTAGTTATGACTTCATCATCATGGGTTGTAAGTGATCTTACTAAATACGTGACGAATCATCATCAAAACACAAATATTATTTCCAACAAAGTTGTTTACATTCAGTGTCGACTTTACTTTTTTGCCTTGATGTCGTGAGTGTTGAGTATGTTTCGTAAAGTTGATCACTTGGTCTGTTTTAGAGCGCCTAATTTACTCGAGGACGAGCAAAGGCTAAGTGTGGGGTGGTTGATGGGAGTCAACTTTACTGTACTTTGGTGTGCAGTTTAACCCCGTTTATTACTTTATTGGCATGTTTTGGGTAGATAAAGACATGTTTGAGAGTAATATCGAGAGTTATACGCACGGGGAGTTAAACTATCACATCGATAGGAAACTCCGCCTTTTTAGCGATATTTATCTCTTTTCCGAGCACTTTTGTCTTGCGGAATTACGCGTGGTGTTTGTTCGTATATGTTATTGTAGGACTTAGGTGACTCGGGGACCCGGAAGGCGATGTTTTTGGGATGAGAAACGGGTTCGTGGCACGAAAGTAGCATAAAAGTGAAGAAAAGTCAAGTTTGGAGCAAAATCAAGGCAAACTGGCGTTTGCCCTACCTCAAACTGGCGTTTGACTTAAGCCTACCTCAAACTAGCGTTTGACAGAAGTAGCATTGATATTGAAAGTTGAGTTTTGAGGCAAACTAGCGTTCAGATTACCCCCAAACTGGCGTTTGGATGGGTTCAGCCCGAATCAAAAAGCTCATTCAGTCCAAACTGGCGTTCAAGGCATGGAAAACGCTAGTTCACAGAAGATGAAACCTTAATATCATCAAGATTCCCAGGAAAACTAGCGTTTGCCAAGATCCAAACGTTCGTTCGTGACCGATAGAAGCAGATTTTCGACCTACACTATAAATATGCAGCTCATTCAACCCCTACATATCTTTTTCCATTTTTAGACTTTTCCTAGGTGATTTAGGGGCGATTTTAGTGTAGTATGATCACCTTTCAATCCTTTGATTCCATAGATTACTTTCTTCGATTCTACACACTTGTTCTAGCTTAGATTTCCTTTTCAAGAACAAAAGATTCAACTTTTTGGTGCAATTATTCCGGCTTACATCGTGGATCATATTTTCTGCTATTTTATGGTAATGAATTATTTCTCTTTTATTATTCCTATCATGTTTTCTTTTCTTATTTCGTTTAATAGCATAATCATGAGTAGCTAATTGCATGTGTAGTCGAATTATGTGAAAGCGAGCGAAAACCCTAAGGAGATGAGATAAGGAATTGTGTAGTGCATAATTGAATGTTTAAACTATTATTCCACGTCCTAAAAATTATTTTAACATCTTTGAATTAGATTGATCACCTAGTTCACTGTCACAAACATCAAACTTATAGATGCATTTTGCAATGAGATGTGGGATAAGGGTTTTAGGATCGTTGCGTAGATTCGGCCTAGTTGTTAGGTCCGTTTCCAATATAGAGGTTTGTCATCGTTGTTTGAGCAGCTCTAAAGCTTAATCATGTTAGGATAATCGGTTTTCTAAAGGGAGAGTCGGTTAGCTTCACATAGGGTGGTTAGATCGAGTTGTTCAGTCTAATCACTAGAAATTAGGAGTTGGCACCCGTGGATGTCGTTAAACTACATTGGATAGGTAGGTCGGTTAAGACACACTCCCGGTCAAGCCCTTCCTTAGGGGTAAAAGTAGCTCGTGGGATCATATTTCGGCTATACCTTTTAATACCTAGAAGTAATCTCGTCAGTATAATCTTTATTTCTGCATTAGTATAATATCCTCCCACCATATTTTGACCTGAACTAAGTTCGACGTCAGCTTTGGTACTTAGACATTACTCCCTGTGGATTCGACCTTGTGACCACTATACTCCCGTTGACCCGATACTCTGTCGGTGAAAGTTAGCGGTTAAGTATTTTGCTATCAGGGCACACCTTCTTGACGCGAATATTTGTTTGCCCTTATTTTTCAGTTGTTGTATTTTATAGCTAAACTTGACTCATCTTCCATAGTACACTACATAGTAGAACTTCAAATCCGTCGGTCTTTCCTTTTTTCCCCCCTTTTTTGCATAAACTACTAACGGTAAACGTTTGATTAAAAAAAATTTACACGGTTTTATTCAATTGTTGTACCGAAATCGAATCGAAAATTTTCGGTTGATTGAAATTTAAAATTGAATCCGCACTGTCTGTTGGAGGTAATAAAAATAAACCGTATCTATATATACACTTTGGTTCGGTTTATGTAACGGATAGTCGAACAAAAAATTTCGGTTTCTATATAACGCTAACCAAAATCGAGTTCCGCCGAAGGGAAAAAAAAACGCTATTAAAAAAGGAAAAAAAAATTAATCGTATCGAAATTTAAAAAAAAAATACACGGTTATATTCAATTGTTGTGCCGAAATCGAATCGAAAATTTTCGGTTGATTGAAATTTAAAACTGAATCCGCACTGTCGTTGTTGGAGGTACTAAAAATGAACCGTATCAAAATATATACATTTTGGTTCGGTTTATGTAACGGAGAGTCTAACTAAAAATTCGGTTTATATACAACGGTAACCGAAATTCCGGTTTTTACCAAAGGGAAAAAAAAACCGCTGTTAAAAAAGAAAAAAAAAAATCGTATCGAAATTTAAAAAAAAATACACGGTTTATTCAATTGTTGTGCCGAAATCGAATCGAAAATTTTCGGTTGATTGAAATTTAAAACTGAATCTGCACAGTCTGTTGGAGGTACTAAAAATGAACCGTATCGAAATATATACACTTTGGTTCGGTTTATGTAACGGAGAGTCGAACAAAAAATTTCGGTTTCTATACAACGCTAACCGAAATTCCGGTTTTTACAGGAAAAAAAAAACTGCTGTTCAAAAATAAATAAAAATAAAAGAGGTGCCACGTTGCCAATTTGGTTCGGTTTATATAACGGAGAGTCGAACGAAAAATTTCGGTTTCTATACAACGCTAATCGAAATTCGGTTTTACCGGGGAAAAAAAAAAAAAAGAGGTGTCATGTGTCAGCCACAGAGGCTGCCACGTGGCCATTTGGGGCTCATCCTCTTAACGTCTTATAGATATAAGAAGAGGAGAAGAGAAGAGAAGAGAAGATAAGATATGTGCGGCACAATATATATACATATATATGATGATACATATGTATATATTTAAAGATCCACACTATATTTATATATATGTGCGGCACAATATATATGTATATGATGATACATATGTATTTTGTGATTTAATTAATGTATTATTTAATATAAGATATTAGATTTCCTCAATAAAAAAAAAATAAAAGATATTAGATAAAATTGATAAATCATTTACTTCTTTAATTCCTTATTTTATTGAAAATGTTTTCTTTCTCCCTACTCCAAATAGGAAGTTTCTCCCTAGGGATTAGGGATACATATGGGGCGCCACATCCCCTATATATATATATGAAGGGGATGTCAAACTCATTTTTTATCACAATTAAACAAGTATTATTTAACTAGAAAATACTAGAGCTTATAGAGAGAGTTTCAGATAGCAATCAAAGCAAGGATTCCGGTAGGAGGTCCAAGTGGACCAACGGAAGAGGACGAACACTTGGACGGCTCCGTGCATAGCTATTGTAGATAAAGCTCCGTTATATTTTAGATCAATCTGGTATGAATCTTGTCTATATTCTCTTTGTTTATTGTTTGAACAAAATCGATCTTGGTTAAAAGTAAATGAAAATTTTAAATTCCTCTGTGTAAATCTGTTGATTTCCTTACACTACCTATATTGGGGAGTTGATGGAGATTAGAGAAGCTATGATGGTTGCTAAATACTCAAGTGTTCCTGCCCTGTGGGTGGAGTCTTGACTCCCTGACTGCAGTTCAGCTTTCAAGACCACTATACAATCACTAATGAAAATGAAACAGCTGCCTCCTCTATTAAGATGTTGAGTACTTCTGGAAAACTACCGAGCTGGCTAAGCCTGCCTGCTCTATTGTCTGAGTCGGATCGGTGAGGACTCTTGGAGGGATTCCACCAGCCTGCAGCTGATATGTCCTGTCGGACCAAGGCCTAGATGCATCAATGAAGGATCGTATACCGCCAACAGTGTGATGTAAGTTGAAACTATGAGTGATACGATTTCCGTCAGCCAATCTAAGTTGAATGGAGGTGGATGGCATTTATTCCTCTACAAGATTTAAAGTAAGAAATAGCTCAGAATCATCATCTGGGGTTGAGGAGATGCTGCCAAGGGTTCTATCTGCGCCAGGGAATGAAACATGAGGTTCCTGCACGTATGGTCAAGAGTATATACATTGAAAGCATGTTTGTTGCCTATATGCAAAATGGAGGGCATAAATCTCATCTAAAGGAAAGGAAATGCACACTGTTGTAATGACTTATGTTATTGAGCAATTTGATTCCCATTACTCTTTGCAACAACTTAAAGTTCCACACACTATTAGTGTCTGCAAACAAACAAAAATGTCATAACTTACTTATGGGATGCTGAATGCCCAGATCATGATAGCATCTCACCTATCCGGCCCGGCGATCCGGGGTCCAGAAAAAAGGCTGGGCCATTTGAGCCTAGAATATGCAGCCTTACCTTATATTTCTATAAGCGGTTGTTTGCATGATTCAAGATTGTTACCTTAATTTGGTCAAAGAGAAATAACTTTTATTGCTCTAAGGCTCCCCTCCCACAGGGTGCTGGACATATAAAATGAGAAAAACAAACCCAAAAATGGAGGTATGACTGAGCAAATGAAGGTATGGCTCACCTGAAATAAACAAAGTACACATAAAAAAAAACAGATAATAAAAGCATTATTCAAAGAACACATAAAAAGAAGGCAAACCTCTATAAAAGTATCAATTCCATCTTCAATATTACCCCACAGCGATTATACCATTTCTCCAAAAGGTTAAGTCGTAGTCGTAGTAAAATTCCTCAGGCTCTTGAGGAACAGAAGGTGTTGTGCTTGTTGAACTTGAAGATGGCTGTTGAGGAACAGTTGTGATTTCACCAGAAACTAATCTTCCAATTCAAGGAGAATTTGTTGAACTTGAAGATGGCTGGACATTGGCCAAAAGAATTTATTCACGTTCCTCCTCTTCCTCCATAGCTCTCTCTCTTAAAGATGGCATCTATAGAATCACGCAAACTGCAAGAAATGTTTCCAGTTACTAAGATCATCCAACACATCACAAACTAAAGCAAGTAGATTAATAAATCAGAAACATTGCTTCCATAAAGAAAAGAATGAAATATTACAAACAAACGGTCAAGAAATACAGAATCCCAGATTGATAAATTAAGTGGAAAAGACACACGATCAAATTAAAATTCAGGAATTGCCATCTATTTTATGAAGAAACACCATTGGAATTTGATTACTTGCATTGGATGCGTTACACAGTGAAAGAGCAATCCGATTCCTATGATCGGGGGGAGGGGAGCAAGTGATTGAGCTAGAAAAGAGGGGAGTTGACCTCTGACTTCCACCGTAGTCGGACTCTTGACTGCAATCGGATTGTTCGACTGGGGGATTCAAATCAGAGACAGTGGGAATTGGAGTTGGGGGATTCAAATTAGCGACAGGGCGAAACTGAATTCCGTCGGTGCGTCTTCATTTGATGAAGTTTCGCCGGATAATCACGGTTAGAACACATTGTTGATCTCACTTCCGGTGATCTGCGCTTTGTTTTGATCCTCCTCAAATGTTTTGGTGTAGCTTAGCAAGAAAGGCCTTCTTTTTCTTAGCTTTTGATTGTGATGTTTTTTTTTGAAGGAGAAAACGAAATCAACCGTTGGCGGTTAGGGCCGTTGCATTTCCTTAACTGATATTCATTTTACAGATTTAACGATTTTACTGCTACAAATACATTTTTTTTAGGGGTAATGAGGCACAAGGACAAAAGTATTTACAAAATTAAAAAATATGACAATTTTTAAAAAATGTTGCATGAAGGACAAAATTGTAGTCAAAAAGACCAATATACCCTAATTATAAACAAATACTGCTGTCCATCATCATTCACGCCATTGCCGCAAAATTAGGGTTAGAAAATTGAAACTCACTTTCTCTGCGATTTCCAAGGACAAGGAGCAGAAATCATCACAAAAATTGGACGCGAATTCAGTAGTACGCAATCGTTATCCCTAATTTGCAACCATTTATACTCAATCGAACAGACTTCGAAGCTCTACAATCTCAGATAAGCTTGAAATCTGCAAATTTCAATTTCTTCAAAAAAATTGTTCGAATTCACCTTTGCATCTTCCTTTCATCTGTTCAGGTAACAAAACGAGTGAATAAATTTCTCGAAATGGCGAAAACAAGATCGAAGTCAGCTGGGAAGGAAAAAACTGATGGAACAATTACAAAGTAAGTACTAAATCGAAGAATTCACTACTCTGTTTCACTTCGTTTACTAGTCGAGATTTGAGATTTTTGTCATTTTGATTGTTTTTTTAGTGAACATTTACTCAAATTCACTATAATATGCATTGAATTTTTGTCACAGGTACATTGTGCAGCAAACAAGATCAAAATCAGCTGGGAAGCAAAAAACTGATGGAACAATTACTAAGTAAGTACTAAATCGAAGAATTCACTGCTCTGTTTCACTTCGTTTACTAGTTGAGATTTATGTCAATTTGATTGTTTTTTTAGTGAACATTTACTGAAATTCACTATAATATACACTGAATTTTTACTAGGAATCATGGTGATATTGTTAGGAATTTTTATTGCAGCAAGTTTTAGTACTCACATTCGCTGCTAAGTTTCACTGAATCTACTGGATGATAAATCTATCCGCTCGATTGCTTTTCTCAGTGAGAAATCAAAAAGAATTATGCTTATAAAAATGAATGTATACAAAACTGTATTCATTGTATATTTTGTGTGATTTGTGCAACATATATGCTATAACGTCCTTATGATATTCACTAAAATTTGTTGTAATATGAATTCACTTTGATATAATATGCATTCACTTATTTACATGCAATCATGGTGATGTTGTTATGCATTCACTGTTTTATGTATGTCAGAGATATATGTACAAAAAGTCTGATTCACTAGGTCAAGAAATATTAATGGAAATTCACTTTACCATTTTATTCACTGTTTACATACATTCATGCTGATGTTGATTAAATTCAAAAAGTCTGATTCCTTACTTGTCATCCCTAACTACTTTAGCTTTAACATAATTGCTTATCATGATCATGTTTAACTAGTTTCTAGCATTTAGGTTCCTCAAAGTTTGATTCACTAAGAATATTCACTACAATGATAATTCATGTAATACACATTAAACACCTTGCCATCAGAGCCTGTATTTGCCCATATCACACTTATTATGTGAAGATTGGTACACTTGTTAAAAATTAATGTAGCTAATTGTCCTACCCCTGTTTCTCAATTTTTGTGTTTTAGATCGTAAAACCCTGATTCACTAAGAAAATTCACCGTGGCAAGTATTGAATGTTAACTCGTTCACTTTACCATTTATTCATTGTTTGCATGCATTCATGCTGAAACTCTTTAAATTCAATTCATTCATTACTTGTCATGCCCAATTCAGCCTTTAACATGATTGCTTATCATTGTCATGCTAATTGATTTTATCACCTATGTTCCTGAAAGTTTGATTGACTAAGAATATTCATTACAAGGAATATTGGCAGTACATGCATCTGAATGTCATATTGATGACACAAATTATGATTCAAATGCCAAACAAATTCACTAACAAAAAAATGTGTTGTCTGCATTGATTTTTTCCAGGTACAGTCAATACAGAAACAACATCTCATATATATTGGATGCATATAACAGCATATAGGAAAAATTGACAGGAAGTCACAGGAACATTATGCCGCAAACTCCTTTTAAGCTCTTCTTCAAAGCTATTGACGAAAAGAGGATATGTTCCAACAGGCGAAAAGACCAAGTTTTGGACAACATCATAAGCGCATACGTACCAGAAAAAAGAGGAATCAAAATTGGAAGAGAATGTTGTCAGATACGTAGGACTGATATCAAGCTGATTTTTGGAATCTTGGATGGCAATTTAAAAGTTGACAAGTACCACGGGAAGAAGGTCAAATCTGAATTTGCAGATAGAGTATTCCCAAATGCCCAAAACATCACAGGCAAAATGATGAAGGAAAAGTTAGTAAAACTTGTGGACAATGAAGATACAACTGCTGTGGTAGACACTGTGAGAGTCCTATGCCTTTTGATGTTTCAGGCATGTTTCTTCACAAACACTGGATAGACGATTGCATGGACATATGTGAAATATGTGGAGGACTTGGACACATTGAAACACTACGATTGGTCTTCTGCCATCTATGACACACTAATTTAGAGCCTTGAAAAAAAAGAGCAAAAAGCCTCGTACAGTGATTGGATGCACTAGTTCACTCTTGGTAAGAAATTCTAGGTTTTTTCCAAATATTTCTTATTACATGTGATTGCATATTAACAATTTCTTATTCTATTGTAGTATTGGACGTGTGAGCATGATAGAACAATGAAGCCAAGAAAAGAGGAGGATCCAATGAAGCATCAAAACCAAGAGGACACAACTTGAATTCAATATTCAGGAATTCCAAGGTGCACAAAGTGGGACTTGAGCACCTTGAACAAATTTGTGAACAAGGCAACAATCATGGCTTCGCCTAATCAAAGTGTAAGAACTGCATCTCCTATGCCAAAGAAAATTTCATGCCATACATTTACATTCATTCACTGACAAAATTCGCTGTTTTAAAAATATATACATAGGTCATATGGATTGAATTGGAGCCTACACCAGCTGAGCTACAACTGATACCGGATTTGACAAAGAATCCAATTGGACATGATTCAGATTTTAAAGATGACATTCCAATGCAACAACTCAAACTCAGAGTCAAACTCCAACCAGTGGCAATGCATGAGCAAGACAAAAATGCATATTTCATGGATGAACCATCTGAAGAGGATTTCCTACACATTACACAGTTGGAAGAGTAGCATCAAAATGACACCTATCATTCTGAAGAAAATGCAGATTTATGGATGAGGATCCATTTGAACAGAATGTCCAAGGCATGTTGGAGTTCAGAAACAAAGAAAGAGATTCTATTGAGAAGACACTTAAGGTAATTACCCGGCCTAACAATAACATGAATCACTATAATAATTCCCCGTATCAGTAAATCATTTCATATATTCATCTCATTTTGTCAACATTACCTTCTTATTCACTATCAAATTTCACTGTAGTTTGAGATCCACTATTGATAATCACTCACTGGTCTTCATTAGTGAATCTCATGAAAAATTGCAAAACGCATGCATTTTTTCCAGCCAATTGTTTTACTAGATATACTTTTATAACATACAACATTTCATGAATGTAGGAAAGGGATGACAAGGCAGAACGTTTGAAAGCAAAAGTTAAGAGGATGAAGAAAAAGTTGAGAAATCTGGAGCGAAAAGAGCATGAGATAAGCAAGCAGAAGGAAGAAATCGAAGAAGCGAAGAAGCGAACGGTGAGTCGCTTGTCAAAGCGAAAAAATTTGAGGAAAGGGAGAATGAGATCAAATCCAAGATTTTCAATGAATTGGAGGAGGTATACAAAGGTGTAGTTGATGATCTGAAAAAAGAAAATGCTGGACTTTTAGCTTCACTTACTGATGCTTTAATAAAAGATCACAATCTTCAGAAACATGTAAATGAAATGAGATCAAGAATGAAGGAATTTGAACAGCAGATGAGAAAGAGTGGTGATGAAGGCACTGAAGAGATCAGGCAAATGAACACAAGTCTGACAGAAAAAGTGAACCATCTTGAGGATGAGAACTGCACAAAATAATCTACTATTTCTGAATTGAACTCAACCGTGAGTGACCTACAGAATAGATTGGATGTGATCGAAGAAATGAAAAAATCGTATGAGAGCAAAATAAAGGAACAACACACAACAATTGATGCTCTTCATACAGAAATTGATAATGCAGCAGTGCATGCAGTGACACGGCAATATGGAAACACAGATGCTAAGCAAGTACAAAAATCTGTGAAGCAAAGTTCACGTGTAAAAGCAATAAAAGAAAGGAAACGAACGACAAGAAAGGATGATGACTTTGTATATCGGAAGATAAAAAAAAGAAGAACTCGAAATTCGGACTTGACCAATGAAGCTGCAATAGAAGATGTCCAAAGGATGGAAAAAACTGTGACAGTCAGTTTAAAAAAGAAGAAAGCTGGTTACACATGTGGGGAGAAAATAACCGAAGAAGCATTTCAGTTGTTACACACAACAATGAACAAACATGGATGATTGTAAGTAACAGTAGTTAACATATTTCTGATTACATTTTATTCGGTTTATATGATAATAAAATTGTGTGAACAATGTTTTCAGGGGGGAAGTATGGTCAGACATTGAGAGTGGTACCACAATCACTGTCCATGACATGGTGAAATTACTAGAGGGATCGTTCATTGCAGACAAGGTAAACAATTTGATCTAACTACTTTTTCTACGACAACATTTCAAGAAACCAACTGACAAATGACATGTATATTTACAGGTTATCGATGCATTTGAAACAATGCTAAGCAGAAATGAAGAAGTCCGAAACGAATTTCACATATTGCCAACATCAACTTGGGTGAGATCAAAATTTCTTGAATGGTCGCTATAAGTATTCACCATTCACTTGCAATATACACTAAAACATTTACTAAAAATCAGTGTGAATACATTTTTCATTTGTGTATAATACATAACAAGAAATGGTGATTGATTGCAGACGTACTGCAAGAAATATGAAGCAACTGGGAACTACTCAAATCATTTTGTCGATAGTATGAAACGACATCTGGAAAAAGGCAAAATATTCTCATTCCGTTGTGTTGTCCAGGTGTGAAGAATGAATCATATCATTGGATATTACTCACATTTGCTTCGGGTGAAGAAGGAGAATGGCACATGTACAACTCATTGGCTAGCCGGAAAGGTGCTGTTGACCACTTTGAGAAAAATGCACTTGACATTGTAAGTATTATTTGTATTTGTGTTGTTAATATTACAGTAAAAATTTCTATACTAATCAAATGTGTTAAACATGTTTTAATTTTCAGCAAAAATACTTGTGGAAATGCTTTTGTCCATCTGGTAAACTAAAAGCCAAAAAAATCAAGAGGGTTGCAAAGCTTCCACAACAGGGATCGGATACGTAAGTATTATTCATTAGACTTTTTGATTCATACATGTAATGGAAATAATGGCTGACAAGTTTAATGTGAATGCCAAAATTTTGTAGGAATGACTACGCAATATATGTCATGTACTACATCTACCAGATTGCACTTAATCAGCCAATTGACAAGAAATGGAACACTGATGGAGTGCAAGATTTCAAAGCTTTCTTAGTAAATAGTATTACATATAATAAGATGAACATTGCAATGTTGGCAAACATAACTGTTAATGTGTAGATGCCAAGGGATCTACACAACTTATCTTCATATTAGCACAAACATCACTATTAATGTGTATGCCAAGTGAAACCTATTGCTTATTTTCTTATGTCTGTCCTAAAATGACATGATTTGAATTACTGTGGACAAGATTTGAATTACAAGGAGGCAACTATTTCAATCAATGTTTACATATTTCAATTATTAAGTATTCTTTTTTTTTTGTCTATTGGTTGATTAGTAAATGTATAATTTTGATTCATAAGTTCAGTTACTACAGTGCTACTGTGAAAAATTCGTTTGTTTGAAATTCATTGTTAAAATTCACTGTTAGTCAAAAATTCACTTTTAATATTCACTAGTGAATTTCGACAGTGAAACTCATGAAAAGTGTTGTAACAATATAAAACCAACTCTCAAAACAAAACAAAGTTCATTACAACAAAAGTTTGGTAAATTTTTCATCAATTTGGATTGTTTGCATGCATTCATTTTGTACATGACATATAATACAATAATGCACACAATGCTACAAACACAACATGAAAGAACATTCAAATAAAATACATAAAACACAAAGATATAATTCATAGACTTTGTATGGGACTTGGGGCCTCCAAGATGTACAGAACCACAATGTAAAATATAAGAGTCAATAGATAAGTCACTCAATTAAGAAGAACAGAGTCGCAAAATAATAAGCACAAGCTAAAATATGAAAATGTCTAGAATAGCAGAGTTATACTAATGAATGTCATCTACATCATAACAGAAGCAACACATGTCCTCTGATTATGATGCCCCAACTTATGGCACCGACCGCACATCATTTCCCGTTTGGATTCACCTCTAGAAGGAATTCGCCTCTTCTTTGGCCTTCCAGGTTGCCTCTTTGAAATAGGAGGTAAAACAACAACATTGGAATCCTGCAGCTCATAAACCTACGGCAAAAGATGGATTGCAGATTCATAACAAGCAGCATATGAACTCGAACGGAATCCAACATCAACAAATTCATGCAATGGGAGACCAGCTTTCATTATACAGCCTACCGCATGATCACATAGGTAACCATTCAATTGACAAAACTTACAAGAACAAGTAAAATTCTCAAGATCAACCATACAAGATGGCGTTGAACGCACTTCAAATACATATCCACTTGAATTGATGATAATCCAATTCTTAGATGCATCAAATGAATCTGCTAATATCTTGTCTATACTTGGGCATATTGCAGAATTCCATGAAGCACAAGCGGACCTACGTTCTACAAATAAATCCAATGGATCTAATTATGTAAAAATATACCAGAGCATTCAAAATACTTAAAACATAAAGCAATTAAACAGAAACATACCAGAAATTTGATTCATAATCTTCAAGCGCAGAGCATCAATCATATTACTTATGGGTAATTACCTCTCTTTTACAACCCACAAATTAAATGATTCTGCTTCACTTGAAGACATTTCACCATATCGTATGCCTTTAAAATGAGCATTCGTCCATCTTTCAGCAGGTAAGGCGGTAAGGAAATCATCTACAATTGTCTTACCCTCTTGTAACATAACACTCATCAAACTATCATATAGATCAACTGCTGGTGCATAAGCACACTGTCGCAAAAGATAAACCATACGCTTCTTAAAACCCTTGTTGAATCTGGAACCTCTAAATTTGTCTTTCAAATTCAACTTAATATGAAAAATGCGAAAAGCATGGTCTGAATCTGGGAAAACAATAGGCACGGAATCTATTAAACCAAAGTATTTCTATCCGAAATAAACGTAATTCGCCTAGTGGGATCAACTATGTTCTTCAAATTCATAAAGAACCAATGCCACTTCTCAGTATTTTCGGAGTCAACAACCGCAAAACAAAGAGGGTACAAGCCTGATACAAAAAGAACAGATTCATATCAACACGTCAAGTAATAAAGAGAAGAAAGTACCACACAAAAAAACCAGAAAAAAATGAATAGACCAACAACACAACTCTAGACATAGAATGAATACAGTACCTTGATCACCATCTTTCGCAACTGCCGACAAAAGCTGAGCTTTAAATTGCGTTTTCAAATGAGCTCCATCCAAACACAGCATTGGCCGGCAATGCTTAAATCCCTCAATGCAGCCATGAAACGCAACAAACACCCTCTTAAAACGACTTGAAACCTCATCAACTTCCAATACCACATAAGAGCCGGGGTTCGTTTCACGAATCTTTGACACATATGAATTTAAAAAAATTAAAAGATTCTTTCATGTCACCAAACAGAGCATTCTTCGCTTTTTCGATACCGGTCCAAGAATTGTAATATGAAACAGGCAGACCATGATTTGAAAAAAGCCGACGCTTAACATCAATAGGCTTTATTGAGGGATCATCATGAACTTCATTACAAACCAAATCACAAACCAAAGCTGAACTCATTCGATGCCCTTTGAAAGAACGCGATGACGTACCACATGTATGTAACTCATGCATCTTCTTAACATAAAAAAATCCATTAATAAGTTCCTTTTTCGCACTAACCATCCAAGCACAGCCTGTTTCATCCTTCTTTGCACACATTGCCATAATCCTCTTATCATCATTCTTAATGTATATGAAATCAAACCCACTGTGAACAGACATTTTACACAATGCTTTCCTAAATTTTGTTGCTCCACCAACAAACTTTTGACCAACACATTCTACACACTTATCCCAGTTGATAGACAGTTGCATATTCTCCTTTCGAGGACAAAACGTAGGAAGAAAATTGATCTCCTCATCATCGGATTCAGTAATAGATGATGATGCAACTGATTCAATACTAGTAGAAGCCATAGTAGAAGCCACGGTACAAGCCACGGTAGAAGCCGCAGTAGAAGCATTACAAACAAAATATGCCTGTACACGTGATGCACTGAACGAAGCAGACACGGACAACATGATTTCAACATCTTCATTATTGAAGAGAAAACAATTTGCTTGTTCAGGTAATGAATAATACAAACTGATCATATCTTCTCTCAATAAACTCCATCTCTCACATATACGTAGCTTAATACTACGTAGAGTATCAAATTCTTTGATTTTCAAAACAAATGACTCTCCATTGTAAGTACAAATAAGGAATACCATCTTCAAAAACTTACACAACAAATGAATCAGAGAAAATCAGCAGTGAATCATATTATTTCTCATAAAACACAGAGTATATACAAAACAAACATCAAACGAAGCATGAAGAACGAAATAAACTTAACAAGCTCAGATTTATGTTCAATTCCATTAGGAAGATTGAAATTTAACTTATAAAACTTAGAATTTTGTTCCACTATTGAGGTAAAACATGAATCAGAAAAAATAAGCAGTGAATCAGATTATTTCTCATAAGAAACACACGGTATTCAGAAATTAAACATCAAAGTCAGGATCAAGAAGCAATTAAACTTAAGAAGCTTGCATTTATGCTCAATTTCATTAGAAGATCGAAATTTAACTTATAAAATTCAGATTTCGGATCTCTAATTCTTTTGAACAGTAAGATGGAAAAAAATTGCCAAAACATACCTGATGAATAGAGGATCTGCAGAGAACGAATCCTTCCAATTAGATGATCGAACGTACCGAATTAGGAAACGAAACAATGGAAGATTCACGATTGAAGTCCGTCGGTGCAAATTTTTTTCTCCGACATTCAGTTTCTTCGAAAGGGATAAAAATGAGCCGACATTGAGTTTCTCTTCAAAAGCTGAAAGATAAGAACAGGTTAAGCAAGGGCAATTTAGTCATATTTAATTATGTCCTTTAGCCTATAAAAAATATTAACTAGGACTGTTAATTAAAAAAATATGGAAAATGTCCTAATCCCTAATTTTCCTTATTTTTTATGGGAAATAAAAATTTAATTAAAAGAAAATGCTACTCCCTCCGTTTTTATCTGTCGCAGAGAAGAGAATCACATAGATTAAAAAAGTAATTAATATATCTAAAATATAGTATAAAATGACTAAGTTGTCCTTTGATTTTTTGAATGTATGTATGGGTAATAGCGAGTCAAATTGACTTTTGGAGTTTTTAGTATTGAAATGTATTTTTTTATTAGATATGTAAATATTTTGTTGGTAAAAAAGAAAAAAAATAATAAATGATGCATTGAAAATATAAAATGACAGATAAATAAAAACAGATCGAATTCTGAAATATGACAGATAAAAAAACCGGAGGGAGTACGGAATAAAATGAATCACACTTTTATATAAAAAATAAAAATGTGTAAAACACCTCTCCTCTTTGTAAAGGTATTTTAATCCATTTGAAATTTCTTTTTCTTTTCTTTTTCCCCAAGTTTTTGGAAAACCGACCAACCCCTGAGAAATCTATAAAAAAACTCCAAGGAGCCCTAGCTAGACTTCATCAAAATAGCTTTTTCGGAGTATTGGGTAGAGTTGGCTCAATGAACCGAGCTTCACCATTGGTAAAGCGGCCTGACTGTGCCCCAGACGTGTCCAGACTTGTCCCAGACAACCAAGGACGTGCCGAAGACTTCCGGCTCGCTAAGCCGAGGACTGCTCTCGGTTAAGCGTCCTATTTTTGGTGTCCACGACGCGTTTGACCTTGTCCCGGACGTGTTTGCAGATCAAAGACTCAGTTTCGAGGCAGATCTTGATTCAGGACTAGTTTCGAATCTCGTCTCATCTCAAGAAGGTAATTATCGTAGCCTTTGGTTTAATTCTTGGTTTCAAGCTTGTTTATAGTTCGGAATCATAAGATTCATCTTAGGTTTTCAGGTGTTCGTATGTTTGCGAGGTTTTGAAGGTTAATCGTCGTCGTTTGTTTGGTTTGGCTCGTCTAAAAGGTAAGGAGTTCTTCTTATCAAACGGTTCCATATTAATGTTTAAAGATTATGTTTTGAGTTGATTTGAATATTGTTTTAATGCAACTGCACGAAACCAGACATAATTGCGTGTTGCCGGGTATTTGCCAAACTGTGTTTTCATAACGTTATTCTATTTCTAGTTATTTTATGTAAGTTTATGTTCTTTTGGTTACGAATAATGGGGATAAGATGGTAGTTTGGTGTTGTTATGGTCTTTGTATGTTCCCGTAGGTTAGACATGAATTTATGTGCTTTATATGCTCCTACGTGTTAATGGTTAGTGACCTTGCGACATACTATACGGAATACCATGGGTTTAAGTCCCGTGTCGGAGGTATGACTAACTACGCTAATTTATGTCGTTCTCGAGGCGGAGGTCCCTAAGTCCCGTGGGTCCCTAAGTCCCACGATTGGAGGTGTGTTAGTCATATTAGCCATGTTGCACATGTCCTTATACTAAGTCCCGTGGGTTCTAAGTCCTATGAAGACCTGTGGGTTTTAAGTCCTATAAGTAAGACAGAACAGAGACATGTTAAGTAAGTAAGAGACCGAGCCAAGATAGTCAAGACACCGATTTGCTATGATTAGTAGACAAGTAAAGTATGGGTTGGTGGCTTACGTAAGTTTGATTAGTTGAACACGAACAAAGTAAGTAATTAATGAAACGAACATGTACGTGCAAGATGAACTGAATGTAGTTAATGAGCATGTTTTCTTTGCATTGTTCAAATTGGAATCGAGCTACAATCCTAAAAGTAGTTTTCTTATGTTTCAAGTTATGCTTTCAACTATTTTGTAACTGAATAAGTAGATTCATGCCGTGCCTCCCGGAAATCGACATACATGAATATCCCTTTTGATTTTCTTTCTCCTCACTAAGCAGTTGGCCGGTGCTCACTCCTTTATTTGGAATAAGAAGGTTGTAGGTACATGCTGATTTGACGATGAGCTTGTATTGCTAGCTTAGGATGGAGCAATAGAGTCGATTTTGGTTTAGTTACCTTTTATATTTGTTCCTTCTTTTCAGATAAGTGAGTTGTAATGAATAATAGATTTTGCTTTCAGTTATTTATGTAGTTTGACAGCAGTTGTAGTTCTGATTGAGTTGGTTGTATGGAAGAACCTGAGGGTCTATCTTCCCGAGTCTTCAACTTGTTTTCTTCTGCGTGAATCTTTTATTACTTTGATATGACATGAGGCTTACGTGGGATTTAGGGTTTACTCTAAATGTCATGTGTCGAACATTCCATTTCCAGATAAAGACTCGGTATCCAGGACAAAGGCGTTACAAAACAAACATAACATAAGTACACACCGTCCGTTGATTATCAATCTATATGTATTTTCTTTAAACAAATTAGGTGAACCTACCATTTTTATAATGAATGATTTGAATCCTTATAACTATCTTCATGATAACATTCATTTCTTTCAAAGGTTAAACCCTAACCTTGAGGGTCTCAACTCCGCCGGTCCCTTAGCTGAGTGGAGAATGTTAACCAGGATCCCCCAGTAGCTTAGAATCATGGGTTTGCCACAGAGGGTACAATTCGCCCCTTTGCGGGAATCGAACCAATGACCTCTTAGTAAGGCGTGCACTACACACCCAAATCCCTCACCAACTGGGTTATGTCCAGGGGATGATAACATTCATTTCTTTTATATATGACGAATGCGCCGATTACTCAGTAGTTTGACTCATGTGACGATTGAATTGGAAGCGCATAAAGAGATTATATGTTTGATTATTACACAATGAATTATCAATTAGTTATTATGTTATTGTAGATATGCTGGAAATATTTGGCGAAATCTGCTGTTTTTTTTTTAAGAAGAAGAAATATGTTGTTTAGAACTACTTACTCTGTCCCTAAAAAAAGAACTAATTACTCTGATTTTTTTAGGCGGCTTCTATCGCCACCACGTATGACTATCGACACTCTTTTTTATTTTTCATTTAGTACCTGTGTAATTTAGGAAAGCTAAAAATTTTGTCCTTTTTTATGATTGTTTTTTTTTATGTTCTAAATGCCTAATTAAAAAATTAGTCTTTATACACAAATAACCATAATTTTTTTATATTTATAAATTAGTGCCAAACGAAATAAAAAAGGAAAACTTTTACAGTATCATCTTTCGAAAAAAAAAAAACTTTCAAAGGTATCAATGTTGTCGCTAAAGTGAGGAAAAAAAAGGAAAACCAATCCGAATAAAAAACCAGCCCGGATCAAATTAAAATTAACCAAACTAGTATCAAACCGAATGAATCGGTTTGGTTTCAAACCAAACCGAATAATATAGATTTGGATTTAATTATTTTTATCTTACCTCAACCCAGCCTGAATCCAAACCGAAATAAAGCATTTACATGTTAGAAATGTTTTGTATGCACTCTTATCTATTTTTATTGAGACTACATTTTGTGTGGAGTTTATTCACCTTATAAGGTATATATATCTAAATTAATACGGCATAGTACACAATATTGTATATACAACAAATGAAGGTCAACTCAAATATATTTTAGGGGGAATGAGGGAGAATGACAGAAATATTTCATCAATTGAGTAGAATAACAGTCTTTTGAAACATTTGTATAAAGGACAAAACTATTTATTAACTGTCAAAATTCACTTGTGTTCGAAATTCACTATTTAAATTCACTGCCGAAATTCACTAATTTTCAAAATTCATTGTCGAAATTCATTGATTTTCGGGATTCACTGTCTAAATTCACTGATTTTGGGATTCACGGGGAGATTCACTGATTTTCGGGATTCACTGTTTGTCCTTCTCGCTATAAAAATTATGCAGTTGTCCTTCTCCCTTATGGATGGGTATGATCTCCTGGGTTATATTGACGGAATTACCCCATGTCTGCCGGCTTCTGTCGCCGTAAATAGGACTGCGAAAGTAAATCCCGCCCACCGCACATGACAGCGTCAGGTTAAATTGATTCTCAACACCATCATGGCATTTATTCTCCCACCATTCTACCAGTTATTTCCAAAGCCAAGACCTCAGCCGATGCCTGGAAAATTCTTGCGGACATCTAACAAGGGGCCGAATTAAACTAACAAAAACCAACTTGGAAACTATTCGCTGTTAGGAAATCTACGCGTGAACGCAGCGGAATTTAAAATTTATTTCCTTTTCTTACCAAGATCGACTTCGTTTAAGCAACAATCATAAAAGAAGTAGACGTAGAATATACCTTGGATGATCTAAAATAGATCGTCGCTTCATCTACGGTTGTAGTTTTTGCACGAAGCCGCCCAAGTGTTCGGCCTCTACCGTTGCTCCACAAGAACAACCCGCCGGAATCCCATCATGGATTGCTACTAGAAAAACTCGGTTGCTAGACTGATATTTTCTCTCTCTAAGAAGCTCTCTTATTTTTCACAAGAATTATTAACTCTTGGAATTGTGTTGTACAAAAGAGCTAGCCGATCACTCTCTTATATAGAGAGACATGCGTCCCATCTGTCTCCCAATCTGATTGGGAGAAGCTTCATAGTAGATTGGGGAGAAAGAAAACCTTTGACCAATAAAATAAAAAAAATAGATATTCTAGATTTATCTCATTAATTTAATATCTCATATTAAATAAATCGAAGATATTGTCAATACCTAATATTTACTATCTTTATTTTATTACCATAAATCAATTTATACAAATCTACTAGTTGCAATGCTTACGCCGTGCAAGGCACGGTGTGCTCGTTAAAAGCGTAAATTTAAAAGTGGAGGATATTTTTACATTCATAAAAATGATACAGTCATGAAATTTATTAATATGAAGCCATACGCTTCAAAAGATACATAGGGTGACAAAGATATCATCTATGATTGTTAATGTTCAACTACCATACGTTACAAAAATATAGTGGAATATAATCATTGCAAGCACTGATAGTTATGTATATTACTACACACCATTAAACTTTATCCATGATAAAAAATAATTGTGGTAATATACCAACTATATTTTTCCCACTACGTCAAAGTTTGACTTTTAAAAAGCATACAAAACAACCATTACTGCATTTTTTATACATGAACATACATCTTCATTTCTTTATTGGGCTTTGAACTTCACGAACCTCATTTGGAACAACAACTGATCCAGTCACCTTCTCCGGAGTAGTTGTTGGGACTGTTGTTGGTATATAACCAAACACTGGAACCTGTTTGGTTTCAGGCTGGGTTGGATCCATTTGGATCCAACTCAATATTTTATTCACCCACTATCTAATTTACTATTATTTTACTGATTTTATTATTTTATTATAATTTCTATCATCAATCATTTCACCTTCAACAAATAAAATAATATTAATTAATTCATTTTATTCACCACCTATACTATTCAACCATTACTTTATCAATATAATATTACATTAAAATTTCTCTCACCAATCATTTCTTCATCTACACAAATTTCAATATAATATTTCAACTTTATAATCATTATTTTATTTTATTTTATTTTCTCTCTCATGACTCAATTCAACCTCAATCCAACCCGAAACCAAATAGGGCAAAAATTGCGGAGGCCGGGTACATGTCTCACCTAGTCACCTTTCAACTCAACAAAATCAACAATTTATTCGAGGATAGCTTTGGTCGTAGGGCCTGAAAAATTGGGTCGTTTATTCATAGTTGTTATAATAACAACCAAAAAAATCACCAATTTCTAGAGATTGGGATTGTAATAGCATTTGTGATAATGTCATTTGTTCAGATGTGTACTTTCAATGGAGACAAAGTTGTCCCGGAGTTGATTTATCGTCTTTTGGGACGAGGCAAGCGACTCCAGACCAACTTGTGCTTGTTCCACCTGTGTCCATTGAGAGTGAACAATCAACAAGCAAATATTACTATAAGTAAGAATTATTTCAATCTAGATACTAATAATATAAATTTATTAGAGACAAAAACAAAATAAAATTAGCACTTCAACTATAAACTAATGTGGCAGTAAAAGTGCAATTTTCTAAGAGATAGCAGTGTACCTGTTCCACAACCATTGAACACAGGCACACCTATATCCTAGAACTATACTCGTACATTCATTTGGCATGTCCCACAAACAACGTTCACAATTTTGTAACGATCAGCTTTCTCCTCCCTAAATTGTCCTTGGATTATTAAGTTTATTACAATTCACAAAATGTGATTTTAAATGCTCCAAGCACCATTTTCACGATAGTAATATACATTATCATATCCATTAATGCAAAGCAATGCAAAAAACATATTTCTCACACTGTGTAAAATGAATCTGGCATTAAACCTCAAAGTCAGTGCAAGAAACATATTTGAACTGTAGTAGTCATACATATAATATACGTAGTTGAGGTACTGCAGGCATCAACACAAGCATTTGGTGCAATGGCTACTTGAATTCAAGGGTTAAATAAAAAGGTAAATAAGCTAAACTAACACACGATTGCTGAAGAACTGGGCCCCTCATGCCTACAGATACAGTTTGAACAACCTCAAAGTCAGAAGGGGAGAAAATTAGTCTCAAAAGAGGGGAAGAGAAGCGATACTCAAGCATTATCAGTAGCCATTAATGCAACATACAAATCCTGAAGCATAAAGCATTCTGTTTCGGCCAATTAATATTCAGATTCACATTGAAATATCTAAAATCACAAATCTTTCTGTCAAGAACTGAAAGTTTGTATGTCTTTTGGCACTCATCTGCGCCATCGCCATCTGATCTCGGGATAAAAGGACAAGCACCACTCCTTAAAAGAATTATCCCCGCACACCATGAAACACCATGAAAAGGGAAAACAAAAAAGCGTCTTTGGTGGCACCATGGTGTTTTCGGCCTGGCACCACATCGAAAACAATTAATTGCCATCAGTCGCCAGTGCTAGAATCGATTGTAATGTGGTGCCAAAAACAAAACATTTAGTTTGATACCACTGAAGACACCCAAAACAAAATCATAACTACAAAAAGGTCAAAAGAATACGTATTCTTGAAAATAGAAAAAAGAGGAGGGAAAGGGAGTACTTGTTTACTTTAACTTACACCTCTGTTTCACCTAGTATGATACAAAAACAATTCAAGAAGAGGATTCTGGGTCCTGCTGCAGATGCATGAAACAAATCAACCGTGCAATAAATCTAGGTCCTAAACTTCTTAATTCCATCGAAATGATCATCAGCATAAAACACAAAATATGCACCTATTGCTTTACCTTCTTTCATCTCATAAATCACTGCAACACTCAAGAGCTACATACGTTCTCAGCAATATATAACAAAGTTTGTTCGAAATTTCTGGAAATCACACTGAGCTGTGCAAGGATTGAACAAATTACAAGAGAAATATGAATTCAGCTCAAACCTGTTGACGAGCAATGTAATCAACTTTAATGGAAGCGATGGAGTGGAGAAGCTCAGGCATCAGCAACAGCTGCCATAAATTGCTATTATTTAAAACAAGAAGAAGGTAGAGATGTAGATAAGAAAATCAACATTTTACCTGGATCTAACCTTTGTATCCTGGATCTAAATGCTAAACTCATAGTCATCCAGACTAAATCCACTGGGTAAATACCGAGATACGTCATCCCTTCTTGGATTTGACATGCCCTCGATCTACGCATGCAATCCTTGCTAAAATCCAATGGAAAAAGCCTCCTTCCAGTGGGAGCAAAAGCGTTTCGCCGTCTGCATCTGGGTAGCCGAAAGGGTTGATTGACATCCTCCCTTGACTTGAATCGCTTCTATGTCGTATTCTCTAGATTTAGAAGCCAGCTGGTATTTAATCAAAGAAAATATAGATGTGTAATAAAATAAAATAATACTAACAGAAAGGTAATAATGCTGATGACGGATATTGCGAATTTGCGAGAAAGGTTGAACTGCATTTTTTTTAAAATAAACTCAGCTGACAGCTTGCCACGTGTCAGCAAGGGAGAACACCAACAATTGAAGAAACAGGAGACGTGGACAATTTTGGAAGCTTTTGGGTCTCTTTACATAAGATATAGATTAATATATAATATTAATATATGATAATATTATTAATTAAATTATACAATCTGAGTGTATCTTATACACTTGAAAGTGGCGTCTCATATTGTCATAAATTGGTATCTGGAATATTCTTTAATTAATATAATACAATGATTATTAATTTACAAAATATATGTGAATCAATATACACAATAAATTTCGCCACTTACATATATATAAATATATATTTAATTAATCAACATAATTAATATCTTGTATTATATTTATTCATAATAAATAAATGTCACTATATTAATTTATCACTATAACACTTTATTTGGCTATCTCTATAACCACATTTTAATCCGGATATATGTTCTTATGTGTGTGACCCGATAGCTTCCGAATATGTTGGCCGTAGGCACAAAGTGCATTTACTAAAATACACTTCATACATAACGATCACAGAATAGCGTCTAGCAACACACCGTGACCCCCAATCATCGGAAGAGTCAAATGCAATGATTACTCCCTTTCATGTGAAATAGTTACCGTGTAAATAGAATCCTATCGTTGTTACAATATCCATACGGTCGTACGTCGAGTGTCAAACATCAACGACCGTATCTTATAATATGGATATCATGATATCTCGAAATAACTCATTTACTCCTACTTTGCAAAGATTCACGAGAGCTAGACATTCCTTTTAAGAGGCCCATTTCGGATATTCACTCCTATTCATATGATACGCGATTTCCGGACGAACAACATGAATCATGCGCATGCTTCAGTATCACACCCAATCACTACCACATGATCGCCCCATGGCTAGGGGAAACCTCAATAGTGTCAAAGCATGACAATCCACACCGTGATGTCATGAAGACTCCGGTCTTAGGATAATTACCCAACCGCCACATATTGTGACACTTGAAGCACGTCATGGCTAAGTCTCCTACCCCCCACTTAAACTTGTCATTGTCCCCAATGACAAAGAAAAAGGAGAATTTAAGAAAAAGACTTAGCTCTGGAAACGGATCTCAAGTAGATGCAGAATAGAGTTGTAGTCCAAGCACGTCGTGGAGAGGCAGACGAAAACCTGTTTAAGCAAACCAAACAGAAACTCCACGAAACCGTTAATAACATGTCAATGGAAGTTATAAAATAATGTGGCAGTAATTAGATATAGAATATCCAAAAACAAATTAAGCTTTATTTCATACAACCAATGACAAGGAAAACCAAAGAGTTAAAACTACAAAACTCACATGGCGGCTATCAAGGAAAAAACCTCGTTTATTCCGAACTGAGACTCGGAACATGGCGAGATGAAAAAAAAACCTTAACAGTCTCATGCTACTTTATTAAAAGAAAAAACAAAAACAAATCAAAAATATAGTTTTAAGAAATAGTTCTATGGTTATAGTCGTTAGCTCAACTATACTCACATGATGGTCTAATTGTAACTAGGATTGCCGAGAGTAAATACTTCTTCCTCCTTATCAAATTGATTTCCGAGGTAATGCTTTACTCGGTGGCCATTCACCACAAAAGTCTTTCGATCATCCAAGTGACATATGATGTATTATTTTTATATGATTAAATATACGTTATATTATTATGTTTTATTAACGAATTCTATATAAAATATATGAAATTATGGTATAAAATGTTAGTCTTTATAATTTAGAGTATTTAGTAATAATAATAATAAAAAGTTGTAATTTTGTACCGATTTTAGTAATCGGAGTGTCGTGTCGATTTACGTGGGTATTTGTGATGTTTTATTGCGGATTTATAACCGGAGACCCCGAGAATCGACATATTGAAGTTTAATCATATCTACGGAATGATTTAGAGAGTGCCACGAGCTTAAATGGTCAATTGAAAAGTTTAAGTGGTTAAGTGGCCAACCAATCTGGATAAGTGGTAATAGAGAAATGTCTTCGACAAACGAATGGCTCATCAAAACAACATTTTCGAGAGAAAGTATTCTTCACGCAAGTTGTAGATTTTTCCGAGAGCTTTCCAATGCAATTTAAATTATGAAGATTGGAGGTCTACAACTTAAACGGTGATCAAGTGGCTAATCAATTTGGATTAAGAAAAATCCCGTAAAAGCTTCGGGAGAACACGAGGTTATCAAGAAGGCGTTATCGAAGAAGAGTCCTTCATGAAAGTTGTAGAGTTTCTCGAGACCTTAATTTTGGCATTTCGTTTGCAATTTTTGGAGGTCCGAACTCGAGATATGAATTTTAGAAGTTTAATAATTATATATAAAAATATATATAATCTACGCACATCTTTGAAGAGATCAAGTTAGTGGATGTAATCATTAGTCCGGACCGATCCGGCTTGATCCCGGACCGGTCCGGCCTTGAGACCTTTGTCTATATAAAGGATTTGATCAGAGAGCAGACGGAGGGTACCAATATATATATACATCTCATATATATATATATATCTCCTCTCTTTCTTTCCTTCTCTTTTCTTTTTAATTTTTAGTTGTAGTTGTAAATAAGGCCTTACGCCGTAATAATGTAGTTTTAGCATCGTTATAATGCTCGGGAAAATCTCGGAAGTCGGTTTTGCTAAAGAAGTTGTAATGTCCGGGAAATACGATTTCTGAATCAACTGCCGTATTCGGGTAACTTTTCTTAAGTATTTATGTTTGTTTTTATATTTTTCGTTGTTATAATGTTTTTAGGCTAAATATAATACTGGCCAAAACTATGTAATCGGTTTTATTTCGATCTTTTCGTTAAAGAAATGTTGTTAAGTTAAAATGACTAAAATTGAGTTAATTGAATCTTTTTCTATTTTGATCGTATTCGTATTGACATATTTAACCGATCGAGGAATTCATAATCTAATTATGAATTGACGCCTCGTAGTCAGGATATGAAATAAAAGATAGAAAAACCGGAGGGTAAAATTGGCCGTGTGAACAACGTGATAACGGAATCCGATTTCCTACCCGGGGGTAAATTTGTTTTGGGAGAAATGAATTTTATTATAATTTGTACTCGAGATCGTAATAATGTTAAATCATCGGTTTAATTGAAACTTAAACCGGAAAGTTAAATCGTCCGGCTTTGACAACCGGAGCCTTTAAAATAAAATTGACCGTTTGACGAACGGAATGACTCCTTTTTATCTAAAGGTAGATTTGTACTCGGGACTGTTCGGATTAATTCGTTTACCGTAACGGTTGTGGACCTTGAACCGATGCAATGGACATATGACAATTTCATACGCTCGTGTGAGGAGGAATTGTTTACCTCGGGAGTGCACCGTTTCACTTACTCAATTGGACCTAAAATAAAAGGAGAGATCGAACACATTTCAATTAATCGAAAAGATCGTATAAACCAATTATATAAGTTTTGGCCGGTTCTCTAAAATTATCTCGTTTAATATATTGGTATCTATATATTTATATCTATATATATACTTTGCAATTTATGTACATCTATATATATTTATATATCTATATATATTATATTAGAATAACTTTTAAATTACGTATTTATTTTATGTTGACTAGAATAGTAGTGATACGTGTTATAAAAATGCGATTTAGATCGAGTTAATAAATGACTCTTTGGTGTTTAACCACACGTAAAAGAAATTACCAAGTTCCCCGAGGATTCGACACTCGACTCACCATACTAGCACCACAATTTGACCCGGTACACGCCGGTTAGGATCGTATAGTCTAGGAAAGGTCCGTCGGCTTTTTCGGCGCCGTTTCCAAGGTTAGGTTTAGGTCGTCGGCATTTTGGCGCCGTTGCCGGGGAACGTCGCTAATTTCTTTTTATGTGTCTATGGTTACTACTTGTATTAGCTTAAAATTCTCGAGAATAAGTCAACACTTTTCTTATCTCATTTCTATTTTATTTTTCGTTGGTTGTTACCTTTTAGGAAAATTACCAATTTTTACTACTATCAATTTCGTGTTATTTTCTATTTTCGTTAGTTGATGACCGAAGTGGTAAGGCCCCTCTCACTCCTTATAAGCCCGACATAAACACTTACGAAAGGCAGTTAAGAGTAGAGAGTAAACGCGGTCATACTAGTCAGGGAAATCCTGACCAAGAATCATCTTCAAACAGAAATACGAGAATGGCTGAAATCAGTGATGAAACACCTGAACAAGGGCTGGAACATGCTCTAGGGCATGGACAAAACCCTGTTAACCCTAATAATAATAATAATAATAATAATAATAATAATAGAAATAATCAAAATCGGAACCAGAATAATCGTAATAATCCACCAAACCCGAGACCTATCTGTGATCAAACCGTAAGAAGAAACCGGACTAATAATCCCATCCTTTTACCTAATGAAGGAGCGAATAATTTCGAAATTAAGTCTCATCTTTTTGGTTTAATTGACGCAAGAGCCCAATTCCTAGGAGAGGATGATGAAGATCCACATCATCATCTCTATCTTTTTGAAGAAGCGTGCAATACGGCCAAAAGTCAAGGTGCTCATAAGGAATTAACGAGAATGACTATGTTTCCTTTTTCTTTAAAAGGACGAGCCCGAGATTGGTTTATGTCTCTTCCACATCATTCACTTACTAGTTGGGAGGAGATTCAAACCGAATTTACGAAACAATATTTCACTCCCGGACGAAATTTGGAATTAAAAGTCGAGGTTGCTAACTTTAGACAAGGATCCGAGGAAACTCTTGGGAATGCGTGGGAAAGGTTTAAAAAATTGTTAAGAGCGTGTCCCGATCATGGTTATTCCTTAGATATGCAAATTCAACTCTTCTCCGTCGTAAATTGAGAAAAGACTCACGTGCGGATGTAGATCATGCATGTGGTGGTTCGTTAATGATGAGTGAAGCTCAAACGAGTTTACGATGCTATAGAAAAGATTTCCAAAAATAACGAGAATGTGGGAAACCGGTTCTAGCACCGGAAAAGTAGCTTTTGCGGGAGAATGTACGTCTAATACGGAAGTTCTAGCACACTTGGAGAATTTGAGTAGGAAATTTGATGGTTTACAACGAGAATAAGAACCAAAATTCGAGAAAATAGTACACCAAATGAATACTCAAGTCATGATAATGTGTCATTAGGGAGTGAAGAACCAACGGGATATTCAAGAGAGGAGGTGAGTTTTCTTCAAAAAGCATAGGAATTTGAACAATGCATACTCAAACTCGTTTAATGCTATTAGAAGAGATCATCCTACTTATCGATGGTCCGAAAACCCTAGTAAGCCGGGACAACCGCCATATCCGGTCCCATATAGGAATAATAACCAAGTTTATCAAGAAAATACATCTAATCGAATTTACAATCATTACCAAGATCCTATCCTCAACATACCACTCAAAGTATACCAAGTAACTCGAGTTCAACTCAACTGCGAAGGAGTTGAAAAATGGGAAAAACTTATGGAAAATATGATGGGCGTAGTATCTACTCAAGCTAAGAATATGGAAACAATGATGACTTCTATTGGTACGATCACTAAAGATATGAGTACAATAAAAACATCTATGAGTGGACATGATACCGAATGAGAACAATAGAAGCCTCATTGAGGAATATGGAAGATCATTTGAGTAGGGAAGGTGAACGTAACAACGGTAGACCCCGGGAGGATTACCAAGCAACACGACGAAACCCAAGAGAGGTAAATGTTGTAGTTACGAGAAGTAGGAAGCTCGGTGGAAGCAATGGAGTAGAAAACTTCGGGAATAATGAAGTAGAAAATGATTTAGATGGAAAGATTGATGAAACTAAAGATGAAATTGAATTCACGATGATGAAGAAGAAATTATAAATACTTTCTTGAAAAGGAATAGAAGTTTGGAACCCGAAAATGAAGGTGAAAATTGGGTAAAAATCCCTAGGATTTTGAAAGACCCTATGGATAAAGATTTAAGGAATTTATTCAAGGAACATGTCGAATAGATGAGAAACGGGAAGAACCGAAAAAATCTGAAGTAGAGATTGATTCGGGGAACAATTTAAAGGAAAAAATTCAAGAACCCGAAACATGGCGACTAAGTAATACTCAAAGGTTTAAGGAAAAAGGAAAAGAGAAATTGACTAAGGAGCCAAAGGTTATAGATCTAGAATCTTTACCTTACCCTCCTAAAGATCAAATCAAAAAGGCAAAAGCGATAAGAAGTATGCTCGTTTCCTTGATACTTTTCGTCATCTTCATGTTAATATCCCCGTTATTGAAGCTCGATTAATATACCGCCTATGGAAAGTTTCGAAAGATATACTATCAAATAAGAAAAAATTAGAGAAATATGAGAATATATGCCTAAATGAAGAATGTTACGCAATTCGTTAAAGCATAAGTTACCACCTAAACCGAAAGATCCCGGAAGTTTTACGATTCCATGTGAAATTGGAGGATTTCGTTTAAGAAAGTCTTATGTGATCTTGGAGCTAGTATAAATCTCATGTCTTATGAGGATTATAAAAAGCTAGGCATAGGAAAGCTTACTAAGATCGAAATGACTCGCAAATGGCGGATAGATCGATTAAGTACCCTAAAGGAATGATTAAGGATGTCTTGGTTAAAGTAGACAAATTCTATTTTCCGGTAGATTTTGTAGTTATGGAAATGGAAGAAGGATATTCGCGCCTCTTATTCTAGGTCGTCCATTTCTAGCTACAGGAAGAACTTTAATCGATGTTCATAAAGGAGAGTTAATTTTGAGAGTCAATGAAGATGAAGTTGCTTTCAATATTTTCAAAGCTATGAACCCTCCATATACATCACCAGAATCATGTTCTTTTATAGAAGATATTCATTCTGTCTATGATAATCAGTTACCAACTTTTGAAGACAGATTAGAAGAATGCTTAACCCTGTCTATCTATAAAGAAGATGAGGAAGACATTGAAATGAAAGAGATAATCCTTTCTCTAGATAAAGGAAGCTTTACTTTTAAGCCACCATGGCATAAGTATTTGGAGTTAGAACTAGAAGGACCAGTTCTTAAATCGTCAATAGAAGATCCGCCGAAGAATCTGGAATTGAAGCCGTTACCTTTAAATCTGAAATATGCTTTTCTTGAAACTGATAATCTATTACCGATTATTATTTCATCAACTTTAAGCGAGCGACAAGAAGATCAATTAATAAGAATGTTAAGAAAGCATAAGAAAGCTTTTGGATGGACAGTTGCCGATATTCGAGGTATTAGCCCGAGATTTGTGTTCATAAGATAATTTTGAAAGAAGATGCTAAACCTTGTATTCAACCGCAACGCCGCCTCAACCCGAATTTACGGTTAATCGTTAAGAAAGAGGTGATTAAGCTATTAGAAATGGGAATAATCTTTCCATATATCGATAGTGAATGGGTGAGTCCAACTCAAGTTGTACCAAAGAAAGGAGGTTTCACAGTGAAAGCGAATGATAAGAATGAATGGATTCCAACAAGGGAAATTACAGGTTATCGAATGTGCATTGACTTTAGAAAACTAAATGATCATACTAAGAAAGATCATCATCCGCTTCCATTCATAGTTCAAATGTTGGAACGTTTAAGTGGTCATAAGTATTCTTGTTTCTTAGATGGTTATTCAGGTTATTTACAGATTTTCATTGCAGCAGGAGATAGGGAAAAGACTACTTTCACTTGTCCTTATGGAACTTTTGCGTATAAAAGAATGCCGTTTGGTTTATGTAATGCTCCTGCTACGTTTCAAAGATGTATGATGTCTATATTTTCTGATATGATTGAGAAATTCTTAGAAATTTTTATGGACGACTTTAGTGTTTATGGAGATTCTTTTGGTAAATGTTTATCGCACTTAGAAAGAGTTTTACAACGTTGTGAGGATACCAATTTAGTTCTAAAGCGGGAAAAATGTCATTTAATGGTATCGAAGGAATTGTTTTAGGTCATAGAATCTCTCGAAATAGGAATTGAAGTTGATAAAGCTAAAGTCGAGGTGATTGAAAAATTACCGCCACCGGTTAATCTAAGGACTCTAAGAGGATTTCTTGGACATGCGGGATTTTATAGGAGATTTATTGCAGATTTTTCAAAGATAGCAAAGCCTCTAAGTCATTTACTTGAAAAAGAAGTACCTTTTAACTTTGATAGTAAATGTATGGAAGCATTTAAGACCTTAAAAGCGAAGTTGATTCTTGCACCGGTATTGGTAGCACCGGATCGGGATTTGCCTTTTGAGATTATGTGTGATGCAAGCGATTTAGTTGTAGGAGCCGTTTTAGGTCAAAGGTATAACAAAATTCTCAAAGCTATTTACTATGCATCCCACACATTAAACGCGGCTCGGCTTAATTATGCAACTACGAAAAAGAAGCGTTGGCTGTAATTTTTGCCTTAGATAAGTTCGATCTTATATTGTTGGTTCTAAGGTAATAATCTACACGGACCATTCGGCTACGAAGTATTTACCGAGTAAGAAGGATGCGAAACCACGTCTTCTTAGATGGATTCTCCTACTTCAAGAATCGATATTGAAATTAAAGATAAAAAAGGAAGTGAGAATGTAGTAGCGAGATCATCTAAGTAGAATGGAGGCGAGGAAGAGATAGGGAATGAAATTAAAGATTCATTTCGATGAACAACTATTTAGAATAGATACTCCTTCAACCATGCGGTTATTAAAAAATAGAATTCCTTCTAAGGAAATCTCACCTTGGTTTGGAGATATCATTAATTACTTAAACTGTGATTATATTCCGTCTCATTGGACTTGGCAACAGAAAAAGAAATTCTTTTACGACTTAAAATTTTATTACTGGGAGGAACCGGACCTTTTCCGTAAATGTTCGGATGGGATAATCGAAAATGTGTGCACGATAATGAAATTTTAAGTATTTTATCGTTTTGTCATGATCGTGAGGGGGGAGGTCATCATGGAGGATGGAAAAGCGCTTTTAAAGTTTTACAATGTGGTTTTTATTGGCCTACACTATATAAAGATGCTTATAAATATGTTAAATCTTGTGAATCTTGTCAAAAATGGGGAAATATATCTAAAAAACATGAAATGCCTATGCAACCTATTTTAGAATGTGAGTTATTTGATGTTTGGGGTATAGATTTCATGGGACCTTTTCCTATATCGTTTGGAAAAAGATTTATTCTTGTAATGGTAGATTATGTTTCAAAATGGGTAGAAGCTGAAGCTCTTCCCACTAATGATACCAAGGTTGTCATACGATTCCTTAAAAAGAACATATTCACTAGATATGGCATTCCGAGGGCGATCATTAGCGATAGAGGTTCACACTTTTGTAATCGACCATTTACTAAGTTAGTTGAGAAATATGGTGTAACGCATAAACTAGGAACGCCCTATCATCCGCAAACCAGTGGTCAGGTAGAGGTGTCAAATAGAGAGATCAAAAGAATCGTGGAAAAAACAGTTGATTCAAATCGTAAAAGCGGGCAATTAAATTAGATGATGCATTATGGGCGTACGAACGCCTTTTAAAACACCAATTGGTTGTTCTCCCTATAAGCTAGTCTTTGGTAAGTCATGTCATCTCCCAGGTTGAGTTAGAACACCGAGCCTTCGGGCTATTAGATTTCTAAATTTCGATCCTAAAATTTGTCGGTGATCATAGATTGCTTCAATTGACGAACTAGAAGAATTTCGTCTCGATTCTTATGAAAACGCTCGAATCTACAAGGAACGCACGAAGTCTTTCCATGATAAGAGAATCTTTAAGCGTGAGTTCCATGTAGGTGATCGAGTGCTTTTGTACAATTCACGTTTAAAGTTGTTTCCAGGTAAGCTTAAATCAAGATGGACAGGTCCATTTAAAGTAACACGGGTTTACAAACTCGGAGCTGTTGGACTAAGCGATGGAAATACAACTTTTATAGCCAATGGCCACGAGTAAAGTTATTTGTGGAGGAGAAGGAATCACACCGAAAGAAGAAATAATGCTACCGATTGATCCCCCGACAAATTGAAAAAGCGAGAGGAAAAATGAAAAGCGAAAAGCGAGAAACCGGAATCGGCCGAATACCAGGTGCTATCTATCTTTACTCTACTTTTACGTAATTTTAATTATGTTTAAACTCTTTTCGTCTTTTACCGGATAGACGTAAAAGAACTGGATGTCTTTTTTAGATAGAATAGGAGTTTTTATTTTACTTTTGAAATTAGGCCTTGATAAAGATGTCGCGTTTTCTATAGAAGCTTTAGTTTTTGAACAAAACAAGAAATTGTTGAGAGAGATCGATTGAGAGAAGTATGTAATGGAACATCAAGAAGTGCGATAAAAAGAAGGGCAAAGTTTCTAATGAGATGCGAATCTGTGGAAAAAGTGAACATGTTGGACGTTGTGGGAAAAACACAACCAAATCCCGGGATGAGTGTTTGAATATTGTTAGGAAGGGAACGATTAGGTGGTTATCCGAAAATCCCGATGGAATTCCGAGAGATAATTCAAATGCCTCGTTTTTAGGAGTTAGGTTGATTGAGCGTTATATCGAACTTTGGAAGATTTAGAAATCAAAGAATCGTAACCCTTAAGTTTCGAGTCTTTTATTTTATTTTATTTTATAAAATTTTCGCATAACTTCTGAGAATTTTATAAATGGATCTTTATGAAAATTTGAGGAGTTTTATAAAAGTTTTATAAAAGTTGTTTGTTTTTTTTTTTTTTTAGTTTTAATTTAAACGTTTTATAAGAGTTGATATAAATTTATTAAATTTTTATAAGCTTTTTATTAAAGTGTTATAAAGATTTTATTAAATTTTTAGAAATTGTTATAAAATTATAAAAGTTCCTTCAAATTTTATTTTAAGTAAATTTTATAAACTTATTTTTAAGATTTTAATTAAGTTTTATTAGAATTTGTATAAGTTTTATTCAAAAATCATAAATAAAAAATAATATATATATATATATATATATATATATATATATATATATATATATATATATATATTTTTTGGGCACGGACCGATCCGGCCTTAATCCGGACCGGTCCGGGGTCTAAAAACATAGAAAAGACGGGGACCCTTCTTTTCTTCTTCTTCTTCCCTAATTTTTTCTTTACAGCCGCACCACACACCAAACCCCACCATTACGAAATTTTTCACTTTTCTTCAACAAAACTTCATCTCACACTACACCATTACTTAATTTCTTCTCATTATCATCTCCTCTCTTCAACACAAATTAGAAAATTCAAAAAGGGTCAAAAACAAGCTCCATTTCATTCCGGCGACTTTTGAACTTTTCCGGCCTACTTTTCAACGTTTTCTACATATTAAGGTATAATCTAGTTTATTTAGTTGTCAATTTGGTATTTTTCATAATTTTTTTAATTTCAACTCGTTTTGATTTTTGAGTGTGTTGTGACATTTTTATTTTTTGTTGTTTTTGTTGTTGCTTTTGTTGTTGATTGGCATTACCAATATCGTAGAATGGCTGAGTCGAGTACTAGAATCTCTAAAAAGAGAAAATCAAAAATTCCAATTTCAACTCCTGTCGTAGGCACAGTAATTTTATCACCTGAGGAAGAAGCCGTAAGCTTTGAAAAAACCGCATCACCTGAGGCTAAGAAAGCGTATGCGAAAATCTATAGTAAGTGTGATGTTCTGGTTGAAAAAGGATTAGACTTGGATGACTTAGGTGATGAAGTTAAGAATATCTTTAGAAAGCGTCAGTGGTTAGATTTAGCAGCCAGAAGGGAAGGGGAGATTAACACGACTTTAGTAGCTGAGTTTTATTCGGTTTTATCTACTTTGTCAGAAGAACAGCTTACTCAGTTGGAAACTGTACCCTTACGAGCCAGAAATATTCCTTTTAACCCTGCCGTCATTAATGCAATCTTAGGAGTTGAGGTTTTTCCTGATGAGGAGGATTACAGGGTAGTTTATAATTTAGATGATCCCGCTAGTTTTGAGCGGACCGCCCCGAGAGCCCGCATCGTTTTTGACCCGACCGCGGTGTGGGTTGAAAATCGGTTTAATTACGGGAACCGTTTTAGAGGTTTGAGGGCAATTAAAAGATTTATTAGCCATAATCTCTATCCTTCTAGTAAACATACCGCTTTTGGAAAGGAAGATGTTTGTATCGCTTGGGCAATGGTAAATGATGTTAGAGTGGATGTTGGAAAGGTCATGTTTAAAAGAATTTTTGAGAGTATTGTCATCGCCGGACCGTGGAGTCATCTATACTTCCCTTGTTTTATCTCTCGATTTATGTCGTAGGTTGGGAGTACCATTCCGCCTAATGACAAGTTATCTCTCGGGCCGATGGAAATACGATTGGACCTAGTTTGACTAGTCTTCCGGATGGTAGTATTAGCTCTTTACTTAGAAGAAGTCAAACTCGGCCGGCTCCACCGCTTTTACATCTTCTTCTTTTCCATCTTTTTCTAGTCGGCCTCAACAAACTCCTTTCTCCAACACTATCACATATGATATGTTTCAATCTTTAGGATCGACGTTGCACGTGGTCAAGCCAACCCGGCTTTATATGCCGAGCATACTAGACAAGTATGCCGAGAGTAATAGGCGGTGGTGTGATGATCTTCGTAGAGGTATAAGAAGGAAACGACTGTTTCGTAATCCTACTTTTGATGATCCCGCCTATCCATCTTGTCGGTCCGATCCTTACACCTTACCGAGTGGGTAACACCTATCCCACCACCTTCGAGCTTCCATCCATCGTCATATCCTTTTGGAAGTCAATCTAGTGGAACATGTGTATTTTCTACGGGTGCTCGAGACCCGGCAATGTCGAGTTGGGGAGGATTCACCGAGTTTGCCCATGTCACGACCGGTATGAGTTCGATGGGTCTTGATAGTTCGATCGGGACCACGACTACATTTCGGCGAGCCCGGCTTCTCGTCGTTTCCAAGTTCTAGTTTTCCAGTCGATCCTGAGGAAGACTATGATGAAGAATGAATTTAATGACTTTGTTTGATTACGAATTTTTACTGCACTTTTTATTCGACATTTTTCATTAGGATATTGGTTTGTTATCATTTTTCGTTTATTTTAGATAATCGTTTGTTTTCGTTTTCGTTTAGTTTAATTTTATAGTCGTTTTATAAAAATTTGGTTTGCGTTTTAAATCGTTTTAGTTTTTATAAACTATAAAAATCACAAAAATAATTTTGTATCATTATTGAGTCGTTTTCAAAATATAACTAATGTGTCATTTTATCCGTCCGTATCAAAGTGGATAAATTAATTCAACCATTATCAAATTATCTTCAAGGCAAGTGGAAGCCTTGTTTCACACGTGAAGTAAAATAACAAAACACAAGTTGTCTTTTACCTCGTCCCCTCAAAAGTAGGATGAGGCCGGACCGAGCCGGCATTTTTCCGGACCGGGCCGTGAAGAACAGAAGGCTGAGTCATTCTTGAGTCCGTCTAATGCACACACGTAAGTTTTTTACTATCTATTTAAGGAAATAGAAGGAGGAGCAACAAATGCTCATATCTTTACCATCTTCAATTTTCCTTCTTTTATTTTATAGTAAACTTTAAAAATGTCGAACCACTCTTCACCATCGGTTAATTCTTACGAGCCGATACACCGGATCATCGAATCTCAAGCTTCTAACGATAATATCATTTTACACAATCGTTTTGCAAATTCTCCAATCCTATTGGAGAAAGGTTTAAATTTAGATAAGCTTGATCAATGGGGAAAAACTATGATCCGTAGTTGTGGTCGGAAGAAATTTGTCGGTACACCGAGAGGTAGGATAAATGTCTCAATAGTGCGAGAATTTTATTCGCACTTATGACGACATCTATGATAGAGTCTACACAAATCGTTCTAGTAAGAGGAGTGGTGTTCCCTTCTCTTCATCTATTATAAATCAACTCTTTGAAATACCACCGATTACGATGCAAAGCACTTTGAAATAAAATGGGGACTAGACAATGCATACAATCATTTGAATAAAGTACACGAGTCTTTCCAATGTACGTTCCCGCTTTTTGATACAAATCACGACATGTCAACACGAGCTTTACTTCCACATCTAAAGGCGTGGAAGCATTTTATAAATTCTCGAGTTTATCCCACTCGGGATTTTGGAAGTTTGGTGAGAATGAAATGCTTCTACTTTTTGCTTTGGCATTCGGTGTATTTGTTGATTGGGGTATATTGATTCAAAGGACGAGTGTTGGAGTTTGCGATCACGAGAGGTAGTAGGGGGAAACCTATGCCTAATTCATGGATGATATCACGTTTGTGTATTCTTATGAATGGAGTAGAAGAGCTTGGAGACGGATGAGATTTTTCCGTCTAGAGATAGTCGGTTTGGTTTGCTACCGGTTGATACACCGGGTTGTTCGTCTACCATTTAGAGAGTTGTTTGTTGGTTTTATTTAAATTTGAATAAGTTAAATTAAGTTAAGCTTGAAGTTTCTTTAGTTAAGTTAAGTTTTTCTTTTAAGTTTGTAAAAATGTATCTTGTTTAATATATATGTCTTAGTTTTTTAAGTTTGTTTTAATTAGTATACGCTAAAATAAAATCAGAAAAATAACGTTAATAGATAATTTTAATTTTATTTTCAAACCTACTTCTTTACTACTTATTGAACATCGGGACGATGCCACTTCGTAAGTGGGGAGTAGAGTTAGGTTAGAAAATTCATTAAAATTTTCGAAAAATAGTCAAAACAATAATTATATTATATGTTTAATTTAGATTTTAATAAGATTTTAAGTTTATATAATTGAGTAATTAATATTAGATATTGTTTTTATAAAATTATATAAGTATGTTGATATTTATAAGTAAAATTTTTAGAATCATTTTCAATATGAATTATGAGTTTGGAATTGGACTAAGTTTGTCGATTTTTGGCACCACAAAAATATAACTAGAGCCAAATAACCTACCTCAGCCTTGATTAGAGTGATCAAGACCTCACTCGAAATTGTAAATTGTGATTAAATAACCAAGCTTTAGCTATTTTGGTCTACATTTCCTTGAAATACCGCAAGTTTGTACGTACTTATAAAAAGAGATGGAGACATAAAAGCTAAGTTTTGGTATATGCTGAGATTGGAAAGATTAGATAAGTAGTAGTATATTCGATCTTACCTCATGACACTTGCAACATAGCCGATTTTGGTAATAAGTTCGGATATATTAATATTCTATAAAAGAATTAAGAACGAAGCACCATATTTACACGAATTAATCAAATATCGGTATCTTCCTTATCCGTGATTAACAACTTAAAAATAAAAAGAACAAATCGGTTGTAGCTACCAATGATTGGAGTGAGTAGGGTATTATCACGAAATGTCCTATATCACTATGAGGTAATTAAGCTCCCGATTGCCTGATGATAGTAGTCCAGCTAGGGTATTATCTCGAAATGTCCTATTGCTGGGAATGAGGGCACAATATAAAATGAAAGAGGAAAAGTTGAATCATAAGATCTCAGGAATTATTACAAGTTTAAGGAAACCGGACTTGTAATTTTCGATCGAAAGAGTAGTACTCCGATCAATCTTGATGAAGCAATGCCTGTAAGTTTGATTTTCTACACACACTCACGCTTTTAGTTCTTAATCTTTAAAATAAAAAAAAAAAAAAAAAAAAAGAGAGAAAATCTGAAAAGAGATGCTATTAATCAATGATTATTTTTGATCAAGAATATAAAGATGTAGGTACGTACGACTTGCCTCTTTCTCTTTTTTGATTTCTTTTTTTCCGATTAACCAACATCTTGAACTTTATAAGCCATTTTTGTCGACTACTTTACCGAAGTTTCCAATTCCAGAATTTCATAATAGTTGCGATTAAAAATAATTCTGATATTTTATTTATACTTCTTAAGTATTACATATATAATTTTATCTAAATAATATTTAATGTTTAAGTTATTTCGGTTATATACTCTTTTCGTCTTCTTAAGATTTTAAATTAAGATAGATAATATATTTATAATATTGACAATATAAAATATAATCGAAAAATTATACTATCTTTTATTACCGCTTATTTTTGCTCGAGGACGATCAAAAGCTAAGTGGGGAGTAATTTGATGTATTATTTTTATATGATTAAATATACGTTATATTATTATGTTTTATTAACGAATTCTATATAAAATATATGAAATTATGGTATAAAATGTTAGTCTTTATAATTTAGAGTATTTAGTAATAATAATAATAAAAAGTTGTAATTTTGTTCCGATTTTAGTAAATCGGAGTGTCGTGTCGATTTACGTGGGTATTTGTGATGTTTTATTGCGGATTTATAACCGGAGACCCCGAGAATCGACATATTGAAGTTTAATCATATCTCCGGAATGATTTAGAGAGTGCCACGAGCTTAAATGGTCAATTGAAAAGTTTAAGTGGTTAAGTGGCCAACCAATCGGATAAGTGGTAATAGAGAAATGTCTTCGACAAACGAATGGCTCATCAAAACAACATTTTCAGAGAAAGTATTCTTCACGCAAGTTGTAGATTTTTCCGAGAGCTTTCCAATGCAATTTAAATTATTGGAGGTCTACAACTTAAACAGTGATCAAGTGGCTAATCAATTTGGATTAAGAAAAATCCCGTAAAAGCTTCGGGAGAACACGAGGTTATCAAGAAGGCGTTATCCGAAGAAGAGTCCTTCATGAAAGTTGTAGAGTTTCTCGAGACCTTAATTTTGGCATTTCGTTTGCAATTTTTGGAGGTCCGAACTCGAGATATGAATTTTAGAAGTTTAATAATTATATATATAAATATATATAATCTACGCACATCCTGAAGAGATCAAGTTAGTGGATGTAATCATTAGTCCGGACCGATCCGGCTTGATCCCGGACCGGTCCGGCCTTGAGACCTTTGTCTATATAAAGGATTTGATCAGAGAGCAGACGGAGGGTACCAATATATATATACATCTCATATATATATATCTCCTCTCTTTCTTTCCTTCTCTTTTCTTTTTAATTTTTAGTTGTAGTTGTAAATAAGGCCTTACGCCGTAATAATGTAGTTTTAGTATCGTTATAATGCTCGGGAAAATCTCGGAAGTCGGTTTTGCTAAAGAAGTTGTAATGTCCGGGAAATACGATTTCTGAATCAACTCGCCGTATTCGGGTAACTTTTCTTAAGTATTTATGTTTGTTTTTATATTTTTCGTTGTTATAATGTTTTTAGGCTAAATATAATACTGGCCAAAACTATGTAATCGGTTTTATTTCGATCTTTTCGTTAAAGAAATGTTGTTAAGTTAAAATGACTAAAATTGAGTTAATTGAATCTTTTTCTATTTTGATCGTATTCGTATTGACATATTTAACCGATCTGAGGAATTCATAATCTAATTATGAATTGACGCCTCGTAGTCAGGATATGAAATAAAAGATAGAAAAACCGGAGGGTAAAATTGGCCGTGTGAACAACGTGATAACGGAATCCGATTTCCTACCCGGGGGTAAATTTGTTTTGGGAGAAATGAATTTTATTATAATTTGTACTCGAGATCGTAATAATGTTAAATCATCGGTTTAATTGAAACTTAAACCGGAAAGTTAAATCGTCCGGCTTTGACAACCGGAGCCTTTAAAATAAAATTGACCGTTTGACGAACGGAATGACTCCTTTTTATCTAAAGGTAGATTTGTACTCGGGACCTGTTCAGATTAATTCGTTTACCGTAACAGTTGTGGACCTTGAACTGATGCAATGGACATATGACAATTTCATACGCTCGTGTGAGGAGGAATTGTTTACCTCAGGAGTGCACCGTTTCACTTACTCAATTGGACCTAAAATAAAAGGAGAGATCGAACACATTTCAATTAATCGAAAAGATCGTATAAACCAATTATATAAGTTTTGGCCAGTTCTCTAAAATTATCTCGTTTAATATATTGGTATCTATATATTTATATCTATATATATACTTTGCAATTTATGTACATCTATATATATTTATATATCTATATATATTATATTAGAATAACTTTTAAATTACGTATTTATTTTATGTTGACTAGAATAGTAGTGATCCGTGTTATAAAAATGCGATTTAGATCGAGTTAATAATGACTCTTTGGTGTTTAACCACACGTAAAAGAAATTACCAAGTTCCCGAGGATTCGACACTCGACTCACCATACTAGCACCACAATTTGACCCGGTACACTGCCGGTTAGGATCTGTATAGCCTAGGAAAGGTCCGTCAGCTTTCTGGCGCCGTTTCCAAGGTTAGGTTTAGGTCTGTCAACATACCTCTACAGCTCCGGAAGGAAATACTTTACTCACTTTATAAGGACCAAACCATCTTGATTTTAGCTTTCCCGGGAAAAGTTTCAAGCGTGAATTGTAAACAAGAACCATATCACCCACCAAAAAGGTGCGGTCAAGGATCTTTTTATCATGAAATCTCTTAGTGCGCTCTTTATAGATCCGAGCATTCTTGTAAGCTTCAATGCGAAACTCTTCTAGGCGAGTTAATTCCAACAATCTCTTCTCTCCGGCTAAACTTTCATCCAAATTCAACATACGAGTAGCCCATAAGGCACGGTGCTCAAGTTCAACCGGTAGATGACACGCTTTCCCAAAAACAATGCGGTATGGGGACATACCTATGGAAGTCTTATACGCGAGTCCGATAAGCCCATAAAGCGTCATCTAACTTCAACGACCAATCTTTCCTTGTTGGGTTCACAGCTTTTTTTTCCGGGATGCGCTTAATCTCTCGGTTCGTGACCTCAACTTGACCACTTGTTTGAAGATGATAAGCGGTAGCTAACTTATGTCTCACCCCGTACTTGGCCATTAACTTCTCAAATGGCTTATTACAGAAATGGCTCCCATTATCACTAATGATGACACGAGGGATTCCAAACCGCGTGAAGATATTTTTCTTTAAAAACCGCAGTACAACCTTTGCATCATTGGTAGGTGAAGCAATGGCCTCAACCCATTTAGACACATAGTCGACCGCCACCAAAATATAGCGATTTGAAACAGACGCAGTGAAAGGTCCCACAAAATCAATTCCCCATACATCAAAGAGTTCTGGTTCTATGATACTCCTCAGTGGCATTTCATTTCTCTTCGAGATATTGCCCGTCATTTGGCATGAATGACAGGATCTAGCATATTCGTGTGCAGTTTTGTAAAGATTGGGCCAGTAAAAACCACATTGGAGAACTTTAGCAGCTGTCTTGTCCCCTCCATAGTATCCTCTTGCTTCATAAGTATGGCAATGTTTAAGTATATCGAGGAATTCACTCTTAGGAACACATCTTCTAAAGATGTTGTCTGAGTAACGCTTAAAAAGATAGGGTTCATCCCAATAATAGTGTTTAAAGTCCGCAAAGAACTTCTTCTTATGCCGCTGGTTCAAGTCTGGTGGCAAATATCTCCCGGATAAATAATTCACATAATCTTTAAACCATGGTTGTTGCTTCTCAACCTTAACAACCTCACCTTGCAAAGATACTGCGGCGCAATAACTATTCCCTAAAATGGTAGAGATGGAGGATAATTGCTCGTCGGGGGGCTTTTCTAAGCAGGGTGTGAATGCCTCCTCAGGCTCTTTCTCATTATCCCTAACATCTTCTATATTTTCCTCGTTCTTTGGGATTGTTGGAGTAAGCTCCTTTTCACTTCTAATCATTATCGCATTAACATCCCTAGGGTTCCTATCAGTGTTGCTCGGAAATCCCCTAGGAGGTCTAGTTGACAGTTGTTCAGCTAATTGTCCTATTTGATGAGAGAGATTCCGGACTAAGGCTTCTTGGTTGGTGACTTTGGCATCATTCTTTTGACAGTATTGGTGAAAGTTTGTAGCCAAGTCAGTCATGGAATTTGCTAATTGATTCACAGTGTCAGACATTGTGTTACTCATCTTTTCAAGTGCAACTTCCCAACCGTAAGTTTGAGCTTGCTGAGGTACATAAGTGTTGTGTGGTTTTACCCCTTCATTTGGATCACTCCATCGGAATTCAGGTTGGTCATGATTTGGTTTGTAACCTTCATAGTGATTACCCTGTCTCCCAATGTAATTGGCTTCTTTAGTACCCGCATTCTCTAATGGCCTAGTCGTTTCCATCCATTTCCAGTCTCTACTCGTACAATCCTCTCATGCATACCATCCACCTTATAATTTATGAGCAATGGAGTATTTAGGATCTTATGCGATACATCCTCCTCAAGATTATCGGCCATCTTCACAGTTGCTATTTCACCACCTCCACATTGGCTATTCATTGTTATTTGCTCCATCTTTCCTCGTGCCTCCTCAGGAGATAAAAGAACAAACACTCTATTGCTGGAGGCATCTACTCTTATCTTTTCCGTATCTCTCAATCCATGGTAAAAGGTTTGCATTAAAATCCATTGAGGGATATCATGATGAGGGCACTTCCTTATGGACTCCTTAAAACGTTCCCAAGCTTGATCAAAACTCTCCCCAGGTTGCTGCTTGAACCCCAAGATATCTTGGCGTAACTTAAAGGTCTTTCCTAAAGAAAAGTACTTATTCATGAACTTTTGCAGCAGTTCCTCCCAGGTCGTGATTGATCTAGCCTCTAAAGAGAAAAGCCATTGCTTAGCTTTATCTTTCAAAGTGAAAGGGAAAAATCTCAGCTTAATGTTATCCTCAGGAACTAGTTCTGGCTTCACGGTACTAACGATCTCTAAGAAATTCATCACGTGAATGCCAGGATCTTCATTCAGGATACCATGAAAAGTGGAATAGTTTTCCACCATTTGAATGACATTAGGTTTCGGGTGATAAATTTCAGAAGCATTTTCAGGTACTACGATAGCAGGAATGAATTGTTCAATGGTAGGCGTTGCATAGCTTTGCAAAGTACGCCTTTCCCATGCAGCCACAACTTGGTTAACAAAATTTTCATTATTAAAATTATTTCCATTTACCTGGTTGGCTTTATTTAGTAATCCTTCCATGTCTGAGTTAGATTGATCGGAATGTTGTGTTCCTTCAGATTTTTCCTCGCCTTGCTCCTCGTTTGGATCCTTAGAAATCCGGGTAGCTTGTTTGTTTGTTTGTTTGTTTTTTGTTTTTTTTATAATATTTTTATTTGCAAGGCAAAAACAACAATAAACAATTAAAATACGCCGAGGCTACTACCTTTGGCGAGACTCTAAAATAGACAAAAATAAAAATAACAAAAACAATAAACAATTAGAAACTTTAATGGCTAATCCTGTAACTAGACTTAATAAATAAAAACTAAACTAAAACAGACCCTAAAAATATAAAAATTACAGAAACACGAAGCAAACACTGTATAGAACAGAACGGAGCAGAAACTGCCCAGATTTGTTCTACGACTCTTACACGTTATTTCTATGTTATAAAAACTAATTAAACAGACTCTATTCACAATATTTACGAATCTACTTTTAATAAAATAAGCTATACTTAATTTAATGACACGAGTCCCCAACAACGGCGCCAAAAACTTGATGCACGTCATGGCTAAGTCTCCCAAAAACTTGATGACGGTCAAGTTATAAAAATAACTCGATACCTAAATAACCTACTAGCAAGAGAACTAGGTTCAATCGTAGTATAGCTAGATAGAGTCGAGGTCGATCCCACAGAGACTCGGCTTAAACAAGTACAACGGTTATAAAAATAGATTAAAGGGCGGTCTCCGACCAACTATAACGTAGAGATAAAGGTTGACACAATAGAAAACACAAAGACTAACAATACGACACAAGACACTAAACACTTATTTTTATGGTTTTATAAGCCTCTAACAAACGGTATTGATTACGCTAGTAGTAATTACTCCCCAATATGTGTATATCTAAGCCGAGATAGAAAAGACATTAAGGTTGATTATATTCTGGCTATGGGAGTCATCCCCTAAACTGGATCTAATTCGTGAACGGATAGAATATCTTTATGCTTAATTACGAATCCTTCCTTGGACAGGATAGAACATCATATAACAAGCATGCTATACCAAACTAGGGATGCCGATCTAAAATCGTCACCTCGTCTAGGCAACCACCGTGGACGGGTTGGCACACATCCTAAACGATCGGCTAACTAATGTCCTAGTAACATGACAATTTTCACAATATATCATATTAATTTACGAGAACGATATAACAAATTGGCCAGATCTATTACATGTTTATATGAAAAATAGAAAGCACGACGTAGCCGAAGTCGTTCACAGAAAATTACTAGAATCTTGATGGCTAGATCTAACCATATAGACCGTGGTAGATCTAGACCGGTGACTCTAGAATTTTCTCGTAAAACGCCTTCGTACGGCTTAGATCTACATGAATATGGGTTTGTTAATTAACTACATCACGAAATCAATACACAAACGACTACTCCATAATGAAATAAAATAGATCTACGAATAAAAACGACATATGTGGATAGGCATTACCCTCGTAGACGGAGGGTCCTCCGATCCTTCAATGCAATCTCTAATCGATGAATCCATCGCCTCCGTGATGAAGAAACATAATATAAAATAAGAAGAACTATATTGATAAACTAAATGTATTGTAATATTGTGTTCTTGAGTGTTTATGGTGTAAATGGCGTGTAATGCATACCTCTATTTATAGGGGTTCAAGCTAATTAAGAGATATACTTCAAAATATCAAAACAAATAGAGATAACTCCCGGCCGATCTCAAAAAGATGACATGCGCCCCCTAGAATGCGTCCCCCACAAAGTTGGCGCCACTCTTGGATTGGTTTGCCGGCTTTTGTCATGCCTTACTCCTCTTTTCGTGCTTATCCGATCTTTATCTTCAATGCATCCGGATTTACTTGGATTAATCTTGTAATTTAATTTATCCATTTGCATTTATCCTCCAAAAATCATCTCAATCTACAAAATAAATGTTTATCCCAAAATAAATCATATTTAAATAAAAACGGATAAATACCAAATTACACAATAAAAACGGATAAATACCAAATTATATAATATAAACAGATAAACACCAAATTATATAATATAAACAGATAAATACCAAATTATATAATATAAATCACATAACATTAAATAATCCATATAAACATGTGATTTAATATAAAATATATATTATTAATCTCGATTTAAGGTCAACGTTGATGACTTTTACGGGTATTATTTGACCGTCATCAACACTTAATAAAGTAAGTGGGTCAGTCTAACGTACGCATTCGCCAATACATGTCCACGTACAGTCCAAGTGTCTCAACACTTTGATAGACGAGATTTATCCCTATCTTCAATAAGATAGAAAACATCTAATACGTGCTAGTCTAATCGTATTATTAATGTCATGTTTAATAGCACATACGACTAGAGACATTTAAGTATCAAACCTTTTAAAGTGAGTCGAGATCTCATCAACCATAATCAATCACTATCATGGTTTCTCTCTCACAGTTTGACACTAATGACGTTATCATATAACAATATCATAATTGGTCCGTACAACGAACAAATATATAATAACATAAAGCCATTTGATATATGTATAAACATAAAGAAATAGTATAAATGATCCGACCCGGTCGGATCCGGTTCAACCCGATTGGGTTTAGGACACTATTTCAACAATCTCCCACTTGGCTTAAAGCCAATCACTCATACACACAGGACCAAGTTGAAACACAAGAATTTCATGCAACACTCGCAACCAACCCTAAACGTTAGCGGATCACAATCTAAGGGGACTCAGACTATCTTCATATCATGCTCCAAATGATCAAGTCAAAAGGAACCGCCTCAACACACATATGAATCTCTGACAAGACCCTGGTCCTTGCTTCAGTCAAATAATCCACCACTATATCAGCTATATAGTAAAGGTGGAAGAACCATACAAGGTTCATGAATGAACCTCTTAGATCCATGTACTGCTCCCGCTGCACCTCTAAGGCTATACTGTGTTTTGGATCAGTTGTAGAATTTACAGTGATCTCTAGCTAAAATCATTTCTAGCCCAAAACTCTGGGTATACATCTGTATATCTACGTTTATTCGATTCCAAGTTTCAATAAACTAAGAACCCACCCTTAACACTTTTAAGGATATTCTCGACATATACCAGAATTACTTTCATACTTGCTCATGACTCTTCATGAAGTATGAACATCTGGTTTAACTCACAACACTTATGATGGACCCTATTGCAGAAGCAAATGGAACCTTCCATAAGTATCATCTTTCACCTTATCTTTTAGGAATGATGTCCTGTCATAGATATACCTCAAGAACACTGGCTAGCAGTATCTCTTGACGTGGTCTATGCTAAACTGTTTTTGCATCCCATCTATAAGGGTGAACTGTGATAGTTAAGACTTGTGACACTCCTACTAACCTTTTTGCACATTAGGCACATCCTTTCTTTTGATCAAATCAAACTCTTTTGATTATCAAAGTAAAAAACTTATATAGAGAAACATGTTTGAGTCCAAAAATGGATCTCATAAGCTTATACTGTTGGAAAGGTGTCCTAAACCCAATCGGGTTGGACCGGACCCGACCGGGTCGGGTCATTTACAGTCTGTTTAGTTCATGTAATAACTTTATTATGATTAATAAAAGCACTTATGTTATTATATATTGTTTGTCTTCATATTATTTGTTGTATATATATATATATATAGTAACGTCCCTAGTATCAATCTGTGATAGAGAAACCATGATAGTGATTATGGTTGATGAGATCTCTAATCACTATAACAAGGTTGGTACTTAAATGTCTCTAGTATTATATATTATCAAATGGGACATGGATAGTATAATCAGACTAGCACGTATTGGATGTATCCTATTTTTTAGAAGATAGGGATAGATCTCGTCTATCGAAGTGTAAGGACACTTGGACTGTACGTGGACGTGTATTAGAGAATGCGTACGTTAGACTGACCCACTTACATTAAGTGTCACACTATGTGGCGGTTGTGTAATTATCCTTTTGACCGGAGTCTTCATGGCATCACGGTGTGGATTGTCATGCTTTGACACTATTGAGATTTCTCCTAACCACGGGGCGATCATGCGGTAGTGATTGGGTATGATATTGAAGCATGCGGGGTATACATGATTGGTCATCCGGGAATCGTGTATCCTATGATTGGGATCGAATATCCGAAATGGCCTTCTTATAAGGAATGTCTAGCTCTCGAGAATCTTTGCAAAGTGGGAGTAAGTGTGTTATTCCGAGAGAGCATGATATCCAGATTATAAGATACGATCGTTAATGTATTGACACTCGAGATACGATCGTATGGATATTATTACAGCGATAGGATTGTAAGTTACACATGGTAACTGCTTCACATGAAAGGTAGTAGTCATTGCTTTTGACTCTTCCGATGATTGGGGGTCACGGTGTGTTGCTAGACGCTATCCCGTGATCGTTAGGCATGAAAGGTATTTTAGTAATTTGCACTTTGTGTCTACGGCCAACATATTCGGAAGCCTATCGGGTCACACACATATGAACATCGAGTCGGATTAAAATGCGGTTATAGTTGATAACCAAATAATGAAATTTTATCTCTAGACTATAAAGGTTACAGTGGTAAATTAATATGGTGGTATTTATTTATTATGAATAAATAAAATACAAGATATTAATTATATTAATTAAAGAATATTCCGGAAGCCAATTAATTGGCATATGGGGCGCCACAATTGAGTGTATAAGATACACTTGGATTGTGCACTTTAATTAATAAGATTGCCATAATATTAATATAAGATATTAATTGATTTTGGAAAAATAGATTTATGGTAATAAGATAATTATAATCAATATAAGATATTGGCAAAATAAATTATAATTAAAGAGATAAATCAATCTAGAAGGTTTTCTTTATTTTGTTGGAAAAAGGTTTTCTTCTCCTCCACACCATATGGGGCGCCCCAACCACTATATATAGGAGGTGGGTGTCAAGCTCTTTTGTACATCACAATTGCAAGAGCTCATAGTTCTTGTGTAAAATAGAGAGCAATCCATAGTGAGTTTGTGAGGGAAGAAAAGGTCCGGTCTAGCAGCCGGAGTTTTTCCGATAGCAATCCAAGGAGGATTCCGGCAAGGGGTTCGTGTGGATTAGCGATAGAGGCCGGACGCGTGGACGACTTGCGCATTGAACCACTCTCCGTTGGCGGTCAAAGCGAAGATCTTATAGATCATCTGAGGTATAACCGTCAAACTACTTAACGTGTTTATTGCATTAAACGAAGAACGATCTAGAAAAGGAAATCAAATTTTAAATTCTGCTGCGTTAAACTAGTGATTTCCTAACATATACATCATGTTATCGTCTATGAACATCAAGCCTTTGGCCCAACATTTTCAACAATATCATATAGCCATGATACGAAGCTGCAATAAGCATTATCTGAATAGACCTAAGCATAGCTGGTAGCATAAAGGTAACTACAAGGTCTACACCTCGTAGCCTCGAGCCGTCAACTTAGCTTAACTAGTAATCGTATTACTATCCATGTTAGTCTTTCATAAAGACATGCTACACTTTTCAGAGACATTCCCTTCAGGTTAGATAGACTAGGTTCATAACCCGTTCGTCGCTCATGGAATCTAATTCAAATACTACGGCTCTAAGCCATATCTCTTAATCTTGCCTTTCAAGCATTCATGCATAAGTCACGAAATCTTCATTCTTCAAGATGAACGTACCAGTAGCCCTTTCAGGCATATGGTTATCTGTAGACTCACAGAATACTTGTGCGCACTGAGCAGTGTTCTGCACCTCATCACTGTGCGACGCCTGCTCATGTTCCAATGGTTGAATATCTCTTTGTGGTTCTCAAACTCTTTTGAGATTTCAATTTACTCCCACTGTTTCTTTTGGAAGAAACACTTCCTTTAGAAGACATCATGTTTGGAGACAAACATTTTTGCTCCGCAGTAAGGTAAATGATATCTACCGTACTTGCTAAGGTATTCCACAAAGTTGCATATGTCATACTGGGCTCCAAGCCTTTCAGACACTGCATGATTGCTAGAATCACGACAACCATAAATCATCGGTTAAGATGGATTCGAGGTCATCTTCTTCCATATCCGATATGGAATTCATTCAACCTTTATTCTTTGGAACTCGGTTAAGTATATGTATTGAATAAGGGCACTATCCCCAAACGCGTAAGAGATATTTCGCATGGCTTACATCACACCTTTATTGTATAAAGTGTTGTTTCCATTTTAGAAACACAATCTGATTGCGTATCCCAAAAATGGTATCCTTCAAGGGAGAATCTAATTCCCTTTTCAGACAGCTTCTGAAACACCCTAGGAATTAATTGCTTCAATCCAATTGAAGATTAATTCCCAAGTTATTCATCAATCTCATATCCGTACTAGTTTGAACTTTTCATACTTTCCGAATTTCGTTCTTTACTGAGCACGCTTGACTATTTCTAAAATTAGTCATAGAGAGTAACAAATAATAATATCACTTGTAGCATTAATTGTCATAAGCCAACAAACATCAGTATGTTCAGGCTTAAGGCAATTTTCCAGAGTTTACTACATTTTTCATAAAATGGTATTTTAGTCATCTTTGGATAAGATACGTATTGCCCATATGATTCATAATCACATGGTTCAGACATCATCAGAATGACAATTTCTTACACGTTTCTTCTTCAGAGAGACTATATCTGGAACAACCACAAAATATTATAGATAACAACCATACAAATATTTGGTTGAGATTTTAATCACCTATATCAAATATATAGAGACACCAATCTATTATGTTAGATTCAGTGACCATTCAACTTAACCGGAATAACATTTGGTCCTTACAATTGAATATGTCTACTAAATCCTAACAAATAGCTGAACTCGTGTTCTTCATAAGAACCGGAACACAATAACATTTATTTATTTCCTTTATCAATTTACTAGACTCAGAATATTATATGTTAAATGCTGCAACGTTTGCTTCATTTTCCATATCTTTGAATATTCTGTACTTAATCTTTCTAAGTTAATCATACTTGTAAGACATCATATATCTAAGAGTTGACTTGAACTTAGGTAGATTTATCTCAACACACTTGCCTAGAATAGAGACTTCAATAAGATCTCTTATTTTAAGCACTTGCCCTAACTTTCCTTTTAATCCTTTAAGCACTTGCAAAGATTTCAAAATTTAGTCTTCATAAGACTTAAGAGAAATCACAAGAGCTATGTCTTCAATTTTCTTTCGTAAAGAAAATCTAAAGTTTATTAAACAGTATATTTAACCTTTTGAATCATATTCAAAACATGAATCATTTAATTAATTTTCAAGGAATGATTAAAGAGTTAAGTCGATACTTAAATATTACAATTTAGAAAACAACATTTCCAAAATTGGTTGTGGTCATCCGCATTCAACACATTTAATGTTTGAATTGATTGTCATCGTATGACAAAATGACCCATTGGACAACGTCGTATCCAATATATGATTAATTCGTTGAAACTTATTTCAAGTGATTTAATCATATCATGAGCTTCCGTTTTTCATTAATAATTAAAGTCTTGGAGCACTCCATCAAATATGTAGTCTCCTTGTCTTTAACTACTATAACGAAGTTGCTCGTGTCATTACTTATTTTAAAGGACTACAATTACTTAACCTTATTTGAGAACGTTTCTCAAAAGGTAACAATCATTTAATAATGGTTTTATCTATCGAGAATAACAATAAAAAAACATAAATGATAGTTTGCTAAAGACTACAATACAAAAATAAAGATAAAAGCGTGTTGTTATTTATACACGCAAAATCAAAAATGGTCATTTGGTTTATGATTTTGCTCCTACTAGTGAACTACTCCCAATTGACTTTCAAAAATTGTTTCAAAAATTCTTTAGTGACCAAGATCTCATCTGGTTACACCGATTCCCGACAAAGGCCGATCAACCGGAATAATTCGACAAGTAGGTAACACTTTACCAATCACATCTCTATGTGACTCTTGGTGGTTGACTAGTCAACTCTTTGTCACTTCACATCTCTATGTGGTAGTCAACTTCTTGCCTCTAGAATAAGACGGTCCAGACGAGGGCCAATCACCGCAATACTCTAGTCAAGTCACAACCCAATATTCACGAGATCTCATACGATCATATCTCAATAACGACGATATACCCAAGGTAGGTCAAGTCCCGACGAGGGCCGATCAGTTGGATCCGAACAAGGGCTCTTCACCGTTTCTATCGACTTGATATTTGTTGTGGAAGTATTTATGTAAATTAATTCACTTAATTAATTTTAATTACATTCTCATCAAATATTTTTATCTCTATAGACATATATCATACATATTCATCTAGATCGTGCCTAGTCATGCATCTATAAAATAAATACAAGCACAAAATAAATAATTGCGTAAAGTAACCGGTATGATCATGGACTTTTGCTAAGTGCGGTTTCTAATACAAACTGACGAAACTGCGGGTCACAATCTAAGGGTAGCTGCAACCGCCAATAGGATCTTTAATGCGCCACCTTCAATAGGATCTTCATTCGTCTTTCTTTGGTCTTCATCTTTTGCTCTATTCTTGTTACATAAAATCTATCTAATAAATATATACACCCGCCACACACGGGGGAGCTAACGAGAATGAGATAAATGCAGAAAGTAACTAGGTCACGTTCTTTATAACGACCTATGACAATTTGAAGCCAACAGAAAAATGAATCACACATATCTATCATATTGGTCGAGTCCATGATCAATCTGGGTCCATATAATCATATTATATCTACTACAATATCTAATCCATACAATAAAATCTTATGAAAAAGATAAAATCTAAATTTACCAACTTGCGTTTTAATTAATCGATTAACGTTTAATCAATTAAATAATTTCATCTAATCACTTAACTATTTAACATTTAATTAATTAAATAATTTTAATCGAAACAAAATTAACGATTAATTTTAAAATCAATTTCTATTTTAATTTTCTTAATTAGAACTATTCTGTAATAAAAATAAAAAAAAGTCTCTTTTGTTTCATTTTCTTTTGGTTCTTAACAAAAATGGATGACTTTGGTTTCCAAAACCAAAAGGCATATTCATAGGCATTTTCCAAAATCAAAATTTTAAAAAAGTTCTAGGCCTATTCCAAACCAAATTTGGAATTACATAAGTTGACCTTAGGTCCACAATTGTGGACCATCGGTCAAACCCTTTTACTCAACAAATTCAGTAGTGGTACTTTTCATGCCATGTGACATCCCAATGGTACAAACTATTTGAACCATCAGTTGGCCCACATGACATCAACTAAACAACAAAAGATTTCAATGTACCATAAAAATTCACAAAACAACAAACTTCGATGTCCATAACAAAACCACCACCAGCCGCCGACAACCCTAGGGCCGCCGCTGCTGGCGGCGATAATGCGGTGGGGCGCCGCCGCTTCGGCCGAGCAGCCCTACCCGAATTAATTTTTTTTGTTTTCAGTTTCGCGAATTTAAATCATGCATCTAGATTTAATTTCTACGCAAATTAACTAATACTTATTGCTTAAGATCGAAGACCGCTCCGATACCATTGTTAGGAAATCTACGAGAGAACGCGGCGGAATTTAAAATTTATTTCCTTTTCTTAACAAGATCGCCTTCGTTTAAGAAATAAGCATAAAAGAAGTAGACATAGAATATACATTGGATGATCTAAAATAGATCGTCGATTTATCTACGGTTGTAGTTTCTACACAAAACCACCCAAGTGTTCGGCCTCTACCGTTGATCCACTCGAACAACCCGTCGGAATCCCATAATGGATTGCTACTAGAAAAACTCGGTTACTAGACCGACATTTTCTTTCTCCCAAAACTCTCTCTAGGAAGCTCACTTATTTTTCACAAGAATTATTAACTCTTGGAATTGTGTTGTACAAAAGAGCTAGCCAATCCATCTCTTATATAGAGAGACATGCGCCCCATATGTCTCCCAATCTGATTGAGAGAAGTTTCCTAGTAGACTGGGGAGAAAGAAAACTTTACAATAAAATAAGGAAAACAGATATTTTAGATTTATCTCATTTAATATAATATCTTATATTAAATAAATCCTAGATATTGTCAATATCTAATATTGACTATCTTTATCTTATTACCATAAATCAATTTATACAAATCTATTAATATCTAATATTAGTATATGATAATACCATTAATTAAATTGCACAATCCAAGTGTATCTTATAAAATAGAAAATGGCACCCCATATTGCCATAAATTGGCATCCGGAATATTCATTAATTAATATAATATTATGATTAATTAATTTGCAAAATACATGTGTATCAATATACACAATAAATTTCGCCACTTACATATATATATAAATATATATTTAATTAATCAACATAATTAATATGTTGTATTATATTTATTCATAATAAATAAATGTCACCATATTAATTTATCATTATAACACTTTATAGTCGATATGAACTTTCCTTATTTGGTTATCTCTATAACCACATTTTAATCCGGCTAGATGTTCTTATGTGTGTGACCCGATAGGCTTCCGAATATGTTGGCCGTAGGCACAAAGTGTATTTACTAAAATACCCTTCATACCTAACGATCACGGAATAGCGTCTAACAACACAATGTGACCCCCAATCATCGGAAGAGTCAAATTCAATGACTACTACCTTTCATATGAAATAGTTACCGTGTAAATAGAATCCTATCGCTGTTACAATATCCATACAGTCATACGTCGAGGGTCAAACATCAACGACCGTATCTTATGATCTGGATATCATGCTCTCTCGAAGTAACTCATTTACTCCCACTTTGCAAAGATTCACGAGAGCTAGACATTCCTTATATGAAGACCCTTTCGGATATTCACTCCTATTTATAGGATACGCGATTTTTGGACGAACAACATGAATCCTACGCATGTTTCAGTATCACACCCAATCATTACTGCATGATCGCCCCATGTCTAGGGGAAACCTCAATAGTGTCAAAGCATGACAATTCATACCGTGATGCCATGTAGACTCCGGTCTTAGGATAATAACACAACCGCCACATAGTGCGACACTTAATAAAGTAAGTGGGTTAGTCTAACATACGCATTCTCCAATACACGTCCACGTACAGTCCGAGTGTCTCAACACATTGATAGACGAGATTTATCTCTATCTTCAATAAGATATAAGACATCTAATACGTGCTAGTCTAATCTTACAATTAATGTCCTGTATAATAGCATATAGAGACATTTAAGTATCAAACTTATTTAAGTGGGTCGAGATCTCATCAACCATAATCACTATCACGGTTTCTCTCTCACAGTTTGACACTAAGGACGTTGTCATATAACAATATCATAATTGTCCGTACAACGAACAAATATATAATAACAGAAAGCCAATTGATATATGTATAAACATAAGGAAATAGTAGAAATGATCCGACTCGGTCGAATCCAGTCCAACCCGATTGGGTTTAGAACACTATTTCAACATTCGCATGGGAGACCACTCCCCCATACTCTCATGAACATAATGGTTTTTCATAACGTCACCATTTGCATATTGTTAGAACTGGTCTATCTCTCTCTTCTCAATCATGCCTCGCTTTCTTTAACCTATTGTACTTATGCCATCTCCATAGCTGTCTATGTCATAAATTGTATGCTCACTCCCACTCTATCCATGCAATCTCTTTATTCTTGTATCTCTGGCGAATCGCCCAATTATAACAAAGTGTGTGCTTTTGGATGTCTGTGCTATCCCGGCTCCGCCCTTACACTGACAACAAGCTGCAATCCCAATCCATTCCTTTAATCTTCCTTGGATATTACCTCACTCAGCATACATATCATTTTTATGATGTGTCCAATTCCTGTCTTTATGTATCATGTCACGTAAAATTTGTTGATGATGTATACCCATTTCGTCACTCTTCCGTCCCATCCACTGCTTCACCTCCATCTGATAGCTTTCATCTAGCCTCCCCACTGCCTCCACTTGCCCCAAAACTTCCTCCACTCTCTTTACCTCCTCCCATCCATCCTCTCCAGCTTTATCTTCAGCTGACACTCCTAATCCTAACTCGGGTCCCTCACCTCCCCCAGCCCCCTCCTGCTCATCAAATGCGCACTCGGGAAAAGAATAATATCCATAAACCTATCCAAAAACTCAATCTTCACACTCTTCTTGAATTGTCCTTTGATACTGAACCTCATTCCATTACCCAATCCCTTAAACAACCTAAGTGGTGTTGATGAGAGTCAACACTCCTATGCATTTCACACATTTTTCACCATATTCTTATAGCATTTCAAGATGGAATTTGATCTTTTAGATGCCTAATCACGCTTATTTAGTCACTCGGGGTTCCACATTGCACACATTAGAAAATCTCATTTTTATCGTAAAATGTGGACATATTTGTAGCACACACGGGGTACACGATACCCTAGGAAAATTACGTATATATCTCGTGTTGTGTATTTTCAGATGATAGATGATAAAGAGTTGTGTTGAGATCAATTTTGGTGATTATGGCACTTTAGGAGTGGTTCTACCCAAAGCATAAGTACTTCCGGTCAGTTTTTGAGGATCATCCAATGCAGGCCCACGCCTACCCCTTGTAAGCATGGTTCTGAGCTCTCAGTCAAATTCAGCATGGTCAGGAGCACGCTTGCATGGTGCAAGCCCACTCCTGACGCCCCAGTATATCATGCAGAATGTTTTATATGCTCAGGACCACTTCTACCTGCTGCAAGCCTACTCCTGAGGCACCGAATTTCTGCATTATAAAAGCCTTTTTGCAGCCTAGAAGAGAGAGATATACCATATTTTCTAGATTAGAATTATATTAGAAAAAACCCCAAAAACTCTTCTCTTCACTTTTCTTCATTCCTTAGCTTAAAAAAGTAGAATCTTAGGTCTTTAAACTCTAAATTACTATGTAATTAAGCTTGGCTTTCTTCTAAAATGGTGAATTCATCATTCCCTTGGTGAATCTCCATGGGATTGGACCTAAGTTCATGCTTTTAACTTAATTGAGGTATAAATCCGAATTTAGCTTTAATTTTCTATTTCATGACTTTAATTAGTTTAATTTCATCTTTGCTTTGTGTTTTTGTTGAAATCATGAGTAGCTAAGTTCCTTGTGGCTTGGGTGATGAGAAAATGAGCTAGAAATCTTGTAATTGCTTGGATTCAAGTTGGTTGTCTTGTATGTTCTTAATTGGTTCAAGTTATGGTAATTGATCTTTATGGGTGTGATTAATTCATCACTAATTGCATAATCTAAGTGTTAATTCGATGCCTAATCGTAAGAATTGACATGGAACTAATCACCATGAACACATAGTAAAATCATCTAGAGATAGAATTGATTTCTAGTGTGTGTGTTGCCTAATCTTGAATTGGGGAATTCATAGTCCTTTAATGCATAACTATTCATCCTAATCTAGTCCTAGCCGATAGGTTTGGTGTTTGGTTATAGTTCGTTGATGCGAGAGATCGATTGACGTTAATATAGTGAATTACACATTGAATGTGTTGAGAATTTGTTAGTGAAGCTTGATTCCGAGTAGTTACGAGAGCTCATATCTAGTTTATTGGAACATCACCCGAGCCACCTCATTTCATATCATTTCCCCTTCATTCGAGTCATTGTAGTTTTAGTTAATCGCACTTTTAGTGAATCATCTTGTACATAGGAACAAAACGAGTGCGCATAATCTCTTTCAAAAGTGTCCATGAACGTATAGGTGGCCGTCTGTATTTGGTACGCATGAACCGTACCGATTCCACCACACCATAGCATAACCTCGTAAACTCAACCGAGCGAGATTGCACTTCTTCTCTTCGTATAATTATTACATGCAAAGATACGATCTAACTTACTCTCCCAATCAAGATATACCGAAGCACTACCGGAACCCGCAAAACTAGGAAGCTTCATCTTTACTCGTGTCATATTATTATCCGGGATGAGCACATCTTCGGCAACATTTTCAACTGCATGATCACGGTCATTCGGAGCATGAAGTACACGGACCGGTTGTCGAAGTCTAGGTACCGCAGCAATAGCAGCTGGTTGTGCAACAGCAGGTTGTGCACCACGATTAAGATTAGCCATTTGCGCTGTTAAAGCCTCAATAGAAGCCCTTATAGCAGTCATATCCGCAAAAATCCTTTCAAACTTTGCATTATTTTCGGCATTAGATTCCTTGACGTGGGCAGCCACTCTCTCTTCAAGATACTCATTACTCAAATTTTTAGAATGTTTAGAGTCCTCCATAGGATAGACAATAAACTCTTACCAAGACACTCGTGTTTACACTCTCCCTCGCTCTTGTGGAAAGTAAAGCACCCTTTTATAAACAAATCAAAATAACAAGCAAAACGAATCTAGGCTAAAGGTTGAGGTGTTGGAAAGTTGCGAAAAGTGATTAGGAAGGATGAGAAAGGAAAAGACTCTAAAGAAGGAACAAAATTCGATGACTGTAGAATTTCACGGGTGTGAAAAATTTCACACCTGGGTGTGATATTTTCGGCTAAAAAGTTTTTTTTTTTTTTTTTTTTTTTTTTTTTTTTGGACTGCAAAAATTTCACAGGTGTGAAAATTGTCACACCAGGGTGTGAAAGTGGCGTATTTTTTTGAGTCTGTCCTCTTTTTTTTTTTTTTTTTTAACCAATCACAAAAAATTCAAATTAGGTAAAGGATCAAAAGTTGCGGCTGTAGGTCAACAAATGGTATATGGCGGCTGTAGGTCACAAATTGCGGCTGGATTTGGCACCAAAGAAGAAACAGAGATAATCACAAAAATTAACAACAGTATATATTGCTATCTTTTGGCTTATACGGTCGTTTTTTTTTTTTTTTTTTTTGTAATGATGATGAACGAAAATCACAGAAGCAAAAATAAGAACTGCAACGAATTTTTTTTTGATGAAATCGAAATTAACAAGGAAACAAAAATGTATGAAACAAAAAAAACAGCAACGAAGAACGAAAAGGAACGAAAAAAAGACGAAAAGGGATATTTGATTACCGTCAATTACTGAGCTCTGCTACCAACTGATGTGATTCTTACGAATCAAATCCTTTGTTTTGCCCAGGAAGAAATTGATGATAATCAATGGGAGCTAAATCCGCGCCTTAGACCAAGACAACGGTGGGAACGCCACAACGTAATGCTCACTTACGTTGATAAGTTCTCCAAGGGGGCGATCCTCCAATCCAAGAGAATCTCACACACACAAGGTGCACAATTAAGACAATGCTTAATCAAATAATAATTTCACTCAAAAAGATGATTGATGATTATGAAAGAAGCTTGCCTTTATATAGGCTACAAATAAAAGACCAATTCTTCTCCTAAGCAATGTGGGAGAATTTACTTAGCAAATAAAAAACCTAAATAATTAAACCTAAGGGGGCGCCACTTTGGTGGGCTTTTCTAGTCCTTCTTGTGTCAACTAAGCCCACAAGATAATTATTAAATAAAATCCAACTCCAAATAAATAATACAAGTCCAATAATCTAAGTAATTGGCGCCTCGAGCATGGGCCTCAAGCTGTCGTCTTCTCTCGGCCCAAAAGTGTAGTGCATAAACAATATCGGGGCTTCATTACTCTTTTTGGGCAGCCCAAACTCTTTATGGATCTCTTGCAACAATGTATTCAAGGCTTCTCGCATATTCTTCCTTTGGAGCCTTGTCAACGGTCCATCTCTAATGATCAATGGATCAATCTTCTTTACGGTTGCCAATGGATCGGGATCCCCATCGTAAAACTCATCATATATCACATCACTAATTGTTTGGGCCGCTTTGGTATTCAACTAGATTTCTCCCTGTGGATACGACCTTGCTCACCGATCTAGACTACAGTCGACCCGGTACTCTGCCGGTTAAAGTGGAAACCTAGTGAGGCCGATCAAGTTTCTCTTAGATTAGTGCTATGCAAAAGGTGTATGACACTATAATACGCAAACATACATGGGATCTTGTGCTTCCTGGTCCAAATTTCAATGGTATTGGTTCCAAATGGATCTTCTGCATCAAGTATTATCTGGATAGATCTGTTGATCGATATTAAGCAAGGTTAGTGGCTCGTGGATTTCATCAAAGACCAGGTACTGACTACTATGAAATTTTTAGTCCAGTTGTCAAACCTACGACTGTTCATGTGGTTCTTTCTTTGTCACTTATGCATGGGAGGTCTCTTCACCAACTAGATATAAATAATGTATTTTTAGAAGGTAACTTACGTGATATTATTTATTTGGCTCAGCCTCCCTGCTTCTTGAACACTGCTCGGCCTGATTATGTTAGTAAACTCAACAAAGAAATTTATGGCCTCAAACAAGCCTCTGGGTTTGGTATGATGAACTCAAAAATTATATGCTCTCTCAGTGATTCTCTAATTCTCGTGCCGATACTTCATTATTTATTTGTTTCCAGGATTCTACTTTCATCTATCTACCTATTTAAGTGATGATATTATTATTACTAGTAATAGATCTCATTCACTTGATCAGTTTATCTCTCGTTTGATAGTTCGTTTTGCACTTAAGGATCTTCGTAATCTGCCTTATTTTCTTGGCGTCCAGGTTATTCATAATTCCGACGGAATCCTTCTCTCTCATCGGCAGTTTATTACTGGACTTCATGCCAAGTTGAATATGCAGGATGCTAATTATGTCGCCACTCATTTGCCTGCTCGATATTTCCTCGCTCTATCCTAAGTCTGGCACACTACTTGGTGATCCATCTCAATTTTGTATGGTCATTGGAAGCTTGCAATAATTATCTTTCACCCGACACGACCTTTCTTTTGCCGTCATTAAGTTGTCTCAATACATGCATAAACCTGCGGATGTCCATTGGTCTCTTGCTAAACGCATACTACCTTATTTGGTTGGTATACTTCACTATGGTCGTCAACTGTATCACACCAGTCCTCCCACATTTCAAGCATTTTTTTATGCCGACCGGGGTGGTGACAAAGATAATTTTGCCTCCATTAGTGCATATGTTACATATTTTGGTCGCTATCCTATGTCATGGAGCTCTAAAAAGCAAACCACCATTGCTCGCTCCTCTACTGCGGCTGAATATTGCTCGGTTGTTGCAACCACTGTTGAGCTTGACTAGGTCACTTTTCTTTTACAAGACCTTGGCTTTCCTTCGTCAACTCCGCCAGTGGTTTATTGTGATAATATTGTTACTACACACTTTTGTGTCAACCCGGTCTTTCACTCACGAGTGAATCATGTCGCCATTGACTATCACTACATTTGGGATAACATTCATCAGGGTCGTCTTCGGGTCTCTCATGTTAACGCCCGATCAGCTTGCAAATTCTCTAACAAAGTCCTTACCCGTCCTTTCTTTTTTCATCACCGCACCAAGTTGGGTTTGCGACCACGCCCAACTTGAGGGGTGGTATTAAAATAAAATATGTAATTTTATTTGATTTATTATTTTGCATTTATTGTGTGCATTTATAGCAGGTATATATATATATATATAGGGATTTAATCCCTCCTTCACTTTGCACAATACAATAAAATATTTCTCCAAAATATTATTATTTCAGATTACAGAGTATAGCCCCCCAAAACCAACCTCGCACTTTTCAAGCCAGACCAAACCAACCCATGATCAGCCCTAGTTGTCTGCTCTTTAAGTTGAAATATGAAGTGAAAACCATTATCCCATGTCGCTTCTTTTAGACGATTTTTATCGGCACTATAAAATGACTATTGACGCAACATTTTTTTTACTTCACAACAATGCCAAATTACTTTTCCATACCGCAATCAATTAAAAGTTTCTTATTAAAATTAAATCCCCTGTTTTTATAATTACATTTTTCACCCATCCTAATTCCTAAGCATCTAAAAAACCCTACACTTCTTCTCCAGCCGTTCCCAGGGGCGGCTGCACATTGATGGTATATAGGTCAACCGACCCACTATAAATATTATAATAGTAAATTTTTGCCATGTGCACATTGTAACGTGAAACTGACCCGTTTATTTTATATTTTGATTTGTATTGACCCATATTGAGTTAAAACACATTAGACTAAGTTTAGTAGTTACAGAATATGACAGAGTTTTTATTCGTATCCCAAAATTCCTCGCAGACGCCCTTGGCCATACCCCATTCTCTTCCCATCTAAATCATCTTCTCCGGATACCACAAAACCATCATCAAACATTCTCCCCAAAGCATCCCCCTCCGCCCCTGAAAATCCAATTCTCCTTCTTCTGAAAATTAAACCCCCTGCAGTAAAATTACGGCTACTCCCTCCCTCATCGGAAAACCACGGCTCCCCCCTCCCTCATTTGAAAATTGCAGCTCCTCCCCCCTCGAAAATCGCGACTTACAGGCTCCAGCTCCTCATGGAGCGCTGAGTTACATTTTCTTTTTTCGAAAAGGTCAACTCGCGAATCAATGGAGAAAAGGAGATAAGGTTTACAGATGAGTGGATTTACATTATGTAGGTGATGGGGGTAGGGGCGGCATTAAATTTGGGTTTTCTTTTGAAGATGAAATGGAAGGGAGGAAAATGTTGTGGTTTTGGCATGTAAGAGGGTGATGATGATGGGAGTGTTTATAGGAGGTGGAAGGTGGAAGGTGGAAGGTGGAAGGTGGAAGGGATGAAGAGATGTTGGTGGACATGGATGGTGTTGGTGGTGGATAGAGGGGGATTTTCAGTGATATACCACCAATTTCTGGAACAATTTGTGAGCATACCACCCAAGGCAAAAAAAAACAATTTTGGTTCGCGATTTTCTCCTATTTTTTTCACAAATATGCACGATCTTAAGGTCCTCAAATCCCCTATTGGGTTCTCCCTTCCCAATTAGGGTTTAGTTTGGTTCCAAAAACACCTAAAACGCGAAAATGGGAGTGGTATTTCGACAAGAGAGTGGTATGCCTGAAATTGTCTTGTCTCAATAGTGGTAGATCGACAAAGCTCTCGGATAGAGGTGATGGATGAAGGGTGGTGTTTACTCAATTGTATTTTCTAATTGTGGTATAATAAATAATTGTGTTATTATTTTTATGGTGTTTGAAGTAAAAAATAATAAAAATATTTTTGTAGCGTCGAAGTAATTTAAAGAGTGACGCATAAGGTGCATCGGTCTAGCGATGAATTAGACTATAATCTGACATGGAGATCAAATGTTCGGATGATCTTATGGGGACTATAATCTGACATGAAGATCAAATGTTCGGATGATCTTATGGAAAAAAAAAAAAAAAAAAAAAAAAAAAGGAGTGTCAAAAGTAGATGTGTTGTCTGAAATAACAACGTAGTGCCAACATAAGCTGTTTTCTTTTATTAGCGGCTCATGTTGGTGCATTAAATCGATTGAATAAACAGTACAAAATTTAACCAAAAGAACAACCACGTGAGTCCATTTAGCAAGGGTTTTGCTGCATGTCTTGTTTGGGCTTAAAAAGACTTGCTCGACCGATAGCAGAAATTGGGCTCCTAAAATATATTAAATTTGTGGTCCGGCCTAAAAATTCCACAAAAAAAACTTCTATTACCTACATCTATGACTCCTACGATCACTACTACAATCATAAAATAATATCTACTCAAAAATCATAGAATACTACTAAAAAAATAGAAACTTATTGTACGTTTGTTAGGACGGAATGGTTTCATTTCAATGTTTGTGTATGATTATGAAGGAATGGAATGGAATGAAAAATATCAATTTTTATTACTTTCAAAAATGGATGGAATGCGATGAAATAAAATGAAAATTGACAAAACATGTGGGTGATGGGGTAAGAGTGGGTGGATGGTAGGGTGGGTTAGGGTAGGTGATGAGTAGGGTAGGTAGAGTAGGGTAGGGGTGTAGGGGGTAGGGTAGAGTAGGTGGTGGGGTAAGGTAGGTAAGATGTGTAAGGTAGAATAGGGTGAAATAGGGTAGGGTAGGGTAGGGTAGGATAAGATGGGGTGGTGGTAAGGTATATGCTGGGGTGGTGGGTAGGGTAGAGATGGGCAAAGTAAGGTAGGGGTGCGTAAGGTCTGGTTGGGTGGGGCGGGGGGTAAGGTAGGGTATGGTGGGTATGCTAATATAAGGTAGGGTGGGAAGGGTGGGGGTGGGTAAGGTAGGGAGGGTGTGATGGGTTGGGTGGTGTGGTAGGTAAGATAGGGTAGGATAAGGTAGTAAGGTAGGGTAGGGTAGGGTAAGATGGTAGGTAAGGTAGGATAGGGTAAGGTGGTGGGTAAGGTAGGGTAGGGTGTGGTGGTGGGTAGGATTGGTAGAGTAGGGGTGGGAAGGGTAGGGTGTGGTAGGGTAGGGTATGGGTGGGTGATGGTGGAGTAGAGTAGATGGTGGGGTAAGGTAGGTAGGATGCGTAGGGTATGATAGGGTGATGAGGGTGGGGTGGGTAAGGTAGGGTAGGGTGGGTAGGATAGGGTAGGTGGGTGCCGGGCCGGCCCTCATGTGAGGCCGGAGAGACGGCCGTCTTAAGCCCAACGATGTTGGGAGGGCCCAACGGTACATGTTTCGCTAAAAAAAATTCGTGTAGATTCAATCCGATCCAATTAATATAATATGTTTTTTTTTTTTTATAAATGCCCAAAATTTTTTTATTCCAATCGATAAAGGCCCCAATAAAAAAATTTACTTGGCCAAAAAAAAGACATACAAACAAGTTTTATTAATTTTTTTGTTTGGAAAACTATAGAAATTAAAAAGAATATATTATTTTATATTATTATATATCTATATAAAAAAAGCACACAAAGAAATACAACAAACAAACAAAAAATAAAAACTTCACTTCACTCCTAAGTACGTCTAGAGCTGTTAACGAGCCGAGCCGAGCCGAGTATTGGCTGTTCGAACTCGAGCTCGTTAAGCTCATGAGCTCGTTCGAGCTCATTCGTTTGTTAAACGAACAAAAAATTCTGTTCGAGCTCGGCTCGTTTAAAACATGAACTGTTCGAGCTCGGCTCGTTAGACATATTTTTTGTATTTTGGCTCGAATTCGGCTCGAATTCGGCTCGAGTTCGGTTCGTTAGACATATATTATAAGCATATAAGTATGTTCGCGAACATTATATAAGTATGTTCGCGAACAATAAGCATGTTCGCGAACATAATCGAACGTTCGCGAACCAAGCTCGAGCTCGGCTCGTTAAGCAAACGAGCCTACAATCATGTTCGAGCTCGGCTCGTTAAGCTAAACGAACAAACGATCACGAACACTAACGAGCCGAACACGAGCTTGTTCACGAGCGGCTCTGTTCGTTTAACAGCTCTAAGTACGTCCTCCTCCGTATCCCCTCCCCTGCCTTCGTTTCCCCTCCCCTGCCTCTTCATCACTCTCAGCCGCTGTTTTTGTTTTTTTTTTTTTTTTTTTTTTTTTTTTTTTTTCAATTTCCCACAATTCATAAAGTCTAATCTCAATCTTCAAATTATACATAATATCAAGTATCAATCTTTCCGTACACAACAACACAAGCGGACAAGCCCCAAGTTCTTAAGTGAGTAATTTTCTTATAGTAATTTACTATTTTTCTTATAGTTTAGATGTTTAATAAATAATAGTGGTAATGTAATGTAATCAAATTTTTAATTAGTAAGTAGATGATTAATGTCTCTTGGATATCATAATTTTTTTGTATGTAGAAAGATTGGAAGATAGCACAGCAAGGAAGGATTAGGAACAAGGAAGAGCCGAAGGGGGCTTTCATTTTGACTGAATAAGAGAATCACATATAATCATTATATTAATCATGTATCTTTTGTTTACTTGATGGGGTGATTCCGTGATTGGCCTTGCCGGCGTACTTTTTAATTCGTTTAGCCTTTGCATTTTGTTAGTGGAGTGGTTTTTATATTGATGTTCTTTTATTTTGTGTTTGTAAACTTTTTTAAAGTTTAGGAATCTTTAATTTGAGGTACCGAGGTGGGCTTGTTGTCTATGGTTTTCATATACATGAATGAATTGTTTATAGGTAGGAAAAATGTCACAACCAAAGTATAAGTATCCTTCCGGAAATGAAAAAAGAAAGAAGACGAAATGAATAGAAGCTTTAACGAAGACTTTAAGTGGATCAATTAACGAATATATCACTATCACCTCAACTAAGCCGAGTGATGGCGAATCTACTAATGATGCAAATATGACAATTGATGAAGAGGTAAATGTGAATCGTGATGATTTTAATGAACTAGTTGATATTGTTGACAGTGGTGTGCAAGAACAAGAACGAGAAGAAGGGGCCAATAATGTCAATGACGAACAAGAAGAATGGTTCAATAATGGAATTCCTTTGGATCATGAAGAAGAAGGACAACCTTTTGAAATTTTTATCCGGATCCAAACAATTCGAAGTTACCTAATCAAAATCTCATAGACTTACTTGTGAAAAAAGGACCCTTAAAAGTTTAAATGAATGATAGTGAATATCCGAGGAATTATTCAAAACAGAAGCGCCACTTTAAAATTTTACATTATACTCGTCGCATGAAAAATGGAGAGAGACACGATAGAAGATGGCTTGTGTATTCAAAATCCGTTGATAGAGTGTTTTTCTTTTGTTGTAAGCTTTTCAAGAGTAAAGATGATGATTCTCTTTTGGATATTATTGGTATGAATGATTGGCACAATATTGGAAGAAGACTTAAACATCATGAAGCAAGCAAGGAGCACATGCTTTGTATGTCAAAATGGCTTGATTTGGAAACAAGATTGGAGCATGGAAAAATAATTGACAAAAGTGCTCAAGAACTAATTATGAAAGAAAAAGAACGCATGAAGCAAGTTATGTTCCGAATAATTGGTGCTATCAAATATCTTGCGAAAATAATTTGGCATTTAGGGGGACCAATGAGAAGATATATGCGGAAGACAATGGAAATTTCTTAAGTCTAATTGAATATGTTTCAACGTTTGATTCTGTTATGGAAGATCACATATGGCGGTTTAAGAGCAAGGAAATTTTCGATATCACTACCTTAGCCACAAAATGCAGAATGAATTTATTGAGATGGTTGACAATGAGGTGCAAGTTGCTATCATTAAAAAGATCAAGAAGGCGAAGTATTTTCCAGTTATACTTGATTGTACTCCTGATGTAAGTCATGAAGAGCAAATGACTTTACTCATTCATGAAGAGCAAATAACTTTACTCATTGGGCCTTTTCACGGAGCTTGAAAATGCTTTATCTAAATTAGGATTGAACATTGATGATATACGAGGCCAAGGTTATGATAATGGTGCTAACATGAAAGGTCATTACAAAGGTGTTCAAAGTAGATTGCTTAACTTGAATCCTAGAGCATTTTACACGCCTTGTGCTTGTCATAGTTTGAATCTTACATTGTGTGATATGGCAAGGTCATCTCCTAAGGCCGATAATTATTTTTGCACGATTCAATGCCTTTATAACCTTTTTTCATCGTCAACAAAGCGGTGAGACATATTCAAAAAACATGTAACTGGTCTTACACTTATATCTTTGAGTCACACTCGTTGGGAGAGTCACATTGAAAGTGTTAAACTAATCAAACAACAATGTTTGTATATTAGAGATGCTTTGATTGATTTGGCAAATTCAAATGATAATTCCGATGCAACTCATGGAGCGGATACTCTAGCTATAAATGAATTTCAGAGTTTTGAGTTCTTGGTTAGCACGATGATTTGGTATGATGTTCTCGATGCTATCAATTGTGTAAGCAAGATTTTACAAAGTGTGGACATGCATATTGATGTCGCAATAGAACAATTGAAAGGATTGATCAATTTCATAAGTATAGAGAGAAGGGGTTTGATAATGCTATAAAAAAAAGCAAAAGAACTTGCTCAAGAAATAGGTATTGAGCCGGTTTTCCGTGAAAGAAGAACCGTTACTAGAAAAAGACATTTTGATGAGGGTTCAAATGAAGAAGTCATGTTTTCTCCTGAATAGAGTTTTAGAGTAGAGCACTTCATGTTTATAGTTGACAAAGCTCTTGCCTCACTTGAAGATAGATTTGATCATTTCCGTGTGTATGAAAAAAAAATTGGCTTCTTGTTTGATTTGAAAAAAAGCTCACAAGATGATGAAAGTTTGAAGATTTGTGACAATCTTTCAAGAATTTTGACACATGATGGAGACAAGGATGTTGATGCGGATGAGTTGTTTATGGAGTTGGAACTTCTTTCACATATTTTGCCTTCAAAAGTAGATGGACCTATCCTTATTTTGGAATATTTGAAAAAGTGTAATCCATGTTATGCAAACACGGAGATTGCTTACCGAATATTGTTGACTATTCCGGTGACAGTTGCATCTGGAGAAAGAAGTTTTTCGAAGTTGAAGTTAGTAAAGAACCATCTTCGAAGCACGATGACTCAAGAACGTTTGAATGGGTTAGCCATGATATCAATTGAGAAGAATATGGTTGATGAAATTGATAATTCTACTTTGATTAGTGATTTCACCTCTAAATGTGTTGCAAGAGCGATCTTGAAATAGTAATATGTATGTATGTTTTGTGTATACGTATGAATTTGGTTTTTGTTTCTAAATATGCTAAAAAAGACTACTTTGTACGCATGTTTTGAGGCTATCAATAAATTGAATTTTGTATTTACGGATGTTAAAAATGCGATAAGTATGTTTTAAAAAAACAACTTCAACTAAAAGGCCCAATTCGGAGACTTGGCCTTAATCCCAAAAAATGCTAGGGCCGGCCCTGGGTGGGTGGTGGGTAGGGTAGGTAGGGTAGGGTGGTAGGTAAGGTAGGGATGCAGTGGTGTGTGGGGTAGGGCTACCCCACCCCACCCCACCACTTCCACCATATCCTACATTTTATTCCATTCTTTCACATCTCAAACGGAATAATGGAATGAATTTATTCCATTCCTATTACTTTATTCCATGACATGCTATTCCATCATGCGTAACAGACATGCCTTAAGGGGCAAAGAATTCTTATCCGACGGATCGCCAAAACTCATAATCAGATATTGTTAATAAATTATTCTAAATTGACATTTTAAAATAGACTTTTCTTTATGTCTTCTCTTTTATTTTTGTCAGAAACAAAACTGTCGGAAAATAGATTTGAATATGTACGGTGTTCTCTTGGTTTTTCTAGTGCATTAGTAGTAGGCAGTGTAGGCGCGAGCGGGGGTCTAGTTTTATTGTGGAATGATGATACCGACGTTTTGATTTCCATTTATAATGCTGGACATATTGACGCTGTGATACGTAGTACCACATATCCATTTTGGTGTTTTACGGGATTTTATGGCAATCCGGTCGTTGATGAACGAGAGCACTCGTAGACGTCATTGCAGCGCTTGCACGAACGGATGAGCCTACCATGGCTTGTGGAAGGGGATTTCAATGAGGTCTTATCGCGTACTGAGCAGGATGGCCCAAATTTACGGCCATATCCGCAGATTGCTGCCTTTTAGAATGCCCTCTCTGACTGTGACCGTGTTGATGTGGGATATGTTGGGGCCCCCTTTACTTGGTATAAGCGATCAGATGGCTCTGCGACTCGTGTTCGCCTGGACAGAGGGGTGGCTAACATCGGGTGGCGACATCTCTTCCTGCAACACACAGTCTATCACTTATCCAGTTCTCGATCGGATAATGTCCCTATCTTCATTTCTTCGGTTAATCTTTTCAATAGGGGCTTGGTCAAGTGGACTCCGATACCGCGCTATGACCCCTTCTGGATCAGAGATCTAAAGAGTTTAAGAAACTCTTTCAAGCAACATTACGGAGTGGTAATGTGCACAATTCTTCATCGCTTGTTGAAAAGGTGACACAAGTTCGGAAAGAGCTGAGGAATTGGAGCTCTCAACGGCATGGAATTTGGGAAAACGAATTGCGGAGAAAGAGGACAAATTACGTAATTTGTGAGAGTCCCCTACCTATTCGGTGCAGTAGGTGCGCGACATTTTGCAACAGATTGATCAGTGGCAGACTATGGAAGAAGAGTATTGGCGGCAAAATGGCAGGGTGGAGTGGCTAGTGCAGATAGATAGAAATACGAGCCATTTTCATCACAAGGTGGCGACCCGGAGAAAACGAAACAACATTCGTTTGTTGTATGACTCTCTAGGGGCTGCATGTGATGAGCCTACGGACATGGAGCGTATTGCAATGGACTATTTCCGGGACATTTACTCGTCTAATGGGGCTGTTGTTGATTTAGATGGGTTGCAGTTTGCTGAGACTGAGGCTGCGCAACAACAACATTTAGCTGCGGCCTTTACGAGAGAGGAAGTTTGTGTTGCCTTAAAGCAGTTGCCATGGAGGAAGTCGCCTGGACCCGATGGTATGCACGTTGTTTTTCATAGAAGTTCTGGGGCATTGTAGGAGAAGATGTCCTGAAGGTCGCTACCCCTACGATTATGACTGAGTTCTGGCCTATTGCTTTGTGCAATTCGATCTATAAGCTCATCTCATGGGTGCTAATAAATCGCCTTAAATGGGTGATTGAGGATGTGATATCGGAGAACCAGAGTGCATATGTGTCGGGGCGTCTTATTACGGATAATGCAATTATTGCTTTTGAGGCCTTTCATTCATTACAAAAAGGAGACCACGGCTGTGCTAATCATGCAGCATTGAAGTTAGACATGGCCAAGGCCTTTGACCGGGTGGAGTGGCAATATTTGTGGAGGGTCATGGAGCGCATGCGGTTTCCTTTATCTTTTATTGATGTGGTACGGCATTGTGTAACGACAATATCTTATGTGTGCTGATTAATGGGAAGCCCAATAGCAGAATAGTGCCGACTAGGATGGTCCGTCAGGGAGATCCATTGTCACCATTCCTTTTCAGAAAGACATGTTTAAGAAGATAGCATTGAGTTTTGGCGTTTTCTTTTTCGGGAGTTGATTTCGAATATATGGTATTAGCGCAATGAAGAACTCTATAATGAAGATTGCCATAGGCTCCGAAGGCAGTGTTTATTTCTCAAGCTATACGGAAAGCACGAGAATTACATCTAGCTTGGCAAAGATAATTCTCTTGCACTGATTTTTTGTTTCGTTCTTGTATAGCTATTTTGCTTTATTTTGAATAGTTGTACAACTAGTTGTTTTAATATAAATATTCGGTTTAAAAAAATACAGTTGTGATGTTTTCATACATTATGCTTTGCTATTATTATTTTTTTGTCATTTGTTATGCATTACTACACTTTTTAATGACATATTTTATTATGAAAGTCATATGACTCTTCAGAATTTATTGTTTTGCTTTAATTTTTTTAATTTTATTTTTTTTCTTTCTTATGTGTGAAAGAAAAATAGCCACGAGTCACGTGTCTTTGTTGACGCCACGTGATTTTGTTGACGCCACGTGATGCTGGGCAGGAAATGGTCCAAATATGCATGGGTAGCTCCGTAGATTTACGTCAGTAGTATTATTTAACATTTTTCCCAGCATTATTGGTGGGGGTGCGTTATTAAGAAAATGTCTACCTACTCAACCTTTAATAACGACGCAGCTCGAAAACTAAAATAAGTCCCGGGATCCAAAAAGTTCAGTCATGATTTTAATCACATTTTTTTAAAAAATGGAAAATTAGGTATAAAAACACAATCTGAAATATTTTTAAATAACATGACAACTATATATTTTTTATAGGGAGGAGGACAACTGCATAATTTTTATAGTGAGAATGACAAACAATGAATCCCGAAAATCAGTGAATCTTCTCAGTGGATCCAGAAATCAGTGAATTTTCGATAGTTAATTTCGATAATGAATTTTAAAAATTAGTGAATTTCGACAGTGAATTTCGGCAGTGAATTTAAACAGTGAATTTCGACAGTGGATAAATAGTTTTTTCCTTTATGCAAAAGTTTCAAAAGACTTTCCTTCTACTCAATTGATGAAATATTTCTGTCATTCTTCCTCATTCCCCCTTTTTTATCGTTACTTTTGAGAATTTGTATTTTAATTTATATTTATCATTTTAAATTATCAATACACATTTATTATTTTCTTTTATTTATGTCCGCATGTTAATTCCTAGATTAAACAAAGTCTTATATTTCAAATAATAAAAAATACATTTTCAATGCGTCAAAAACACCTAAAGTCGTTTTAGAACTCCAATAGTATTACTATCGATGTACATTTATATTTCTAATATAATGTATTTAATGATTTTAAATATATTTAAAAGAATAAATAATGACAATCTAGTCATTTCATACTATATTTCAGACACATTAATTAATTTCTTAGTCTGTGTGTCCACATAAAAAATGACTAATAAAAAAAAGGAAAGGAGTACTAAATTTCTCGAATCATTAATCTTTATATGATGCGCTAAAATATTAAATGCAGAAGTGAACCTTGAAGTTGAAAATACTCGACTTATAAGAATCTTAGTACGCAATTAATACATAATTGAATCATTATTGTGTTTACAACCACATATCAATATATCATCATCTCTACCACTTCATGTGAGCCCAAAATATAAGTCAATTGGGAAGTTTTCAAAAATATTAAGAAAGTAATTAAGTACCATAAATTTTAAAAAAATGGTTTGTTGATAAATTAAATGTGAAAAGTGTAATAAATCTTGCATAAAGTAATCTAAAATGACTTACTATATTCTAAGACAGAGAAAAAAATGCAGAATATATTATATGGAAAATTAGAGATAAGGACACAATCTAAAATATTTTTAAGTAACAGGACAACTACATATTTTTTATAGGGAGAAGGACAACCGCATAATTTTTATAGCGAGAATGACAAACAGTGAATCCCGAAAATCGGTGAATCTCCCCAGTGAATCCCGAAATCAGTGAATTTCGACAGTGAATCCCGAAAATTAGTGAATTTCGACGATGAATTTTGAAAATTAGTGAATTTCGACAGTGAATTTCGTAAGTGAATTTAAACAGTGAATTTCGAACACAAGTGAATTTCGACAAGTGAATAAATAGTTTTGTCCTTTATGCAAAAGTTTCAAAAACTCGTCCTTTTACTCAATTGATGAAATATATATTATATTCTGGTACGGAATGAGTTCTTAGGTTTCAAATGATCGTGTGTAAGACTATGATACTTGCAAGATGACTAAACTAATGGAAGTATAGTGTAGCGAGTCAAAGTCGATCCAAAATAAATGATATTTCACAAAAATAAACAAAACCAAGATACGGGGATTAAAAACACAAAAGTGGTCTTTACCAACATAAACGTGGAAGGGGGGTTTTCTAAACTACTAAAAACGCTAAGAACACAAATTCAAGAGAATATAAAGAAATTATACGAAGAAAGCTAACCAAACCATGTTATAAAGCATCTCCCCGGGTTATTAAGTAATCAGAATCGATGATTCAAACATACAAACCCTAATTCTACTCAATTAGGTGTGATTCCCTAATTTGGTTACTAATTTCGGGCAGGACATTAGAATCCTACGTTCTATTCCAAGGTGTATCCAGGCAAGACTAAACTCAACTGACCAAATGTGCATTAAGTGACTCTATGATATGCCCATACGAGTATGGAAAACATCACTCATAAGACGGTCCATTCCAGATGGCGATTTCATTATCTATGTCCTAATTATTTCTTCAACGGATAGTTCATTCAAAATAATTTCCGAAAGCATGCATAAAGTTAGCTGCTCTGTACACATGACTAAATTCAGCTCCGATGACCAAAATTAAAAGAGCAGAATGATCCGTTCAGAACCCTAACTGCCGGCTAGCCGGCAGTAAGACCTACTGCGGTGTCGGTTGATACAAGGGCTTGTATCAGATTTTCTAAACTAACACATATGAATCTACTACATACTATTTGTGTTCGAATTAATTATCATGATATCAATGAATAAAACAAGAATAGACACAAGTAAATGCCTCAAACCCTATAATTCAGTAATTCCAAAACGTACATGACGAAGACCCCTTCGAATAATAGCCAAGAACTCAAAAAATGAATTATGCTAAAAGAAAAGTTTATTCATGCAAATTATGAACAGTGGTGAAGGTTATGATGTTGTATCAATGTATGTTATCACAATTCGTAACTAGGCCTTATATACTGCCAAAAAACAACTTAGGGTAGTACAATATGACAAATACGGATTTCGACCTGCGGCGTGCTGCTGGACTTTTCGGTCGACACGTTGGTAGTCTTAAAATCCGGCATATTTTAGTATTTTGACTATATTTTGACTTACAAACTCTGATTTTGGCAATGTAAAATGCGTTGAAAACCTGTTTTAGACCTACAACTTTTTTAAGGAAGTTCAAAACCAATTAGGATGTTAAGACTTTCAAAAGTACGTTGAAAGCTAATCAATCATATTTTCGGATCCAAACTTGGCTCAAGCGCTTCAATACTTCATGATATTAAACTTTAATCTTCATAAACTTTCGGCCCATGAACTTGAATTTATTCCCCAACCTAAATCTTATACATCCGGAAGCCCTCTCAACAAGTCAATATTCCAATTACCTGCCAAATATCAAATAATTCATATATTAGCCTCTTTTCATGACAATTAACTAAGACAAAACATATTTTACATCACAAACCTCTAAATATCAAATCAACTCATTTAACACGTGGTTAAATCATAAAATAGTACAATTAAGCTCATACACCGTAGAAAATGGAAGGTTAAAACATCATAAAGTTAAGTCACATCAACTACCCCACTTAATTTTTGATCGTCCCGAGTAAATATCAAATCGCAATAATCTCCCAAAGCAATATACATGCTAACTAAAAACTGACTCATTCAAAAATATAAATATAATGTGAATCAACATATATCCATCATTAATTCATTAAGCAATATCTCGTAACAGAATCATCGTGTGTATTGATAACTCCTTCACGTGATTGAAATTACAAAAATAATCAAATTATGTCCGTCTCTTTATCTCAACTTGTCAAGTTGCAGACTAGTTCTTTTTTTCATACTTTATATCACTCAAATCAAGAATCTACTTACGGCGGTATAGATTTGGAAATTGATTACTACTAAATTCACTTTTTTCAGTACTTTTGCAAGTGTTATGCAAGCCTCTTTAGAATGAACTTGCAATGATGGGTGCGTAATAAGTGATCCTCTATCGAATGATTCACACAAAATTGATTACTTCCTGCTTCTATATTTTCTTTATCTATTTTTTGGCGATTTTCTTTTGTTTTCAGCACACAAAAAATCCTTACTTGTCCCGTCATATCTAAGTGAATTCAAATATTTATTCCTCTTTCACTTTACAAGAGAATGAAACTATTCCAAGTTGATAAGTATTTTTTTAAATTCAACTTGCATAGTTACTCGTCTTTTCATAAAAACAAGAAGAAAAAGCTATACGTGCTTAAAAAATCGATTCTACAACAAGATATAAAATTAATGGACTCTTACTTCAAATGTTAACATGTTTCTTATTCATCATCATTGACTTAATTGTCTAAGTAATTAGTCCTACAAGTTTAAGGACTTTTACTCAATCATGCATCAAAATGATCAAAAGTAAGTGTAATGCTTTTAAAATTTACTCAAATTTAGGACAAATGACCAAAGATAAGTGCCTAACAACAGGGGCCCGTCCACGCCCGTTAAAAATAAATACTCTTCAATTTGCTATAGAAAAATTGACCCCGTGAAAAAAAAATTTACCGTGTTAAATATTTAACATTCGGATCTTCGCTAACAACCCCGCGCTTGCTTAAAATCTAACATTATCCTCAATCTGAAAATCAAGCACAAAGATAAGTAAAGAAACTTAGCTTTGAAATCCGTCGAGTCGTACCAATTGGGTTCCGAGAGCAATATCAAACTCTCATCGGACGTATCACACAACCATCAATTCATGCGTGTCAAAATGCACTAAACAAGCTCAACAATCATTCTAGCACAAGGTGTTAGTCTGCGAAACGAAGGTTGCCTATTAACCCGGGCATCATGGAAGACATATACCGACTCCCCGTCCCCCACTCTCCATCTTATCCCACTGTACATGAGGTCCCGCCCTTCCAAAATACTGCGCCACAAGAAAGACGGTCTACCCTCAACCCAGCTGCAAGTATTGTACTATCCTCAAAATACATCGCATGTAATACCTGTGCCGCCAGCGAACCTGGATTGGTCAAGATTCTCCAGGACTGCTTTGCCAATAGTTCCAAGTTAAAACATTCCATGTCTCGAAATCCCAGGCCCTCTAAATTTTTCGACACACAACAAGCTTCCTAATTCTTCCAATGTATCTTGCGTTTATTATCTGTGTCTCCCCAAAAGAAGCCCCGAATCAATGGCTCAAGTTCTCTGAGTAGAGTGGTGGGTATCTTGAAGAACTGCATAATGTATGTGGGTATGGCTTGGAGAGCTGACTTGATAAACACCTCCTTCCCTGCCGGCGAGAGTGATTTGTCTTTCCATCCAGAACTTTTTTAGCTAATTTTATCTCTCAAGAAAGCAAACACCTAGCGCTTATTTCTCCCAATCATATATGACAATCCTAGATACTTACCCGAGCCATCCCCTAAAGGTATCTGGATCAGGTCCGACACCATCTCGCGCTCCTCCTTCAGAACCCCATCCGAAAATTATTGACTAGATTTATGAAAATTGATCACTTGTCCTGAAAGTGTCCCATATCTGTCAAACAACTCGACCAATGCCTCCACCGCCCCATCCAAGATCTCAAAGAAAACCATACAATCATTAGCAAAAAGCAAATGCGAAATGGAAATTGTTATCTCCCTGCCAAAGTGAATGCCACGCAATGCCTCCCGATGCACAGAATCATTGAGCAAAGATTTGAACCGACCTGCGTGGCACCTCTTCAGTGACTCAACCTTAAGTTTAGGGCTTAAAGGGTCCAGATGCCCCAATGGCTTGATTAGGGTAGCTCGACTACTGATCCCATCCCCTCTAAATCAACTAGGGCGTAGGACCTTGAATAGCCGACAAGCCTGAGTCGGACTAAGTCTCCTTCAGACCTACCATTCCATGTACCTAAGAGTCCGAGCTAATTGATGGAGTCAATCCTTTCATTCATTTCACACGTGTTTTACCCCTATTTTGTAGCACTTCGAGCCTCATTTCAATCAATTAGATACCTAATCACGCTTATTTTTTCACTCAAGGTTCCACATCACACTTAGTCGGAAATCTCATTTTTATCATTGAAATGTGGACCTTTTATCGCACACACGGGGTACGTCGTACCCCATGATTTTACGGGATAGGTTTGTATTGTATTTTGCAGGTATAGGGATTTAATCCACCAACTCCTCAGCCTCCATATCACTAGCCCAAGTGGAACCTTTATCAGTGTCTTAAACATCAAAGTGTTTGAAACAGGAGTAGCATCCTGTTCCACACACACCTCCTTCCCTTTTGTGCTTGCAGCATCTTTTCCTTTGTCAACAACAGGATTCTTATCAGTAGATGTAGTTACAGGAACTGGAACAACAGCAGTGACAGGAACTTGAGAGTTAAGAGGGGCCTTATCCATAGAACTATCACTATTTAAAACAATCACTTTTTTCTTTTTTGAGGGCTTTGTTGCACCAAGTTGCTTAGACCTAGCAACATACAGAACATGATCATCCTTCAAGGCCTCAATACATCCTACATCATTATGTCCAAGTCTAAGACACTTGGTACAAAACTTGGGCATATCCTCATAAAGAACAGGTTGTAACAGAACTTTTCCAGTATGCAAAGTAATAGGGATGATAGAAGGTAAATCAGACCTAAGATCCACATCAACAAGACACCTGGCAAAACTCAACACCTTCCTTGAAGCTGTGACTTTATCAGTGTACTGGGGGCATCAAACAAAAGAACAAATTTTACTCAAAGCCTTACTCTTCCATAACCTCAAAGGTAGATTAGGGAGCTGAATCCACACAAGAACCACTGAACTTGCCTCCTTACTAAAATTAAATAGCATAGGCATTTTCTTCAAGATCATAGGTTTGCCAAAAGCCTGATAAGGACCAGCCTGTAGCACCTCCATAAGATCAGATTCTTTTTAAAACACAAAAACAATCCAACCAGAGTTGTGGTAATTGTATTTGCATTTCCTTGGCCAAGTGTTCACAATTTTTTGGACAGCATCCCTCCCAGGAAATTTGGAAGGAAAAATGCCAATGAGGCTAAGTTTTTCCAAACTATCATCATCCTGATATTCTTCTTCTAACCTCACAGTATCATCAGTGATAACATGATCAATTAGTGTATCCACTTCATCAGATTGTTCCCTGTTATTCTTGACCAGTTGTGCCCAAGAGGCCACATCTCCACAGCTTTGGCAGCATTTTTACCAATAAAATCACCCTCAGGGGTCAACACATCACCAATTGATGTACTGTATGGGACCTGCCCAGCTTCCACAACAGAACCAACCACATCAACACTACCACCAGAAGCCACCTCAGCATCCTTATTTGAAATCACAGAAGGTGCAGAGAGAGGAACAACAACAGAAACTTTCTCTACACAATCAAGAACACTTTTTTGCCTCAGGTCCGTTTTATTTATGACTGCAGGGTCAGAAACCACAACATCAGTCCCTAATCCAGCAACCACAGAAGAAACACCATCAGCAATGTCTAATCCAGTTGGAACAACATCCGTCACATTCTCAAACTGCATCAATTCTGAAAGAGTAGGCAAAATTACTGGATCAGAATCAATATCTTCTTTTTTGCAATGCTGACAGCCGGAGTAACAAGCTTTCCAGACTTCAACCTCATTGCCTCAACAACCACAGTACTACCACACACTGGATCTGGAACAGCCACTGCAGGAGCATCAGAGGGATCTAGCAACAGATTCGTTTCCAAAGTATTGCCATCTTCAATTTGAGCTGCAGGAGGAGCAACGAAGCTAGTTGGAGCTGCTACATCCTGCAAATCGGTCGTATTCCCATGTTCATCTGCAACTGGTGCATGAACAGTGCCATCTTCAAAAGTTTTCTTAATTTTTCAAGTCATGGATCACAAGAGAAGCTGTAAGTTCAGAAAGAGGATAAGCAAGAAGAAAGGAAAATATTCGAGCAAGAGACAAGGGCTAAAACGCAGTAAAAGAGCAGATTTGGAAAGCTTTCTCATCGTAGGAAGAAGAAGCAAGCTGAGAGAAACATCTCTCTAGAAATCTTATCGATTGCATTCGAGAACAGCGACCTTGACTTGATTGGTTAGCGTCGCCGATGCCGTGGTCACGGGCTTTTACCTGGCTTGGTGGTTCAGATAGGCTTCTCCGGGACTCAAAGGTGGCGATTCCATTTGTACGTATCAGACTCCGAACTTGATAGATATCATCTCAACTTTGTGCCAAATTATGTGATCCAACTCTTGCCCAACTTCTAATGTCGTCACCACAACAATACACGAAACTTGCTAAACTTGCGAGATATCAAGGGAACGTAGACCAAAATTAGGCAAAGGGTCGGATTATAATGCGGTTAATCACGAATGGCTAGTTTCGAGTGGGGTCTCACAACTCTACAAAGTCTGAGATGGGGACAGATGGAAAATATGTTCGGGAAGGCCATTTGGCTATGGTCGAGTCAAAGAAATGCCATAACCGTCATCCTTAACTTTGACTCCAAACACCATTCTATTTCTCCTCGAAAGGATATCAAGCCTAAGTTCTAGTTGCGATGGAAGCAAGCTTACATGATTGCACAAAAGTTTGCATGTTAACAAAAGATTGAGACTATACGTGCGCAGGGAATTCATGTTACACAAATAGATTTGGGGTTAAAATGCACTTACGGTTCACATTGGTTATACACATACAAATTGATCATTACATCTTCAAATCCATGAAATATATGCCTTGTACAATTTATTTTAATCAACTAGAGAATGCTCGAAAAGATCGAAAACTAAGGGATTTTCTTATACAAAAATAAGCACTAATGCCATTGCTAGACCAACCGCGACTCCACTCCCCACTTACGAACTTGCATTGTCCCCAATGTAAAGTGAGGGTAAAGAAATGGTTGGGAAAGAAATGGTGCACCAAAACAAGTCAAAACAAATACTGAGATGCAATAAAAGGGTGGGTGGGTGGGCATGAACAACAAAGACAACCAATGAAATGACAAGCAATCCCAAGTACGAGCAACGTATCAACCAAAATGTAGAGACAAAAAGATCGTTGGCCACAGCCGGCCTTACAAAGAGCAAGAAAATATTATACCAAACTTTTACGGGCTGCCTCTCGGTAGCGCTTTTGTTTTACGTCGTTTGCTCGACGGGATTATAAGGTAGAAGTGATGGAAATTATACAAATTATTGTGCATGAATACTACTAACAATTACTCATATAAGCATGTAGCAAATAAGCACAAAATCCAACCGAAAGAGAATGCTTAAGAAGTAATAAGAAAGATAGTACCTGTTAAGGGTGTTTTTACACGTTTTATATTGATATATTTTATAATGATTTCCCCCGTATTTATATAATTTGCATAAGAATCAAGTGTTTATATGGAAATATTGAGCAAGTGAGGTTTTTAATGGTTGAATATGAAAACGTATCGATTTATGTGTTTATTTGATGATTTTATGTTGTTTTGGAAATTGTTACGTTTTGGTATGTTTTCGATGCTTGTAGATACTAATGGATGGTGGAAAAGGTGATCCTAAAGAGCTAATTTCGAGATAATAGAGGATCAATCAAGTTTATGGAAGATAGGAAGAGATAAGGAAAGAATAAATCAAGATAAAGATGGAATTATCAAGTTGATCGTCATCGACCGGCGTCCAAGATCAAGTGGACGAGCGTCCAAGACAGACGGGCGTACGAAGGGGCAACCGGCGTCCGAGCTGAAGAATTTAGATCAGAGAGTTTGGACGCTGAATGAACGAACGTCTAGAACAAGTTCAAGCTGAAGGAACGAACGTCGAGATGCGGACGAGCGTCCGAGGAAGAAAATCGGGATTCCGGGTAGTGCTGAACTTCCAACGCAGTTCTTGATATGATAACAACCGATTTGACTCTGGACCTAAAGAGAAGAGTTGTAGGGCTTGAAGAGAGGATTCTACAGGATTTTGAATCACTCCATTCCGACTTACGAGGCCCGAGATATGAGCGTTACAAGTTCAGAATCTGTTCCGGGAGAGCTGGACGGGCGTCCGACATTATGGACGGGCGTCCGGCCGTGGTTACCGTAGCAGCCGACTCAAAATTCTATAAAAACAGCAGCAGCCCCAACCCTAATTATAATTCATACGCAGCAGCCTTCTTCCTTATACCCTAAAGTCGAGCGAGAGCAGCCCGGCCGGCCAAGCTCCATGCTTGGTCGGCCGGAGGTTAGTTAGATTAGGTAGTTAGTTTGTTTTCTTTTTCCTTCTTTCTTCTTGCTCAAGTGTTGTGCAGCCATGGATGATGCTTTGTGAAGCTAATTTTCTGCAGCCACTTGATTTCTTTTTACGGGATTATTTTGTAAGTTTTTATTTAAATTGTTTCTTCTCCTATGTTTATTTGTATCGTGCAATTTTATATCGAAAGATGATTGTATGATTTGATGCTACCGTATGACGGAAGTCGGTGTAGTTTAGATCACCGTAGGAAAGTTTGGATTTTTAATCTATACATAACGGAAGTTCGTAGATTAATTATCTAGGTTTACGAGAGAACCACAATTTAATTAATTCGATGCAAGATTTTTTTAGAATTGAATTAAGGGATATCACCGTTACCGGAAAGATGAGATTTTTCATGTATTTGTTTCATTACGTTATTCTTGTTCTCTTTCATGTTTCGAGATGCTATATGTTAATCGAATTTAGATAACGGAAGTTAATAAATTCGTTAGATTGCCATGATAGAGATTAACAATTATTGTTCCAACAAACGGAAGTTGAGGGATAAGGTTGTTAGATTAGAATTTAATCCGTATCTTTGATTTGTATAGATGTTAGTTAAGACCGGAAGGTAAACTAATGAATGGCGTGATAAATCGGAAGAGGAAACGCTTCTTTAGATAAGATAATAATCCAAGATAACTTGTGAATGAATATGTGTTGATCTTATTTCTTTCGGTGAGATGATGGTTGTTGGGAAGAGGTTGATCATGGTTTGTTCATGTTTGTTCAGTAGATAGATTTACTGTTTTCATAGATGTAGTTTTATTTATGTTTTTATCGCTTTTATCCTTCCCGGCTTTGGATTAACAATCCTCATCGTCCAGTTATTTTCCGTTTTAGTTTAGGTTTAGGTTTTAGTTAATAAAGAAGGATTAACTAGATTAGATTCAATATCCCTTTTCCCTGAGGATCGATACCCGTACTTATCCAACTTTACTAGCAACTACCCGGTATTCGGCCGGTTAGGAGGTAGTTTTGCATGGTAGTTAGGGTTATAAATTTTCTTTTGTTTTAATGATGCAAAATCTCCCCAACAAAAGTGGCGCCGTTGCCGGGGAATAGGTGTCATGTTGAATCTAGTTTTGTTAGTTCTCGATTTTGTTACGTTTTATTTTTGTTTTTAATAAAAGTAGCGTATACCAAGTTGAGAGTTTTTATTTTGCCGTGTTTCGATGACCGTTAGGTTAAGAATGTGCAAAAGTTTTTTACTCAACTTGTTTTACGTGAAGTTTATATGTTTATGTGTTACCTAGTCTAACCCCTGTGCTTAATTTGATAAGGCTGCTGTGCTGTGATCTGTGTTGCTGTGTTGTGTTCATAAGTATTTAGGGTTTTGCTGTGTTTTTCCTGCTGTCTGTGCATTCTTGTTGTATGGACGAGCGTACGTCTCGTTGGACGCCCGTCCGTTCTTCATCCGCAGTGAACGAGCGTTGGGAAGTATTGGACGCTCGTCCGTTCAAATATTTTCAATCGTTCGATTTAGAGGACCAGACGAGCGTCTATACTTTCTGAACGCCCGTCCGGTCGGTTTTCAAGGCAGACGAGCGTCTGCAAGGTGGAACGCCCGTCCAGTTCTGAACGCTAAGTGAACGTTCGTCCGGGGTTCAGTCCGGGTTCTAAATTTCTTGATTTTATTTTCAATGCTTTTATTTGATGTGGATTTTTCATTCGAGCTTCTGTGGCTAATTGATTTTTACATAGATGCCCTGAACTTATATGTTTTTACCTTTCCATCTATGAATCCATGTTAGATAATTGATCAATTCCTTATATATGATTCATCTAGGCATGTTTATAGTGACTGTCGGTTCTCGTAAGCTATAACTCGTTCTTATGGTTAATTAGTAGCTAATGTCGGTTCCCGTATGCTACATACCGCTCCGATGAATCTTTTAAGCTTTTAAGACTTACGTGCTTCCTTTGTTTTTATAGTTCATATGGGTAGCTACCGTCGGTTTTCCGTATGCTACGTCCTTTCTCCATATGAGTTATACCGTTTAGATAGATGATCGTTGGTTTCCATAAGTCTATCACTTTCGATAAGTCTTAAGGCGCGTCGGCACTAGTGTGACAAGACTGTCGTTTATCGTAACCCGTCATTATGTGGTAGACGTTTATATATATGTCGTGTTGCATATAGTGGGCTAGTTTTCTTTCTTTTATTTTATTTTCTTTTTGCATATCATTTAAATGCATTTCATTTAGTTGCATTTCATATAGTTGCATTGTTTTTCTATTTTTCCTTTTATTTTTCTTAAGTGTGGTCACTTTGTCGGTTTTCGTAATACCACCTAGTTTATTTTTCTTTTTGAGTGTAGTTAATCGTCGGTTTCCGTAATACTACCTCGTCTTTATTTTATTTTTAGGATTTTTCACGTAGATTGCATTGTAATGCATTTTCATATAGTTGCACCTAGCCCTACTATTTTGTAATATTCCATGTATATGTCCATCTTTATATGAGCTTAATCTAAAAATTCTCTAGACTTCCTTTCCGTGCTTTATATGTTATCTTCCCCCTATCCCCGAGGTATTTCATGTTTGTCAAGTGTGCGGGGTATTTGCATTAGCTATTGTGAGTTTTCGGATGATATCGTTTTCCGGTGGATGGTCCACGATCTACATCGAGTTCGTCGGGAATTTTTGGATTTGGTTCGAAACACTTCCAGAATAGCTCCCTTTCGGCATACAATCAGCTAAGTTTTCTTTTTCTTTTTCATTCTGCACAACTTGAGGACAAGTTGCAATTTAAGTGTGGGGGAGGGGATGGTTTATGTGTATCTACTTTCATTTGCTCATATTAGTTATAATTTTCTATGAAAAGTGCAAAATTTTCAAATTTTTTGTTTGTCTCGAGTAAGCAATGCATATCTTTGTTTGAGTTTATATCATTTGTGCGTTATTTTGCATATTTAGTAAATTTAGTTGTTTCACCCGACACTATTTTTCACGTGCCATAGTAGATGAAGAGCTATATTTTTAAAGCTATGCCCATTTGATTAGAGATTTTTTGATGATTATCGCATGATTCTTTGCTTCCATACTAATTTTGAAAATTTTAATAGTTTGTATTTAGAATTAAAGTATGACATACTGTGAATATCTGAAGGTTTGAATGTGATAGGAGGGATATAATTTAAGGTTTGCATACCAATCTAAGATGAATAATATGAATAAGTGTCGGAAGTAGTCGCCGATGATTTGAGTGCGGTAGGGCATTATCTCGAAATGTCCTATACCACTATGAGGTTCAATAGCTCCCGACCGCTCGATGATAGTAGTCCGGCCTAGGGTGTTATCCCGAAACATCCTATTTTGGGAATGAGGGCATATATGCTATATATGTGGAATTGATTGAACTATAAAGAAAATTAGTGAATGGCAATGTGGAAAGATGGTTGGAAACCTTAGTTATCTGCTAACTATCCCCAAGTATAAACCGAAAAATATGTTGTAGGGACTATCCTCTAAGTGTGTCGGAAATATTTTAAATGCTCCCTATTATCTTTTCGGAATAAGTATGTTTTGTGAGGTGCATGTTATAATCGTTTTTATATTTCTAATTTAAATGGGATGTTGGCTAGTTTTGCTTGAATCAATTTCAAGTGTGGATTTAGTGGAAATTTATTATGGCTATGCACACACTCACTTGGGTGAACCTCTAAACTACTTGAATATGTTTTATATTTGCTAAGATGTTTATTTGTCTCGAGTGATGATTATGTTTTGTCTTGCTCGGGACGAGCAAGGTTTAAGTGTGGGGGAGTTGTTAAGGGTGTTTTTACACGTTTTATATTGATATATTTTATAATGATTTCCCCCGTATTTATATAATTTGCATAAGAATCAAGTGTTTATATGGAAATATTGAGCAAGTGAGGTTTTTAATGGTTGAATATGAAAACGTATCGATTTATGTGTTTATTTGATGATTTTATGTTGTTTTGGAAATTGTTACGTTTTGGTATGTTTTCGATGCTTGTAGATACTAATGGATGGTGGAAAAGGTGATCCTAAAGAGCTAATTTCGAGATAATAGAGGATCAATCAAGTTTATGGAAGATAGGAAGAGATAAGGAAAGAATAAATCAAGATAAAGATGGAATTATCAAGTTGATCGTCATCAGACTGGCGTCCAAGATCAAGTGGACGAGCGTCCAAGACAGGACGGGCGTCTGAAGGGGCAAACTGGCGTCCAGAGCTGAAGAATTTAGATCAGAGAGTTTGGACGCTGAATGAACGAACGTCTAGAACAAGTTCAAGCTGAAGGAACGAACGTCTGAGATACTGGACGAGCGTCCAGAGGAAGAAAATCAGGATTCCGGGTAGTGCTGAACTTCCAACGCAGTTCTTGATATGATAACAACCGATTTGACTCTGGACCTAAAGAGAAGAGTTGTAGGGCTTGAAGAGAGGATTCTACAGGATTTTGAATCACTCCATTCCGACTTACGAGGCCCGAGATATGAGCGTTACAAGTTCAGAATCTGTTCCAGGAGAGCTGGACGGGCGTCCGGCCGTGGTTACCGTAGCAGCCGACTCAAAATTCTATAAAAACAGCAGCAGCCCCAACCCTAATTATAATTCATACGCAGCAGCTTCTTCCTTATACCCTAAAGTCGAGCCGAGCGAGCAGCCCGGCCGGCCAAGCTCCATGCTTGGTCGGCCGGAGGTTAGTTAGATTAGGTAGTTAGTTTGTTTTCTTTTTCCTTCTTTCTTCTTGCTCAAGTGTTGTGCAGCCATGGATGATGCTTTGTGAAGCTAATTTTCTGCAGCCACTTGATTTCTTTTTCTGGGATTATTTTGTAAGTTTTTATTTAAATTGTTTCTTCTCCTATGTTTATTTGTATCGTGCAATTTTATATCGAAAGATGATTGTATGATTTGATGCTACCGTATGACGGAAGTCGGTGTAGTTTAGATCACCGTAGGAAAGTTTGGATTTTTAATCTATACATAACGGAAGTTCGTAGATTAATTATCTAGGTTTACGAGAGAACCACAATTTAATTAATTCGATGCAAGATTTTTTTAGAATTGAATTAAGGGATATCACCGTTACCGGAAAGATGAGATTTTTCATGTATTTGTTTCATTACGTTATTCTTGTTCTCTTTCATGTTTCGAGATGCTATATGTTAATCGAATTTAGATAACGGAAGTTAATAAATTCGTTAGATTGCCATGATAGAGATTAACAATTATTGTTCCAACAAACGGAAGTTGAGGGATAAGGTTGTTAGATTAGAATTTAATCCGTATCTTTGATTTGTATAGATGTTAGTTAAGACCGGAAGGTAAACTAATGAATGGCGTGATAAATCGGAAGAGGAAACGCTTCTTTAGATAAGATAATAATCCAAGATAACTTGTGAATGAATATGTGTTGATCTTATTTCTTTCGGTGAGATGATGGTTGTTGGGAAGAGGTTGATCATGGTTTGTTCATGTTTGTTCAGTAGATAGATTTACTGTTTTCATAGATGTAGTTTTATTTATGTTTTTATCGCTTTTATCCTTCCTGGCTTTGGATTAACAATCCTCTGTCCAGTTATTTTCCGTTTTAGTTTAGGTTTAGGTTTTAGTTAATAAAGAAGGATTAACTAGATTAGATTCAATATCCCTTTTCCCTGAGGATCGATACCCGTACTTATCCAACTTTACTAGCAACTACCCGGTATTCGGCCGGTTAGGAGGTAGTTTTGCATGGTAGTTAGGGTTATAAATTTTCTTTTGTTTTAATGATGCAAAATCTCCCCAACAGTACCCAAAGTTTGCCTTTCTTAGGTCTTTAATGCACGGGAGGTGGGTTATTCTTATGCACCGCATCCGTTATTTTCATCAAAATCGGTCTCCAACATAATGTAGACGAATGCCACCAATCCCAACGATTCTTGACGTCTTCCTTCGATTTCCGAGCTTTTGGTTTGTGAGCTTTCACATTATCGCTCACATCTTCTTCAACTACCTGCGTGTTAGTACAATCCACAACAAGGGGACATGAAGTGTCCACAAAAGAACAAGATTCTAGTGTAGTGCATGGATATTTCAATGAAGTGTAGATGTTGAAGACAACGCGCTCATCATTCACTCCCAAACTAAGCTCTCCCTTACAAACATCGATTACAGCTTCCACCATTGCTAAAAATGGTCTACCGAGGATAAGTGGTGTAGATTACCCTTACTCCATATCCATAACAACAAAATCTACGGGGAAGTAAAACTTATCAACTTTCACTAGTACATCCTCAATGACTCCCATTGGGCATTTTATGGATCTATCTGCAAGTTGGAGAGTCATCTCCGTACGCTTGAGCTTGCATATGTGATCGCGTGTAAGTCACTAACGTCGATATTACTAGCAAGAATACTAGGTACATCGTAGTATAGTAAATGCGAGTCAAGGTCGATCCCACAGAGACAATGCAACTTATAAATATAAACGATTCTAACCTAAGTAATAAGAAACATAGAGGTGGTCATTGACCAACAATAACGTAAAAGAAAACAAACATGGTATTCTCTCCCTCTCATCATGATCTACTAACTTGGATTAGTTAATCATTATATTTACTTCCCCACATAATTTCCTTAGATTAATCGTGAGCTTTTAATGATTATTATCATATTTATCAGCTACGGGTGCAATTCCTAACCCTATCTACTCCGACAATGGAAGCAGACAATCTATGTGCAAGCTACCCTCCTTAATTGGTCCGTAATAGCCCATACACATAAAGAACTAGAACTGCCGATATTGAGCGCTAACTCATACCGCTAACCCGCCTAGACAGCTGTCGACATTGACTAGCACGTTCTTAGGGTCCATTCAAGACTATCTCCAATTAACACTTCACTAACAGTCCTTCATGTTAATTTACGAATTATGAATACTAGATTGGCCAGACCTATTAATCGTTTTAATTATTCCTGCCGATCAACGTAGCTGTAGAGAATCCCAATTTAGGTTTTCTAAAACATGCCTCGGTAAACCGGTATAGACCGCCGGTATACCGGGGGCGGCTTTTCCTAATTTATGGATCTACATTGCTCAGTACGATTAAAATAAGTAAATTATAGGGTCTTTAAACATGCAGATTAACTAAAACACATAAATACGAATTAGACTTTAGGCCCAAGGACTCCACGTTTTCCACTTTCAGCTCAATTCGTTCACTACGCAGCACGGAAGGACTAGCTTGTGTGAGCATCTTATTGTGGTCCTTATCTTCTTTCTCACTCAGTATTAATCTTATAAACTCCTGCTCAACGGTTTCTATGACAACCTCTCTATGTTTATGCCCTTTGATTTCCAAAATCTCCACATTTCCTGAAGCATACGTCATCTTACAACTCTTCGGTCTATTTTCTAGGGGTTCTAAGATCCTAAAAGATACAACATCATTATTCAACCTTAGAGTTATCTCCCCCTTATCAAAATCCATAACCGCCCTGCTCGTTGCTAAGAAAGGCCTTCCTAAGAGAACTGGGGCACTAGGGTCCTCAGGTACATCTGTGACTGTGAAGTCAATAGGATATGTGAACCCTCTTTCCTTAATTGTGCATTTCTTAAGCAAACCAGCATGCATGTCTCTGGTTCTATCCACGAAGGTCATGGTCCTGGTTTGATTCAATACGACCGGAAGTCTTATCTTTTGATAGGGGGAAAAAGGTAGAATATTGCAACTCGAGCCAGAGTCGCAGAGACCTAATCCTACGGATATTCTATTAACAGAAACTGGGAGTCTGAACGTGCCAGGGTTCCTAACTTCACCACAATGTCTGAGTCTGGGTAATCCTCAAGCTCAGAAAACATCGTCAGAATCGTAATCCGAAGATGATATATCAATTAATTTGCAAGGGAACTCACCTGGGCGATACATGCTATACTCCTTTAAGTCATCTTCAGGCTGCTTGATTGCTTTTTCCTCTTTTTCCAACCATTTCTTTATAGTCTCATAATGCTCTCGTGCTTCAGATCCGGGATACATGGGAATCGGTGTGATGTTCAAGATCGTTCTAGGCATGTTGTTTGCTCTTGTTCAACTCTGGTTTGATCGAATCTCTGAAATATCGAGCCGTAATTGTCCAAATCTACCCTTTGTTCTTGAGCCACTGGCCTTGCGTTCCAATGGCCTCGGAATGACTCATAAATAGTTAATGAATGGAACTGCGTAACCCCGTCTATCAAGGGATTGGCATCTCCATATACCGTCTGGTAACCACTGAGACGAACAGCTAACCGTTGACTACAGAACCTGAAATAGAAGTTGTTTCTGGAAAACAACCCTCGGTAAACCGGAGGTAAAGGTACAGTTTACCGGCCTGAATTTTTCTGGATTTCTTTCTGGGGAGGTGCTCTGATGATAGAAGAAGAAGAATCTTAGTACTTCACCGTAGCAGCAGCACTACAAATCAGTAACAGAGTTGGAAAATGGGTATTTAGGGTTTGGAAAATTGGAAGGAAATGGTTTGGTTATGGTGGTGATTTGGTGGTGATGGTGGTGGTGATGGTGGCCAAATTTAGATGAATAAAAAGAAATGAGAGAAGTTTTGTGAATGAAAGAGGTGTATTTGATAAGAATGATGATATTAGTGATGAAGGGATGGTTTAAATAGGAAGAATAAAGTGAATGTGGATGGTTTTAATGGGATAGTGGGTAGAGAAGTTATTAGGGTGAGGGATTTGAGAAGGTGATTGATGGGATTGAGGTGGAGTTATGGTGGAGTGTGGAAAGGATGAAAATTTTGAAAAGAGGGGAAAAGGGTTCGGTTTTTATTGACTGACCGTATCTGGTGCAACGTATGTCCTCCACGTGTCTCTAAAAATTCAGCTTTATAAATTGACGTTCAAAAATTTGAAAATCAAGCCTCGGTAACCCGGAGGTTACCCTCGAGATACCGGGGGTTCTTTTTCCCCAGATTCTTTGTCTGCCTTTGCTGCACTTCTTACTCAACCTTTCTGCTCAATTCTGACCTCAAATTGACTACCATTTTACTCTTCAATTGTTATTTCCGACTCAAAACCTAACCTACTTCACTAGAATCCACAATGAGTAAAAAAAAACCTTTCCACAACCATTCGGCTTCAAGCCTAAGTTTGTGGTAGGATGAAATAAAAGCTCGTCCCTTCATCTGGCTACTTTTATTCAGTCCTAGAATGTTAGGTGTTATGCCCGAAAGACAATTTGTGTAATTGTTTTTTATAACAGAATTTATCTCATCTTATTACTTGCTTTGTGCTTGTAAGTAATACACTGCTGCAAACCCTATGTATATCAGTATGTAACCACTTAACTCAGTGTATGGCATGCACGTGAGGATTGAGTTAGTGGTGATATACTTAAACTGTAAGTCCGTGGTGAACTTAATCAGAGTTTAGGGTCTCTTGATTAAAACACCAATAATGCGCCCAGAACACCTTAGGGTGTGATAGTCTTATCCGGACTATCGGTAGAGGGTACCTACGTGGGGCATTTATTTATTATGGCATTCATATAGGACTGGACCGATTTAATCTGAATTTCTCGATATAATTCCGTAATCGAGGAAGCTTATTAAATCATTAGATGATCATATATGGATCAACCTTAATCCTGAGGTGATCACAGGGTGCTGCTTGTCTCGGGGTAGTGTTTGATGTGTTAGTTACGGTTCACTTAAATAAGTGTTCCAAGCCACTTCTCATTGGCATTATCTCCTGATGAGTGATTAGTTCTGATTTTCACACACATGGAATCCATTCCTTCCTGCGGGAAGTAGAGAGACAGTCCCCTTGTTTGTTAACCCTAAGAAAGTGATCGATCGGCCGAGTTCATTTTAGACTAATTGATCACTAGTCAGATATGTGAACTAATTGATCATCAGGGGGTTAATGGTAAATAAGGATAAGATATTCTGAGTCGGGTTCACGGAGACTTCCTACTCAGAATGGACAGTCTATGGAGGGTTAATCCGTATGTAGTGATTATATCAATGGATGCTTATTCACTCTATGGGTTAAGTATAAGTATACATCTATAATCGGTAGAGTTCAGTTTCGGGTTTATGGTGGCGTAATCCCGGAATTAATAATTAATGTACTTATTCTGTTCGATGAATAATTAATTATTGGAGCTACTGGTTATAGGTCCATGGTCCCCGATGTGTCTTCTATAATTCGGGCTGATATTCTTGTTTTTGGGCCTCAGTGGTAATTAATTGGCTGAGCTAATTAATTGATATGCATGGATATTATTTAGTTGGGATAAATAATATAATACACATAAAAGACATTTTATGTGGGCTTCTAGACCTAATGTGTGGCGCCAATTTGAGTTTATTTAGCACAAGAATTAATTTTCTTGTGTTATGGAAAATAAAAAATATTCTTGTTATATGATTGGTTGGATGACTTGTTATTTGATTTCCTATTGGTCAGTACATGTCACAATTAGTCATTAAGGAAAATATATTTTTATTTTGTTTAATTAATTATTTATTTAATTAATTAATATTTGGAGACCAATGATTTACTCTCCTATAAAAGGAGAGTTATTCCAAGGGTATTGGCAAGTCAAAAATTCGACCTACACACTTAAAAAGAGAGAAAAAAAATTAGTTTTCTTGTCTAGGTTTTTAGAAGTAGAAAAACTCTAAGTTTTTCTTGGTGTTGCATATCAAGGAGGTTCGTTTATCAAGAAGGGTGTCCACCAACCGCCGTTTGGAGAACACATCGGAAGATCAAGGCTTCTCTTCCGATATTGGCAACATAATCTTAACCCCCTTGTAGTAGTTTAAATCCTTTATTTATGTATTGTGATATATAAATCGTGATCCATCCGCTGCGCGTAGGTCTAATTCATTTTGATCTAAGATCCTACATCCTTCATAGAATACCTAAGGGTTTGAAGAAATAGTTCTGAGTTTATAGTCGCCAGCTCGACTTTCTTCAGATCTCCGATCAATCAAGGGTGGGAGCTTTAACTCGCCAAACTTTTGCTCCAGAGGTTTGTAACTTTAAGGAACCTTTTTGAGCTCTCTTCCTAGCACGTCTTTCCCTCTTAGCTTGCGTGCTAGGTCTGCCTCTGCGTTGAGAATTAGACTTTAGGCCCAAGGACTCCACGTTTTCCACTTTCAGCTCAATTCATTCACTACGCAGCAGGGAAGGACTAGCTTCTGTGAGCATCTTATTGTGGTCCTTATCTTCTTTCTCTCTCAGCAGTAATCTCATAAACTCCTACTCAACGGTTTCTATGACAACCTCTCTATGTTTATGCCCTTCGATTTCCAAAATCTCCACCTTTCCTGAAGCATACGTCATCTTACAACTCTCTAGTCTATTTCTAGGGGTTCTAAGATCCTAAAAGATACCGAATCATTATTCAACCTTAGATTTATCCCCCCTTATCAAAATCCATAACCGCCATGCTCGTTGCTAAGAAAGGCCTTCCTAAGAGAACTGGGGCGCTAGGGTCCTCAGGTACATCTATGACTGTGAAGTCAATAGGATATGTGAACCCTCTTGCCTTAATTGTGCATTTCTTAAGCAAACCAGCAGGTATGTCTCTGGTTCTATCCACGAAGGTCATGGTCCTGGTTTGATTCAATACGACCGGAAGTCTTATCTTTTGATAGAGGGAAAATGGTAGAATATTTCAACTTGAGCCAGAGTCGCAGAGACCTAATCCTACGGATATTCCATTAACAGAAACTGGGAGTCTGAACGTGCCAGGGTCTCCTAACTTCACCATGGTGTCTGATTCTGGGTAATCTTCAGGCTCAGAAAACATCGTGTCAGGATCCTCTTTAGGATTGTCAGAATCGTAATCCGAAGATGATATATCAATTAATTCGCAAGGGAACTCACCTGGGCGATACGTGCTATACTCCTTTAAGTCATCTTCAGGCTCTTGCGTGATTGCTTTTTCCTCTTTTTCCAACCGTTTCTTTATAGTCTCATAATGCTCTCGTGCTTCAGATCCGGGATACATGGAAATTGGTGTTGTTCAAAATCGTTCTAGGCATGTTGTTTGACTTGTTTGCTCTTGTTCAACTCTGGTTTGATTGAATCTTTGAAGTGTTCTGATCAACCTGCAAAAGACAAAATAAAACAAGGAAAAGGTTAGCAACTTCCGTTTCAGCTGGGTGTGATCTCAAGTGTTGCGGACCTACTAACTAAAATCAACAGGGAATAACACAGAATAACAGGAACTGTTTAGAAATCGATTTTCCAGGCCTCGGTAACTCGGAGATTACCTTTGGGAAACCGGCCCTAAATTTTCTCTTTCTGGCAGTTTAACATGTGCAGGGTTGATACAGAACGACTCAAGACTCAAAATAAAATAAAAGAAAAGAAAAATGACTTCTTAATTAGAATTAAAACGTTTATATTTAAAATTGTGTAAAATAAAAGTGGGAAAAACTGTATCTCATTCCATTAGATAATCCCTTTATATAGGGTCACGGTTACAATGTGAACACAGATTACATTGATGGCAATAAATACTGATTGACCGTTACATAATAACCGAAAGATAATCGTCATTGGCTTTGACGAAGGCACATAATAGTATTTTCCTTCAACACTCCCCCTTGTGCCAAGTCAAAGGCGAAATGGTGCATGGATCGTTGCCTCGTTAAAAACCTTGCCAAGTAACAAAACCCGAGTGGGACAAAATAAAACTTGGTCAAAGGGAAAAAGAGCACAACGCACCTTTAATCTTTAAGGATAACATGTGTGTATTAGACTCCCCCGAGGTCTATATCTCCCCCGATCCTTACACCGATCAAGGAAGCTTTGAAAGCCTTCGCATTCCTATATTTTTCACATGTTCCTCAAATATTGCTTTAGGCGGTGACTTGGTAAACAAATGCCACATTCTCCTCGGACCTTACTTGATTCACTTGAATCTTGAGGAGAGCTTGTTGTTCTTGGTTATAGAAAAACTTTGGTGATATGTGTTTTGTGTTGTCACCCTTGATATAACCAAGCTTCATACATTCGATGCAAGTTGCATTATCTTCATAAATGCAAGTAGGCTCTTCGGTGGTGGAACTTAAACCCTTTGGTCCCTCGAATATGTGTAATGATGGACCTTATCCATATACACTCACGAACCGCCTCATGTAGAGCAATAATCTCGAGTGGTTCGAGGAGGTAGCCACAAGACTTTGCTTGGTTGATCTCAAGATATCGCCGTGTTCCCGATGGTAAATACATAACCGGTTTGGGAACGACCTTTATGTGGGTCGGATAGATACCCGGCGTACGCAAACCCAACTAATACATTGTTTGGGGTTTCGAGTAGGGGGTGGCGATTTATTTGTCGACATTTTCTTTAGGGGTTGTATTTTCATTTACGGTCCCTCTTGTCTTTGTGTAGGGAAAAAATAGGCCCAAGTCAATGGTTCCTTTTAGGTATCGAAATATGTTTTTAATACCATTCCAATGACGCTTGCGTTGGCGCGGAGGCTGAATCTAGCTAACAAGTTCAACGAGAATGCAATATACGGTCGAGTACATTGAGCTAAATACAATAATGCGCCTATTGCACTTAAGTAGGGAATTTCGGCTCCCGATAGCTCTTCGTCATCTTCCTTTGGACGAAATGGATCTTTCTTTATGTCCAAACTTCGACCGATCATGGGAGTGCTAACGGGGTGCACTTTGTCCATATTAAATCGCTTTGAGCATCTTTTGGACATATGCGGGTGGTGGATAAGTATTCCACAAGCTCGGTGTTCTAGTTCAAGGCCTAGACAAAACCGAGTTTTCCCAAGATCTTTCATCTCAAATTCGGATTTCAAATAGCTCGCGGTTTCTCTTATTTCATTAAGAGTACCTATTATGTTCATATCATCGACATATCTTTGCTACAATTGCAAATCCGGAACTTGTTTTCTTTATGAATACGCGGGGCATAGTTCATCATTCTTATATCCCTTCCCGATCAAGTAGTCACTTAGGCGGGTATACCACATCCGCCCGGATTGTTTTAATCCGTAAAGTGAGCGTTTCAATGCGATTGCAAACGCACTCCGTGGTTTAGAGTCACTTGACTTGGGCAATGAAAGACCATCGAGGCACTTTCATGTATATCTACGAATCAAGATCCCCATAGAGATATCTTGTAACCACATCCATGATTGCATTTCCAATCCTTCGGAAACAACTAAACTAACTAGGTAACGGAAAGTTATTACATCCATTACGGGAGAGTATGTCTCCTCATAGTCAATTCCGGGCGTTGTGAGAAACCTTGCGCCACAAGGCGAGCCTTGTACCTTAGGACTTCATTCTTCTCATTACGCTTTCGACAAATACCCATTTATGTCCTACGGGCTTTACACTTGGTGGGGTTAGCACTACCGGACCAAATACTGTCTCTTTGTCGAGAGAATCTAGTTACTGCTGGATTGCTTCTTTCCATTGAGGCCAATCTGCTCTTTGTTGACATTACGCAACGGAGCGTGGTTCGACATCATCGTGCTCTATGATTTCTTGAGCAACGGTATATGCAAATATATCATCAATGTGCATGGAAGATCTTTCCATCAACTCGTATGCACTCTCATAATCCATTGAGATTTCTTTGTTCTCGGAATCAATTCAAACATCGGAGCGTCCTCCGGTATTGATTCATGGACATAGCGTAATCGAGAGATAATCTCGTGAGAGGGATTCTCTACATTGATGATTAATGGGTCGGATTGTGCCTTACTCGCCCTCTTCTTCCTTGGGTGAGTATCGGTCGAACCAAGTGGTCTCCCCCTCTTCCTTTGGGCAGCCACGGCCTCGTCCACACCTCCACTAAGTGTGGTCGCAATGCCTTTAGCTACGGCATTGTGCCCCTTTTTGGGGACTTAACCTTGCGGGCACGTTTGCGGTGGTATATGTGATCTTGTCACTTTAGCAATATCGAGAGAACGCATCGGGCATCGAATGCGCTACGTTACGAAGATTAAGTATTCTTTGCACTTCACTTTCACTTTGTGAGGTACGGGGATCAAAATGAGGCGAGTGGGGACAAACCACGACAATTCTGTCGTTCCCTTAGAAAATCCTTTTTCTTATCTCCCCCTAACGACGGGAAGACAGTCTCATCAAAGTGACAATCCGCAAATCTTGCGGTAAATAGATCGCTTTGTCAAAGGTTCCAAATAGCGGATAATAGTTGGGGATTCATATCCAACATAAATACTAATCGTCTGCGAGGACCCATTTTAGTGCGGTTGTGGAGGCGCAATAGGCACATATCTTTGCACAACCAAATATGCGTAAGTGTGAAATATCGGGCTCATATCCGGTAACCAGCGGTACGCGAGAAAATGGTTGGCTAGCGGTGGGTACGAAACGAATAAGTAAAATTTGCGTGCAATATTGCATAACCCCAAGCAGATAGAGGCAAGTTGGTGCGCATAACCAATGCCCTGGCCACCATCTGTAGCCTTTTGATGGTGGCTTCTGCGAGACCATTCTGTGTATGCACATGGGGTACAGGATGTTCTACATCAATCCCGATAGACATGCAATAATCATCAAATGCTTTTGATGTGAACTCTCCAGCGTTATCAAGCCTTATAGACTTGATAGGGTGATCAGGGTGGTGAGCCCTTAAACGTATAATCTGTGCTAAGAGTTTTGCAAATGCAGCATTCCTTGTGGACAATAATGCGACATGTGACCAGCGTGTCGAGGCATCCACCAGAACCATAAAATACTTGAATGGCCCGCATTACGGATGGATAGGTCCACATATATCACCTTGTATTCTTTGTAAGAATGGAATGTTTTGTTTCATGTCTTTAGCATAGGAAGGTCTCGATCTGTTTTTGCTAAAGAGCGAGGCTTTGCAAAATGATTGGTGTGCCTTGGAAATGGTCAATGAGGAAGAGGGATATAACTCATACGGTGCTTCGGACGACAATGGTTTGCTTTGAAACAACACTACTTTGGACACTTTGCATTGTGTCGGATTTTTGTCCCATTTTGTTTTTTCCTCGAAAGAAGGGATGTCCGTGTGAGTTCTTTAAAATACGGATCATCATATCTCGACCGGGGTGTCCTAGGCGATCATGCCAAAGCTTTGTATGAGTCGGTGTCCCAAATTTCATTGTTGGTGACGGCATAGGATTCAATAATCCGAATAGTAGTAATATATAATCCATTAGATTGACTCATAAGCTTTTCTAGTATGCGTTTCCTTCCACATTCATTTGTGGTAATATACAAATATTCGGTTCCATTCTCACGGTGAGTTTCCAAATGATAACCGTTGGCACGAATATCTTTGAAACTTAACAAGGTTCGATTGGCTCTAGGTGCATATAGAGCGTTTGTGACTTTTATCGTTGTGCCGTTAGGCATCAAAAATGTGGCATTTCCTCGCCCTTGTATTACTTGTGATGATCCAATCATCGTAGTCACAGATGAATTACATGGAATTAACTCGACAAATAATTGTCTATTCCTTAAGATAGTGTGTGTGGTTCCACTATCAGCTAAGCACTCTATTTCTCCTCGATTCATTCCTACATTTAAATTAGATGAGATTAAAAAGTCGAAGACATAACTCATATTCTTTAGAGTTTTTCGATGGAGATAGAATGATATGCTTTTCATCCCGATATATATGTTTATTGTATGGTAGATGTATTGCTTTACACCTTAATAGTGCTATTTTCGAACCATGTATATCTTGGTAAATAAAATCGAATAAAATTCAATACTTCAGAATAAAATCCGAAATTTATTAATAGGCCAACGAAAATCAAAATAAAAGTCTCGTACATCAAAATCCAATTCAACAAACCATTATTCAAATGAACTTTAAGACCAAAATAGTCTAATTAAAAATAAGGCATTCCGCCTTCACAATGTTCTTGGAAAAATAAATAAATAAGCAAAGCGAGATCAATCAAAGTACGGAACATCCATTGAGCGAGCGGGGTTCTTGTTGCTATTGAAGTCGCAATTGTGAGGTTGACATCGGTGTCATTGCCTCCATCTTCCGTATAGTGGGCCTCTTGTTCTCTAGATTCCTATACCTCTTGTAATTGGTGCTACTTTGTTACTTGCTCGGCGGGTATTATACCAATGCCCGGTAACTCCACACTATAGCAAGGTTCGGTTCCAACTCTCTCCCTTTTTTCTTGAGGGTTCTTAGGTGCCTTTTGCACCTTAGCCTTAGGACCACCATGGCCACTAGGACCATCACCACCATTTACGCGCCATACATTAGGGGGACCTCCACGGCCCATACTACGGCCCCTAGGTCCCTTTCCACGTGGTGCATTGTTTCCACGTGGGTAAGGCTCGGCACGTCCAACTCCGCTTTTCTTTGGGGTTCTTTCCACCTTTCATCTTGCCATAGTTAACCTCGGGAATTTTCTTTGTCCCGGCGGGTACGGCATTATTATTCATGAGAACTTGATCATGCCGCTCGGCCACTTGCGGCATGTTGATCAATTTGTGAAAGGTCGTAATATTTTTCTTGTCGTACTCCGGCTATCTTGGTTCGCTAGTATAAGTCTTTGAAGTAGGAAAAGTGGAAAGAGTCTTACGGATCATATCATCTTTGTGAGTTCCTTTCCACGAGAATTTGAGACGTGCTCTAAGACGCAACATGTCCTTGTTGAATTGGTCTACCCCTTTGTAGTCAAGCAAGCGGATTTCATTCCAGCGAGCGAGACGATTACGGGAGTAAAGTGTCATGAATGTTCCCAAAACGTCCTACAGGGCATCCCACGAGTTCTTTGGGTGTTTTCAGCGAAGGTACTCCCGGCGTAAGCTAGAGTCAATATGTCGCCTCAAGAACATTAGGGCATTTGCTTTTACTTTAGCGGATGGGTCGTCCTTAGGGTCGGTGGGTGTTTTGATAGTGAGAGTGTAGTCTTTGCAACAAAGGCCATTTCCACATACGAAACCCGGCGGTGGTACTCAATTCCTTACGAGTCCAAGATTTCAAATTCGGGTCGAGTTGTATCGGCCATCTACATAAACAAGAGTGAAGAGCATATTAATTATGTAGTCATAAGACATCCACAATAATTAATTTCCAAGAGTGTGAATTGGATCACGATGCCATGGTACATAGCGGTCACTCATTTTTTCGATGCTTTGTGAAGATACTTTATCACATTGATTGTTTTGTACTTAGTATATAACGCCTATGAAATTTCTTTATCATAGGATGACATATAATCTTATTTATAAGACAATCAACATATAATTATTATGCTCAATTTGAAATTTCGGGCAAACATAGCACATAACATTTTTCATGGCAACATGCATATACATATCAAATAATATATGTCATGATAATCATAATGTTTCAAGAGATGAATATTTGTTTCAAATAACGTATTCCATATGATCATATACAAACATGCTATTGCACGGACGAGAAAATATGAGAAATATACATATCAATCACTCTCGACGCATTAAGGTATCATGAGTACGGGTTTATTTGAGCACAAAAATTGTGCACATATTACACGTATGCAAATGAAGTAAGATGAATCTCTGTACTATTTATTTAATGGGGAGACTTTTTAGGCCTCTCAATTCTCAAATAACCAAATCGGTAATTAAACCAAAAAAAAACAATCGAATTTGGTAAAAACAAGGATATACGGAAATATGCTTAGAAGCATTTTAATTGATGGATCACTATATTATCATTCTAGCAAATTTTTAATGAATGACAAGAAACAATCTCTATACGGCACGTAGGGATATTTTATATATCTTTGTTTAAGCCAACATGTTACACATTTATTATATATTCGATGAGTAAGAACAAGTCCTTAAATAATTTTCAAAACAAAGTGATAATCAAATAATAACACTGTGGATATATACATAATATTTAACTATGAAAGAAAAAATGTATGATTTATTATAATTACGAGCATATACAAATCAAGTTTGTATGCGTATAATACCAAAACCAAAAGAAAAACATGCGATCCAAATATATACATAATCAAAAGATCAGGGTCATTATTGGCCATTGATTGTTTATTAGGAGTGAATCGTTTTTCTTATTTGTTCAATTGTTTATTACTATTTGTTAGAATAAATTTCTGCACTTTATCACAAAACCCAGCAAAACTCATAATTCAACCACAAATTTTAGAGCCACGTAATTTAGAGATGATACAGCATACAAATAATTAAAACATCTAGTAAAAAAAAAATCAATACTATGACTTCTTATTTTTTTCACATAAAGGAACGCAATATTCTGAGAGCATGGTAATCTGAAACAAAAGGAGCATCGGGTAGAGTTTTTGTGCATACCGTTCACTGGAGAATTGATAGATCTGTTCACCAAAGGGATATATCAGTTCGTGCCACCCGAGGAGCGCGGCGGCGGCGGCGGGGGGGCGGCGGGGGGGGCGGCGGCAGGGGTCAATTAGGGTTTTTTTTTTTTTTTTTTTTTTTTTTTTTTTTTTTTTTCGAGCTACGTGCGATAACGTGTAAAAGTAAAAGTGGGAAAAAGCGTATCTCATTCCATTAGATAATCCCTTTATATAGGGTCACGGTTACAATGTGAACAGATTACATTGATGGCAATAAATACTGATTGACCGTTACATAATAACCGAAAGATAATCGTCATTGGCTTTGACGAAGGCACATAATAGTATTTTCCTTCAACAAATTGGCCATTGTCCCCGGCAACGGCGCCAAAAATCTTGATCGCGTGTAAGTCACTAACGTCGATATTACTAGCAAGAATACTAGGTACATCGTAGTATAGTAAATTCGAGTCAAGGTCGATCCCACAGAGACAATGCAACTTATAAATATAAACGATTCTAACCTAATTAAGTAAGAAGCAACATAGAGGCGGTCATTGACCAACAATAACGTAAAAGAAAGCAAACATGGTATTCTCTCCCTCTCCTCATCGATCTACTAACTTGGATTAGTTAATCGTTATGTTTACTTCCTCACATAATTTCCTTAGATTAATCGTGAGCTTTTAATGATTATTATCATATTTATCAGCTACGGGTGCAATTCCTAACCCTATCTACTCCGACGATGGCAGCAAACAATCTATACGTAAGCTACCCTCCTTAATTGGTCCCTAATAGCCCATACGCATAAAGAACTAGATCTGCCGATATTGAGCGCTAACTCATACCGCTAACCCGCCTAGACATCTGTCGACATTGACCAGTACGTTCCTAGGGTCCATTCAAGACTATGTCCTAATTAACACTTCACTAACAGTCCATCATGTTAATTTATGAATTACGAATACTAGATTGGCCAGACCTATTACTCGTTTTAATTATTCCTGCTGATCAACGTAGCTGTAGTGAATCCCAGTTTAGAATTTCTAAAACATGCCTCGGTAAATCGGTATAGACCGCCGGTTTACCGGGGGCGGCTTTACCTAATTTCTGGATCTACATTGCTCAGTACGATTAAAATAAGTAAATTATGGGGTCTTTAAACATGCATATTAACTAAAACACATAAATACGAATATATCTACCATATTGAAGACAAAAAGGAACGTTCAAAGCTTCATAGATTCAACAATGGAGATCTAGCTCGATTTACTCAAGCTAGAGATGATGGAAGAAGGGAGGAAACCGAAAATAACTCTCCAAAACTCAAGAAAACTTTATTGCATAATAATAATTGTAATGTAAGATATAAAATTGAAGATTGTATCAAGCATATGAATTATTCAGTGTATGCGGCTTTATATAGATACAATAGCCGACTTAAGACTCTCTAAAACCCTAACCGACCTAGATAATGCGGCAGAATCAGTTTCGTGTTCCACAAAACGCCGGTTTACCGGGCCTAGCCTTCGGGTTACCGGGCCTTCTTTTCTTCCTTTTTTCTTCTGCAGACTTCTTCTTGGACTTCAATCACTTGGCCCAATGTACTTCTTTTGGTCCAGACCCATTCTCCAATGGTCCAGTTTCGGTACATCTTATAAAACATGCAAAACGAGACAAAACAGTACCAAAACATCGGGAAAATAGCATAGATACAGAATTACGATCCTGGAAACACTCATATAGCATTTAACACATATCCACATAATAACGAGCCTATCTATCCTCTCTAGAGCAGAATTCGGGGTGAATAAATGTAGAATTATTGATACCATTTAGAGCGTTATCAATATGCCAAGATTCATGAAATCATTGTAGGACATGATGTTTATGCTCGCACCGAGATCACAAGCACCTTCTCAAACAAAAGTCCCCCAATATCACATGGGAGTGTAAAACTCCTGGGGTCCTTAAGTTTAGGAGGGAGCTTATGTTGAAGCACGGCGGAACACTCCTCACTTAGACACACCGTCTCATATTCTTCCAACAGTTTCTTTTTGGGGTATGTATGTCTTTAAGAAACTTACCATACACAGGCATATTCGTGAGTGCTTCGATGAAAGGGATATTAATGGTTAGGTGTCGAAAGTGTCAAGAAAACATGCATATTTCTTTGCAATAGATAATTTGTTTTCTTTGATTGCCTCTGATCCTTCATTGATAAGTGCTAATTTATCCCACATCTCCTTTGTTGTTATACAGTCTTTGATCCTCATGAACATGTTATTGTCCAGAGTCTTCAAGATCATGTCTTTTGCAATAAATTCAAGATTTGCTCTTCTTCTGTCATCTTTGGTCCAATCTTTCTTAAGTTTCTCTATTTCCTTTCCTTGGTTTGCTCATGTGTCTATCACAATCATGATCTTGATTGGGCCATCATAAATAACATCCAGCATCTCCTCACGAGTTGCTGCAAGATGAGATAGCATTCTTATTTATATTCATCAAAATTATTAACATTGAATATGGGCACTTTAGATATGAAATTTGAGGAATTCATAATCACATATAAAAGATTTATTTAGAAAGCACATATTTAAAAACTACTTTGAAAATATGTGATCTCCTTGTTACTAGAAATCAGACTTGATTAGGTTCTGATACTAGGAATTCTGTTCCGATACCAATTGTTGGTCCTAGAGAAAGGTAAAAGTATAGTCAGAGAGGGGGTGAATGACTATACTGGAGTTTAAAAAACTTTTCTTGTTCCAAAAGCTTTTGGGCAGCGGATAAGTCCCTTGTTTTAATACAGTTTCAAAGTAGGTTATGCAAACACAGATATAAGATGCAATAAATAAAGTGTTGTAACGTAAATTGCTGAAAGTAAATAGACACAAAGGTTTATAGTGGTTCAGGGTGGTGTAATCCCTTGATCCACTCTTCTCCTGTGATTGGAGGAATTCACTATTGTCTTTTACAGATACAATAGTTAGATTGTCCTTGCTACACAAGATTCACAATCTTCAAGACTATAACTCACTGGCTATAAAAGCTTTAGTGACTCAGTCTTCAACATTGCTCCTTGAGAACAAATCTTTCAGCAGCTATTACAAACACAACTCCTTCTCAGATTGCTCCGATTCAGTTGTTTGACTGGTGTGAATTGGATTCACTAATTCTGTGGATCAATCTCAGTGCTTGATATGAAATATGAGCTCGATAACTGAGTTGATCTCTAGATGTGTCCTTTAAGTTCAGATGGAAGGCTTAGTATTTTTGATAGAGTTTCTCCTTGTTGTTATTTATTCAAAACATTGTTTTTCATGTCTGTCAATGCCTTCTATTTATAGCCTTGATAATCCTTGATTTGAATCTGTCCGTTGGCTATATAATGTGGGGAATAATCCTTGATTTTATTCTTGACTCCCCTTAATTATATCCTCCTTGATTTTAGTGATCCGGATTTTATTCAAACGTCTATCATAAAATCCGTCCTTGATTGATTCTGCATTTAATGCTTGATCTTATGAATCTTCCTTATTTCTTCACCGTTCCGAATAATATTGAATTGCTTAGCTCTTCCTTTAACTGACTGTTGCTTGATCGGTGAAGTGTTTCTGTTGACTTAGCTGATTAGATCTTCCTTCACTTCTTTTTCTTTACTCAGCCGGTATACAGTTCACTTTGCCGGTTCACTGCTTTCTTGATTTCTTTGATCTTTCAAGAGTACTTTTACTTCACTGATCCTTGATTTGTGTGAGATCAGGGTACACCATATTTGAACAAAGAATTTCATTACTGGAAATAAAACTTAGACTTATCCAAGGTCATCAAGACTTCCCTGGTTATAAGTCACTCCATATGTCTCCATGCTTCTCTGCTGGTACTTGGCTGCTTTTACTCCGCTGAAATTCTGTTTTACTTAGCCATCCTACCAACTAGTACAATACTTGTCTGACTTAACTTATACAACATGTTAGACTCTAAGTAAAGACTTATACAGAGATTTCTAACTTATTTCAGGCTTGCTATAACAGCTAGTATGACCATCATCAAAACATAATAAAATGATCCTAACAACTAAGTGGGTGGAATCTAAGCCATTAACCACCATCACTGGAAAGCAGATTCAAAAATTTCTATGGAAGAACATTGTGTGCATATATGGAATTCCAAAGTAATTGATCTCCGACAACGGAACTCAGTTCAAGGATAAAACAGTTAATGAGTGGTGTGCCGAGCTGTGCATAACTCAACACTTTACATCCATGGGACATCCCCAAGCTAATGGGCGGGTCGAATGGACCAACAAGCAGATCAAGATTGGGTTAAAGAAACACCTTGAAGAAGAATGAGAAAACTGGGTCGAGCACTTGCCCAACATATTATGGGCGTACAGGACGAAACAGAACTCAGCCACAGGGGAAACTCCTTTCAGCCTAGCGTATGGGTGCGAAGCAGTAATTCCGGCTGAGGTCGGCCTACCATCACCCCGATCAGAGCTTTATTCTGAAGAAGAGCAGTCAACTGAGCTCAGGCACTCTAAATACGATCTGGAAGAAGCTCGGAATGTGGCCTTCGTCAGAATGGCCAAGTATAAACAAAGGATTTCCCAGTACTATAATTCCCGAGTCAAGCATTCCTATTTTAAAGATGGAGATTTGGTGCTTAGAAAGAATGAGGTAAGAAGACAAGGCCCCCAAGGTGAAATTGATCCAAAGTGGCCAATGTACATGGAAATGGAGCATATCAGCTAGCTGATGCTAATGGAAGGACCATCCCGCGCAGTTGGAATGCCACCAACTTGAGGAAATTCTATGTCTAGGACATGTTCTAGACTTTATTTGTTATATTTAGTTTTTATTTCAAATTTTATTCTCCAATAAGATGTAATCAAACATCAATTGTCATAATAAAAGTTAAATTTTGCATATTTGTGTATCTACTATCTGCGTGTATGAGTTTAAGAAAACTTGCAAAGGACAAACTTACCAAGTCTGCAAGACAGACGATCAGAACCGAGCTGTAGGCCAGACTCAGAAAGTTTGCTCCGGACAAACTTACCAAGTCTACATGACAGACGATCAGAACTGAGCTGCGGGTCAAACTCAAAAAGTTTTCAAAGGACAAACTTACCATGTCGGCAGAACAGACGTCAGAAGTGAGCTGCAGTCAAACTCAGAAAGTTTGCTAAGGACAAACTTGCCAAGTCTGCAGGACAGACGATCAGAATTGACCTTAAGAAATGTTGCGATGAAAAATTCTAAGTACACCATCCAAAGAGTACAACTCATGCATGGTGTACTGAGGGGGCAAGATGCCCTAGGATGTACTGCGGAAATAAAACAGTAAAATAAAAGCAAAGCAGTGAGATATACAAATTGCTTAAAAACCAAAGGAAATTGCATAAGTTACAAAGATTGTCGAAGTGCAATTTAATTTTTCAACTTATTAACGCAAAATTATAGGGGAGAGGTTAAAAGCTATCCTAAGACTCAACAGCATGATTCGATTAAGTAGACGAGGCAACAGCTTGACGAGCAGCAGTAGGTCAGCGAGCATACTTCACGGCCAAGTCTTCACTTACCTGGAATTCCTTAAGTCTGTCATCATAGACTTTGTTGGAGCTAGGCTTGCGCAGTCCTTGATGCGGAAGATCCTCAATCACCAGCACGGGACCTTGGCTTGCCTTATCCGCTCCTAGAGTATAGCCATGCCACAAGATTGGGGCCAGAAAAGCTTTCAGAGCCCCAGTGCACTGAGCAAAATTCTTATACTCATGAACCGCTAGGGCGATCTGACCAGGGATCGAAGCCTTCAGCTCCTCGTTTTCAGCTCGGAGTCGGGTGATCGCCTCTTCCAGCTCAGAAGTTTGATTTAGGTGCTCGTCAGTAACCGTCTGTAGGTAAAAGGAAAACTGCTCCCTGATCTTTTGAAGCTCAGCTTCTTGGATTGCAAGCTTCTTATCTCTGGACGCCAAATCATCTTTGGCCTTCTGGCGACTTGCCGACAAAACAACAACTCACTGCTCCAGAGAGCCCTTTTGGGATGAGAGGTTGTTAAACCTCTTCAGAACCTCCTTGCCAATTTCGGCGCCCTGCAACAAGTTTTTAAGATGTCAGTGATGCTCAGAGGAAAATTAAATGTAGTCAAAGGAAGTAAAAACTTACAGCGGCAGCTAAGTCCTTATCGGACATACGGGCCACATCTTCCAAACGGGGCAAAGAACCCCCTCCAAGTCAGTAGGGTCTTGGTTATACCCCGAGGCCCTGCTTCTTTTTCTTTCAGCTCGGGAGTGCAACTGGCCCTCAGCAGCCTCGTGATCAAATCCATCCAGAACAATTAGGCTCGGGATGGTCCGTTCGTCCCCTTGAAGACCCTTAGAAACTTGGGCACCCTCAGAATTTACTTCAGGGTTCACAGGTGGAACCGCTGAAGTACCATCATCCTCGGTTCTGTCCGAGTCCAAGCCCTGCTCATGCTGCTCGGCCTCGACCTCCTCTTCCTCAATGGCCTCAGCAAAAATGTCATAAAAATCAGCCACTACAAAAACAAGGTAAGATAAAGACATCATTACGCGGAAGACACTATATATAAGTTATGAAAAGTAATAAAACAAAAAATAGACTCCTACAATTGTTATAATCCTCCGGAGTAAACCTCCTGTATGGGTTCGGCCCCGCTTCGGCCAGACGAGCAGCCTCGATCAGCTTGGAGGAATAATCCTTTTTATCCAAAAAGATGCCTGAGTTGGCAATATCTTTTAGCAACTTAGCCCCACCCTTATAGGGCACACATCCGAGGGAATTGAGGTGGAATCCACCTACCCAGCTCCGGATGTCCGTCATGACGAATGAAGAAGAAGTGGGACTTTCAATTATGGATGGAAGATTTCCCCTTTGCAAGAATAGGGATGCCCCGCCGGTGACCTGTTCGGCGGGGGAAGTAATACCACCCAGCATGGTTTTTGACCTTCTTATGCTGGTAGTAGGTCCGGATTAACTCAACCGAGAACTCAATATCCAAAAACCTACACCAGATCGAAAAGCCTATGATCGTCCTAACTCCATTGGGGGCTATCTGGGAAGACCCTAGGTTATAATACCACAGTATGGCTAAGAAGGCCGGACAAAAAGGAACCATCAATCCGCACTCAAGTTGCTCTTTATAGACCACGCAAGAACCCTCCGAGAGGCTGATAAGCATACCTATTTGAATATCCGGACGGCGAGGAGCATACCTCTCCAGATCGATCCCATACTTGGTGCATAGCTGAAAATTTTCTTCCTGAGTAAGGGAGCAATCTACCCCATGACTACCCAAAGCCGCTTTAGTGGCCATGTGGTGTTTTAAGCTCTGGAAGAAAGGGGAAAGGCCGGGAGGTGGTGGAGCACGGGGCAAATCGGTAAAACAAGGGTCAATAACTAGGTGTACAAACCCTCTACGGTTTATCAAAGGCGCCAGCGCCGGATTTACAAAAGAAACCCTAAAATCGGAGTTTTCACTCTTAGATTCTGAATGGGACTCAAACAATCGTTCTATGGAACTACTGGTAGTAGGCCTCGCCCTCATCAACAGTACAAGGAATAACGATAAGAAAAGAAGGAGAAGAAGCTTACTTGGATGAAAATGCAAAGTCTCGGGAAAATGGCTTGAGTCTTCAATTTAAAAGCGATGAAGAGTTGTGGAAAGACAACTGATATGACGGAGGTTATAATCCCTCTAAATGTAAGATGATGCCACTCGTTGGGGGTGTGGGAAAAGACGCCTCGATTTTCGAGGAAATAATAACGTCTGTACAGATAGGCTGCCACTTGGTAGCTACTTAATTCAAAACGTGAGGTCGGAAAACCGCGTCCGAACAAGACTGGCACAGATCTGTTCGGCTGGCAAGCGGGATCAAATCTGGAAGGCTTCTGATGAGGGCCGACCTGAGTTATGCCACGTGTCATCCTAAATAATAATATAATGAATAAAAGGCATATGAGAGAAAACCTTAAAGGCCAGGGGCCCTAAAGACGTGCCCAAGGGTAGGTGTAAGCCCCATATGGGAGGTCGGCAGGAATACCTCCACCAGGCGCCGTAGGTCGGTCAAGGCCTGGTAAGGAGCAGCTGCCACAGTTCGGCCATAGAAGCCTCGGGGGATCGACACAGGTCGGACAAAGCACCCCGACTTATAGCCCACGTGCTTACGGTTAAAGATAAAAAAAGGAAATAGTCTCGAGTCATAAAGACTTTGATCTTGACATTCAAACATGTCCATAATTATCCCTAAATTATAGGGATATGCATATGATTATCCTTAGGGAGAAATAATACGATTCATTGTAAAACAAGGAAATGGATTAATCGTCTCCTATATAAACAATCCTAAGGAACTACGAACGAGTTGATTCCAATACAGTCATTGGATACGTAGACAACTTAGGAGAAATAACTATCAGGCTCAGTATAAAAATCACCATAAACACCTTCTCTCTTATTTAATTGTTCTTGAATTATTGTCACTATAGAAAATACGTCTCGTATTTATTCATAGACGAGATCCAGACTCGTCAAATAGTATATCTACTGTAAGGTTATTTTCCTGTAGAATCTTTAAAAATATAAATTTTAAATGATTGACACTATTTACTACAAGTGTTATTAACTCAAATCATTGTTCGTCATTATCATTAGCACTTTTCTACGCAAGGTTGCCCGCTATCATTTTTGAATTCTTTGCTATTTCATCTTGTAGATAATTTTTCTTAATAATAGCCCCGTCCTATGTTATAAATCATTCTAATAATTTTTATTCATCCCATAATATAAGTAAATCTCACATTTCAATGCACTAATTTACTCTTAATCCTTATTCCAAAATTTTACATTATTCTAATTAACCTATTAGCATTTTAGTCCAAAACTATCAAAGTTGGATTATTTGATGTGTTTTTTAATCTGTGTGCATAAAACGCTAGGATGACTTGACTTACAATATGGGACGGAGGTAGTATTTATTATTTACATAAAAGATTATAACTTTTTTATTTATTTATAAAATGACTTGTATTTATATTTTAGGACAGAAGGAGTATGAGAGATATTATAAGAATAAACATAACATGAAGTTTAAAATATAAAACTGTACTATTAAATAATTAAGAGTAATGTAAAATCACATTAATATTATCATACTAAAACACCACACTACCCACATTACAAAATCATGCGAATCCATGTGAATTTTATTTGAAGACTTGTATTCACAATTATCTTACCAAGTAACTGTGTAGTGTTTTATTAACCAATAATGTAACGCCCCGTTCCCGGACACCGAGTCCTTATCCGGAAAGAGCGCTCGGCACATATATTATCAAATAAATTCAATAATATATGTAAGTCTTACGTCATACATCAGAACTAAAAGGACACGGAAGATAAAACAACTCGGGAAAAACAAAAGACAAAAGATCGAACACACGGTTTTCAATGCTGTGAAACTAAATCCAATAAAGAAAACTAATCATCCAACATTCAAATCCCAAAAGATCTCAAAAGAACTTAACCAGAACTAATCCAAAACAAAGACAACATTGTTTGAAACTAAGTCAACAACATTATTGAAAGAGTCAAAAGTAAAAGAACTAAGTCTTCACGAGCTCCATCTCACACGTCCTCGTCAAAGAACTCATCGCATTAGCAACTGTTCATCTTCTTTGGGGAAAGGGGAAGACAAACACAACGTAACGGGGTAAGTACAAAAGTACTCGTAACGCGTAGAAGATCGTATAACTATGATCTCATAAAGAAATAAAAGCAACGCCGTCTTTTATTAATTCATTTCCGTTATTAACCCTAGCTAACTATCATATTATGTTCATAGCATAACATGAGGTTCCAAAAGGTATCTAACTTAACTCAAGTTTGTTACATCATGAATAACAAGGGCACTACGCCTAGTAATAGGATGTACTAGGACAACCTGGGTGCAACCTACTTAGAGACACGCTCTAGTAGCCCCGGGAATATCTGAGTCCCGATAGTGTGATAACCGGCAGAATGTACCAGACGCTTTATCTAGCCAATCGATTGACCGGCGTGGGTATAGTCTACTTTGTCTGGTCAGAGAACACATCGCGATATTGTACTATGCCTTACCAAGCATTGCATGATGTTTAAGATTATTAATCTAGCACATACGTTTGATTAGATGTTTATCTAGCCACCTAAGTGTTTTCAAGTAAGCTCCCTCACCACTCCTACTCTCTTTCCTAGACCACTAGATACGGACAAGGCCTAGCAATTACACAGACATCGATAAACTCTAGCTTATCAAAGCACAAGGCAAATCCAAAGCTTTCGACGGGTCCCACACTTCGTCTTTTTAGGGAATCCATGTGGTGCCGGAACTAAACGCATCAAAAGCTAATTCAGAGCTTTGTCACATAAGGTTAAGCAGTAAATATGCTATTATAAAGCTTGAAACACATAAAAAGAAAGACAGCACTGGAACAGTCCCTGTCCAGACGGATAAACTTGATGTACGATACAGAGAAATAGCCGTACGGATACACAACTCAGCCGCACGGATAAACCACCACTCGGTCGACCGAATGGACAGGCTCGGTCGACCGAGCCTCCTCTTGCACCTGTTACGCGTTTTCCTTTCTGCACTACAGAGGACAGTTTTCTGCGTTCTGCGTTTTCTTCTCAAATTCAACCCAAACTCGAATTAAACGAATTAAAACCATGAAAAACAATCATACAAATTGCTCTACCGCTTTACGAAACCTTAATCATACGATAAGAAAACCACGTTACCTTAATTGCGTGGTACAACGAACCAAAGCTTCAACCCGTCAAAAGTTTAACCTTTAAATCCAAACGTTAATGGATTTAAGGATTGTTGATATCAAAACGATCCTCGTCTCGCGGTGATCCTTTCTCTCTTGATGAGTCTGATGAAAAGAGCAACGGATTAGCCTTGAAAAGCGAGAGCTTCTTCTCCCATTTTTTTTTTAAACTTGCGCCCCCTTCCTCTCAAAATATGCGCCCCTTTCTTTTTTTTTTTGTCAAAAAACAACTAGGTTAAAATTAGGATTAGTTTTCCTTTTATAATCCCAATTACCTAATTATTTAATTATTTTCCTTAAAAAGAAAATCCTTGTTTATCCCTTTTTCTTTTCCTTTTTTTTTTCGAAAATCCTTTAATTAAAAATAACATAATATTCTGATTTTTGCTAAAAGACCGAATTGCCCTTTTTCAAAAATCGGGATATTACATTCCTTCCCCTTAAGAGGAGTTTCGTCCTCGAAACTAGATCGTACCTGGTATATGAGGGAACTCTGGGAACTCGTCGAACATGTCCGCTTCCACTTCCCAAGTGGCTTCCGTCGGTGCATGATTGCTCCATTGCACTAACACTAACGGGACACCCGCCTCTTTATCATCTTCTCTTTCCTATCCAGAATCCTTATCGGCTTCTCCACGTAGGAGAGATTATCTTGCAACACTTCCGGGTCAATCTCAGATTCCACGTCCACTTTAGATAGACACTTCCTAAGCATCGATACGTGGAAGACATTGTGGACTCTAGACATCGACTCTGGTAGCCGTAGTCTATAAGCCAACTTCCCAATTCTTTCAATGACATCAAAAGGTCCTACGTACCTTGGACTTAGCTTTCCTTTCTGTCCGAACCTCTTGACACCCTTCATCGGAGACGCTCGAAGGTAAACTCTATCCCCGACCTCAAACTCTAGCGGTCTTCTTCTAACATCGGCCCAACTCTTCTGACGATCTTGAGCACCTTTCAGATTTTTCCTTATCAACTCAATTTTCTCCTTGGCTTGCTGAACCATCTCCGGCCCTGTGATATGTTTCTCTCCCACTTCATCCCAGTAAAGTGGAGTTCTACACTTCCTACCGTACAAGGCCTCAAAAGGTGGCATTCCCAAACTTGCATGGTAACTATTGTTGTAAGCAAACTCAGCCAAGTTGAGGTAATCTATCCATGATCCTCCGGCATCTAAAACACAAGCTCTAAGCATATTCTCGAGAGTCTGAATTGTTCTCTCGGACTGCCCATCCGTCTGCGGATGAAATGCCGTACTCAAATCAGTCTTCGTCCCAAAAGCTTTCTGTAAGCCCTTCCGAAGCAGGCGATAAATCTACTATCCCTGTCGGATACAATAGATAGAGGCACACCATGAAGCTTCACTATATTGTCGATATACATAGTAGCGAACTTCTTTATAGGCATGTCCACTTTACACGGCAAGAAATGGGCTGATTTTGTGAGTCTATCCACAATCACCCAAATCATGTCATGACCGCCCTTAGTCTTTGGCAAACCGGTGATGAAATCCATCGTGATATTCTCCCATTTCCATTCCGGTACCTCCAAGGGTTTCAACAAACCTCCTGGTCTTCTGTATTCTGCTTTCACTCTCGGCATGTATCACATCTTGCCACAAACTCGCGATCCCTAACTTCATACCAGGCCACCAATATCTCTCCTTGAGATCTCTATACATCTTAGTGGCTCCTGGATGTACCGCAAAAGCAATCTTATGAGCTTCATCCATAACCTTCTCTCTTAGGCCATCCACATCGGGCACACACAAATGGTCTCCGTACCAAAGATGACCACTCTTGTCCAACTAATAACCCACTGTAGGCTTCTCTCGAGCTACTCGCTTCAAATTAATCAACACAGGGTCTTTATCCTGCTTAGCCCGAATCTCATCTAGCAAATCTGACCTTGCCATCAATGGCGCCAAATTCCGAGCTTCACCCTTCCTTTCAATCACTTGAATCTGCATCCTATCCAACTGATCTACGACTTCTTGCAAGGTAGTGATAGCATTAACCGCTCTCCGGCTAAGTGCATCTGCTACAACATTCGCTTTACCCGGGTGGTATTGAATGTCCAAGTCGTAATCTTTCACGAACTCCAACCATCTTCTTTGTCTCATATTCAGATTCTCCTGAGTAAAGAAGAACTTAAGACTCTTATGATCCGTGAAGATCCTTGCCTTGACACCATACAAATAGTGTCTCCAAAGCTTCAGAGCAAAAACCACTGCTGCCAACTCTAAGTCGTGTGTAGGGTAATTCTTCTCATGCACCTTTAACTGCCTAGATGCATAAGCAATCACCTTTCCTGATTGCATCAAAACACAACCCAAACCTTGACCCGATGCATTTGTATATACATCATAGTTATCAAAAACTTCCGGTAATGCTAACACGGGTGTTGTGGTCAACTTCTCTTTCAAAGTCTGAAAAGCTTCCTCACATTCACTGGTCCACTCATACTTAACGTTCTTTTGAGTAAGCCTCGTGAGAGGTGTAGCTATCTTAGAGAAATCCTTTACAAACTTCCGGTAGTACCCAACTAAACCCAAGAAACTTCTTATCTCTGTTATCGATGTCGGTCTAGGCCACTTAGAAACGGCTTCTATCTTATTTGGATCTACCTTAATACCTTCTCCGAGAAATTATATGCCCAAGAAAACTCACCTGGTCCAACCAAAACTCGCACTTAGAAAACTTGGCATATAATTTGTTCTCCTTTAAGGTCTGTAAAACTATCCTTAGGTGTTCTTCATGCTCTTCCTCGTCCTTAGAGTACACCAAGATATCGTCTATGAAAACTATCACAAACTTATCGAGATAAGGCAAGAAAACTCTTTGCATCAAGTCCATGAATTTCGATGGAGCATTAGTGAGTCCAAACGGCATGACCAAAAACTCATAATGTCCATATCTCGTACCGAAGGTTTGTCTTAGGTATATCGACACCTTGATCTTCAACCGATGATAACCGGACCTAAGATCAATCTTAGAGAACACCTTCTTACCTTGCAGGCGGCGAACGGATCATCAATCCTTGGTAAAGGATACTTATTCTTGATTGTCGGTTTATTCAACTCTCGTAGTCGATGCACAAGCGCATACTCCCATCTTTCTTCTTCACAAACAAGACCGGTGCTCCCCACGGTGATGTACTTGGCGGATGATGTTTTTCTCTAGCATCTCCTTAAGCTGAGTTTTCAACTCTTTCAACTCCGCTGGTGCCATCCTATAAGGTGCTTTAGCCACTGGTGATGCTCCGGCAATCAATTCGATCTCGAACTCTATGGGCCTATGTCTACGGATTTTATCTATGCAAAACAAACAAGTAATAAATTTATAATCCGGTTAACCCCAAGTATAAGGATCGTAGTACTAGTGGTTAATGCCGGGTCGATCTTACGGGGAACTAGACGATGGTGGTTCCTAGTTTTTATCTAACTAGCTATGTCACGGAAAACTAAACTAAACAGCGATTAAACAAAACTAAAGCGAACATATATGCTTGAATATAAACTAGACGAGAGGACGAATCCAAAGCTAGGGAGGTTTGGTTGCGAACAAATTACTCTAAAAGTGCAATAGAAAATAAACCGACTAAACAGTTCAAGTCTCAAGGGTTAAATCAAGTTTAATATGGGCAAACGAGTATTGATCCACCTATCCAACAAACACTAATCTCTCATCCCGATTATATTGCAGTTTTTACCAAGTTGTGGTTCATCTTATCAAAGGTATGAATCCTACTTTCGTAGATGATTCGCCTATTAATTTCTATCTTTCGATTTACGGAAATTAACGCGTCATAACATAAACAAAGATGTAAACTTTAACGTTTTAACCTAGATTTCCAACCTATCAACTTTCGTTTGACATAGATTAAAGATCTATTCCTAAATCATGGTGATCTAATGTTTATAAAGACTTTCATCAAATATAAAACATCATACATGCACATCTTTCGATATAAATGCAATTAATCAACATAAGACATGATAAAGGAAACAACTTGATTAAAAACTTACAATATAACCGAAGAATCAAAATTAATGAAAGTTGGATGGCTTCACAATGCTCGTTTGATTGAAGCCTAGCCTCTTAGCATCCTTGAATAGCTTGAATTGTTGAAGTAGATTGCATAAACTAAACTAATTTTATCTAGGAATTTAAGAACATAAAACTGGGAAAAAACTGAGGAAAAACGCAGCCTATAGCCGCCCCTAGGGTTAGGGTTCGAGAATTGTCAAATTGGTGTCTCAATGTGTGAAAATAGGCAAGTATTTATAGAGATTTGAGGCGGTTTCACTAAGTCGGCAATCCGGACGCTCGTCCGGTTAAGTGGACGCTCGTCCAAGTGTTCTGAACTCCAATGTAGACGTTCGTCTGGATAGCGTCCAAACTCTCTGATCTTCTTTTTGCACCTTGGACGCTCGTCTGCTCCTTCTGGACGTTCGTTCAGTAAGTTCATGATGCCTCAGTATTGAATTCTTCCTCCAGACGCCCGTTTAGATTGTCAGACGCCCGTCCACTCCTGGACGGGACTTGGACGCTAGTTTAACTGGAATAAAACTTGATTAAATCATCTCTATCTCTTTTCTGCCCACTCCATTCGATCATTATCTCTTCTTAAATCTTTATAGCTTGAATTTTAACCCTTTTGATCATCATTTGAGCACAATAAACATACCTATAACACATGGAAAACATCGCAAACTGTAATAAAGTCCAATTAATTATAATTCACGATGAAAACACATAATTTATTCAATATTGCGATTAAGTCCTTAAAAACCTAGTATACTCAATATTTCCATATAAGGGCCATTTATTATGCAATTAATCCAATTAAGAGGGAAAATACCATAAAATATATCATAATAAAACATAGATTTTCACCCTTAACAACTCCCCCACACTTAGCTTTTGCTCGTCCCGAGCAAAACAAAACGAAAAATTAGGCTCGAGAAAGGAAAACAGGCATCTAAACAAGTACAACATATATTCAATAACTTAGGTGTTCACCATCGTGTAAGTGCATAGCCATAAGAAACTTCCACTAAAACCAAACTTGAATAACTCAAAGCAAAACTAGCTAATACCCCTCGTAGAATAGTAATAAATGATACTCATAAGATGTACCCTACAAACGTGACATATCCCGAAAAGGATGATCGAATGAATCTAGGGCCTTTCTAAAATACTCGGAGGATAATCCTACAAGCATATCTATCGGTTTATGCGGGGATAAGATTAACGAAAACTAAGCCTTATTCATTCCATAACATATCTTAAGTTGATTGAATTCATTCACTTTAAACACACATTAGGGTGAGCTTTTGCCCTCATAGCGAGAATAGGACATTTCGAGATAATCCCCTACCTTACTCCAATCATAAGGCGACTTTTCCTAAGCTGTCGTGAGCTTTTAGTCATCATAGCGGTATAGGACATACGTGGTATACCCTATCGCACTCAAATCATCGACTAGCTTTCGACACACACATAGATTCATTTAAATTCTTCAACTTCTCATTTGACATTAGTTACGTGTTACTTATCACATTCAAACTTCTAGATATTCACAGTATCGCATACTTCGGATCTAAATACAAACTATCATAAATCTCGAGATATATACGTAGCACTAAGCACATGACTTATAAGAAAATCAAAAATTACTAATCCAAAACGGGGTCTAACTTTATAAATTTGCTCATCATTTACTATGGCTTTTGAAAAATAGTGTCAGGTGAAACAACTAACTTATCAAGTACATGAAATATCGCATAGATGACTATAAAAACAACGAACTTCAAATTGAATTGCCTACTCGGGACAAAACAAAAACAAAAGTGTCGGAAAATTTTGAAAAATTTTGAAAAATTACGCTCATTTCGCCTAAAACAACAATCTAACGTACTAAACAAACGTGTACGCATAGGTACAAATCGAACTATCCCCTCCCCCACACTTAAAAATGCAACATGTCCTCATGTTGTGCAGAAAGTAAAAGGATAAGAAACTTAGCTGTATGCGCGTAGAAAATCGAGATGTTGGTCAGGCCGGAGCATGAAAGAAACAACACTCGCAAAAGTGTCAAAAAAAACGTCCAAACCGAACTCAACCAAGACTAGATCTGCACCACTCGACAAAACAACAGAATCTCGGGGGAAAACGGGGCACAATAACGTAATAATGTGAAAGGAATGAATGAAAGAGATAGAACAACAAGCGTCAACCAAAAATGATCATAATACCAACGAAATCGCAATCCAAGTACGTGGTGCTAGACAGCTTACATGATTTAAGAAAACATACGCCTACGATAATCAACAGTAGCGAGAAAAATAGAAAGGACAGAAATCATGGAAGCATCAAAAGGAAAGTAGTAATAGTCATCGTACAACCAGATCGAATGCGTATAAAAGGAAGAAATACATCAAGCAGAAAATGCATAAAAATCTCAAGAGCACTCGGGCGGAATCGGAGCATCAGACGGAGGAATAACAGCAGAATCACCAGCAGGGGCATCAACACGAGGAGGATCTGAAGTAGGTACAGCAACAGTGGACGTCGTCGGTGTAGGCTCAGGCTGCGTAGTAGAAGCAGTAGCAGGATCTACCGGGGGCTCATCCTCCTCATCGTCAGACGACTCGCGAATCACAGCTGCAATCGCCTGCTCAATGTCGTCATCGAAACTATAATCCACCACGCTGTGGGCATAAATCCGCTCATCCCGTGGCGGTCATCCTCAAGCACACACCGAAGCAAAGTGACAATGTTATTACGCATGTCTCGGCGATCGAGCATCCACCGCCTAAAAGCGTGGGCCATGCCGAGCCGCATCCGCATCGATGGAGGAATGGTAGGGCCGGGAGGTACCGGAGGTGGGGCGGCCTCGGACTCACCCGTAGGCGAGCTTTTTCTCTTTGAATACCTCGCGGGTTCTTAGGCACGTGATCCCGCTTATACTCCGGCACTCCGGCATCGATGCATATCCGATGAATCAAATGTGGGACAATCAAACTCCGCTTGTAATTCTTCTGACTGAACACCAACTCATCATAAATCGCTTGGCCAACATCGACATTTAACTTGAAAACCAAAGCATACAACATTCCAAGGTCGCCTATGTGAAAGTGTGTCAAATTATTCTTCGGCAATAAACGACTCTAGATGAAACGGCAATAGACCCTCCAATCTTCAGACCACGCCGTAGTAACAATCTCCTTACGGTCCCCACCCGGTCTGAGCGTCCAAGCAACATCGGGGCTCGACGAAAGCAAAACTAACTAAGGAAACACTAATCTGCGTAGATCTCGTCCCAATCCACTAAACGAATGAGACGTCGAAGCATGTCGATAGCCGGAGGGAAGTCGTACTCATCCTGCAAACACCAATCCTCACCGGCCTACCTCAACACCTCTAAAATGCTCAGCCCGCAGCACTAGTGCCAAATCCGTCAGCATAGGATCATTAAGGATCGTGTAAGGACGTCCTATGGCTTCCTGCAACTCCTCAGTCGTGAAATCGCTGCCTCCCGAACACGGTGGAACAATGAGAACGTACGTGATGGTCTTAACCTGAGTGCTAATGTCAAAATCTACATGAAGAACTATAGTGCCTCCTGGTCCATCATCTACTGTGATCAGCGGGATTCGACTAATGAGTGGGAACTCCTCAGGGCGAACTCCGTAGAGATCCATATCTCGAAAGCAACTACTGACAGATAGCAACATAGAAGCTTAGTAAAACTAACCAAAATAACATACTAAAGCAAAAAGAACTAAGAAAAACTAAAACAAGATTGGATATCTAGGATGCCCCTAGTGGCGCTTTTGGTTTATGTCGTTAGCTCGACACCATTTAAATTCAGCCCTGGGTCGGGCCATTTGACTTTTCTGCCCGCCATTACCTCGTTTAAGTTCTGATCAGGATTGTGGCTGCAGAAACGACACTTAACGCATGGGATTAAAGCTTTGACAGTTTTCCAGATACGTTGAACCTTTCCCATGGTCGACTTTCTCCTTCGTAGATTTCTCTGCTGACGTTTGAGTTGTTGCTCCCTTGCATATTCCTCCATATCCCAACTACCGGCTAGAACTTCTTGTGATAGACCACTACCGTTATCCTCAGAAAACAGATTGGGTGAAATCTCGTCAGAGTCCTCGACTTCATTAACACCACATCCAAGGATATCGAGAAATTTAACAATCAAAGGCTTGCCTATAGGTTCTCCAATGTAGTGTTTGCACCTCTGACCATTAACTCGAAACGGCTGATCTTTATAACCGAGTAGTTCTAGAACGCCTCCAGGAATGATTTTGAGAATCGTAAAGGGCCCGGACCATCGTGTCCTCGGCTTTCCGAGAAAACAAATGTAATGCGGAATTATAAAGAAGAACTTGTTCCCCTACTTGAAATTCTCTTTTCTTAATTTTTGCGTCATGGAGGAGTTTCATCTTATCCTTGCTTATCCCTGGCGCTTTCGTAAGCCGGAGTCGGAACTCGTCTAACTCATGTACGGTTCTTTGCGATCGATGTTTTCCACAAGTTTGGGAATCAAAGTTAAGAAACTTCGTCGCCCAATAAGCCCTATGCTCTAACTCAGGCGCAGATGACATGGCTTGCCGTAAACCATCGATATGGAGATGTACCCATAGGGGTTTTATAAGCGATCCTATACGCCCATAGTGCATCATCCAATTTCAAACTCCAAGTCCTTTCTATGATCATTCCTTTGTCTTTTCCAGGATTTGCTTGATGCTTTGGTTGTTTCGCTCAACGACCGCTAGTCATCGGATGGTATGGTGTGCCGGTCTTATGGCGAACACCATACTTTTCAAGAACTTTCTCTAGAGGTCGGTTGCAGAAATGCGTTCCTTCATCACTGATCAAGGCTCGAGGACATCCAAATCTCACAAAGATGTTCTTCTTCAGAAATTTCATGACCGTTTTATGATCATTGTGAGGAGTGGCCACGCCTCCACCCATTTCGAAACATAATCAACGCGGACTAAGATGGTATTTGTTGCCACACGATGATGGGAAAGGTCCCATAAAATCGATGCCCCATACATCAAAGACTTCGCACTCTAAGATGGGTTTTAAAGGCATGTCGAAACGCCTTGTCAGAGTTCCGGTTCTTTGACATCTATCGCAAGCTTTACAGAAGGCTTCTGTATCCTTAAAGATTGTAGGCCAATAGAAACCGGACTGGAAGATCTTAGCAACCGTCTTCCAAGGACCAAAGTGACCACCTGTGGGTCCACTATGGCATTGCTCGATAATCTCTTGTTGCTCAGATTCAGGAACGCATCTCCTAAGCAAACCATCTTTGCAGATCTTGAACAGATAAGGTTCATCCCAAACGAAATATTTCATATCAGAGAAGAACTTCTTCTTCTCTTGATACGACATTTCGGGGTCAAGGTAACGGGCATGAAGGTAATTCACAATGGACGAATACCATGGAACATCAGGAGAGCGGCCATCGATCAACATGATGTTTTCTAGAGGAAAGTAAAGATCTATATCTTCAGGATCACCCTTTTCCTCACTTATCATCCTAGAAACATGATCCGCCACTACGTTCTCACTGCCCTTCTTATCTTTGATTTGAACGTCAAACTCTTGGAGGGTCAGTATCCAACGCAGTAAGCGCGGTTTAGCTTCCTTTTTGGTCATGAGATAACGCAAAGCAGCGTGATCAGTCCACACAATCACTTGAGCACCCAGCAGGTAACTACGAAACTTATCCATAGCAAAGACTACGGCTAATAATTCCTTTTCAGTGGTCGTGTAGTTAACTTGAGAAGGATTCAGTGTGTGACTGGCATAATAGATAGGCTGGAACTTTCCATTAAGCTTTTGCCCTAATACTGCACCAACAGCATAGTTGGATGCATCGCACATAAGCTCAAAGGGTAAGTTCCAGTCAGGTGAAATAAGAATTGGAGCAGAAATCAGACGATTTTTGAGCTCCTCAAACGCGTGCTTGCAGCTATCATCGAATTTGAACTCAACATCTTCCTTGAGCAGAGTAGATAGGGGCTTGGCTACTTTGGAAAAATCTTGGATGAATCTCCTATAGAAACCGACATGTCCGAGGAAACCTCTGACTTCGCGTACATTCTTAGGATAACTCATCTTCTCAATGGCTTCTACCTTGGCCCTATCTACTTCTATACCTTTGGCTGACACTTTGTGGCCAAGGACTATGCCTTCATCTACCATGAAATGGCATTTTTCCCAATTAAGCACTAAGTCCTTTTCCACACATCTTGACAACACCTGATCAAGATTATCGAGGCAATCATCGAAGGATTCACCAAAGACCAAGAAATCATCCATAAAAATCTCCATGCACTTTTCAACTAGCCCGTCAAAGATTGCCATCATACACCTTTGGAAGGTGGCCGGGGCATTACAGAGACCAAATGGCATCCGCCGTAGGCGAATGTCCCATAAGGGCAAGTGAAAGTGGTCTTCTCTTGGTCAACGGGATCGATGGGTATACGGAAGTATCCTGAATATCCATCCAGGAAGCAGTAGAATGCGTGCCCCGCCAGACGCTCAAGCATCTGGTCAATGAATGGAAGGGGAAAATGATCTTTCAGTGTGACCTCATTGAGCTTTCGATAATCGATGCAGACTCTGTAACCAGTGACAAGTCTCAATGCTATCTCCTCTCCCTTCTCATTCTTCTCAATAGTAATTCCACCTTTCTTGGGAACTACCTGAGTTGGGGATACCCACTCACTGTCTGCAATGGCGTATATGATACCCATATCTAGAAGCTTGATAATTTCCTTCTTGACTACCTCTTGCATGTGAGGGTTGAGCCTTCTCTGAGGCTGTCTAACTCGTTTTGCACCCTCCTCAGTCTTGATTTTGTGCATACAGATGTCGGGAGATATCCCTCGGATATCTCCCACCTGCCATCCAAAGGCTTTTTCATTTTTGCGTAAGACGTTTAACAATTTAAGCTCTTCTATACGAGATAGCTTGCGAGAGATGATCAAAGGAAGCTTGTCACCTTCTCTTAAAAACACATACTTAAGATGTTTAGGCAACGGCTTCGTACCAAATCTACGGGAGGATCCTCTAGACTTGATTTAAGATCGCCACTCTTCAACTCAACATCGGCGAGCTTACTTAGTGGTCCTACGCCAAGGCTTCTTCTCTTAGTTCATCCTCAAATTCAGCTGCTAACTGGTCTAGATTGACCACACCATGATTATTCAGATTATCAATTAGTCGCTCATATTCTGATTCTACAGCTATGACTTGCTTATCCATGAAGTCATCGAAATCATCAAAGGTCTCCTCAATAGAAAAGCCGGTTGGAGATCCAGATGGTACATTGATAGATTTGGAAACACTATAACTCACCTCCTGGTCACCAACTCGAATGGTCACATGCCCTCCATCACAATCGATGAGGGCTCTAGCTGTAGAAAGGAAAGGTCTTCCAAGAATCAATGGGACATTTTCACTTTTCTCAATATCTAAGACGTACCAGTCAACTGGAAAGGTAAACCTATCTATTTGAACTAATACGTCCTTTAGGATTCCTGAAGCTTTCTTAGAAGATCTATCAGCGAACTGCAAATTCATGGTCGTGGGTTCTAGAAGACTTTGTAAACCCAGCTGCTTGCACGCAGACAATGGCATCAAGCTGATAGATGCGCCCAGGTCACATAAGGAATTTGGGAAGACTAGACCTCCCATCCGCAATGTGAGCACAAATTTTCTGGGTCGCTTCTCTTGATTGGTAAGCTTTCATTATTGACCGAGAGAACACTCCTTACCAACCGCTTGATCCATTCCTCGCTAACTTCTTCTTGGAAGATACAACATCCTTGATGAACTTTGTATACTTAGGCATCTCGACCAAGACCTCGGATAATGGCGATTTACACGAGTATTTTTCGAAGGTTTAGCACCTTCTCGTACTTTTTGTCTTCAACCAATGGAATGTTGCTCTTCCTCGGTGGAAACGGAAGCTTCTTCGGATCACTCTCGGAAAAGACTCTCTTTGAGGATGCGGCGATAGCTTTGTCTTCCAAATCCTTCCACCGAACCGTCTTTTCGAAGCTTTCGTAGTCGGGGATCGGCTACCTGACTTTCTTTTCCTTTTTCAGTCCTCAAGGGATCAGCCACTTGAGGGTTTCCAACTTGCTCACTTCTCAGGGGAACAGCCACCTGAGGATTTCCAATCTTTTCACCTATCAGGGGGTCAGCCACCGATTACTTGCTTGCGCCAAGGGGATGATGGGTGCTCAACTTCCCCCTCTGCCTTATCAATGGCGGGGAGGGGCTAGTGGTTTCCCCCGAAAGCCGGGGGACCACTCGGTGTGTACCGCTTCTTAAACTCATTGTACCGGCCTCCTCTTGTCCATAATGCATTGTTGGTACGAGGTCGGTACATTGGTTCTTGCTCAAATCGGCCGAGCAACATGACCGCCTTTAGGATTTTTCTCGGTAAAGGCGGGGCGGATGCCCGGGGGTCTTGATGCTAAGCGCTCGGCCATTTACCCCTATCTGTCTTTCAAGGTTCTTATTGGTACTCGTTAGGAGAGTGAATGTTCTTGTTTTGCTCCTCTTTGAATGAGTTCCATTCGGCCTAGAGGTCATTGGAATTCGAGGGGCCTTGAGAATTGGAAAATTTTTGATTTTGTGGCATTTGGGCCGATTCGATAATTGGAATTGGAAATGGAGGGCCAATTCTGATTAAACCTTTGTGTTTGATTGGAAAAATTAGAGTTTTGGTTCGAACCAAAACCAGGGTTTCTATTGAAGTTCGGGTTAGAATTGAAGTTCGAGTTTGGATTCTGATTGAAACTCGGATTCTGGCCGAAGCCCTGATTTTGAGCATTATTCTGGCCGGAGAATTGGTTGTTGAACCTAGGATTAGACTGGCCAGAAAAAGCATTCACTTCTGCATTTTGTCCAATCATGGGACAGAAACGAGCAGTGTGCCCCGGATCATCACATACTTGGCATGTGATTGGACTATACTGTCCATTATTATGAACAGCGTTGACTTGATGAGCAGCGGGGGATTGAAATTGACACTGGCTGGACATGTGGCCAGGTTGACAGCAACTTTCGCAATACAGAACCTGAGAGTTCTGTGGAAACGAAAGAGTCTGATTACTCAGATTAGGAACAGCTTGGGATGTTGTCAGTTGAGAGTTAGCCATTTGCTTTTGCAACATGACAATCAGATTCTGCATAGTCACTTCCTCGACCTTGGGAGGAGGAGGAGGTGCACGAATAGCTTGATAGGACGGAGCATAGTTATATTTGGCAATGTCTTCGAACAATGCCCATCCTTCGTCCGGAGTCTTCTTCAAAAACGCCCCGCCGGATGAACTATTGACCATGCCCTTAGTGAGCTCGGTCAATCCGCTAAAGAATGTATTGACTTGCCTTTGCATCGGCAAGCCATGGTGGGGACATTTTCGGAGGAGGGACTTGAACCTTTTCCGGCAATCAAAGAAAGACTCATTTTCCCGCTCGACCGAACGTGAAGATTTCATTCAAATGTTTGGGCCGTCTTTGACGGAGGGAAATATTGACTCAAAAATTCTCTTTCAAGTCCGGCCCAGGTCGTAATGGATTACGAGGGGAGAGAGTGATACCACTCTAGTGCTTCCCCCCGCAAGGAAAATGGGAAAAGTTTGAGCTTGATTGCGTCCTCACTTACACCTTGGATACGGGTAGTACCGCATATGTGTAGAAATGTGTGTAGGTGAGTGTGGGGGTTCTCAGATTGATAGCCGTGAAAAATCGATGCATGCTGCATCATCTGAATAAGTCCTGGCTTTAGCTCGAAAGTTGGAGCAGTAATGGCCGGCATAACAATTGCGGGGTTGATGGTGACTGTGCCAGGCATGGCATAGTCGGCCAACGTCCGTCTATCTTCCGCTGCCATTATTACTATTCTTTCGATTTCTCCTGAAAGATAATGCTCAAATTCTTGATCTAGAGCGTTTCCTTCGTCGAACCGAAGTTTCCGCCGATTGGGTCGGACTATGGTCCGCTCGGGGTCAGGGGAGTAGATTAGTGGTCCCTTCCGACTACGAGTTTGCATACACCGAGATCCAAGATCAAGTTGTTGAGCAAGAAAGAAAGAAGGAGAGAAAGAGAACTATAAACTAAGAAACTAACGACTTAACTAAAGACTTATAATCTAATCTAAGATCAAAACCTAGGGAAAAGAAAAGAAAAGAAGAAGTTGATAGAAGGAAAAGAGGAACGGACGGACGTCCAAAATCATGGACGAGCGTCTGACCAGTTTTTCAGGATGGACGGGCGTCCAGAAGTATGAACGCTCGTCTGTAAGTCAGAATCTGATTCAGGATTGAGGAATTTTCAGAGGACGGGCGTCCAGTAAACTAAACGCTCGTCCGACTGAAGCAAGAACTGGACGGGCGTCTGGTAAAACGGATGCTCATCCAACTGGGCAGAAACGATTAGGAAAACAGAGCGTGGTAAACAGAAAACGAGTATAAATTAAGAGCAAAGATTTTATATTAACTACTAACAAAAACACAATTAAAACGACAGACAATTGAACAAAAACAACTAAACTACTAACCACAAACGAAATTGAAAATATCTAACCTAAAAACGAGGAATTGAAAGCAAAATAAAAACTTGAACAAAAACTAGGCAACCGTCCGGTTCCCGGCAACGGCGCCAAAAACTTGTCTACGGATTTTATCTATGCAAAACAAACAAGTAATAAATTTATAATCCGGTTAACCCCAAGTATAAGGATCGTAGTACTAGTGGTTAATGCCGGGTCGATCTTACGGGGAACTAGACGATGGTGGTTCCTAGTTTTTATCTAACTAGCTATGTCACGGAAAACTAAACTAAACAGCGATTAAACAAAACTAAAGCGAACATATATGTTGAATATAAACTAGACGAGAGGACGAATCCAAAGCTAGGGAGGTTTGGTTGCGAACAAATTACTCTAAAAGTGCAATAGAAAATAAACCGACTAAACGAGTTCAAGTCTCAAGGGTTAAATCAAGTTTAATATGGGCAAACGAGTATTGATCCACCTATCCAACAAACACTAATCTCTCATCCCGATTATATTGCGAGTTTTTACCAAGTTGTGGTTCATCTTATCAAAGGTATGAATCCTACTTTCGTAGATGATTCGCCTATTAATTTCTATCTTTCGATTTACGGAAATTAACGCGTCATAACATAAACAAAGATGTAAACTTTAACGTTTTAACCTAGATTTCCAACCTATCAACTTTCGTTTGACATAGATTAAAGATCTATTCCTAAATCATGGTGATCTAATGTTTATAAAGACTTTCATCAAATATAAAACATCATACATGCACATCTTTCGATATAAATGCAATTAATCAACATAAGACATGATAAAGGAAACAACTTGATTAAAAACTTACAATATAACCGAAGAATCAAAATTAATGAAAGTTGGATGGCTTCACAATGCTCGTTTGATTGAAGCCTAGCCTCTTAGCATCATTGAATAGCTTGAATTGTTGAAGTAGATTGCATAAACTAAACTAATTTTATCTAGGAATTTAAGAACATAAAACTGGGAAAAAACTGAGTAAAAACGCAGCCTATAGCCGCCCCTAGGGTTAGGGTTCGAGAATTGTCAAATTAGTGTCTCAATGTGTGAAAATAGGCAAGTATTTATAGAGATTTGAGGCGGTTTCACTAAGTCGGCAATCCGGACGCTCGTCCGGTTAAGTGGACGCTCGTCCAAGTGTTCTGAACTCCAATGTAGACGTTCGTCTGGATAGCGTCCAAACTCTCTGATCTTCTTTTTGCACCTTGGACGCTCGTCTGCTCCTTCTGGACGTTCGTTCAGTAAGTTCATGATGCCTCAGTATTGAATTCTTCCTCCAGACGCCCGTTTAGATTGTCAGACGCCCGTCCACTCCTGGACGGGACTTGGACGCCAGTTTAGCTGGAATAAAACTTGATTAAATCATCTCTATCTCTTTTCCTGCCCACTCCATTCGATCATTATCTCTTCTTAAATCTTTATAGCTCGAATTTTAACCCTTTTGATCATCATTTGAGCACAATAAACATACCTATAACACATGGAAAACATCGCAAACTGTAATAAAGTCCAATTAATTATAATTCACGATGAAAACACATAATTTATTCAATATTGCGATTAAGTCCTTAAAAACCTAGTATACTCAATATTTCCATATAAGGGCCATTTATTATGCAATTAATCCAATTAAGAGGGAAAATACCATAAAATATATCATAATAAAACATAGATTTTCACCCTTAACACCCTATCAGGCATATGTCCTGGCAAATCTTCCGGGAAAACTTCGGGAAAGTCCTTAACTACACGAGTCTCTCCTAACTCGGGCCTATGCTTTTCCTTATCTAATGCATAAACAACGAAACCCGGCAACTCCTCTTCAAAGCTCTTAGGGCTTTAACTTGCTGAGATAATCGGATAACGACCCTTGCTAGGCTTGCATACGTTACCCTGAAACGTCTTAGCTGATTTTCCTGGGGCCTTAAAGATCACCCTCTTACCCCTACAATCCAAGTAGACACAATTCTTGGACAACCATCCATACCCGGGATAACATCGAAATCCGAGAAATCCCACACCGTCAAAGCATACTGGCACTTGTAAGTCCCAACTCTAATATCGACTTGGGGTGTGACTTGAGCACATTTAGTGACTCTGCCCAAAGGTGTGGTTATACTCAAAGGTCTCTCCAATTCCTTAAAGGGTAGGTTCAACTTCTTAGCTATCTTAGAGGAAACAAAAGTCCCCGATGCTCCAAAGTATCAAACGTAGCCGAATTTGGCTTGCTAGATTATCTATGATTATGGTACCTAACAAGTGAATCTATTTAAGTACAAATATGTAATATCATATGCGCGCTATATCATATTAAATATCTATAATAAACACAAACACGAAAAGTACTGTCACCACAAGGTCATCTAACTCTTCCGGTTCCGCATCCGCTGCGAAGACACGAAGCGGTCGCTACCGTAGTACGATTACCCTGTGGTTACCTCGTCCTCCTACCCGATTACCTTGAGAGAGCTTCTTAGGACACGCTCTCGAGTAATGTCCCACTTCCCCACAAAGTGGAAACAACTCACGCTACCCGCCATGCACTCTCTTGTGTGTGTCTTGTTACACTTAGCACAAACCGCCGGCGTTCCACTTGCCGAACTTTTCGTAGCCGGATTTCCCCGCCCTCTTAACATCGCTGCTGCGGTGCTCCTCTATTACTTCCTTGAAAATTTGAGAAAGACCTCTTATCTCCAACTACAACCGTACGCTCTCTACCGGCAAATCTCTCCGCGAGTCAAAGCTCTATCCATGACGCTTGCCATGCTCGTAGGTCTATCTCCTAGCATGCCCTTCGCCACCTCGTGTGACAATCCTTCCATGAATTTATCAATCTTTTTCTCTTCACTTTTCATGATCTCGGGGTAGAATCGCCCAACTCATGGAACTTCGGGGAGTCTTGAGTCACCGTAGTATATCTCCCTTGTTTCAAACTCGAAATTCTTTAGCCTTTGCATTTCGAGTACGTTCTAGGAAAGTATTCCTAGTAGAACGGATCTTTGAACACGCCAATCCGTGATCCTCGGATTAACCCGCTCATAAGCTTCCATCCAACTCTCTCGCATTTCCCGCCAACAAGGATATTGCTAAATGAGCCCACTCGGTTACGGAGCTTTCATATTTACGCACGCCTTCTCGAACCCACGAATCCATAAATGCGCCGCCGGCTCAACATTGCCAAAGAATTCGGCACCCTATGTTTCTTCATCTTCTCATACCAATCCACTGGTCTGTCATAACCCCCAAACTGATGATGTTGTACTGGCTGCTGCACTGATGGGGCATTCGATGCGATAGTTTGTTGGGGATGAGTGTAGCCAGGTGCTACAAAAGAATCCGACCTAGGTGGTGGTGGAGGTAGAACCGTCGGTTGCGGTGTAAAACTCAGCGGTGCAGAAGGAAACGTCGATACCTGTGGATAATTGAAAAACTGACTAGCCGGTGGATGAGAAAGTCCCAACCCGGTCCAACTCGTGGTCCTTGGAGCTGAAGTAGTAACCGGTATGCGGGTGTTAAACCGTGAAGGGCCCCCTTGTTCCACTCTACCTCTGGTGACAATGTCTGGTCCCTGATTCACCCCACGCATGATGTTGTTCATAGACGGGGTGTTCACTTGAGACATGTAGGGCCCTGAGTAGCGGGTCCACTTCTTCTCCTTCTCGGAATCACAACCTCGGTAAATCCTGCCTCAGCGTTACCCGTCTGGGTGTTAGCTGCCTCGGTGTTACTCTTATTAGTTCCACCTCAGTAAGCACCATTCGTAACTAAGAAAAGAGAAGGGGTTACTAAAGCTCTAAAACTTATCTTAAAGAAGAAATCAAGTCCTACACAAAGACAAGGAAAACCTTTCTCTCGATACCAATGTAACGCCCCGTTCCTGGACACCGAGTCCTTATCCGGAAAGAGCGCTCGGCACATATATTATCAAATAAATTCAATAATATATGTAAGCCTTACGTCATACATCGAACTAAAACGACACGGAAGATAAAACGACTCGGGAAAAACAAAAGACAAAAGATCGAACACACGGTTTTCAATCTTTGTGAAACTAAATCCAATAAAGAAAACTAATCATCCAACATTCAAATCCCAAAAGATCTCAAAAGAACTTAACCAGAACTAATCCAAAAGAAAGACAACATTGTTTGAAACTAAGTCAACAACATTATTGAAATAGTCAAAAGTAAAAGAACTAAGTCTTCACGAGCTCCATCTCACACGTCCTCGTCAAAGAACTCATCAAGATTAGCTTAACTTTGTTCATCTTCTTTGGGGAAAGGGGAAGACAAACACAACGTAACGGGGTAAGTACAAAAGTACTCAGTAACGCGTAGAAGATCGTATAACTATGATCTCATAAAGAAATAAAAGCAACGCCGTCTTTTATTAATTCATTTCCGTTATTAACCCTAGCTAACTATCATATTATGTTCATAGCATAACATGAGGTTCCAAAAGGTATCTAACTTAGCTCAAGTTTGTTACATCATGAATAACAAGGGCACTACGCCTAGTAATAGGATGTACTAGGACAGCTGGGTGCAACCTACTTAGAGACACGCTCTAGTAGCCCCGGGAATATCGAGTCCCGATAGTGTGATAACCGGCGAATGTACCGGACGCTTTATCTAGCCAATCGATTGACCGGCGTGGGTACGATCTACTTTGTACGGTCGAGAGAACACATCGCGATATTGTACTATGCCTTACCAAGCATTGCATGATGTTTAAGATTATTAATCTAGCACATACGTTTGATTAGATGTTTATCTAGCCACCTAAGTGTTTTCAAGTAAGCTCCCTCACCACTCCTACTCTCTTTCCTAGACCACTAGACACGGACAAGGCCAGCGATTACACGACATCGATAAACTCTAGCTTATCGAAGCACAAGGCAAATCCAAAGCTTTCGACGGTCCCACACTTCGTACGTTTAGGGAATCCATGTGGTGCCGGAACTAAACGCATCAAAAGCTAATTCGAGCTTTGTCACATAAGGTTAAGCGATAAATATGCTATTATAAAGCTTGAAACACATAAAAAGAAAGACAAAGACCTTTGGAACGGTCCACGTCCCGGACGGATAAACTTGGCGTACGATACGAGAGAAATAGCCGTACGGATACACAACTCGGCCCGCACGGATAAACCACCACTCGGTCGACCGAATGGACGGGCTCGGTCGACCGAGCCTCCTCTTGCACCGTTACGCGTTTTCTCTTCTGCACTACTGAGAGGACGGTTTTACGCGTTCGCGTTTTCTTCTCAAATTCAACCCAAACTCGACTTAAACGAATTAAAACCATGAAAAACAATCATACAAATTGCTCTACCGCTTTACGAAACCTTAATCATACGATAAGAAAACCACGTTACCTTAATTGCGTGGTACAACGAACCAAAGCTTCAACCCGTCAAAAGTTTAACCTTTAAATCCAAACGTTAATGGATTTAAGGATTGTTGATATCAAAACGATCATCGTCTCGCGGTGATCCTTTCTCTCTTGATGAGTCGATGAAAAGAAAACGGATTAGCGCTCGAAAAGCGAGAGCTTCTTCTCCTTTTTTTTTTGAAACTTGCGCCCCCTTCCTCTCAAAATATGCGCCCCTTTCTTTTTTTTTTTTGTCAAAAAACAACTATATTAACCAATAATTACAGTAACAAATGAATGATAATGATTTGGAATTTGAGTGGAGTCATAAATCAATGAGACCGCACCTAACTTTCAAGGCACATGTTCATTGTTTTTAATCAATCATCGCAACTAACAACAAAAAATAGTACAGTATCATTTAGGACCACCGGTGATTGGGAGAGATTATTGTGTGGTGTCTCCATGTGTAGTCTCACATGCTTACACCACAGTTTTATTCTGTATTTAAACTGTGTGATTCTGATCGTTCCACCCGTCACTTCATCCCTAAATTCTCTCACCACACAATAACTTCCTCCGGTGATTGATGACTTTATTTATTTATTTTATTTAATCGTTTTCATTTAAATACAAATAATATTTAATAATCATTTCCTCCTAAAATATAAGGCATTTCGTTTTTCGCACGTTTTAAGAAAATGCGGATAAAATTCGTAAAAAAAAGTGGCAAGTTGGAAAGACAAATTGCTCTCGCCTGCGGGAAATGAGGTGTTTATTACGTTGGCCCTTCAGGCTATCCCTACGTATATTTTGCAGTGTTTCAAGATTTCCATTACTCTCTTCAGAGAGCTTGGGAAGGCGATTCGGGGTTTCTTTTGGGGAGATACGAAGAATAAGTGCCGGGTCCATTGGAAGAATTGAGAGGTTTGTTGTTTACTAAAGAATCTGGCGAGATTGGGATTTCGGGATCGAGAGTGTTTTAACTTGGCCTTACTGGCAAAGCAGTCCTGGAGAATTCTGAACATTTCGGGCTCGTTCGCCGCGCAGGTCTTGCATGCGAATTATTTTGAGGATGGTTCCATTCTTGCAGCTAGGTTGAGGACTAAGCCGTCTTTTTTGTGGCGCTATATTTTGGAGGGGCGGGACCTTACGATCAGTGGGATGAGGTGGAGGGTTTGGGATGAAGATTCAGTTATTGTTTTTCACGATGCCTGGACTAGTCGGCAACCTTCGTTCGCATTCATTTTGCGGGACATGAGCTCCTAACAGATTCCAAGGTTTCAGATTTATTTATTCCCAATACTAGAGTGTGGGATGTGCAGCGGGTTCACGAGTTGTTTAGGCCATGTGAGTCTGATGCTATTTTGGCGACCACTATCACCCCATGGGGCATCCGGATTTGGCGAATCTGGCATTATGATCGCAATGGAGCCTATTTTGTTCGGTCATGGTACTTTCTGGCCTTATCTTTTTACCGGCCATGGTGCGTGGCAGGGTAGACTACTAATGTGAGGGAGAGTAGGGTCTGAAGGAGTTTTTGCAGCTCCCAATGCAACCACGTATTCAGCACTTGTTGTGGAGGTGCCGTCATGATTGTATTGCTATTGTTCAGGGGCTGAGGAGGCAGAATATGGGGGGTGGTATTTGTTTGGCATATGGGGAGACAATGGAAACTACACGGAAAGTGATTTTTGAGTGCGAGATAACGGATGGAATCTGGAGGGCGTCGCCATTTAATGGGGTCCTAGGGCATCTCCGTTCCGCTTCTTTTGCGGATTTTTTTATGAGGCTGCTAAAGGACCAAGGTAATCAGAACATTGCAAGATTTGTGTGGCTCATGTAGGGGATTTGAAGGCATGATGCTGCGTGGTGTTTGATGATCAGGCAGTCTATGTCTCGGCGGTGTGTACCCATTCTTTGGCAGCGTCGGCCGAGTATGTGGAGGCTGTGGAGATCTATCGGTGCATGCCTCGACCCAACATTTGGCGGATAAATGGGTGAAGCCGCTGGAGGGGAAGGTAAAGGGTAATGTTGATGCATAAGTCACTGCGGCAGGAGCGGGTGTTGGAATCGTTTTCCGTGACATACATGGGGCAGTTCTTCACTTCTTCGTGCATCATTTTGATCCAGAGGACCCGGTTGAGTACATGGAGCTTAAGGCTATATTCTTGGCTTTGGAGGATGCGAGGCGCTTGGGGATTCAGCGACTTGTGGTGGAGAGTGATTGTTTGGCGTTTGTTTCGCGTCTTCGTACGCATGTGGAAGATCTCACAGCTCAAGGTTGTTTACTTTCAGATTGTTTGGCCCTTTTATCTAGTTTCGGTTCTGTTTCTTTTGCTTTTGTTCAGCGTGTAAGAAATGTTCCAGTGCATCTTTTAGCTAGACACGCATTGTTAGTTTCTGCTCGGACATCTTGGGACACGTCGTCCTCTGGTGACGTTTTCGCAGCTTGTTTGACGAATGTTGCTTAATAAAAGTATTTGTTTCCTATACAAAAAAAATGCGAAAAATGCCGTAAATTTAAATAACAAAAATTTAAAATATTATTGTTGATTTGTAAAAGGTTCAATGTAAAACACAATGTTTATCCCGTCGCCCCTTATAATTGGTTATTACCGCAACTCTCAGAAAAAATCTTGTTTAAAAAGGCAGACATTTTGTTCATAAGCTGTCTGGTAAAAATTACCCATTTTGTGCATATAATCCGGACAAACAAAAGCAAATGGTACAAGCTACACATTCGGAACAGTCTATATTATAACATAAGACGTGATATAATATTTTTAGGTTGAAGACGTGATATATATATATATAATGTTGAACTGAAGTGAAGTGTCTACGGCTCTACGCCAGTGAAATAAATATAAGTTTTTTCTACTTTGAAAGCATACATACTTTCCTAAAAAAAGAAAGCATAGCATACATATTCATTCAAATAAACGCGCGTGCCTGTAATCATCTGGGTCGGGCCGTTTACTATAACTTTATTGTCGTTTATAGTATAACTTTATTATTATGAATAATATTGAAACTTTTGTTATTATGTATTTACTTATTTGTAAAACCATAACAACTTGGAAACTTTAATCTCGTATCTTTTTTTGGGTGAGAACGGAAAACTCTGATTTTGTGTGACGTATTTACTTGAATTCCGAATTGCATAACTCGAAACTTTATTTTATGTTAGATTATAACTTTTTTTTTATTTTAAAAACTATGCGGTAAGTTTGTCGGAAGATTTTCCGACTATACATGTTGCGACGAGATGTAATTAGTATGTATTTGGTCGGACACCAAGGGGATACGGATCTCTTGCACCAAAGCTTGGCGTGCCTCGTAACAACTTGAGTTTAATGTTGTTGTTGTTGTTGTTGTTTTTTTTTTTTTTTTTTTTTTTCTGATCCGAAATCCTCTTTTTACCCCCTCCCTTATCACACCCTGGTGTGTTTTGAGACACATTAGACGATCCAAACTCTAACTTCTAAACGTAATGAACCTTCAAATAAAATTATCATCCAACGGTAAATGTGGATATAAATACAAAAATAATAGTATGACATAATTAGAAGATGATTAATGTGATGTAAAATGTTAAAGTTCATATTCACACTAGTGTAAATGATACAATAGATGGAGTAGTTTCCTGTAGTTAGTTCTGGATGTTGCCAACTAAATATAAGAGCACATGATAATATTCCGTTTGAAAATATTCTAGATACACAAAATAATGAAAAATAAATGAAAAATAATAAATCGTATTTATCGTGTATTATTGCGTTTATATTATGATTGTATAGCATATAATTACCTCTATTGTACTTGATGTAGTTCGAATATTACAATTGGGTAATTGGGTAATTCTAATTAGGAAAACAATATAAGAACAAAGAGATTTGTGTATAATTTTGATTTGAACTCCAGGAGAAATTCGCCTACGTATCCAATTTAGATAATAAACTGGAATCAAGTCCCCCTCGTAGTTCAGGGTGTTCTTGTTATATCAATAGATCGTGATTCTCTTCCTTGCATGATGGGAGGTTATCACCGGTTATTTCTGTACGTTACGGGTTGTGGGGTCTACCCACGTCTACAAGCGGTTGAATTGACATTGACTCGGTCTTCGTTATACCCAACCGAACATTCTGTCCAGAGGTGCTTCTGCTCAGCCACTCGTTCTGTCTAAAGACACTTCTGCGCATCGCATGATGGAGTCCTGCTCCGCTGACTATTCTGGTCAGCACTTGCGGTCCTGCCATGCCAATCCATTATCTTGATTGTTTAACTTTGGGCCTGGCCCCATTATGGATAACCCGGCCCAATGGGCCCACCTATCATCATAAGTCCCCCCAGACTAGGGTGGACTGCTTCACAGCCGCCTTAGTCTGAAACGCTTTAACTTCTGTTATTATTATCTCGTGAAACGAGGCCAAGTCACACTTGGTTATTATTAAAACTGTGAATTGAACCCTTGCGTCGTATCCACTTCTTGTCATATAATCACCCCTCTTGTCAAACAACACTTCTATATCAGACCTTTGGAATCGCATTTCAGCAGTTACAAGTAAGTCTCCGTTTTTGTGTTATTCTTCTACTTCTTTGAATCTATATTTCATTCATGAGTCTGAGAGCCAATACAGCCTCTAGTGGTTCTGTAGAAAAGTTGTTTGAATCACCGGAAAAGATCTCGATTGCCTTAGAAAGTGAGGAAGTAAGTTCCTCCAACCCCATCCCTCGCTCTGAAACTACAAATCCGGCCGATCATCCGTCCTCTCAGATTGATTTAGGGAATACTTCTACTTTTGGGGATAATCCTCTGTGTCTTTTGCCTTCTCATCTTCTTCCTCCTGGGATTTTTACTCTCACTTCCATTGTCCATCAATATCCAGAAGATCATACTGCCTTCTTAAACACTTTAAAGAGAGAAATCAATCGATTTGATAAAACCAAGGCAATAATGGCTTGCCATGGTGTCTCTAGTAAAATGACCAAAACCAAAATGGTTAGTCTATTGAAAACCTACAAGATTCGCACTGAACCTTTTGAAGTTTTGCTCCCCAAGTCCACTGAATATGCTTATAATCCCCCAGTAGGTTTCTGCACAGTATATGCTGACCAGCTTCATAGTGGTTTGAGATTTCCTCTTCCACCTGGGCATGTTGAGGTGATGAAGTATTACAAACTGGGGGTTGGTCAAATACACCCTAATAGCGTTAAAGTCCTCAAAGGTTTTATGATCTGGTGTCGTATGAACACCACTCCCTTCACTATAACATTATTTAGGAATTTTTAGCAATGCAAATTAACACAAGGTAGTGGGGGGTGGTATCATTTCTGCCGTAGGGCCAGTGCTCCGATTATCCCTATAACTGGCAAAGATAAGACCAAGAAGAAGTGGCAAGAACACTTCTTCTTTGTGAAGCATAATACGGATGCCAACTTGGGGCGGTGGAATACCTCTTCCATAAAGACAAGTTGGAAGACTTCATTGATGCTACCCTGTCCCGATATCTCGTTAGTAACAAAATTTCCCTTAGCTTAGACTTCATAAGTTCTGCCCTGATAGATGCTGCTCAGCTTCAGACTGCAGGGCCTATTGGCTACGTGGAGTTCTCTAAAAAACAATATAGAAGATGTACGTTTGTATTTGTCTTTTGTTCTTGTTTTGAATGACTTTAATTGTTTTTTCGTCTTTGTAGTGGCCGACGTAGATGATCTGATCAACATCGATGCTGATGAGGAGGAAGAGGCTGAGCAGATGCCTGGGGATTCTGAACTGACCTTGTCTGTCATTCCTGAAGGTGGTGAGGTTTCTACTCAGAAGGAAACCGGGGAGAGAATCGGTGATTCTGGTGATGCTTCTCAAGAAAAGGAGGCTACGGTGGAGACTTCTATTCAGATATTACCGAGCATCGCTGAGAATATTACGTCAATCGATGTGGAGGTCCCTCCTACAGATCCAGTTTCTGCTCTAGCTGCTATGCCACTAAGAACAGTGTCTCAGAAAAGTAAGAAGAGGCACAAGCCTGCTTCATCTAGGACGTCTACCAGTGATTCCTCCTTTGATTTTAAGGACATGTCTGCGGAGGATTTTGCTGATTCGGTAAGTAGTTCTTTATAGTATTTATTCTCTTCTTCTTGAACTTCTGTTTTTCTAAAATTTGGCCTTCTGCAGTGCTACCGCTTTGTCAAGGCAATACATAAGAAGACCTCTAGCATGGCTAGGGATATTGCTGTCCTGCAGTAAAAAGTGGTGCACCTGGATGAGGCTAATGCCAAGGTGGCCAGTTTGGAATCTTCAGAAGCTATTGCTCGACAAGAGATTGAGCAACTGAAAGCCGATCTTGCTAAAGATGAGGGTCTGATATTCACCCAAGAGGAGCAATTGAAACTTAGAGATGAGCAGCTGAGGCAGATGAGAGAGGAGAACCAGCAGCACCTGGCTATGGCAAAGAAGATGAAAGCTGATTTTGACGAAACTGTGAGACAGATGGAGGAGGCTCCTGCTCAGAACATTATACAGAAAGTTGTTGCAGGGTATAAAGCCGCTCCTAAGACTCTTGAGGAAATCCAGGTCATATTGGCTCCTGCTCTGCGTAGAGGTCACACCCTTGGTGTTGATGAAGCTAAACCGGCCGACTTAGTGATTAGTACTCTGCCTAATCATAAGTTATATGATAAGAAAGCGGGTGAAATCTTCACGAAGCGGTACGACGAGTACAAGAGTGGGGAGGACATTGTCCGCAAGTATGCCAAGAAGAAATGCTTAGCCGTCTACTACTATTTCTGCCCAGCCTTCTGTTACTACTTCTGCCCAGCCTTCTGTTACTCCGTCCTCTTAATTTATGCCTTCTTGAAAACTTTGGATTTTTTATGCCTTTTTGAGCAGCTTTTGATGTAATAACTTTGTCTGTTATTTTCTGTCGATGATACTTCTATTTTTTGAACCTTTGAATTTATGCCTTTGAATTTGATATTCTCTGGGTTTAGAGCATTATCTTCTTGTTGCGCTGCAAAGAAGTTATGATTTTTTATCCTTAGCTTCTTAATTCTTATTGTATCTGCTGCACAGAATTTACTTAATGCATAGAACATTACTGTTTTCTGCCCAGGATATTCTTGCTCTGCAAGTTCGAGGTTTATATTCTTTAATTGTGTGCTCTGCACAGAATTTTCTTGTGTGCAAGTTTAACATTCTCGTGTTTTTTAATTGGGTCCTCTGCCCAGAATGCCCCTGCACTGCAAGTTTGACATTTATGTTTTTAATTGTGTGCTCTGCACAGATTTTTTTGCCCTGCAAGTTTAGCACTTGTGTGTTTTTTAATTGGGTCCTCTGCCCAGAATGCCCCTGCATTGCAAGTTTGGCATTTTTATATTTTTAATTGTGTGCTCTGCACAGAATTTTTTTGCGCTGCAAGTTTAACACTTGTGTGTTTTTTAATTGGGTCCTCTGCCCAGAATGCCCCCGCACTGCAAGTTTGGCATTTTTATATTTTTAATTGTGTGCTCTGCACAGAATTTTCTTGCGCTGCAAGTTTAACACTTGTGTGTTTTTTAATTTGGTCCTCTGCCCAGAATGCCCCCGCACTGCAAGTTTGGCATTTTTATATTTTTAATTGTGTGCTCTGCACAGAATTTTCTTGCGCTGCAAGTTTAACACACAATTTGGTCTTCTGCCCAGAATGCCCCCGCACTGCAAGTTTGGCATTTTTATATTTTTAATTGTGTGCTCTGCACAGAATTTTCTTGCGCTGCAAGTTTAACACTTGTGTGTTTTTTAATTGGGTCCTCTGCCCAGAATGCCTTGTGCTGCAGGTTTATTGATAATCAAAACATCTTGTCTTTAATTCTTTGTTCCAGCACAAATTAAAATATTCACATGCATAATCACAAATTTAAAGCTAAAAAGAAAAAGGATAATAATTCAATGTAATTATCTTAAGGAAAATATTTCCTTAAATGAACCGCATTCCAGCTTCTAGGAATGGTTTTTCCAGAAGCATTAGCTAGTTGATAGGATCCTAGTCCATGTACTTTGATAATTTTATATGGACCTTCCCAATTTGGGTCTAGCTTTCCAGTGGGGCCTTGCTTGCTAGCATCATTTCGTCTCAGAACTAAATCGCCTTCTTTAGAATACGTACCTCTAACTTTGGAGTTGTAGTATTGAGCAATTCTATGCTTGTATTTGGCCATCTGTATCAATGCTATGTCCCTTTTGTGTTCTAATTCATCCTTATTTACCATTAACCTCCAAGTGATCAATTAATTCATACAACTCACTGGTAGCTAATCAGTGTAATATGAACTCGTACGATCGATCAGTTTCTAGGATTAACAAACAAGGGAACTATCTACTTCCATAAATGGAAGGAATAGATTCCGTATCTGTGATAACACAGACTACTCACTCAATCCAGTACAATGCCAAGATGGGGTAATTCAGATCACAGACTCAGTGTAATCCTTAACCGTCAAGTCAAACCTCATACTGATTCAAGTTGTTGACTGTGATCACCTCAGGATTAAGATATATCCATAAATATGATCATCGATTGATTCGATAAGACTTATCGATCACGGAATTATATCGTGAACTCTAATCAAATCGGTCCGATACTATATGATATATCTATCATATATAAATGCCCCACTAGGTTCTCTTAACCGAAAGTCCGGATAAGACAATCACACCTATTGTGTTCTGGGTGCATTAATAACACGTTAAAGGAGAGACCCGATACTCTCGATTAACTTCACTACGGGCTAATTGTATTTTAAGTACATCTTCACTAACTCAATCCTCCCGAGTATATCCCATACACCGAGTTAAGTGATTACATAAACGATATACTTTAGGGTTTTCTGTAGTGTAAATACTATTGTCACATCGGTGAATATGAGAATAATAAATATGAATAATAATATCATTTCATTTATTAAATAAAACAATTACAAAATTGTCTTTCGGGCATCACACCTAACAGGGTGCACCTCTTTTTCGGGGTAGGAATCGCATTTTGTTCTACCAGGATATTATTGATAAGGTGCAGAGGAAGCTTCACCACTAGGGTACCAGACCCCTGTCCTTTGGGGGTAAGCTTATTCTTCTCAGGCATGTTCTAACGTCCATACCGATTTACATCCTTCAAGTTCTTCTTCCCCTGAAAGAGGTTATTCATCGTATTCATCGCATCTTTAATAAGTTTCTATGGGATAGTGGACCTGATGGGGGCCGAATTCATTGGAAATCTTGGGATAAATTGTGTACGCCGACTTCGGAAGGTGGTTTGGGGGTACGCAGCCTTTTTGATGTGAGTGACACTTTTGCGATCAAGTTATGGGTCCGTTTAAGGCAGAAGAACGGTATTTGGGCTAAAGCTATCTATAATACTTATATTATTGATCAATCCCCTTTGGATGGTCTGAGCCAACGCTGTCAACACCTATGTTAAGAGAGTTTGGATGATGCGGGATTTTGCAGAGCATGCTATCACTTGGAGAGTAAATGAGGGTAATATCGATTTCTGGAGGGACAAATGGACTACGCATGACTTGGGCAACCCTCCTGAAGATCGTTTCTGGAAGATTAATGAATTTTGGGTTAACGGCAAATGGGATCCTCACCTTTTGCAATCTCTTCTTCCCTCACACATTGTTGAGGAGATTTTGCTTGTTCCAATCGACCCCGGTACAGCTGACGAGCTCATATGGTCCCTTACCCCTGATGGCAGGTTCACCACTCGCTCAGCGTGGGACATGACGCGCACTCACCACCCTGAGAACGTTATCTACAAGATGATTTGGAACAACCTTTTACCTCTCAAAATATCTTTCTTTGCTTGGAGGCTCCTTCATAACATTTTACCTACGGACCCTAACATTCAACGCCGTGGTATCCCTCTGGTAACTAAGTGTTTTGCTTGGTCTCATGGGGAGGACATCCGACATCTCTTTATTGAGTGCCCTTTCGCCACTGCAATTTGGTCCTACTTCATGAATCATTTTGGCATCAGATTTACACCTACTTCTGGGATTGTGCCGCTTTTTACCTTTTGGAGGAACTCGGCTAGTAGTATTTATAGCCTTCGCCTTATTGTGCCTGTGATTGTCTGTTGGGGAATTTGGGCGACGAGAAACCAGTGTCGGCACGATGATATACAACCTTCTACTCAGCGGACTATCATTCTTATTGAGCGGGCTGTCTGGCAACTTACTTTCCGTCGGGTTTTGGATGCATCTATCTTGGGAACTGATAAAGGGACGCCTTTCTTCAGGCCGTTCAAATTCAAATCCGGTCTTAGACGCCAATTGATCTATTTGCGGTGGAAACCGCCCCTTCCTAAGAATGTTAAGTTGAACGTGGATGGAAGTGTTCGGCATGGCATTGCTTATGGAGGGGGTATTCTACGTGATTCTGCTGCAAGGTTCATTATGGCCTTTCATGCTTGCTTTGGCCAGGGTACCGTTGTGGACGCAGAGATTAAAGTTTTATTATTCGGTCTTCGGTTGTGTAATAAGGATCAGCCCGTGGATATTGAATCTGATTCGCTTTATGTTCACCGAATTATATCTGGTGCGAATGGTGGAGGATGGCCCTTATGTCTCTTCATTACTCAGATACATCACATCCTGCGCTCGATGTCGTATACCATTTCCCATGTTTACAGAGAGTGTAACGGGGTTGCAGACGGCCTTGCTGCTTTGGAAGGGGAGGATCGGATTTTCCATCAATAGAGGGATGTCCCACCACATATTTTGCATTTATTCACGATGATATACATGGACCATCTCATATCCGACATATCGCTCATACACCGGGAAGCACTCTTCACTTGTGAAGAGTGCAAACAAGGTCGTGTTGTTCCCTTCATTTACTCTCCCATTTTTGTTACGATTCTACTTTGTACTGCGTTACACAGTGTTTACAGATTGGCAGGCTGCAGACAAGGAAGGCGCCCTGGAGGTCAAAACGCATACATACAACTCACTCTGCTTACATGGATGCACCCCTCCAGTCTTGGTTGGGGTGCAAACCAGGTGTTTTTGTTCTTTATCTACTTTACTCTTTGGAGTTTGCTTGGTATTTTCCACTTCTTCTGCGTGCTGGTGATGTGGACAGAGTCTTTTGATACGCCTCCTTCCAACGGGACTAGATTTCTGGAGTGCATTGAGCTTTGGACGCACCCCTATACCACTTTGATAGGGGTGCAATTCAGGTGTTTTTGTTCCTTTCGTGCTTTACAATGGTGCTCCCTCTTTTATTGCTATGTGATGTTCTGCCCTACGTGATGGTTGTAGCCAATGCTCAGGATCGGAACTGGACTTTACATACTCTCAAGCGGATGCAACGATCTATGAACGACGACGACCTTCGGATGTATCATCAGCGATCGAGTCGCTTTTCATTCCTACAAGATTCGAGACACACAGACGCCATTCTTTCACTTATGATTTCCATTGTTGTACATATTTTTGGAGTTTGGGATTTTTTGGGAATGCATAGAGCGAGTACTCTTCCCTATGTGATGGATTTTCCTACATTGGGTTTGCCACACATAGGGTTTAAGGAGGCAATGCTATGCATTCTATCACGCAAACTTGGGGTGGGCCGGGATATGGAAAACTTTTTCTAGCAATTTATTTCTTCTTTTAATAAAATAAAGTTGCTTTAAAATATTTAAAAATAAATTAAAAAAAAGAGTCCTAATGAATTTTTTTTTTTAAATAAAAATCTCAAAAATAATAATTTTTATTTTTTTCCCTATTATTTAAAAATCATATTTTCTCCCAAATATATATACATATTTCGACTTTTTTATATATATATATATATATATATATATATATATATATATATATATATATATATATATATATATATATTAAAGAAATACTTAACTCCACGAAAAAAGTAAAGAATAATAATATTTTGTTTTCGCATCTGTCATTTACGAAAATCGAAATATTACTGTCGTGTTCCTCCATAGGTGGGAAATATTTGTGGCCAAGAAAACGGTACCTATCGTTGTTGAATCTAGGGGATAATAACAGTTTTAGGACCTCATGTTTAACATTTTGGTAAAATTGACCCTTATCTTTTGAAATAACAATTTTAGGATATTATGTTTTTTTTTTTTTTTTTCAGTTTTAGGACAAAATAAAAAATTCCGTCAGTTTTGCCGTTAACTTTGACGGATTTTTTAATTTGTCTTAAAAAAAAAAAAAAAAACATAACGTCCTAAAATTGTTATTTCAAAAGATAAGGGTCAATTTTGCCAAAACGTTAAACATGATTTCCTAAAAAGTGTCAAAATTCCCTTAAAAAGTGACGTTTTTAGGACCTCATGTTTTAACGTTTTGGCAAAATTGACCTTTATCTTTTGAAATAACAATTTTATGGACCTTATGTTTGTGTTTTTTTTTTTTTTTTTTTTTTTTTTTTTTTTCCAGTTTTAGAACAAATTCAAAAATTCCGTTAAAATAACAATTTTAGGACCTTATGTTTGTGTTTTTTTTTTTTTTTTTTTTTTCAGTTTTAGGACAAATTCAAAAATTCCGTCAGATTTAACGTTAAGTTTAACGGAATTTTTTAATTTGTCCTAAAACTGAAAAAAAAAAAAAAAATATATATATATATAATATATATATATTATATATATATATAAGGTCCTAAAATTTTCACAAAACGTTAAACGTTAAACGTGAGGTTCTAAAACTGTTATTATCCCTTAAATCTAGAATCAGTAGGTTTGCATTCACATCCTTCCAAACTAAAGCTTTCACGTGGGAAGAAATATATATATATGTATATATTTGGGAAGTGTATTATATATGGGAAATTCATTTTCAGGTTCATATCTTCTGATTTTCTTTGAATTGGCCTATATGTTTAATTGTTGTGATAAACACTTTTATGTATGTGTATTTGTTATAATTATGAAACAATTAACGTGATGTTTATCGTGACAAAACACATACATAATAATGTTTATCGCAACAGTAAAATATACATAGGAATGTTTATCGTAACAATAAACATAAGGCTAGTTAATACTCTCTCCGTTCCAATTTATTTGAGGAAGTTTGTCAAAATCACGCATATTAAGGATATGAATTAATACACTAACTTTTACAACAAATGACTATAATATTCTTGGATATAATTAATATGGTCTTGTTTTTTATATCACCTAATGTAATAAATAAAGGTAAATCAAGTAAAAACACAATAAATATTGCATTGGAAATCGTACTGCATCACATAAAATGGAACAAAATATTTAGACAACTGCCACAGTTATTGTGGAACGGAAGGAGTATAAAATAAAAAAAACATGATGGACCAAAAATGTCATTACACCCTCTCTCTATATATATGACTAATAATGAAAAATGGAATGCACCATGTGACAAAATTTTAATTTTTTTATTTTTAAACTGAATTCAAACTGTCTGGTTCAGATCCATCGTCCTGTTATTTCGATAAATATGAAGATACTTAGACAAAAAAATTTCCGAAAAAGATAAACTTTCTAACGAGTGGTAATTGGAAAGTTCCAGTGAATACTACAGTACTAGATCACAGCAATACCAATAAACCTTAAGCATTAATGTAACCGTCGGATAAAGGTTTGGGCTTGTTCGTGGAGATATAAGTACCGATCGAATATAAATATAAGACCCCTCCATAGGAATTAGGTCCTGAAGAATTGTACAGCAAATTAAAAGATGGCATCCATGTGCATGTCCACAGCATTAAAGCCACGCCATGCCTTCTCGATGCATGGATTGTGCTTTTACTAAAGCAATAGCCTGACCAAATACCACCCCTCTCCTAAAATGTAAATACATTTCTATTTTTTCATACAAATTAATAAAGATAATTAAATTAATTATATGTAATTATATTGATTAAAAAATCTAAAATGATATTTGATGATTATTTAGAGTTTTTACTGCAAAGTGCTCTAAATTTGTTCGATTAAATCTAGTTGAAAATCGATATGATGACAAAAGACAATACTGGATTCGAAAAGAACAGTAACTCCAAAACCTTTGTTTTGGTTGTTTAAAAATTCATGTAGGGGGGAATTATTAAGAATATTCCAAAAAAGAAAAAAAAAAATTGAAGATTTGTGAGCGGGACTTGCAGCATTAATTGGTCGAGTACTACGAATGACTGTGATTTATTATGTATAGTTATCTGACCCGGTCCGGTCGTTGACCCGAAAAACCATTAGGTCACCGGGCTATTGGTTCAACCGTTAGGTCGGTTGTAACCGTTAGGTCGCCGGTACAACGGGGAAAATTTATATAGTAGTAAATTATATATAATATCATGATAAAATATTTTATATGGCGGACGGGAAAAGTAGTAAATTATATATAATATCATGATAACTATATTTTTTTTATAGATATTAAACTATCTATCACCTTTGGTCCGCCCCTGTATTCAAGTAAATAATGATATTAAACTATCTATCAGCTTATGACCTACCAATTGGAAACTCAAAGTATTGTTTATCTGATTATCATAAGAAAATATGTAGAAAAATACGAGGGTAAAAATATGTAAGTATTAATTATTTGAATGATGATGTACTTTTGTTAATACTATTAGATTAGAAAAACTAAATTGTTTATTGGAAACCGGAAAGTATGACTAGAATCATTTAGCAAAACATTAACTAAAATATGATTTTAATGTAGATTTATAACAAATAATAATTGCGTATAAAGATTAACTAATGATTTGCATCATATCGGAGAGATTTTAGTATTTTTCCGACATAAAACCGGTTCGATATTTATTTCATACTTTCTTTTCATTAAATTTACTTGACCCACTGGTTCAACCGGTGCCCACGGGTCAACGTCTCACCGGTTGAACCGCCGGGTTTATCGGATTTGAGCGGGTCGCTTGCTTAAACGGGTTGATGCTTGAACCGGCCCGTTTCCACGACCGGGTCACCGGGTCGAACGGTTGAACCGCCGGGCCGGTCCGCGTTTGATAACTATGGTATTATGTATTATTATTGTATTTATTTTTAGTTTTGTCATTCCTTAGCACGAACGATAATCCTGGACAATTGATTGCCACCGTTCAACTGAAAGGTGCTAATTATGATGAATGGGCACAGTCTATCCATAAGGCCCTACGTGCGAAATGTAAATTTGGATTTCTTGAAGGGAAAATCGAGAAACCAACGGAGGGAGAAAAGTTGGAGGATTGGTATACCGTTCATTCCATGTTGTTGTCATGGATTATGAACACCATTGAACCTTCTATTCGAGCCACGATGTCATACTATGAAGATGCACATGAATTGTGGAAATCCTTGAAGGGTCGGTTCTCTGTTGTTAATGGAACTCGAATTTGTCAATTGAAAGCTTCCCTAGCCGAGTGTAGACAAGGGAAATGAGAAACGATCGCCTCGTATTTCGGCAGGATGAGCCGAATATGGGACGAATTGGATGAATTGGTGGAGATGCCGGCCTCTCTTGCAAAGGCTGTAAGTGCGAGCTTGCTACCGAATTTCAACAACTGCAGCTCGATGATCGCTTTGTTTCCTTATCGGTCTTGATCCGACTTATGCTTCGTTTCGATCACAATTGCTGGGACGGGATCCACTGCCGGCATTAGATCGTGCTTACCAGGCCCTCACCCAAGAAGAGAACTTGTGGACAGGCGGTGCTCCGACTCAGACCTTGGACGCCGACGTGAAGATGGCGTTCCTCCTCCAGTCCGATGCCAAAAATCGCAGAAAGACGCCGGAAGATGCTGCCAAGGTCTGTTCCTATTGTAACCGGACATGACATGGAGAAAAGAGTTGTTTTCAGTTACATGGGTACCCGAATGGTGGGGTGATCGCCCTAGAGGAGTTCGGGGTGGTGTTCGTGGAGGTCGGGGCTGAGGGAGAACGGCGTCTGGTGGCCGAGGTTGCGGAAATCAAGCCAATTCGACCCATGCATAGGTACAGGCTGCTAAACCGACTTCCTCTAGCTCGGTTCATGCCGCTCTTGTTTTAGCCCACCTTCAGATGCTCGAACAGTCCGGGCTCACGAATATTAGCCCGGCTCAGTGGCAAGGCATATTAGATCTTTTGATTGTTTCCAAACCCGGTGATTGTTTGACTGGTAAGTATGTGTGGATTATTGATACCGGGGCAACACACCATGTGACAGATAATTGAAATTTATTTGTTGACTTACACCCAATTGAACATTGTGCTATTGGGTTACTAGATGGGAGTTCTTCGTTCGCCACTCATTCGGGCATGATTGTTTTTTCCGAAAAATTGCAGCTTTTTAATGTTCTATATGTACCTAAATTAATTAAATTGTAATTTGCTTTCAGCATCACATCTTGGATGATAATAATTGTCACATGCGGTTGACGAATCATGACTGTATAATGCAGGACCGAGTGACGAGGATGCTGATTGAAATAGGTGAGCGTGTGGATGTGTTTTTTCTATTTTCAGGAGTTCTAGAGGTTCGAGTTATGGCTGTGGATGGTGAACAGATTGTTGATTTATGGCATCAACATTCTTTGAGTGGTTGGTTTGTGTTTCTTGGTTTTTCGCCGATATCTTGGAAGTCCAAGAAACAAACCACGGTGTCCTGGTCTTCGGCCGATGCAGAACATCGATCTATGGTGTCTATTACGTGTGAGTTGAAGTGGTTGAAACAGTTGCTTGTTGACCTTGGTATTCGTCATCCCCTGGGGATACGACTCTTTTTGACAACCAATCGGCTTTGTATCTTGCACAGAACCCGATATTTCACGAATGCACGAAGCACATCGAGGCAGACTGTCACTTCGTGCGGGATACGACCACGGATGGATTGATTCTACCTTCGTATGTTCCTATGAAGCTTCAGTTGGCGGATATTTTTACGAAGGCGTTGGGTCGTCAACAGTTCGAATTTTTGTTGCGCAAATTGGGCGTTCGAGATATTCACGTTCCCACTTGAGGGGATATTTCGTATGACTGTGATGTATTATGTATTATTATTGTATTAAATTAGTAAGGTTAGTTTAGTGATTGTGTAAAAATATGGAAGCTCTGAGAATGACTATGTATATGAATGAGATGAAATACAATTCCGAAAATCTTTATAGACACAAATATTATCAGGTAAAACAATAGATTTTGAGGGTAGGTAAGCTAATATATAATATACTCATTGGTTTACTAGAAATCATACGGAAGCACGGGGAGAGGGGGCACACTCACATGAGTAATTCTTCTATATTCACTTCATTTGCACCGTGGGTCTACGTGGCTGAATCTGAACCATACAGCCCTTGTTTGTTTTGGGTGTTTAGGGTTGAGGTTTTTTTGGGAGTTTTTTTATATATCACATCACCAATCATTTCTTACAATTCTCTTACCAAATAATTTTTTAACTACAAATAAAAAATATTAAATCACCTATCATCATTTCACTTTATCTACTTTATTATTTTTTGGGGGAATGAGGGAGAAGGACAAAAATATTTCATCAATCGAGTAGAAGGACAGTTTTTTGAAACTTTTGCATAAAGGACAAAACTATTTATTCACCGTTTTTTTCGAAATTCACTCGTTTAAATTCATCGCCGAAATTCTCTCGAAATTCACTAATTTTTAAAATTCATTGTCGAGATTCACCGATTTTCGGGATTCACTTGTCAAAATTCACCTGTCGAAATTACGATTTCGGGATTTTTTAATACGATTTTCGGGATTCACTGTTTGTCCTTCTCGCTATAAAAATTAAAATTGTCCTTCTTCCTATAAAAAATCGTACCTCTCGTTACTTAAAAATATTCACTGTCCTTATCCCTAATTTTCCATTATTTTTTTATATTATTTTATTCATTATATTACCTTGTTTTAATTTCTCTCATTGCTCCTTTTTTTATCTACACAAATTTCAAAAAATTATTTTAACTTTCTAATCATTACTTTAATCATTTTTATCATGTTTTAATATTCACTAATATAGAAAAAAGGGGGAATGAGGGAGAATTACAGAAATATTTCATCAACTGAGTAGAAAGAAAGTCTTTTGAAACTTTTGTATAAATGACAAAACTATTTATCCACTTTCGAAATTCAATTTTGTTCGAAATTCAGTGTTTAAATTCACTTCCGAAATTCACTGTCGAAATTCACTAATTTTCAATATTCATTGTCGAAAGTCACTGATTTTCGGGATTCACTGATTTCGGGATTCTTTTCGATTTTCGGATTATTTTTCCCTATAAAAAAATTTTTCTCGTTATAAAAATTATGATTGTGTCCTTATTCTCCCTATAAAAAAATATACGTATTTTAATCGTCATGTTATTTAAAATATTCCAGATTGTGTCCTTATCCCTAATTACCTATAGAAAAAACCCAAATCAAACGGAGCCACGTAGACCCGGGATGAGATCACCTGTCTAATTTATGTGTCTAATTTCGGTGTCTAAGTAAAAACAACGTCGTTTCATGTGTGTTTCATTTTTTTGTTTTGGTTTTTTGTTTTTATTTCATTTTCTTGAAAAAATAAAACACACGTAAAACGACGTCATACTTAAATACCGAAATTAAACACACAAATTAGATAGATGATTTTATTCCCGTAGACTCACGATACAAACGGAGTGAGTTTGAAAGAATTTCCCGGGAAGTTTTTTGTTTTTATTTCATTTTCTTGAAAAAATAAAACACACGTAAAACGATTTCATACTTTCCTTTCAAAATAAACACGCTCGAAATTAAAATGATGATTTCATCCCCGTAGACTTACAGTATAAACGGAGTGAGTATGAAAGAATTTCCCTACTCACATGCCTCTTGAATCATTTAGCTGTAGGTGGGGGAGGGGCGAACAATAAAGCAGAAGAAGAAAATATCAGCTGATTGATTGATGGGACAAACAACGCATCATTCGTGGAATGAACAAATCCCACGTGACTCACACCACAAACTCATATTCCAATTAAAGAGAAACTATAGTCTCATATTTAATATTTAAAGCTCTCACCACAAAAATCATTTTCGTTTGTTTCTTGAGATGTAAAGTCATTTTCATATTCCCTTTTATCGTTTACAGCAAATAAATGAAAGAGATTTTTTTTTTACAGAAATAATGGTGTTGATGAAATGTATTAATAGTTGCGTATATCATCAGCATTTTCAACATTTTCCGTAACGACCTCATTCGAGACCTGAATGAATTCGGATCAACCCGTTCGAACATGACATAAACTCGAATCACGAAGCTTCGTATAATGTTTCATCAGAATACATACGAAAGTTAAATAGACTAAAGAAAACTAGGTGTTGCAGTTGATCTTTCCTTACGTTTAAACGTAGGGTTTCTACGTTTCAACGCAGGGTTTCCACGTTTAAACGTAGAAACTATACGTTTAAACGTAGAGAAATTCAAAGGCGATATTTTGAAAATTAGCTACGTCTAAACGTAATACAAAACCTACGTTTAGACGTAGATTTTATTACGTTTAAACGTAGCTTTTCTACGTTTGACGGTGGTAGATGGGTATTAATGTTGTTGTAAGGTGCTTGTTGAATATACACCACATTAACGAGATTTTTCTCATTCCTTCAAAGGATTTGAATCTAATATCAATTTTGTGCTCACTTCTTCATCTTTCAAGTCCATTTCTTCATAATTCAAGTGCTAAAATGGGTAAGTTATTGCTATCTTATTTATCTTAATTCAAGTGCTCAATGTGTGTATGTTATTTATATTTGTAGTAATCATATGTCTAAAACCGAAACGTGTGTTTTAAGTAGGTTGTTTATGTAATGTTCATACTCTAAGTAGTGTATTTAAGTATTTTCTTAGGGTTCAATTACTAGGTTTTAGTGTAATTAATGATATTTATTTAACCGAAATTTGTGTTTTGAGTAGTGATTATGTTATTTATATTGTAGAAATGATATGTATTTATACGAAATGTGTTTTAAGTAGGTTGTTTATGTAATTTTATACATCTAAGAACGATAGTGTTATAATTTTTTTTGAATACATATCATGTTTACCATGTTTTTTGGAAACAATCTTTTTTAAGTTGATAATGATTTAGTTGATAATGACTTGAATCGTTTTTTTGTTTTAAACAGATAATCGCAACACTATGATTGTTGTCTCGTTCAACGGAGAATTTACGTATGATCCTATCTATAACCGGTGGAATTATGTAAATGGATCGATGTTCTCATTATTTGTCCCAAAGAAAATAGGATTGAATGCGTTATTGGATAAAATGTATTTGAGGCTTGGTATTGATCGGTCTTATTCAAAGCTCAACCTAAAAGCTTTGTTTACTTACGGTAGTGTGGCAAATATACCACCTGATGATATCTTAGACGACGAGACCTTAAATGGTTACATCGAAGCGGCCTATGACAGTAAGAATGTAATTTTTTGTGTGAATTCGACACCAGTGGAGGCAAACAATGAACCGATAAATGAGGAGGATGATGACATTGATTTAAATGAGGAGGATGATGGCATTGATTTAAATGAGGAGGATGATGGCATTGATTTAAATGAAGATTGCAATGCCCCGGATGATAACAATACTCCGGATTACAGTATTGGAAATTTCCCTTCTCCGGTACAAGAACTTGCTACAGATCCAGATTTTAATCCGTTCGAGCAACAATATGGATGTAGTGGTTATGAAAATAATGTTGCTACACAAAGGCTTGGTGAAGCTTCGGACCAACTGTTTCGGTATCAACCAGTAAGACCAAGTTATAATCTGTCAAATCATCCATCAAGTAGTCGTAATATTGTCATAAATGACCAACCACACCATTCGTTTCGGTATCCTCCTAACCAACTTTCAAGTAGTCGTGTTCCACCCATCCAATGACCATATAATATGTTTGGTGGATCGGTAACTAGTTTTTTGGCTTCTCCGTTTGCACCTCATATACAAACCGATCAAACCGGCGAGAGATGACAACAATAATCGTGGTGCACATGCTAGGGCAAGCGTACGAGAAGATTATTCATGGAGGATTCCCACATTTGAAGATGATGATTTACCGAGGTGTTTATCCACCGGTACGTTACATATGAATGACGTGAACGAATTGTTCATTGGGAAGAAATACGATTCAAAAAAAGATTTTAATTTGAAAATAAAATCGTATGCGGTTGCGAACAATTTTCAGATGAGATTGGGTAGGTCGGACACACGTTGCTTGTATTACAAATGTCTTAACGATACATGCAAATGGCATGTAAGGGCGAAACGGGTGAAGGTGAATACAGATGTCACACGTACATTTGAGATCACAACGTTGAATGAGGTCCATACTTGTGCCTCTCAGAATGCGGATAATGACAATCGACAAGCAACACCTATTGTTATTGCGAGTCTGCTAAGTCAGAAAATGGAAGAACTCGGCAATGAGTATAAGCCCAGACAAATTATGGAGGACATGCTCACAACTTACAGTGTACAGTTGACTTATGACCAAGCATACCGAGCTCACGAGATGATGAGAATGATGGTGAGAGGTTCACCGACGGAGTGTTACAACGCGATACCCTCGTACTTGTGGATGGTGCGTAAGGCCAATGAAGGGACCTATATTGACTTTCAGCTTGATAATCTGGGAAGGTTCAACAATTGTTTCATGTCTTTGGGAGCAAGCCGTCGTGGGTTCAAGTATTGTCGACCTATTTTGTGTGTGGACGCAACTCATCTGAAAACCCGTTTCTCCGGACAACTATTTATTGTTGTTGCTGTAGATGCCGGTGACCACCTATTCCCTGTAGCCTTCGGTATTGCTGAAAAAGAATGCAACGATTCATGGGGGTATTTCATGAGACATTTGAGGGTGGCCATTGGAGGTATCCATGATGAAAACTTGAGCTTTATTTCCGACAGACACCAGGCTATTAGAAATGCGGTTGGTCAGGTATTTCCCGATGCATATCATGGTGTTTGCTATCATCATTTATGATGTGATTCCCATCGAGAAGAAACTTGTCAAATTTATTTGGAGTCTTTTATTTATTTTTAGTTAACTTTTATTATCCCACATTGGTTAGATATTATTTTATTTTTGTTATTGTTTTTATTTATAGTTATTTTGTTCCACATTGCTAGATTAGCAATTAGTCTTGGAGTCTGTAGCCTATATAAAGGCATTAAGAGTCATTGTAATCATCAGACAAATTTTAATATATTATATTTGAAGCTTTTAAGCTTTGGTGAGTTTTCTCACGTTGGTTTTGGTGGATTCCAAACCGTTGTTTGGTGGATTCCGGACGGAACTTATCGAGGTTACGAGCAGACCTTGTGGCGTTCGTATACAAGGTTCTTAGATACGGGTTATCTAAGGGTTGAGGTCATACCAAGGTTCTTAGTTACGAGTTAGCTAAGGGTCGCGGTGTTCGTCGTATTGGTGCCATCAGTCAAGTCCTTGGGCAATTTCGGATCTGATTCGATCACGGATCACATCAATTGGTATCAGAGCCAGACACTGACGGTATCCAAATATCCCTTTTATTTTTTTTTAATTCCCTGCATATTTTTCCTGCGTTCTTGTATCTTTTGTTTCCAAATAATATAAAAAAAAAATAAAAATCCAGCCATATTTTTTTTCTTCTTCTTCTTCCAAAAAAAAAAAAAAAAAATATTCCCAGCACCTTTTTTTTTTCTCTGCGTACTCATCTTCAAGCAAAAAAAAATAAAAAAAGTTCCAGCTTTTTTTCTCCCTATCAGTTGGGTGATCTGCTTGAAAAAAAAAAAAAAAAAAAAAAGAGAATCCCAGAAATCCCTGATCCCTTGCCGTTCAACTTTGACCCTTTGATCCCCAAATCTCCCAACTCGATTTCTCGTGTCGTTACGAATTTTTTTTATATATAAAAAAACCCATAATTTTCCAGACCTCAAATTGCAACAGACTTGGTGCCAATTAATTACCGCCGACTTGACTCCCAAGTTGCCCTATTTGATTATTTCTTTTCCCTTTTCTGATTGGTTGAAAAAAAAAAAAAAAAAAACCATCCTAGTAAAATACGAGAGCTTCACACCTTAGGTGTGATTTTATTTACCCGTGATTTCCAATATACCTCTCCGAAAAAAGAAAAAAAAAACTTCTTTGCTTTGAATATTCATGTTTGGACATTCGGATACTTTAGTGTGCTATTTATTGGTGAATTTCGATCTTGAGTAATGGAGAATCCTATGAATGTCTATGTTCGGAATTTTGAAGATATGATGAATCAACATTTGGTAATAGAACAACGTTTTGATGATATGATGAATAAGATGAAGAATATGTTAAAGGGAGTAACTGAGCAATTTAACCGTGGTGGTAGAGATAACCGCAGTGGTAGAGGTGATCATGGTGGTAGAGGTAACCGTGTTGGTCAAGGTAACAACTTGTTTTACACGTCATGTTTTATTGGAGATTATGAATATGAGTTGTGTATTGATCATGATGAAGAAGAAAATTTAATTAGTAAAGATGTGGTTAAGGAGTTAAATTTGCGGACGGAAAGGCTTCATCATCCTTACTACATTGTTGAGGGAAGTCATTGAGTTAAAGTTACACGGTATGCACGGATTCCAATATCCATTGGACGTTATAAAGATATTGTATCATTTGATGTGGTGCCACTGAGTGATGTACATTTGATATTTGGGAGCTCATGGTTTGTCTTTGCATAATGTACGTCATAATGCGTCCCGGACTCGCTATTCTTTTTTCTTTTGGTGGCAAGAAGCATGTATTGGAATCCCTACCCCCTATGAAACAATGTGATTATCAAATAGGGGATTCTAAGGCCATGGAAATAGATAGGGGTGCGATTCCTGATGTGAACTTGGTGGAAGCAGAAAATATTGAGCCCGAATTGAAAAACGGCGAGAGTGGAGGTGTGGTGGAGCTAAAGAATGAAATGGAGTGTGATGTTGTGATGCAGACCGAGGATATCGCATTAGTGGTGGAGAAAACCGAGGCAGATGAGACAGTTGGTCCTACTTCACCGACCACTTGTTCGAGTTCTATTTCGTCTTCTTTACAGGTACATGAAGATCATCCGCTTGAGGAGCGGCGGGCCATCGATATACGCGGTCCAACCAATATATTGCTTATGGATGTTCTTGTCCCGGTTGACATTGATGGAAAACCGAAGCACACCTTCATTGATCCTTTTGCGGTGTATTGTACAGTTATTCCGGCTTTTAATCCCTATGCCTATGTTGCTGCTCCAGAGAGCATTATTTGCATTGAGCACTTGCAAGATTACTACACATTGGTTTCCTTGGAGATGTACGCATCAACAACTCGAAGATATATTGATTTGAAGTGGTTTGTCCGCCTTGTATTTGATCCGGGCATATCATTGATGTTCGTTGTTGGTTCGACCTGTTTTGTCCTTGATGGTGCATTTTACGACATCCTTTTGATTTGAGGACGAATCCTTTGGAGCCGGGAGGGAATGATGTGATTCCCATCGAGAAGAAACTTGTCAAATTTATTTGGAGTCTTTTATTTATTTTTAGTTAACTTTTATTATCCCACATTGGTTAGATAGTATTTTATTTTTGTTATTGTTTTTATTTATAGTTATTTTGTCCCACATTGCTAGATTAGCAATTAGTCTTGGAGTCTGTAGCCTATATAAAGGCATTCAGAGTCATTGTAATCATCAGACAAATTTTAATATATTATATTTGAAGCTTTTAAGCTTTGGTGAGTTTTCTCACGTTGGTTTTGGTGGATTCCAAACCGTTGTTTGGTGGATTCCAGACGGAACTTATCAAGGTTCTGAGCAGACCTTGTGGCGTTCGTATACCAAGGTTCTTAGATACGGGTTATCTAAGGGTTGAGGTCATACCAAGGTTCTTAGTTACGAGTTAGCTAAGGGTCGCGGTGCTCGTCGTATTGGTGCCATCAGTCAAGTCCTTGGGCAATTTCGGATCTGATTCGATCACGGATCACATCAATTTAAAAGGCAATCTGACCAAAAAATAGAAAGATCACGGTTTTTGTGAAGATACATTCTATCAAACAGCCTATGCATTCTCGGAGGCCGAATTTCTTCGAAAGTTTGCCCTGATTAAGGCACAATGTCTTGGCGCATATAAAAAACTTGAAGAAATAGGTGTTGAACGGTGGGCGCGTGCCAAATTTCCTGGGAAAAGATACGCCTTAATGACAAGCAATTATGCTGAAAGTTTCAACTGTGCGATTAGAGGAGCTCGTCGTTGGCCTGTTCTAGCCTCTTGGAATTCATTAGAGCTACACTTGCGAGAGATGGTATAATGATAGACGACGAAGGCGCTTGATTGTGCGACTATGTTAGCACCGAGAGATCGATGAAATAGTGGCTTCGAATATTACCGCTAGAAGGAAGTTCAGGGTTAAGCCTGTTAACCCCGATGAATTTGAGGTTCATGGAAATAACTTGCTTCATGGGGTGGTAAATCTACGAGAGAGGAAGTTTTATTGTGGTTATTTCCAGAAAATGGAAATACCGTGTACGCATGCTATAGCAGCCGCGGCATCATACGTAATTAGTCCACCCGAACTCGTTCACCGTATTATAGGGCTGAATGTTTCAAAGAGATTTACACGGCTAGCATATATCCAATTCCTAACGAGAGAGGATTGGGATGTTCCGAGTCGGTAAGAAACATGAAAGTCGGAGTGCCTAATATGAGATATGCGCCGATGCCGGTGGAGCACCAAGAAGAGGTAGAATTAATACCACTAGAATCCCTTCGAATGGGAACGTCCGGGCCATCGAGAATGTGTGTAGCAACCGTAAACATCCGGGACATAACGTGAGCTAGTTGCACGCAATACCGGTAGGATCGTTATTAGAATGGATTGTTATTGATTTTTGTTATGGTGGTATTAGAATGGATTGTTATTGATTTTTGTTATGGTGGTATTAGAATTGATTGTTATTGATTTTTGTTATGTAGTATTTTATTAATGGATTGTAGTAATGATTGTATTCGGTTATTAATCGGTATCAAGTTTGTCTTGTATTACACTACCTCTGTAAAACTAACGGTAATTATTACGGGGTTTACACACAAGAAAAAAGAGTAATGATACATTGAGATAACAATAAGATGACGCTTAAATAAACTAAGGGTGATCAATAAATAGGATAGGATGACGCCTAAATAAATGATCTTCAATATTTAGTAATCACCACATTAAACACGACGTGATTTTCTATAGTTTGATCAATGACTTCAAAGCTGCATTCATCTCCCGCATTTAGGTCATTGTCCGTAATGAAATCATACAACCCGCTTAAACGAACTTTTTCATTTACCATATAGACAATTCTAGCAGGCCATGATTCCCCTGTGGCAATTCGCAGTTCCACGGTCTTGTTTCGCAACATGTCGTTTGTTCTCGCAAATGCCTTTGGAATACTCTACAAATCACAAACAAATTTAAATCTTTGTTTCAAAATGGGGAAAATAATATCAAACAAGAAAATAACTAAAAATATATTAAATATCTCACCACATAATAACAACCATGTGAAAATACCCGGTTTGGCAAGCGTCGTACGAAAATGGGGATTTCGGTTACTGCACGCACTCGCATCATCAATCGCATCATCACCTGCATCATCATCTGCATCATCGGTCTCAGAAAAAGTCTTCTGACAAGAAGTGTGATCATAAACAAGAGTGTCGAAAGTGAAATCCCCCCTGTGTTCAAACACTATAAACTCCCTATCATTCAAGTAATGAGCCGCCACATACTCCTCCCAACCTTCCCCAAAGAAACGAAGAATTCCATTGTCTGTGGCTCCAACTCTCACTTCCCATGTCCCTAATCGGCTTTTGAGAACGGCCCTATCTAGGTTCCTCAGCGTGTCGTTCAACCTATTAACGTATGCTGGAGGTAGTGTCTATGAAAAAAGAAACATTTCACGTTTGTTTGATCATAATAATACAAGTGATATAAAAGTAAATAAATTAATAATGACATACCAAACTTGTTGCGAAACCGCCATCAAGAACTTTAAAGAAACGATCATTATCCATTTGAAAGAGTTTGAAGGTGAAGAAGTGTAAATTGAAAGGTGAAGAAGTGGTTCTCTTTACACTACTTAAAAGAGTTTGAAGAAATCATTTAAAGGGCTCGTACTTGTACAACAACAATAATTGCATGTACCACACTAGTACTTGCATTCCCTACGTTTGAACGTATAGAATGTTGCATTCCCTACGTTTGAACGTAGGGAATGTTGCATTCCCTACGTTTGAACGTAGATAATGTGCATTTGCTACGTTTGGACGTAGAGAATGTTGCATTCCCTACGTTTGAACGTAGATAATGTTGCATTTGCTACGTTTGGACGTAGAGAATGTTGTAGCCATACATTTATATTTAAAGAACGATCATTATCCATTTTAAGTTGAGTTGTTTTTTAAACAAATTGAATACTCATCAAAACAACATCACCAAAAATATAAATGGCTATCAACATACAACAAAATACCAAAAATATAACATACACCAAAAATTCCAAAATTAACATACACCAAAACAATGTTTCTACAAATTAGTTTACAACTGTACTATTTAATTAAAAAGTTGGACATAAACTTTTTTCCGGAACAACGGCATGTTCTTATGATGGAGGAGCGAAAAATCTTCCTTGTGCAACAAATGCTCAATGAATTTTACCGTGTATAACCCACAATCACCCCTGTATAAAATGGATAGTGTCAGAATAGTGTAGATTGTATAATGTGATAAATAGTTAGAAGTTTATAACACTTACGGAATTGGCATTTGTGGTACGTCTTCTACTATTTTCACTTCCAAAGGAGGCTTCGCCGGATCAACCATTTTTGGGAGTTGACATAATCGTAGAAGACGTACATCAGGCTTGTACTTTTGCCCCGACAGACAATCAAACAACATAACCTTCCATTGGGGAATAGACACTTGCACGGCTGCCCAGTGAGATGTACTAATGGCCCAGAATGAGAGGGATCAGAAGTAGGAGGTCGTGAAGTAGGGGGTGACTGTTGTGTAGCATGGGCTGACTGCTGTGTAGTGGATGCATGTCTAGGGAGTGGACGTGCAATAAGTGCAGGGCGATTGATCACACGTGGCGGCTCGTTAATCTCGGCATCCAGAATGCCCTTACCTAGCATCAGCGCCTATCAAGCGGCCTTGCGGTCGGATACCCTATCACACGACTGCGAACAATGTATATTTCATTACAATTAAGAATAACAAAATGTTTACCAAATCCGGATATAATTAAAAGACAATAACAATGTTTATTAAGCTTATTACCTTATTTGCCTTCGCCGATAATCCTTTCCCTTTGCGGAGGGGTAGTTTTGCAAATCCATCTCATCATCCGAGGAGGCGTATCGGGAGCTATGAGGGTGGCCGCAACGATCGGAACGGCAATGTCGGGGAGGGTCTCGTAAGCCCAAAGCGCAACGCATGTATAACCCCCTGTACGGTCACCCTGCCCTCTGAACTTTCCTTGTATGTGTTCATCAAATGACATATCTTTCTAAAAGTACGGTCCCACAAATAAGTGCCCCATGGATAGTCGTTTATGCTTTCTACATTCTCCACCAAATAAAAAGCGAACGGGGTACCCTGCGGTCTCATCGTGACCCATCATTATCCCGTTAATTAGGTAGACTAAACCTACACGTTGGAGAACTTCAGGATGCTCCTGCTCATCCAATAACCACTTCTCAATATCCGGTATGGTTATCGGTTTATTGTTAGGAAAATGGATGTGGCCGTATGTCCCCTCTTCAAAACACCTTTGAATAAGGTTGGGGATCTTACGGGAGATCACCAAACGGTAAACCGGTGATCATCTTGAACTCCTCCTACCGAACTTTGCGGTCGTACCACCGAATCTAAGCGCAACTCATGAGTCATATTCGGATATATGGCACGAAACATACATATTGGCGGACTTTGGAGGAAAAGCGCCGGTGCTCGTACATTTGAATAAATTCTTTAAAAACCCCGAGATTTCAACGTGTCTTCAAATCCGATCCTTCTCGTGTGGATCTCGAGAAGTTGCTTGAGCTTGGTCTTTTCCCTCTAAAGGTCCAAGTCAAATTTTCTCTTACCTTGTATACATCGGTACCATGAGGGCCAACCAATTGTCAACATGAACATATACATTGTAAATAGGATATGTATTTATTTACTCCATATATATATATATATATGTGTGTGTGTGTGTGTATATATAAGTATATATATACACATATAGATATATGTGTATATATATGTATTTATTTACTCCAATATGTATATATGTAGATATATATCTATGTATGTGTGTATATATATGTATATATATATACACATATAGATATATATATATATATATATATATATGTGTGTGTGTGTGTGTGTATAAGTATATATATATACATATAGATATATGTGTATATATATGTACTTATATATGTATTTATTTACTCCAATATGTATATGTGTAGATATATATCTATGTATGTGTGTGTATATATATGTATATATATATACACATATAGATATATGTGTATATATATGTATATGTGTAGATATATATCTATGTATGTGTGTGTATATATATGTATATATATATATACACATATAGATATATGTGTATATATATGTATATGGAGTAAATAAATACATATGTAAGTACATATATATACACATATATCTAAATGTGTATATATATATACATATATATACACACACATACATAGATATATATCTACATATATATGTACATATATATACACATATATAGACACATATACAGACACATATGTATATATACATATATATACACATATATATATACATATATATACACGCGAAATCATCTCTTTTTGTTTTTTGGAACATCGTTGTTTTGTGTTGTGTTCTGTTGTTTGTAACGTTAGGGGGGGTAAGAGAAGAAGATAATATGGTTTTTACCACGTCATAGAATACTTGATGATGACGAGGGAGAACAAAGGCCGTACGGAGCCGGTGGAACAGACCTTATATTTTCAATCTAAAGGGTGCCTCACTTCCGGCTGAGGATTACCAGGCTGCTGGGGACAGGAAAAGATGCTTTGTTGAGCAGACCTAATGAAATTTTCTACGAGCTACCTACCAGGAGCCCCAATATAAAGCCTGGAGCTTAGGCATGACACAGCGGATTAGAAGGAATCGAAAACACGCTAGGGAAAGCATGCAATTCTAAGAACCTCATCAAGCCGAGGCGTACCATGGAATTCAGTCCGAGATATTGATTTTTGGATTTTCAGACAACAGTAGTTTGTCGTTTGGTTCAATTTTTTAATTAACATACATGTTAGCCATAATTTCAAGGGCATTTTTATTGTTCCCCATGTTAGCCATACTTTCAAGGGCATAATTAGGTCATTAGCAATACTAGTATCGTGCTACCTTAGAATGAAAGCAAACATAAATCACAATCAAATAACATATACATTAGCAATCCCAATGTAACACCATACACATGCTTCCATTTCCCATTTTTCTATCAAATTCAATATCATAAATTACACTACATTATCAAATCAAAAATTATAACACTATCATACATATTCTCACATATTAATAATTTTACATTAATTTACTTCTAAAAACCTATCATACATATCATTACAGTTCATTTTAATAGAATTAGCCCCATTAATTCAAATCAAATAACAATATGAAAAACATATACATTAAATTCAATATAAAGTAGAAATGCAGTTTTCTACGTCCAAACGTAGTGTTTCTACGTCAAAACGTAGACAAATTACGTTCAGACGTAGAGAAATTCAGATCTCTACGTCCAAACGTAAAAACCTTACGTTCAGACGTAGAGACCTGCAGATCTCTACATCCTGAAGCATAATCCTTACGTTCAGACGTAGAGACCTGCATTTCTCTACGTCCAAACGTATAATACTTCCTTCATACGTCCAAACGTATGAACCTTCATACAAAAAACCCTTCTTAAACCCAGAAAACGACAAATCATACAATCAAAATCAATATAATGATTATCCAGGACCACCACAAACCACTCTACAATAAATATTCGGAAATAACAAGCACATACTAAAGTGAAATTAATATGATATACTATAAAAGAATATTAGGGAAAATACATACCCTTTCGCTTTCAACCGCCATTGCACTTGAGAGATTGTGAAATTGGACTATCAGAATTTCTTGCAAAAATCGCCAAAAATCGCCAATCGCCACTCAGAATTTGAAATAGGATAGAAATAAAGAAGATAAAAGGGAAGGACAAGTATGTGAACCGTTAAACGTAGGGTTTCTACGTTTAACGTAGATTGTATTACGTTTAGACGTAGCTAATTTGCAAAATATCGCCTTTGAATTTCTCTACGTTTAAACGTATAGTGTCTACGTTTAAACGTGGGTAGAAACCTTACGTTTAAACGTAGGGAAAGATCAAGCGCAACGTTTTATGTTAGTTATATTTCCTTACGTACGAACGTAGATATATCTACGTACGAACGTAGATATCTCTACGTTTACCATATTTTTCATGTCAGAAAAGGCACAACCTGATTTTCAAGTGTCAGGTCTGACCCGACCTGATTTTCCAATTTCTGGAACACACATGTCCATAAAACATAAAGAAAGCATTCATGTGCATAGGTTACAACACCATCCCATTAGTATTACGGAAAATTCTATCCTAGGGACACCCTACTAGGGAACTGTCTACGTGGTAGCATCTGCACCACACAATTTCCACACACGGGGCTCTGTGTATTCCACCTCAGGAAACTGTGTGGTCCAGATCCTGCCACGTAGGCAGTTCCCTACTAGGGAGTCCTTACAGTAGAACGACCATTAGTATTACTACTACAAAAGGGTTTTATACTACATATGTTGTACAAACATTAAAGTACTCAAGTTACATCAACATCCATACTACTTTTTCCACGTTTCGAAATAATTGAGGCATTAGCTAAAAATACGCATATTAATAATGTGAGTTGATGCCTTAATTTGAATGCTAAAATCACTAAAAAAAACTTCGTCTATAATTAATACAATGTTGTATTTATACTCTCACTCATTAATAAATAATGGTAAATGTTGAAAAAACACAATATTTATACTCTCGATTATTTTGAAAAAAAAATCTTTAATAAATAATGGTTTATGGAAATAAAACATAGATCTAAAATTGCATGATATCTATGACCTCATCGTGTCTTATCACGAAAACAACACGTAGATTATGAAAGACAATGTAATAGGTATAGCCGTATAGGTACTTTGGAACAACGAAAAATCTACAGTAACATGCGTATGTGGAGGAGCCACGGAAACATGTACAACATAATTGCATCCGCATAAATAGAAGAGACTTGAGGAACTGGTTCAACATGGACATGGGAGGAATCGGGTTAGCATTAACCCTCCTACGAACCCTCCCGGATCTCCTCAAATTGAAATTGTTCATCTGCTACAGTTAATTTAACGAGTGAGCTATGATACTAAGTAAGGAAATATTAGCATCAAGGAAACTATACTACGTATTGAGGTCATAATATAATTTCAATTTATCTTTCGCAAAATGAAACGACTAAGTACAATTTAAAGCATGAAGTCTTCCACTAACATAATCAATAACAATCATTCCTCGGCACAAAGAATAACTAAAAAAACCATAAAGCATACCATAAACATTACTTGAACCATCTATCCTTTTTTTTTTATTTTTTTATATCATAAATATGTCAATTTTGTCAATGGTTTACAAGTAATGCGACACATTTATTTTCTCCAATGAGGAGGGCCTGAAACTTAACTTCTTGACAGACCAACACGTCCACTATTTTATCGCGTGCCTGACCAGCTCTGACCTTTTCTCCCTAATATTTCCTAGGATTGGAGCCATATGCTGAGGACCCTCAAGAGTTATCTTTCATTTTCAATCTTTATTACTGAACCATGAACCATTTGTTTATTTACTTTCACTTATCCTTCTTTCTTTCATACATAAAATCCTAATAATATTCACATCATTTCTTTATGACATTCCACAATGTATATAAAACCTAAAGTACATATGCATAGTGGTACTAAGCATATATTACTATTATTTTAAGAAACACAATTTATAGATGAATCTGCAGAATAGTAATAAATTCTCGGATCTGCAGAATAGTAATAAATCTCTACACAATTTATGATGTCACTCAGATTCGAGAATGACGTGAGGATGAAATTAAACTTGGGTATTACATTCACATTTTCTTGTTAAAGTTTTGCACTTGAAACATGGTACATCTCAAGGTTGAAGAGTTCCGTGTATTTCTCAAACATTTCTTCTTCTTCTTCTTCTTACCATGTGGCTTCATGAGGGGAATGTTTCCTACTGAACTTGAACTAAGGATACTTATCTTCCTTTTACTTCTTTAATTTTCCTGTCTATGATTCTTATAGGTGGTTCCTCATAAGTAAATTCCACTTCTAAAAGTTCAGGGTCAACATATGTCCTATGATCTGGTTCTGCAAGGCAACTTCTCAGCATAGATACATGAAAAACGTTGTGAACCCTCTCACACAGGGGCGGAGGCACCCTTATGGGAAGGGGCACTCGCCCCGGCCCTCTCGGATCCGGAGAATACATTATTATATGTATGTTATGTATTTTTTTCACCCTCATAAAATTTATTTTCGCCCCTATCAATTATAATAATCCGATAATTTTACACATAACATTAGTCATGTAAATAAAAATACATAGTTATTACTAAAGTAATACATTTTAAAAAAAATATTAATCGGTTTCGGAATATTGGTTTCCGTCAAAAATATTGTTTTGTAATGTTTTAAATCTTTATTACTAGAAATAGAAGGGTTAATGTGTTCGGATTCTGCGATATATAATAGTGTTTTTTTATCAAGTAAAGCGAAATGTATATTCGTGTACTTTTGCGATAGAAGGGTTTTTTTATCATAGGGGCAGAAAAAAGCAACAATATACATTTTTTTATTGCAAAAATTCTTTAGAATTATCGTCCCCATTGTTCGGGATCCGTCCGCCTCTCATACACATCTAGATGAGAACATCTAGATGAGACTTAAATCTAAAATCACTTGGTCCTGATGCCTTATCTTGAACGTTTGAGCAAGCTTCAATAGTGACAGATGTACACTATCCATATTTAGATGGACCTCTTGAAAAGATTTACTTTCAAGACAAAATTAAGAACCTCACAAAGAAAATTCTGGATCCCCTTATGTGCATCTTTGAATTATAGATTTACCTTATTTAACAAAATCTAATATATGTTGGTGATATAAGGCTACAACACACACAAGATCACAAGTAGGAGACTTTAGAGAGCATAAGGTCGAACACTTGTGAGTAAAGTCGGTTAGAAGTAGTTTTGGTAGTTATAACTAACTCTAGAAGTTAGTGGTGGAAGTATATAGCTAGGAGGTCTATATATATATTTGATCATTGTAAATTGATCATTGAATAAAATCATCAATTGAAATTCTATTTTTGAATAAAATTCATCATGTTCTTCGTTTCCAGGATTTTTCCAATGAAAAATAAACAAGTAATAAAAATAATCCGGTTTTAAATTCGTAGTATAGCGATTTTCCTTGATGAACATTGTTCTAGGAGTTCATCATTTCTTCGAGAGGATAGAATCCAAATCGGGAAAGATAGTTGCGAAACCTAAATCTAAACTATAAACTAGAAAAAAAAACACACCGATTCTCATCACATAGTAAACATCAACGACAATACATCTCTCGATTTAAATTGCATAACAATAATAAGCATATAGAAAAGATACGACTTTAACTAAAATCACAAAATAAACCTAAGGTTGAAAACCAAGAACCGTCGAAACGGATTCACATAACTTGAACAAACTGCTCAGCCCCCAGTCATCAGCACAATCCAGAAACGAAACAATATAAAAAAAATAAAAAAACAACCCTCGGTCGACCGAGCACTAGGGCTCGGTCGACCGAGCCTAACTTTGCTCGATTCTAGGGTTTTCTTAATGTATAATATGGTGTGATATGAGGTATCCTCTAGGGTTGAGATGCAGCGTTATATTTATAGAATTCAAGGTCGGTTTAACTAAAGTCGGTGTCGGACGCTCGTTCACTATTATGGACGCCCGTCTGGTATGCATGAAATCTTCGAGTCGGGCCGAGCTTGATCAGACGCCCGTCCTGTGTATTTGTAGACGCTCGTTCAACAAAATTCTTGAAATCCTGAATCAGATTGCTCTCATGGATGCCCGTCCGGGCCTTCAGACGTCCGTCCACTGGACGAAATTGCAAACACTCGTTCAGACTTGTATAATTTCTTCATTCCATCTTCAACTTGCATCTTCCCCTTTCCATTAAATCTTCATAGTAGGACATCTTTAGAACTCATTCCATGCCATGCAAATATACCTACAAGATAATAGAAACGTGCAAAATGTAGAACCATATATCTAGATAGAAAATCATCAATAGAACCACGTAAATAGCTCGATTTTGTACTTAAATCATTTCAATACGCATTCTTTCAATAATTCACTTAAACACTTAATTTTCTATAAAAAGTAATAAAACACAAAGGAAATTGCTACGAAATAAAGTCATATAAATCGTAAAAATCACCGTTAACAACTCCCCCACACTTAGCTTTTGCTCGTCCCGAGCAAAACAAAAGAAAACATAGACTTACTCAAGCATTGAACCACATAAAATCCCATATTTCAAATCACAACTGGTCGACTAGCATCAAAAACATACATCCAATGTAATAAACAACTACTCGAATGTGTAGTGTGTGTAAAGCCTTCTTCAATTTCCACCGATTCCACACTTGACAATTAAATTCAAGCTAACCATCAAATACCCATTTAAGACAGATAATGAATTACCCCGACTATACATACGCCTACAAAACTACTCACGTCATGACTAGAGTAATACATGTGTTTTCGAAATCTTTTCGGTTGTACCCGAGAGGATATTCCCTACAACATATACCTTGGCCTATCTTGGGGATAAGGTAGGCGATAACTAAGTCTTTCACTTATTCATACCAAATTCCGTATGTAAGTTGATTTAATTATCCTTCACATATAAACGCACATCAGAATGAGCTCTTGCCCGTCATAGCAGAATAGGACATTCGTGATATGCCCTACCTTACTCAAATCATAAGGCAGCTTCTTCTGACTGTCGTGAGCTTTTGGTCATCATAGTGGTACAGGACGTTCGAGATACGCCCTACCTCACTCCAATCATCGACCAGCTTCCGACACACCCAATTAATTCATTTTTTTTGTATTTTTCATAGAACAATAGTCACGTTTCACTTATCACATTCAGGCTTCGGTATATTCACGATACTTCCTACTTCAATTCCAACTACGCACATATTACAATTTCCATAACATTAGCACTCAGCGAACGGTCTGATAACCAGAATCAAACATCATCGGTTTAAATGGGTACAGTTTCCTAAGTTCAGCTCGTCATCGAAGAGGCTTATGCGAAAAGAATTCGAGTAAAGGCTTATTTATCAAAGGTCTATGCTAAAATACTAGTCAACTGAGCACAAGTGTGGGAATATAACAAGTAAGTAAGCCAAAATAAACTCATGCTCGGGACGGATGTTTTTTTAAAAAAAATTTGAAAATTTCTTGAATTTTTGAAGAATGTTGGTAAGCATAATAAGCATAATAAATTAAGAAGCATAATAAATTAAGCACATTTTGTAGGTACAAACAACCTGTCCCTTACTCCCCCACACTTAAATAACAACATGTCCTCATGTTGTGCAGAATAAGAAAAAAACTTAGCAGATTGTAGTTCGAATTTGGCAATTCTGGAAGTGGTCGCGAGTCAGATCCAGAAACGCTTGAAGAAATCAGTGTGGGGCCGAATCAGATTATGGAAATCTTTCGTTCACTATTATGGACGCCCGTCTGGTATGCATGAAATCTTCGAGTCGGGCCGAGCTTGATCAGACGCCCGTCCTGTGTATTTGTAGACGCTCGTTCAACAAAATTCTTGAAATCCTGAATCAGATTGCTCTCATGGACGCCCGTCCGGGCCTTCAGACGTCCGTCCACTGGACGAAATTGCAAACACTCGTTCAGACTTGTATAATTTCTTCATTCCATCTTCAACTTGCATCTTCCCCTTTCCATTAAATCTTCATAGTAGGACATCTTTAGAACTCATTCCATGCCATGCAAATATACCTACAAGATAATAGAAACGTGCAAAATGTAGAACCATATATCTAGATAGAAAATCATCAATAGAACCACGTAAATAGCTCGATTTTGTACTTAAACCATTTCAATACGCATTCTTTCAATAATTCACTTAAACACTTAATTTTCTATAAAAGGTAATAAAACACAAAGGAAATTGCTACGAAATAAAGTCATATAAATCGTAAAAATCACCGTTAACAAGAGCTGCGTTTCATTGAATTGATTCTTGAGAGGATCGTTCCTGTTCAATTAGAGCCTTGAGAGCGTTCGTTCTGGGTTTTTTTTCTCGAGATTCTTGTTTTTTTGCGGTTCGTTTTTCTTCGTTGATCAGATGCTGTTTCTGTTCTTGGAATTCTTTAAATGGGTGCTAATTCTGGTGCAAGCATTGAAGGTACATGCCTTGTGGTGAGTACTTCCAGTCAAATTTATTTGCATCCTAGTGAAAATCCTGCAATTCCTTTGGTTTCACCTCCTCTTGATGCCACAAACTATCATTCTTGGGAAATATCGATGAATATGATGTTAGAAACCAAGAATAAACTAGGTTTCATTGATGGTACTATTCAGAAACCTGATGTAAATGATCCTCTGTATAGAATTTGGAGTCGGTGTAATACCACAGTGCTTACATGGATCATAAAATCTGTAAAACCGTATATAGCACAAAGTGTAATGTGGATCAAGAATGCAAGGGATATATGGTTGGAATTGGAGGATGGGTTCTCCAGTATTGACTATTTTAGGGTATCAGATTTAGTTGAAGAAGTAAATCTGATCAAACAAGGTTCAATGTCTGTAACATCTTATTTTACAAAACTGAAAGCTAAGTGGGATGTTGAGGTCTTGAAGCATGTTCCTCACTGTGAATATGGAGCACCATGTGCTTGCAATATCAGTTTTAAGATGGTTGATTTCATAGAAGCAGATCATGTTATAAGATTCATGAAAGGGCTTAATGATAAGTTTGCCTCTGTTAGGTCCTAGGTTTACTTGTTGACACCTTTGCCTAACTTGAAACAAGCCTTTGCTATGGCTGTGAAGTTTGGGAGGCAGATAGATTATGCACTGGGGCATCCTCAGAATTCAGATGGTATTACATTGCTTGCCAGAGCCCAGAATCAAGTTCAAGGGCAATATCAGTCTAGATACCAAAATCAAGAACATGCTACATCTCATAATCCAGGGTATGATCAAGGTCAAAATAGAAAATCTGCACCATACACACAGAACCAGCAGGGCAATTCCAGAAAAGTTCAGTGTACATACTGTGGTTTCAATGGTCATACTGTGGAAAAATGCTACAAAAAGCATGGTTTCCCACCTGGGTTTAAGCCCAGATCTAGGGTAAACATGGTGCACCAAGATTCATCAAATGGTTCAGAATGGGATGATCCAGAACCAACACAATCTGATGCACCAGTACATGATGCTACACAGAATCAATTGGTTCAGTTGTAGAATCAAGTTGCACAATTGATGAAGTTGTTTGAAGGCAACAAAACCACAGACCTTGGTAATCCTGCTGTCAACCAAGTCATAGCTCTTTCAGCCAATTTCCATACAGATCCCAATGAGGTTCAAGGTATGTTTTCCGGTGATGTCACCTACTGGATTGTAGATTCAGGAGCCACCGACCACATCATATTTGATCACAGTCTATTCATAACAAAAGATAGGGTCTGTGGTGTCAGTGTATCTCTTCCAAATGGTGAGCCAGTGTCTGTTAGTTTTATAGGAAAAGTAAGGATTAATGATCACCTTATTCTGGCTCAGGTCCTTTGTGTTCCTAAGTCTCATTATAATCTGATTTCTCTAAATAGATTGACTAACAATCCTCAAATACATGTTTTTTTTTACTAATGAAGTTTGTTTTATACAAGACATGTGCAGTGGACAGATGATTGGATTAGCTAAAAAGAGCAAGGGTGTATATGTCTCGGATTTATCTAATGAAAAACAAACAAGTAATAAAATAATCCGGTTTACCCCAAGTGCAGAGATCGTAGTATAGTAGTTACAACCGGAGTCGAATCACAGGGAATCGAGGTTAGTCTAGTTCTTAATTTCTCTAAAGTTGTCACGAAAAATAAAACAAAACAGAACTAAAAAAAATGAAAACAATAAACTGGACAGAGGAGCTAGAATCCAAAGCCAGGAAAGATAGTTACGAGCCAAACTAATGAAAATAATTCTATTCTAAAAAGATAATCAAATTACTAAGATGATAACAAATAAATTGAAAACGAACAAGCAATGATCCACCGATCTCACAACCCTCAACTTCCTCTCTAGATTGTTTAGTGAAGATTTAATGAAGATTGTGGTTCACCTATCAAAAGTATGAATTTCTAATCTCTTAGATAATTCGCCTATTAATCTCTCATCTCTCAATCTTAAAGATTAACGCTTTCATAACAAAGGTGTAAGATTTCTCAATCTCGCAACCTAGAAATTAACCTAACAACTCTTATTTTTAGGTTAAAAATCTAATCTTTACTACGGTGATCTAAGTCTAACAACGATTCTCATCAAACGTTAAACATCAAATCGCAACCATCTCTCGATTTAAATTGCATAACAATATGAACATAATAAAGAAACAAACTTTATTTAAAACTCACAAAACATCCAAAGATTGAAATCAAGTTGCTCGATCGGCTTCACAAGCTTGTTCAACCATGCTCTAGCCTTTATTCATCGTTGGTATGCAGAAAATAAAAAAGTAGATAAAACTATGTTTATGGTAGCAAGAGGAAACAGCAAAGTCGCCCCCAAGGGGCCTGGAGCGGCCAGGGATGGAATTATATATTTTAGGGTTCAGAAAACGCGGCTATAAATATGTTTTTAAGTCGGTTTAGCTGAGGCGGCGGACTGGACGCCCGTCCAAGGGGTTGAACGCCCGTCCATCTTGCTTGAAATCTTCGAGTCGGGCCGAGCTTGATCAGACGCCCGTCCTATGCAATTTCGAACGCTCGTCCACTGAAATCCATCAATACTCTGAATCAGGTGGCTCCTCTGGACGATCGTTTATTCCCTCAGGCGTCCGTCCAGATTGGACGGGGACAAACGCTCGTTCAGTTTGCATAAATATCTTCATTCCATCTTCAACTCGCATCTTTCCCTTTCCATTTAATCTTCAGTTGGAAATCTTTTTAGCTTCCTCCATAAATGCAAGCGTACCTACAAGATGATAGAAATGTGCAAAATGTAATACCGTATAGATAACTAGAAAATCACTAATAAAACCACGTAATAAGCTCGAGTTTGCACTTAAATCATTTCTATACGCATTCTTCCAATATTTCACTTAAACACTTACTTTTCTATAAAAAGTAATAAAACACAAAGGAAATTGCTACGAAATAAAGTCATATAAATCGTAAAAATCACCGTTAACAACTCCCCCACACTTATCTCTTGCTCATCCCGAGCAAAACAAAAGAAAACATAGACTTACTCAAGCATTAAACCACATAAAATCCCATATATCAAATCACAACCGGTCGACTAGCATAAAAAACATACATCCCATGTAATAAACGATTACTCGAATGTGTAGTGTGTGCAAAGCCTTCTTCAACTTCCACTGATTCCACACTTGACAATTAAATTCAAGCTAACCAACCAACACCCATTTAAGACAGATAATGAATTACTCTGACTATACATACGCCCTACAAAACTACTCACGTCATGACTAGAGTAATACATGTGTTTTCCCTACAACATATACCTTGGTCTATACTAGGGATAAGGTAGGCGATAACTAAGTCTTTCACTTATTCATACCAAATTCCTTATGTAGGTTGATTTAATTATCCTTCACATATAAACGCACATCAGAATGAGCTCTTGCCCGTCATAGCCAGAATAGGACATTCGGGATATACCCTACCTTACTCAAATCATAAGGCAGCTTCTTCTGACTGTCGTGAGCTTTTGGTCATCATAGTGGTATAGGACATTCGAGATACGCCCTACCTCACTCAAATAATCGACCAGCTTCCGACACACCCAATTTCAATTTTTTAAAACAACTTTTCCAAAGCACAGTAGTTACGTTTCGCTTATCACATTCATGCTTCGGTATATTCACGATACTTCCTACTTCAATTCCAACTACGCACATATTACAATTTCCATGACATTAGCACTAAGCGAACGGTCTGATAACCAGAATCAAACATCATCGGTTTAAATGGGTACAGTTTCCTAAGTTCAGCTCGTCATCGAAGAGGCTTACGTGAAAAGAATTCGAGTAAAGGCTTATTTATCAAAGGTCTACGCTAAAATACTAGTCAACTGAGCACAAGTATGAGAATATAACAAGTAAGTAAGCCAAAATAAACTCATGCTCGGGACGGATGTTTTTTTTAAAAAAAAACTTGAATTTTTTTTGAATTTTTGAAGAATGGTGGTAAGCATAATAAGCATAATAAATTAAGCACATTTTGTAGGTAAAAGCAACCAATCCCTCCCCCACACTTAAATAACAACATGTCCTCATGTTGTGCAGAATAAGAAAAACTTAGCTGATTGTAGTTCGAATTTGGCAATTTCGGAAGTGGTCGCGAGTCGATCCGAAACGCTTGAAGAAATCGAGATCGTGGACCATCCACCGGAAAACTGACATCGTTTAAAAGCTCACAATTGCTATCGAAAATATCATGCACAGTTGAAAAACAAAACAAAACGTACCTCGGGGATAGGGGCACAAAAGATGATAGACAAGGCAATATCATGGAACAAAGCATAAGCAATGCAAAAAAAATTGATAATAACCGAATCTATGTGAAAAGTAGTGCACAAATGTAACATCGGCAGGAGGAAGGAAACACATTGATCTTTCAAATTACGAAAATACAAGTTACCTAACCACAGAAACCGACACCAAAACCCAAGACAAGACAAAACAAAACAAAACAAAACTACTACAACGAGAAGAAAACTATCTTCCGTTATTTATTCAACACAAACAAAACTATAATAAAATAATAATAGCAAAAACTTTTCTTAAAATTGGGTTGCCTCCCAACAAGCGCATCTCTTTAGTGTCTTTGGCTAGACACACTTAGCTCACTATCCATTATCAAACGGATACGTCCTTCTCACATGGTTCTCCAACGAATATTCAGCATACGAGCCATCCAACTCACCTTCATAGTAAATTAATGGAACCATGGCTCGAAGGACCTTTATGAAGTATCTTCCCAATAAAAGAAGAATGGGATTAGGGGTTCTACCTCCCAGTTCATGACATAGTGATCAAGTGGGAAGATCACTTCCTTTACGCTCACTCGCTCGTCCACAATCACCTCAACACTTATTGGCCTCAACGGCTCCTCAAATGCAACTTCCTCGGGGTGACTTATCTCTAATTTAGGCACATCGTCCTCTATGTTCTCCAACACCGGGTGTATTTCTTCACCTTCTTGGTGATTAACATCTTCAACCATCTCTCGATGTCGGATCCCTCATAGACAACCGTCTTCATCATCACACCATGCGGGGAGGGAAGGAAGTTTCTAACCTCTCGTAACGTAAGCCGATCCATATCGGGCTCCGGCTCATCAATCGTCCCTTGTTGCCAATTGCTTTGCTCTTGATCCAACGGAGAACAAGGATAGTTACTACTCCCACCATTGTATCTTTGGTGCATAGTTGGGGCTATCTTGGACTTGATTCTCATAAATTGCACCATAATTGTAAGTATCTTCTCCATCAGTAGGGAGTGCGGGAGTTAGGTCAATGCCTTGGTCTTGAGCCATTTGCCCGATCCGTCTCCCAATATCCGCAAGCCTACCAAAAAGGAGTTGGATAGTAATGTTCTGCTCCTCCAATTTAGCTTCAAGATTACTATTGTGAGAGGGGTCTTGAGAGTTACGAAAGTGGTGTGGAAAAGTTTGGCCAGACCAACTTTGATTTTGATTGGAAAAATTGATATCTTGGTCCTGACTGAAGTTCGGGTTTTGATAGAAATTCCAAGTCTGATTGAAACCTTGATTCTGAAAATTGTTGTGGCCGGAGAACTGATTGTTAAACCTCTGATATTGCTGGCCACCGAAAACGCTCCGTCCACCCATAGGACGAAACGAGAAGTATGTCCCACATTGTCACATAGGCGGCATATGGCGGACCGCATCTTGTCCCACGATTCGGGACGGCATGAACTTGATATGCGGGAGTGGGAAGAAGATGACACTTTGGGCAATCATATGGCCGGGTTGACAACAACTTCCACGAACGAACTTGAGAGTTCCGAGGAAACGACGGGGTCGATTCATAGGATTGCGCGACATTTGAAGGGTCGCCACCGCTTTGTTGCAGCATGGCGATCTGATCTTGCACACTCCTAGTTGATGACATTTTTTTTTCTAATTATTATTTATTTATATTTATTTTTTTTCTTTCTTTTTTTTTTGTTTGCAAGACAGAAACAATAATAAACAATTAGAACCCTTAAAGTATAATCCTTTAATTAGACTCACTAAATAAAAATTAAACTAAAACAGACTCGAAACAGGTTCGAAAAAAAAAACAGAAACAGAATTTATTTTTCCTGGAAAATTTATTTTCCCGCCAAATTTCGTGGAAAATGAAGCAAAAATTTTCCTGGTAAAATCAAATTTTGTTCCAGGACTCCTGACACCGTACTAGTCACGAAAACACAAAAAAATTTCTTGCCTATTTTTTTTTTTGCAAGATAAAGAAACAGAAAAGCCTACGGAAACAGAAAAAGAAAACTTTCTACGAAAAGTTAGTAACAGAAAAACAGAAAAATTAATAAAACTAGATAACCGTACCGATTCCCCGGCAACGGCGCCAAAAACTTGTTTCGGATTTTATCTAATGAAAAACAAACAAGTAATAAAATAATCCGGTTTACCCCAAGTGCAGGGATCGTAGTATAGTAGTTACAACCGGAGTCGAATCACAGGGAATCGAGGTTAGTCTAGTTCTTAATTTCTCTAAAGTTTTCACGAAAAATAAAACAAAACAGAACTAATAAAACGAAAACAATAAACTGGACAGAGGAGCTAGAATCCAAAGCTAGGAAAGATAGTTACGAGCCAAACTAATGAAAATAATTCTATTCTAAAAAGATAATCAAATTACTAAGATGATAACAAATAAATTGAAAACGAACAAGCAATGATCCACCGATCTCACAACCCTCAACTTCCTCTCTAGATTGTTTAGTGAAGATTTAATGAAGATTGTGGTTCACCTATCAAAAGTATGAATTTTGTAATCTCTTAGATAATTCGCCTATTAATCTCTCATCTCTCGATCTTAAAGATTAACGCTTTCATAACAAAGGTGTAAGATTTCTCAATCTAGCAACCTAGAAATTAACCTAACAACTCTCGTTATTTTTAGGTTATGGGGCGCAAGTGACTAGTGTATAAAATACACTTGGATTGTGCAATTTAATTAGTAAGATTAACTCATATTAATATTGGATATTAATTGATTTCGGAAAAATAGATTTATGGTAATAAGATAAAGATATTCAATAATAGATATTGACAATATCTTAGATTTATTTAATATAAGATATTAAATTAAATGAGATAAATCAATCAATGTGATTTTCCTTATTTTATTAGGAAAATGTTTTCTTTTTCATCAATCAACTCGAAGCTTCTCCTAATCAGATTAGAAGGCATTGGGGTGCCACCTACCCCTATATAAGAAATGGGTTGGCTAGCTCTTTTGTACATCACAATTTCCAAGAGTTCATAATTCTTGTGAAAAATAGAGAGCTTCTTCTAGAGAGTTTTAGAGAGAGAAAAGACCGGTCTAGCAAACAGATTTTTCTAGTAGCAATCCAAAGAGGATTCCGGCGAGGAGTTCGTATGGATATCGATAGAGGCCGGACACGTGGACGGCTTGCGCGCACTACTACTCTCCGTTGATGGTGAAATCGTCAATCTATTAGATCAAGCAAGGTAATCACCGTCAACCACTTAACGTGTTTATTGTATTAAACAAAGTCGATCTTTGGATCAGAAATCAAAATTTTAAATTCCGCTGCGTTAAACTAGTTGATTTCCTAACAGTGGAAGCAGAGCGTACTTCGAACTTAAGCAATAAGCACTAATTAAATTGCGTAGTAATTAATCGATAGATGCAAGATCTAGATTCGCGAAACCGAGAGAAACAAAAAAATTATATAATCGGGTAGGGAGCTCGGCCGATCGGCGGCGGCTCCCCACCGTGTAACCACCGCCGGTGCCGGCGCCCTAGGGTGCTGCCGGCGGCCGATGTTGCATGGTGGTTCCCGATTCATTTTAGTTTTGTGATATTTATTTTGCATTGATATCTCCTTTGTTTAGTTGTGTCATGTGGCTAACTAATGGTTCAAATAGTTTGGGCCATTGGGATGTGTCTACGGATTTTATCTATGCAAAACAAACAAGTGATAAATTTATAATCCGGTTAACCCCAAGTATAAGGATCGTAGTACTAGTGGTTAATGCCGGGTCGATCCCACGGGGAACTAGACGAATGCAAATCCTAGTTTTTGCCTAACTAAACTATGTCACGGAAAACTAAACTAACAGTGATTAAACAAAACTAAAGCGAACATAAATGCTGAATATAAACTAGACGAGAGGATGGAATCCAAAGCTAGGAAAGATTGGAAGCGATAAAAACGAACTAAAAGTGCAATAAGAAAAGTAAACTAACTAAACGAGTTCAAGTTTCAAGGGTTAAATCAAGTTTAATACGGGCAAACGAGTATTGATCCACCTATCCAACAAACACTAATCTCTCATCCCGATTATATTGCGGTTTCTACCAAGTTGTGGTTCATCTTATCAAAGGTATGAATCCTACTTTCGTAGATGATTCGCCTATTAATTTCTATCTTTCGATTTACGGAAATTAACGCATCATAACATAAACAAAGATGTAAACTAGGATTCTTTTAACCTAGATTTCCAACCTATCAACTTTCGTTTGACATAGATTAAAGATCTATTCCTAAATCATGGTGATCTAATGTTTATAAAGACTTTCACCAAATATAAAGCATCAAACATGCACATCTTTCGATATAAATGCAATTAATCAACATAAGACATGATAAAGGAAACAACTTGATTAAAAACTTACAAAATAACCGAAGAATCAAAAGTAATGTAAGTTGGATGGCTTCACAATGCTCGTTTGATTGAAGCCTAGCCTCTTAGCATCCTCGAATAGCTTGGATTGTTGAAGTAAATTGCATAAACTAAGCTAATTGTATCTAGGAATTTAAGAGCATGAAAAAGCTGGAAAAACAAAGTAAAAACGCAGCCTATAGCCGCCCCTAGGGTTTAGGGTTCGAGATTTGTGAATTGTGTACCCTCAATGTGAAAAATAGGCGGTATTTATAGAGATGCGAGGCGGTTTCACTAAGTCGGCCGGATGGACGAACGTTCACTCTAATGGACGTTCGTTCGAATTCTTGAACTACGCGGCCGCTCGTCCGAATCCGTTCAAACTCTCGTATCAAAAGCGCTTTATGGACGCCCGTCTAACTTTCCGACGCTCGTTCACGTGGACGCTGCCTGGACGAACGTCCATCATGACTTGAATGCGATTTTTGCAACTCTATCTCTTTTCTTCAATTTACCTCATCATTATCTCTTCCTTTAAATCACTTAGCTCGAATTTTAATCTCTTTAAATCATCATTTGAGCACGATAAACATACCTATAACGCATGGAAAACATCGCAAACTGTAATAGTATTCAAATAATCATATTTCAACCACAAAGTCTCATAAACATATCAATATTGCGATTAAGTCTATAAAAATATCGTTCGCTCAATATTTCAATATAGAGACCAATTATTATGCAAATTACACAATATAGAGGGGAGAACATCGTAAAATATATCCTTATAATTCATAGATTTTCACCCTTAACAACTCCCCCACACTTAGCTTTTGCTCGTCCCGAGCAAAACAAAACGAAAAAGTAGGCTCGAGAAAGGAAAACAGGCACCTAAACCGATATAACATATGTTCAATAACCTAGAAGTTCACCATTGTGTAAGTGCATAGCCATAGGAAACTTCCGCTAATTCCAAACTTGAAAAACTCAAAGCAAAACTAGCTAACACCCCATCGTAGAATAGTAATAAATTACACTCATAAGATGTACCCTACAAACGTGGCATATCCCGAAAAATATGATCGAATGAATCTAGGGCCTTTCTGAAATACTCAGAGGATAATCCCTACAGCATATCTATCAGTTTCTACTGGGGATAAGATAGACGAAAACTAAGCCTTATATTCAATTTCGTAACGATTCTTTAGTTGATTTAACTATTTCACTTTAAACACACATTAGAAGAAGCTATTGCCCTCATAGCAGAATAGGACATTTCGAGATAATCCCCTACCTCACTCCAATCATAAGGCAGCTTTTCCTAACTGTCGTGAGCTTTTGGTCATCATAGTGGAATAGGACATACGTGGTACACCCTACCTCACTCAAATCATCGACTAGCTCTCGACACACACGATTAATTCACTATTAATTCAACTTTTTCATTTTGACACTAGTTACGCTTTACTTATCACATTCAAACGTCTAGATATTCACAGTATATCATACTATGGGACTAAATACAAGCGATCATAAGTCTCACGATATATACGTAGCACTAAGTACATGACTTATAAGAAAATCAAAAACTACTAATCCAAAACGGGGTATAGCTTTATAAATATAGCTCTTCATTCACTATGGCTCGTGAAAAATAATTCGGGTGAATCAACTAACTTACGGAACATATGGCATATAGCATCGATGAATATAACAAACCGAACAAAAACATGCATTGCTCACTCGAGACAAAACAAAAATTTTGAAAATTTAGCTCATTTTAGCATAGAAATAATATCATATGAGCAAATCGTAGATACATATCGACAAATCCCCTCCCCCACACTTAAATAACAACATGTCCTCATGTTGTGCGTAAAATAAAAGGAAAAGAAAACTTAGTTTGTTCGTATGTCGAAAGAGGCAATTACGGAAATGGTCCGGAGCCGGGTCCAAAAATGTTGAGGAAATCGCAGATCGTGGACCATCCACCGGAAAAGCGACTTCATCCGAAACTCACAAACGCTACCGAAAATACCCCGCACACTTGAAAAGCCAAGAAATACCTCGGGGGATACAAGGGATTAAACCATATCGCGCAAAAGTGATAGAGATAAAGATAAGAGGAAATCGTAAGCAAAACAACACTTCGACCCTTTATAAGCCTAGGACGGCTGACTGACAAAAACAACACAATCCGAATAAGACTAAAACAACTAGAACAAGAAAAAATAACTAAAGAAAGGAACTAATATAATAAGGGATATCTAGGATGCCTCCTAGTAGCGCTAATGGTTATTGTCGTTAGCTCGACACATTGTAAGCTCAGCCTGGATCAGGCCATTTAACCTTTACGCCACAAACCACTACCTCGTGTAAGCTCTCATCGGTAGCGTGGGCTGCGAAACATCTCATACAAGGGGTCAAATCTTTGATAGCTTTCCAAGCCCGCTTAAACTTCCCCATGGTCGATCTCTTCTTTGCCGCCTTCCTCTTAAGTTGTTGCTCTTTGAAAAACTCTTCCATATCAAAGCACTACCGCTAGAACATCTTCGATTTAACACAACCGTCATCCTCAGAAAACAAATCGGGTGAAAACTCGTCAAAGTGGTTGACTTCGGAAGTCCCACACCCGAGGATTTCGAGGAATTTAACAATCAAAGGCTTTTCTTTATGTTCACCTATATAGTGCTTGCACCTCTGACCATTAACTCGGAACGGTTGATCACCATAACCTCGTAATTCTAGCACACCTCCGGGAATGATTTGGAGAATCTCGAAAGGACCGGACCAACGTGTCCTCAACTTGCCAGGAAACAAATGCAACCTGGAATTGTAGAGTAACACTTGCTCACCGACCTTGAATTCTCTCTTCTTTATCTTGGCATCGTGGAGGAGTTTCATCTTCTCCTTACTAATCCCCGGCGCTTTCGTAAGCTTGGAGTACGAATTCATCCGGCTCATGCAGCTCTGCGGGCGGTGTTTGCCACAGATTGGGAATCGAAGTTAAGAAACTTCGTAGCCCAAGACGCCCGTGCTCTAGCTCGACAGCGGATGACATGGTTTCCCGTAGACCATTTGATATGGCGATGTACCCATAGGGGTCTTATAGGCGATCCTATATGCCCAAAGTACATCGTCCAACTTCGTACTCCGGTCTTTTCTATGACTATTCACCGTCTTCTCCAGGATTTTCTTAAGACTCGGTTGCTTCGCTCAACCCGACCACTAGTCATCGGATGATATGGTGTGCCGGTTTATGGCGAACACCATACTTCTCGAGGACTTTTTCCAAAGGTCGGTTGCGAAGTGTGTCCCTTCATCACCGATCAAGGCACGTGGACATCCAAACCTCACAAAGATATTCTTCTTAAGGAATTTCATGACCGTTTTATGATCATTGTGAGGAGTGGCTATTGCCTCCACCCATTTCGAAACATAGTCGACGCAGACTAAGATGTATTTGTTACCGAAAGATGATGGGAAAGGTCCCATAAAATCGATACCCCATACATCAAAGACTTCGCACTCTAAGATGGGTTTCAAAGGCATGTCAAAACGCCTTGTCAGAGTTCCGGTTCGTTGACACCTATCGCAAGCTTTACAGAAAGCTTCTGTATCTTTAAAGATCGTAGGCCAATAGAAACCGGACTGGAAGATCTTAGCAACCGTCTTCCAAGGACCAAAGTGACCTCCAGTGGGTCCACTGTGGCATTGCTCGATAATCTCTTGTTGCTCAGATTCCGGAACACATCTCCTAAGCAAACCATCTTTGCAGATCTTGAACAAATAAGGTTCATCCCAAACGAAATATTTCATATCGAGAAGAACTTCTTCTTCTCTTGATACGACATCTCGGGGTCAAGGTAACGGGCATGAAGGTAATTCACAATGGACGAATACCGGGGAACATCGGGAGAGCGGCCATCGATCGAAGCATAATGTTTTCTAAAGGAAAGTAAAGATCAATATCTTCGGGATCACCCTTTTCCTCACTTATCATCCTAGAGACATGATCCGCCACTACGTTCTCACGCCCTTCTTATCTTTGATTTGAACGTCAAATTCTTGGAGGGTCGGTATCCAACGCGATAAGCGCGGTTTAGCTTCCTTTTTGGTCATGAGATAACGCAAAGCAGCGTGATCAGTCCACACAATCACTTGAGCACCTAGCAAGTAACTACGAAACTTATCCATAGCAAAGACTACGGCTAATAATTCCTTTTCAGTGGTTGTGTAGTTAACTTGAGACGGATTCAGTGTGTGACTGGCATAATAGATAGGCTGGAACTTTCCATTAAGCTTTTGCCCTAACACTGCACCAACAGCATAGTTGGATGCATCGCACATAAGCTCGAAGGGTAGGTTCCAGTCAGGTGAAATAAGAATTGGAGCGGAGATTAACCGATTCTTGAGCTCCTCAAACGCTTGCTTGCGTTTTCATCGAAATTGAACTCAACGTCTTCCTTGAGCGAGTAGATAGGGGCTTGGCTACTTTGGAAAAATCTTGGATGAATCTCCTATAGAAACCGACATGTCCGAGGAAACCTCTGACTTCGCGAACATTCTTAGGATAACTCATCTTCTCAATAGCTTCAACCTTGGCCCTATCTACTTCTATACCTTTGGCGGACACTTTGTGGCCAAGAACTATGCCTTCATCGACCATGAAATGGCATTTTTCCCAATTGAGCACTAAGTCCTTTTCCACACATCTAGACAACACCTGATCAAGATTATCGAGGCAATCATCGAAGGATTGACCAAAGACCAAGAAATCATCCATAAAAATCTCCATACACTTTTCAACTAGCCCGTCAAAGATTGCCATCATACACCTTTGAAAGGTGGCCGGGGCATTACAGAGACCAAATGGCATCCGCCCGTGGCGAATGTGCCATAAGGGCAAGTGAAAGTGGTCTTTTCTTGGTCAACGGGATCGATGGGTATACGGAAGTATCCCGAATATCCATCCGGGAAGCAATAGAATGCGTGCCCCGCCGTACGCTCAAGCATCCGGTCAATGAATGGAAGAGGGAAATGATCTTTCGGTGTGACCTCATTGAGCTTTCGATAATCGATACACACTCTATATCCGGTAACGAGCCTCAATGCTATCTCTTCCCTTTCTCATTCTTCTCAATAGTAATTCCACCTTTTTTGGGAACTACTTGAGTCGGGGAAACCCATTCACCATGTCCGCAATGGCGTAAATGATACCCATATCTAGAAGCTTTATAATTTCCTTCTTGACTACCTCTTGCATATGAGGGTTAAGCCTTCTCCGAGGTCGTCTAACTCGTTTTGCACCCTCCTCGTCTTGATCTTGTGCATACGGATGTCGGGAGATATCCCTCGGATGTCTCCCACCCGCCATCCAAAGGCTTTTTCATTTTTGCGCAAGACGTTTAACAATTTAAGCTCTTCTATACGAGATAGCTTGGCGAGAGATGATCAAAGGAAGCTTGTCACCTTCTCTTAAAAACACATACTTAAGATGTTTAGGCAACGGCTTCGTACCAAATCTACGGGAGGATCCTCTAGACTTGATTTAAGATCTCCACTCTTCAACTCAACATCGCCGAGCTTACTTAGTGGCCCTATTGCCAAAGCTTCTTCTCTTAGCTCATCCTCAAAATCAGTCGCTAACCGGTCTAGATTGACCACACCACGAGTATTCAGATTATCGATCAGTCGCTCATATTCAGATTCGACTGCCATGACTTGCTTAACCAGGAAGTCATCGAAATCATCAGAAGTCTCCTCAACGGAAAAGCCGGTTGGAGATCCAGAAGGTATATTGATAGATTTTGAAACATTATAGCTCACCTCCTGGTCACCAACTCGAATAGTCACATGCCCGCCATCACAGTCGATGAGGGCTCTAGCTGTAGATAGAAAAGGTCTTCCAAGAATCAAAGGGACATTTTCACTTTTCTCAATATCTAAAACGTACCAGTCAACTGGAAAGGTAAACCTATCTATTTGAACTAATACGTCCCTTAGGATCCCTGAAGCTTTCTTAGAAGATCTATCAGCGAACTGTAAGTTCATGGTGGTGGGTTCTAGAAGACTTTGTAAACCAAGCTGATTGCAAACAGACAATGGCATCAAGCTGATGGACGCACCCAGGTCACATAAGGAATTTGGGAAGACTAGGCCTCCCATCCGCAATGTGAGCACAAATTTGCCCTGGATCGCCCCTTTTGGTTGGTAGGTTTTGGTAATTTACCATCGCGCATTCTTTACCAACTCGCTTGATCCATTTCGATAATTTCTTTTTGGAAGATACAACATCCTTAATGAACTTGGTATACTTAGGCATCTCAACCAAAACTTCTGACAATGGAAGATTAACCTGAGTGTTTTTCAACAAATTAAGCACCTTTTCATACTTTTTATCTTCGCTCAACGGGATGTTGCTCTTTACGGGTGGAAATGGAAGCTTCTTAAGATCATTCTCAGAGAGAACCTTCTTTGAAGATGCGCTAACTGCCTTGTCTTCCAGATCTTTCCACCTAACAGACTTTTCAGAAGTTTTCGTAGTCAGGGGATCAGTCACCTGACTTCCTTTTCCTTTTTCGGTCCTCAAGGGATCGGCCCACTTGAGGATTTCCAACCTTTTCACCTATCGGGGGTCGGCCACGATTCGGCTTGCGGCCAAGGGGATGATGGGTGCTCAACTTCCCCTCCCGCCTTATCGGTGGCGGGGAGGGGCTAGTGGTTTCCACGAAAGCCGGGGGACCACTCACCGTGTACCGCTTCTTAAACTCATTGTACCGGCTTCCTCTTGTCCATAATGCATTGTTGGTACGAGGTCGGTACATTGGTCGTCGCTCAAGTCGGCCCGAGCAACATGACCACCCTTAGGATTTTTCTCGGTAAAGCGGGCAAGTGCCCGGGGGTCTCGATGCTAATTGCTCGGCCCGGTTGCCCTATCTCGTCTTTCAAGGTTTTTATTGGTACTCATCGGGGATTTGAATGTTCTTGTTTTGCTCCTCTTTGAATGAGTTCCATTCGGCCTTGAGGTCATTGGAATTCGAGGGGCCTTGAGAATTGGAAAAATTTTGATTTTGTGGTCGGGCCGGGCCGATTCGATAATTGGAATTGGAAATGGAGGGCCAATTCGATTAAACCTTTGTGTTTGATTGGAAAAATTAGAGTTTTGGTTTGAACCAAAACCGGGGTTTCTATTAAAGGTCGAGTTAGAATTAAAGTTCGAGTTAGGATTACGATTGAAACTCGGATTCGGCCGAAGCCACGATTTTGAGCATTATTCGGCCAGAATTGGTTATTGTACCTAGGATTAGGCGGCGGAAAAAGCATTCACTTCCGCGTTTTGTCCAATCATGGGACAGAAACGAGCAGTGTGCCCCGGATCATCACATACTTGGCATGTGATTAGATTATACTGTCCATTATTATGAACAGTGTTGACTTGATGAGCGAGAGGGGGTTGAAATTGACACTGGCTGAACACGTGGCCAGGTTGACAACAATTGTCGCAATACAGGACCTGTGAGTTCTGTGGAAGCGAAAGAGTCTGATTACTCGGATTAGGAACAGTTTGGGACGTGGTCAGTTGAGAGTTAGCCATTTGCTTTTGCAACATGGCAACCAGATTCTGCATAGTCACTTCCTCGACCTTGGGAGGAGGAGGTGGTGCCTGAGTAGCTTGATAGGATGGAGCATAGTTATATTTGGCAATGTCTTCGAACAATGCCCATCCTTCGTCTGGAGTCTTCTTCAAAAACGCCCCGCCAGATGAACTATTGACCATGCCCTTAGTGAGCTCGGTCAATCCGCTAAAGAATGTATGGACTTGCCTTTGCATCGGCAAGCCATGGTGGGGGCATTTTCGGAGGAGGGACTTGAACCTTTTCCAGCAATCGAAGAACGACTCATTTTCCTTCTGATGGAATGTGAAGATTTCGTTCAAACACCGGGCCGTCTTTGATGGAGGGAAATATTGACTCAAAAATTCTCTTTCAAGTCCGGCCCGGGTCGTAATGGATTCCGAGGGGAGAGAGTGATACCACTCTAGTGCTTCCCCCCGCGGGGAAAATGGGAAAAGTTTGAGCTTGATTGCGTCCTCACTTACACCTTGGATACGGGTGGTACCGCATATGTGTAGAAATGTGTGTAGGTGAGTGTGGGGGTTCTCGGATTGATAGCCGTGAAAAATCGATGCATCCGCATCATCCGAATAAGTCCTGGCTTAAGCTCGAAAGTTTGAGCAAGAATGGCCGGCATAACAATTGCGGGGTTGATGGTATTTGTGCCCGGCATGGCATAGTCGGCCAACGTCCGTCTATCTTCTGTTGCCATTATTACTATTCTTTCGACTTCTCCGAAAGATATTTCTCAAATTCTTGATCAAAAGCGTTTCCTTCGTCAAAACGAAGTCTCCGCCTATTGGGTCGGACTATGGTCCGCTCGGGGTCGGGGAGTAGATTAGTGGTCCCTTCGACTACGAGTTTGCATACACCGAGATCCAAGATCAAGTTGTTTGAGCAAGAAAGAAAGAAGGAGAGGAGGAGATTAAAAGAATTAAGAAACTAAGCTGCTTAAACTAAAGACTTACAATCCAATCTAAGATCAATACCTAGAGAAAAGAAGGAGAAAAGAAAAAGATGATAGAAGGAAAGAGGAACGGACGAACGTCCAAAATTATGGACGAACGTCGACAAATTTTCGGGGTGGACGGGCGTCCGAAATATGAACGCTCGTCCTCGAGTCAAAACTTGGTTCGGGATTGAAGAATTTTTAGCGGACGGGCGTCCGATAAAGTAAACGCTCGTCCGGCGAAGCGAGAGCCGGACGGGCGTCGATTAAACGGACGCTCGTCCAAGCTGGGGCGAATACGAATAGAAAAACGAGAGCGTGGTAAAATAAAAAAAAAAAAAAAAAAAAAAAAAAAAAACGAGTATAAATTAGGAACGAAAATTTTGTATTTAACTACAAACAAAAACACAATTAAAAATGCGGACAATTGAACAAAAACAACTAAACTATTAACCACAAACGAGAAACGAGAAAAGATCTAACCTAAAAACGAGGAATTGAAAGCTAAATAAAAACTAGAACAAAAACTAAACAACCGTCCGGTAATTCCCCGGCAACGGCGCCAAAAACTTGTCTACGGATTTTATCTATGCAAAACAAACAAGTGATAAATTTATAATCCGGTTAACCCCAAGTATAAGGATCGTAGTACTAGTGGTTAATGCCGGGTCGATCCCACGGGGAACTAGACGAATGCAAATCCTAGTTTTTGCCTAACTAAACTATGTCACGGAAAACTAAACTAACAGTGATTAAACAAAACTAAACTGAACATAAATGCTGAATATAAACTAGACGAGAGGATGGAATCCAAAGCTAGGAAAGATTGGAAGCGATAAAAACGAACTAAAAGTGCAATAAGAAAAGTAAACTAACTAAACGAGTTCAAGTTTCAAGGGTTAAATCAAGTTTAATACGGGCAAACGAGTATTGATCCACCTATCCAACAAACACTAATCTCTCATCCCGATTATATTGCAGTTTCTACCAAGTTGTGGTTCATCTTATCAAAGGTATGAATCCTACTTTCGTAGATGATTCGCCTATTAATTTCTATCTTTCGATTTACGGAAATTAACGCATCATAACATAAACAAAGATGTAAACTAGGATTCTTTTAACCTAGATTTCCAACCTATCAACTTTCGTTTGACATAGATTAAAGATCTATTCCTAAATCATGGTGATCTAATGTTTATAAAGACTTTCACCAAATATAAAGCATCAAACATGCACATCTTTCGATATAAATGCAATTAATCAACATAAGACATGATAAAGGAAACAACTTGATTAAAAACTTACAAAATAACCGAAGAATCAAAAGTAATGTAAGTTGGATGGCTTCACAATGCTCGTTTGATTGAAGCCTAGCCTCTTAGCATCCTCGAATAGCTTGGATTGTTGAAGTAAATTGCATAAACTAAGCTAATTGTATCTAGGAATTTAAGAGCATGAAAAAGCTGGAAAAACAAAGTAAAAACGCAGCCTATAGCCGCCCCTAGGGTTTAGGGTTCGAGATTTGTGAATTGTGTACCCTCAATGTGAAAAATAGGCAGGTATTTATAGAGATCTGAGGCGGTTTCACTAAGTCGGCCGGATGGACGAACGTTCACTCTAATGGACGTTCGTTCAGAATTCTTGAACTCTACGCGGCCGCTCGTCCGTAATCCGTTCAAACTCTCTCGTATCAAAAGCGCTTTATGGACGCCCGTCTAACTTTCCCGACGCTCGTTCACGTGGACGCCGCTCGGACGAACGTCCATCATGACTTGAATGCGATTTTTGCAACTCTATCTCTTTTCTTCAATTTACCTCATCATTATCTCTTCCTTTAAATCACTTAGCTCGAATTTTAATCTCTTTAAATCATCATTTGAGCACGATAAACATACCTATAACGCATGGAAAACATCGCAAACCGTAATAGTATTCAAATAATCATATTTCAACCACAAAGTCTCATAAACATATCAATATTGCGATTAAGTCTATAAAAATATCGTTCGCTCAATATTTCAATATAGAGACCAATTATTATGCAAATTACACAATATAGAGGGGAGAACATCGTAAAATATATCCTTATAATTCATAGATTTTCACCCTTAACAGGATGCCACATAACATTAAATAAAATAGGCCATTTCCAAACTTTGTTTAGAATAGGCCTAGGCCTATTCAAAATAATTGATTTTGGAATAGGCCTAGGTCTAAGTCCTTTTCAAAATTTTGATTTTGGAAAGGGTCAACGGAGATGTCTTTGGTTTTGGAAACCAAAGGCATCCCTTTTGATTATGAATCAAAAGAAAAGAGGTCGGCCATAAGCATTGGCCGACCTAGAGAGTTTGGGGTGAGCAGCCGAGCAACCCCAGCTCGGCTGCTGGGTAGCTCCGACCCCTTAGACAGCCATTCACTGTCTATTCTTAATGTTGGCTACTGAAGAGGTGACACGTGGGTAAGTTCAATTCTGGGCATCGTCATAAGCCCCCCAGATCCAGACGAGCCTTGGTTGGTCGGCTCGGATCTGCCTAAGTGGTAGCTTGGCTCGGTCATCTAACTTATAGGTTTTGAATTTAGGATGCCAGGTGGAAAGGTTAGCTTTGACGCCTTGGTAACTGTCCCGAGAATCGAGGCTTCATTGCCCACTAGCTTTAATTGTGGGCATTTTTCGAGGTGAGGGGGGTTATATCCCCGTCATATCAAATGCTTCATTCATCAGTCGTTATTAAAGCAAGAGGATCCGTCTTCCGTTGTTGTTTGCTATTCTTCTCCCAATCTTCAAACGTATCTTTGCAATTAAGTTCTTCTCCTTTCGTATTTTAGCCTAATTTCTGTCATTCTTAGACGTAGACCTAATTACGCCTGAACCCCATATCTAATTTCATAGGAATGCCTATTGATGATAGTAGAGATGTCAAATCCATCCTTGGTCAGGATGACCTGGATAAGATATGTGAGCTGTATGGGGTCGATAAGGAGAGGTAGGCCCCCAGGATACCCTCGGAGCCACATTTGTTTGCCCCAAACCCGCCGGAGGGTTTCTGCACGGTTCACCGGGAATATTTTGAGGTAGGTCTTACGCCACCTTTCTGTCTGTCTCTCCTCACGGTGCTTCGACATTACGGGCTAGGGCTTTCCCAGATAGCCTCCAATGGTATCAAAGCCATCATTGGGTTTGCTATTTGGTGTCGGCTGCTGAACTTGAAGTTTCGTGTGAAGAAATTTAGGTACTTTTATCACCGCATAGGGGTAAAGGACCACCCTTACCGGTACTATTTTTTTAGGAGGCAGGGTCGGACAGCCGACGTCCCCATACTCCCCAAAGGCAAGGACTTTTTCAAACGGTGGAATGAGATATTCTTCTTTGTTCGTCATGAGAATCACCACGAGTTGAGCCGGTGGAATATGGATGAGCTGGATAAAGATGATCGTCCAGAGCTACCGGATAAATTTGTGGAGAAGATCCACAAGTCTGGGTATTCTATTGAGCGGCAAAATTTATATGACGGGCTGATTACAACTGTTGGGCTTATTTCTGAGTTTTAGTGATGAGTGCCAGACTAACTGTTATAGTGCAAAAGCAAAAATATGTCTAGATCAAATGTATAGGTTTATTAGAGTTTGATCTTTGAATAGGTTTGATCAAACAAGCACTGATGGTCAGCTGATTTATATCAGCAGATTGGACTATATCCGTAGGGTAGATAGGTGAGTAGACTAGTCAGGAACCTGCTGAAGACTGAAGGCTGAGGGCTCAAACTCAGTTAATGAAGGCTAAGGGATCAAACTTAGTAATTAAAGTCAAGGATATGGAATCAGAATTTAGGCAAGTCTGTGATGACCTAAACTGATTACATATACCTTGTGTACAAGGTCTAAGTTCCTTAAGTTGGATGGTGATTGGAACTTAGTTATTTGCAAAAAGGTGTAATCTAACTTCACAAATAAAATTTAGATAAAAGAAGTCTGCTTCATTGTGTTTTAAACACAACAAATTATAGTTCAGGAGACTGATAGGTATTTCAGCAGACTGATGAACCTGCTGATATATATACCTCGGTTAATTCAAGATTACATTGGAAGATTACATGGATAAGGACAACCAACTACCTTTGATTTATTAAACAAATCAATGGCTGAGATTAAAAAGACGTTGGGATGATTCGGGACTTTATCCAATGGTTACAAGTCAAAGGGTGGACAGACTGCATTCTGTCAAAAAGGATTCTGACAGTGTCAGTCCTATGAATAGTGACAGAAAGCAAGTCGGATGGGACAAAACCAGGAACGGCTTTATTTGAATTTCAAATACAAGTCACATGGACTCCTACCTATAAATAGAGGACTTCCAACTCAGAAAATTATGATGAAAACTAAGGAAATACAAGAGATAATTCTGAGCTGCATTTTATCAAGAAAAGCACCCTGCTGAACATCTTCAAGTGTATTCTGTATTCAAGCTACATCAAGTTTACACACTTGAAGACTGCAAGCTGCTGATTATATCATCCTAATCAAGCTGTTGCAACTGAATCATTTACTTGATTCATTCTTTATTCTACAAAGAATTTGCTGAAGACAGTGAAGCACTTTTGTGTGAAAGACTGTTGTTTGTGGTGGAGCTGGTGAAGAGGCAATCCTACCCTTCAAGGACCAGTGGAAGACTTTGGAGCAGCAATCCTACCTGTTCCAAGTGTTCAGTTTGTGAAGCCATAGTTATTGGTGAAGGACAAGCAACTTAGGAATCTTTGTAACAGCTACATCAAAAATCTCTAGTGAATTACCTCCAACGTCACAGGAGAAGAGTGGACTGATAGGATTACACCACCTGGAACCGCTATAAAATCTGCCTACTTACTTTCTGCACTTACATTCTGCATTTAGTTTATTATACACATCAACCTACTGAATCTAGCAACTGAACTCACACACATACACTATTGAGTATCTAATACTTAGTATCATATTTAACAACAAGTAATAAGGCTTAATTTTTGATATAATTCCGCTGCACAAATTCAGTAAACTCAACTGTCCGTAGACTACTGTGTATCAGCAGGCTATTGAGGTGTCAGCAGACTGCTGAGGTATCAGCAGGCTGCTGAAGTTGCTGAGTTTGTTAACTCTAAAAGTTTTAAGTGTTAAGTTTATTCACTCCCCTCTAAACTTAACCAAATCCTTTTCAAGGGACCAACAACAACAGCTCGGTTAGGGGATGCAGGGCCTGATCCCTACGTGGAATTTACTAGAGCCGAGTGGAAGTCCTGTAGGACACTTTTCTTTGTACTTTAACTCTGTTGTTACTTTTATGCTTCTGTCTGACTAATACTGTGTTCATATTTTTAGTGGCCGATTTCGTAGATCTGCTAGTTGGCGCAGAGGGTGAAGCCATAGTTCGTCAACCCGAGCCGACTCCATCCATCCGGAGCATTGCTGAGGAGGATCCTATCATGGATGTTGCTGTGGCGGGTACTTCTTCGTCTGCTCCTCCTCAGGGGCAGGCCGATCTGGACATTCCTAAGAAGGCGACGGAGAAGGATCTGTTTGTTGGGAAGAAGGGGCGGCCGAGGCCGATTTCAAACGAGAGTTGAACCACTAAAAAAGGCAAGTCCAAAGCTCCTAGGGGAGCTCAGGGCCAATCGGGTCCAGAAGAGGAAGCTGCTTCCGAGCAGCAGCGCAGTCGCCAACATGTCCGGTGAGGAGTTGGTTGTTATAGGTTGTAAGACTATGGAATTGGTAAGTGACTCTTCCTTGTTCCTTTTTTGTTTTAAAGCCAAACTTTTGATGGTCCTAACCTTCTTTGCTTGCTACTCAGGGGGCCATGATTGGCCAGGAAGTTTTCCAGAGACTGGGCAAAGCCTCCACCGACTCAGCTACCCTGGCCGCCCAACTCAAGGACACAGAGATGAAGGCTCTACAGGCTCAACTCCTAGCTAAAGAGGGTGAGGTGAAGTGTTTGGCGAGTGAGCTTGCCGAGGAAAAAAGGATGAAGGAATGGGAGGTCGCCGACCTCCAAGCAAGAGTGGCGAGAGCTGGAAGCCACAATCCCGGTTCGGTGTGCCAAGGCCGTTCAAGAGTATAAGGCTTCGGCGTACTTTGCTGAGGCCTTAAAGGTGCTGCTCATCCCCATCCTAAACCATGGGTATACCCAGGGAGTGAACGAGGCGAGGATTCAGTATCCTTCCCTTGTTTTGGACGACCTTCCTATGAAGGTTTACTATAAGCAAGGAATGGGCGCGTGCAGGATTTTAAGGCCGGGGTGGACATTGTGTCCAAGTATGCTCCCCAACCTGCTGCTACATCCGGCTTGGCTCCCTCGTCCGAGCCTCCGAAGAGTACGACTCCTGACTCTTAAAGGTTAAGGTTGTTTTATTTTGATAGAAAATTTTTGTACTTTGATTTTATTATGAAAGAAGGTTAGTTGATAATGAAAAAGAAGTTCTTCTATTAATGTACTTCCTCTTTGAGTTATCTTTTGTTTGTTGTTGTTGTGCCGGATATGGGGTGTATGCCCCCCCAATATGTCATTCAATAACCTATGGTTTTGGGTGACATACTTGCATGCATAAAGCCAGGCCTGATGTATGGGCTCGAATTATTTTAAACTAGAAGATATCGGACAAGTTAGTTTGACTCTATGTTTGTTGGACATATTTTAAGTTTTAATAATGAGTGCCAGACTAGCTGTTGTATAGGAAAAGCAAAAATATGTCTAGATCAAATGTATAGGTTTATTAGAGTATGATCTTTGTATAGGTTTGATCAAACAAGCACTGTAAAAAGGTCAGCTGACTTTATCAACAAACCTGTCTAGGTCAGTAGGGTAACTAGGTCAGTAGAGTATCTAGGAACCTGCTGAAGACTGAAGGCTGAGGGTCCAAACTCAGTTATTGAAGGCTAAGGGATCAAACTTGGTACTTAAAGTCAAAGATATGGAATCAGAATTTAGGGAAGTCTGTGATGACCTAAACTGGTTATATATACCTTGTGTACAAGGTCTAATTCCATATGTTAAGTGGTGATTGGAACTTAGTTATGTTCAAAATGGTGTACTCTCACTTCACAATTGTTGGACTTATTTCTGAGTTTTAGTGATGAGTGCCAGACTAACTGTTATAGTGCAAAGGCAAAAAGATGTCTAGATCAAATATATAGGTTTATTAGAGTTTGATCTTTGAATAGGTTTGATCAAACAAGCACTATAATGGTCAGCTGATTTATATCAGCAGACTGGTCTACATCAGTAGGGTAAATAGGTCAGTAGACTAGTCAGGAACCTGCTGAAGACTGAAGGCTGAGGGCTCAAACTCAGTTAATGAAGACTAAGGGATCAAACTTAGTAATTAAAGTCAAGGATATGGAATCAGAATTTAGGCAAGTCTGTGATGACCTAAACTGATTACATATACCTTGTGTACAAGGTCTAAGTTCCTTAAGTTGGATGGTGATTGGAACTTAGTTATTTGCAAAAAGGGTGTAATCTAACTTCACAAATAAAAGTTAGATAAAAGAAGTCAGCTGCATTGTGTTTTAAACACAACAAATTATAGTTCAGCAGACTGATAGGTATTTCAGCAGACTGATGAACCTGCTGATATATATACCTCGATTAATTCAAGATTACATTGGAAGATTACATGGATAATGACAGCCAACTACCTCCGATTTATCAAACAAATCAATGGTTGAGATTAAAAGAACGTTGGAATGATTCAGGACTTTATCCAATGGTTACAAGTCAAAGGGTGGACAGACTGTATTCTGTCAAAAAGGATTCTGACAGTGTCAGTCCTATGAATAGTGACAGAAAGCAAGTCAGATGGGACAAAACCAGGAACGGTTTTATTTGAATTTCAAATACAAGTCACATGGACTCCTACCTATAAATAGAGGACTTCCAACTCAGAAAAAGATGATGAAAACTAAGGAAATACAAGAGATAATTCTGAGCTGCATTTTATCAAGAAAAGCACCCTGCTGAACTTACTGAGCTTAAGGCTACTGATCCAGAGAAAATCTTCAAGTGTATTATGTATTCATGCTACATCAAGTTTACACACTTGAAGACTGCAAGCTGCTGATTATATCATCCTAATCAAGCTGCTGCAACTGAATCATTTACTTGATTCACTCTTTATTCTACAAAGAATCTGCTGAAGACAGTGAAGCACTTCTGTGTGAAAGAATGTTGTTTGTGGTGGAGCTGGTGAAGAGGCAATCCTACCCTTCAAGGACCAGTGGAAGACTTTGGAGCAGCAATCCTACCTGTTCCAAGTGTTCAGTTTGTGAAGCCATAGTTATTGGTGAAGGACAAGCAACTTAGGAATCTTTGTAACAGCTACATCAAAGATCTCTAGTGAATTACCTCCAACATCACAAGAGAAGAGTGGACTGACAGGAATACACCACCTGGAACCGCTATAAAATCTGCCTACTTACTTTCTGCACTTACATTCTGCACTTAGTTTATTATAGACATCAACCTACTGAATCTAGCAACTGAACTCACACACCTACACTACTGAGTATTTAATACTTAGTATCATATTTAACAACAAGTAATAAGGCTTAAGTTTTGATATAATTCCGCTGCATAAATTCAGTAAACTCAACTGTCAGTAGACTACGTGTATCGCGAGGCTGCGAGGTGTCGCAGTCGTCGAAGTTGCTGAGTTTGTTAACTCCAAATGTTTTAAGTGTTAAGTTTATTCACCCCTCTAAACTTAACCAAAGCCTTTTCAAGGGACCAACAATTGGTATCGAGCAAGCGATTAGCACGTTCGAAGTAATCCTACTTGTTGTGCTTGTGAAAATACTTTGAAAACTTTTTCAAATTACCGAATTTCACGGACTTGCATCATGGATAACAACCAGTATGCTAGAACTATGCTGATGTGTTCTCTAGATAGATTTGATGAATATAAACGTCGAATGCAGGCTTACCTTGCTGCAACTCATGATGAAATGATGGATGTGCTGACAGATGGACCATTGGAGATTACCAAGTCAGTAACAGTGGGTGATGTGACAGAGTACATTCCAAAACCAAAAAGAGAATGGAATGCTGAAGATTGGAAGAGAGCAAACCTCAACAATATTGCTATTGATATCATTTATAGAACCTTGGATAGCAATCTGTACATGAAGGTTAAAGATTGCAAAACTGCAAAGGAACTTTGGGACAAGATACGAGCTTGATCGGTGAAGGCACTGATGCAATCAAGAAGAATAAAATCAGTGTGGCCAAAAAGAGGTTTCAAAAGTTCAAAATGCTACCAAATGAAACCATTGAGCAAATGATTCAATGCTATCCTGGATGAACTTACCCTGCTGAGTGTAAGTTATTCAAAAGAAGAAACAAACTCAAAAATCTAGGAAGCATTACCTGACAAAGAAGTTTGGGAGATGAAAGTCACTGCAATAGAAGAAATGAGAAAGTTACATGAAGAGGATACCTTCAAATTATTCTCAGATCTTAAAGCTTATGAATTCGACAAGAGATTGGTTCCTACCACCGAAAAGAGGAACCAAAGACAGCGCATTGGCCGATAAACATCAAGAAGAGACATGAGGAGCTCAAGATGATCCATTGGATGAAATGCAAGAGCAGATTTCCCTACTGAGCAAGAAAATCAGGATGATGAAGACTGGAAAAAGCTCTCCAAGGAATTTCACTAAGAAATTCAGTGAAAAGAAGAAAGATGATTCCAGGAAAGACAATGATTACTTTTGTTTCCAATGCAAGAAACCAGGACATTTCAAACCTGACTGTCCTGAGTTAAAATAAAGTAAGGAGCCTGGTTATCTTTGCTTCAATTGCAAGAAGCCTGGACATTTTAGACCTGATTGTCCAGACCTACTGAAGACCAAGGGCCAACAAAGAAGACATGGAAAGAAGGCTATGTTTGCTGAAGATGAATCAGGGTATGAAGTGGAATCTGAAAAGGGAAATGAATCAGATGACACAGCATTGGTTGCTGAAATGGAAGATTATGCATTAATGGCTAATATGGATGAAACAGAGGAGGTATACAATATTGTATCAATTAACACTCCTGCTGGAAGTGATTATGAATCAACTTGTGGTTCAAATCCTAAAAACTCTTACAATGAAGAAGCTTTGGATGCCATCCTCAATCAACTGAGGAAAATACAATCTGGTTATGAGATTGTGAAGGCTGAAAAAGAAGCTCTTCAAGTAGAAGTTGAAAGATTGAATGCTGAATTAAGGGTTCTCAAAGGTAAGAAAAAAGATGTTGGACAAAATCAGTATAAGCCTGCTGAACATCCAATAGCTTCTGAATCTGCTGATCCATCTTATTCCTCTACTGCATACAAATCTGGAAAGCCTTATGGTGATAGAACAGGGCTTGGATTTGGAACTCAACAATCTAACAATAGTGGATCCAGTAAGGCTACTGAACCTAGTACCAGAAGTGGTCCTAAGTTTGTGCCTGCACAAGATCCAACTCCTATTAAGGTTGCTGAGGCAGTAAAACCTACTGAGAAAGCTTCAAGGAAGGAAAATCAGATGTCAAAAAAGTCAATAGCTCCTAATAAAAAGAATAAATCCAAAAATAGGACTGCTGTGCCTTCTAGACCTACTGATAGCAGACCTGCTACCAAGTCTGCTGGACCACAAAAAGGAAAGAACCAGAAATATTCCAAGGATAATAATCCTAAACCCAAAAATGTTAATCATTCTAGGAATACTTATCTCAGGGGGAAAGGTATATTGTTCCCTACTGATGATGATTGGAATATTCCTGCATCTGGTGCTAGAAACAGCAAGTATAACCATGTTGCTAGGGTAAAACCTAAGCAATGGAATCAGCAAAGGACTCAGCAGAGGGCTTATACAAGACCTCAGCAGGGACCTCAGCAGACTCCATACTATAGGGATGTTTCTAACAGACAGCAAACCAATGGTTATACCAATGCTTCTAACAACAAGAATCACCTCAAACAGCATTATAAACCAAAAGGCCAGAAAACATATGTGAATCCTACACAACCAACTGTTAGAACTTATGGATGTGTGGAATACATGTATGAACCAAAGTATGACACTTTTAGGAGAAGACCTTATGGAAACATCCCAAGGGTCATGCTTACCACTGACCATTATGGACCCAAACAGGTTTGGGTACCTAAAATGTATTAACTTTGTTTTGTAGGGTGTCTGGTACTTTGGCAGTGGATGTTCCAGACATATGACAAAGAATAAGCACTGTTTGTCAAACTATGTGGAAAAGGATGGTCCAAGGGTGAATTTTGGCAACAAGAATACACCTGGATACACAAGAGGTTATGGCACACTTGTGAGGAATGGACTTACAATCAAGAATGTTGCATATGTGGAAGGACTGGACTACAACTTGTTAAGCACTAGACAATTCTGTGACATGGGATACAAGGTCACTTTTGACAAAAACAACTGTATTGTCATCAGTAAAAGAGGTGATCAAGTTATATTGGCTGGTAGAAGACAACAAAACATGTATGTTGTGGATTGGTCTACTGCAGTTCCAGAAACATGTCTAATTGTGCATACCAAATCAGAACTTAATGGGCTATGGCACAAGAAGCTGAATCATCTGAATTTTGATGATATCAATCAGTTGGTGAAGAAGAAAATGGTGATTGGTTTACCTGAGATGACATTCTGAAACGATACTATATGTGATGCTTGTCAGCAAGGTAAACAGACAAAGTCAAGCTTCAAATCAAAGACTAAGCAATCAACTAATAGAGTCTTGGAGCTGATGCATATGGATCTATTTGGACCAGTTACACCAACAAGTGTTACAGGAAAGAAATACACCTTAGTGGTTGTGGATGATTATTCAAGGTACACTTGGGTGGTATTTATGAACAAGAAAAGTGAAACACTTCAAAAGATGCCTGAACTTTTGAAGAGATTACAGAATGAGAAAAGTTTAACAGTAGTAAAAATCAGACCAGACAAGGGTACTGAGTTTCTAAATAAAGTTATAAGAGAATATCGTGAACGGAATGGTGTACTACATCAACTTGTCGCTATCGGTACACCTCAAAGCAAAATGGGGTTGCTGAAAGAAGAAACGGGACTCTAAAAGAAGCGGGAAGAACTATGATTTGTGAAGCATTGCTACCTGAAAGATATTGGGCTGAAGCAGTTAATACATCATGCTATACACAAAACAGAACTTCAGTAAACAAGAAGATGCTGAAGACACCTTATGAGATTTGGAATGTAAGAAAACCTAACATATCCTATTTTCATCCATTTGGAAGTAAGTGTTTTATCTTGAATCATAAGGAACATTTGAAGACATTCCAACCAAAATCAGATGAAGGAATTTTCTTGGGATATTCTTCAGTCAGCAAGGCATTCAGGGTACTGAACAAGAGGTCATTAAAACATGAAGAAACAATCCATGTTGTGTTTGATGAACCTAAGTTCACTGGTATGGAAGATGAAGCTTGTGAACCTGCTGAGAATCTACAAGTCACTGATCCAGATTGTGTTGAAGTTTTGGAAAGATTTAATGACTTAAAGATTTCCGATTCTGCCCCTGCTGAACACCATGCTGATAATACTACTGATGCAACAACTGAGGCAGCTCAAGGATCTGCTGAACCCCCTGTTGAAGATACAGCAGACCCTACTGAAGACGAGGTTCCTGAAAATCAATCTAACCAGAATCCACAATGGTTAAGGGTCACCCTGCTGAACAAGTTATTGGCAACATACAGCAAGGTGTGAGGACTAGAAGACAATTAGAAGCAATGTTTACCTGTTTTCTATCCCAAGTTGAACCTAAAGTTGTTGAAGAAGCAATTTCAGATCCAGATTGGATAATTGCTATGCAAGAAGAGTTAAATGAATTTGAAAGAAGTCAAGTTTGGACACTAGTTGAAAGGCCTGATCATGCAAATATCATTGGTACTAAATGGGTATACAGAAACAAACTTGATGAATCTGGTACCATTGTAAGGAATAAGGCCAGACTAGTTGCAAAAGGCAATTCTCAACCAGAAGGAATAGATTTTGATGAGACATATGCACCTGTTGCAAGATTGGAAGCTATCAGATTATTCTTGGCACATGCTGCATATAAAAAATTCAAGGTATATCAAATGGATGTCAAGAGTGCATTCTTGAATGGCATTCTAGAGGAGGAAGTGTATGTTCAACAACCTCCTGGATTTGAAGTTAAAGATCAAGAAGATAAAGTGTATAGACTCAATAAAGCACTTTATGGCTTGAAACAAGCACCAAGAGCATGGTATGAGACTCTATCTCAATTCTTGGTGGACAATGGTTTTACAAAAGGCACCATTGATAAGACTCTTTTCAGAATCAATGAAAAGGACAGCACCTATTTGGTACAGATTTATGTTGATGACATAATCTTTGGTTCTGAAAATGAATTATTATGTGAAAAGTTTGCAAATCTAATGAAGAGCAAATTCCAAATGAGTATTATGGGAGAAATGAACTACTTTTTGGGATTGCAAGTTAAACAGATGAAAGATGGAATCTTCATTCAGCAAACCAAGTACACCAAGGAGCTGCTGAAGAAGTTTGGTATGGAAAATAGCACCAAGATATCAACTCCTATGAGTACAAATATCAGATTGGATGAAGATAAAGAAGGCAAAGATGTTGATCAGACTTTATACAGAAGGATGATAGGCAGTCTGCTGTACCTTACTGCCCAGACCTAATATATACTTTGTTGTAGGTGTTTGTGCCAGATTTCAATCCAAACCTAAAGAAAGTCATTTAGGTGCAGTCAAAAGAGTTCTCAAGTATCTAAAAGAGACTTTGGGAGTAGGGATATGGTATTCAAAAGATGGAAGTTTCAAGGTAATATCCTATTTAGATTCTGATTATGCTGGATGCAAGATTGATAGAAAAAGCACCATAGGAACCTGTCAGTTAATGGGAAATAGACTGGATTCCTGGTTTAGCAAGAAACAGAACTCAATATCAACTTCCACTGCTGAAGCTGAATATATTGCTGCTGGAAGTTACTGTGCACAAGTACTTTGGTTAAGACAACAGTTAAGGGATTATGGAATTGAAGAAAAAGAAATTCCAATAATGTGTGACAACACTAGTGCAATTGCCATCACATAAAATCCTGTTTTGCACTCAAGAACCAAGCATATTGATGTGAGACATCATTTTATAAGAGATCATGTTGAAAAGAAAGATGTGGTGGTTCTATACATCCCTACTGAAGATCAACTTGCTGATATATTCACTAAACCTTTGGATAGTGAAAGATTTGCTAAACTAAGGACAGAACTTGGAATTATAAAAGTTGACCGATAATCAACAATGTACTGGAATTCACCAAGGGGATTAGTCTTTGCTATGTTGGGTGAGCTCACATAGCAGCATTAGTCATTGGTATCAACAATTCCATGTACTTATGTTTGGACAATTGAGCAAATGAGGTTGCCAAGGGGATTGGTCTTTGTCATGTTGGGTGAGCTCACTTGATGATCGGTCATTGGTATTAAACTTCATCTTGTATTATCAATTGAACAAAACAAGAAGGAATCAAAGATCAGCAGAGTTACACTGCCAGCAGGTGCGGAAGCATCTTTGTCAGCAGGCTACTGAGCCAACCCTGCTGATGACAAGTCTGCTGAAGAATACGTTATTCAGTCAAACTTACTAAAGTCAAAAAGCAATTGGCGGGATATTTATTCTATCCTTTATAACCGCAGTTACACGATCTAATGGTTATAATACGTTATGAAAAGTAATGGGCCACGTGTCAAGTTAGCATTCACTCAAATTAATCATGGTTAAATGTAACAGTACACGTTCTGACAGTTTCAACTGCATTTGCCTATATATACACAGAGGCTACTACAAAATCTCAGATTGATATTCTCTGTATTTACACTGTGTGAACACAGATTTGAAAAGTTCTTTTCTTCATCTTTTTCTTATATCAATGGCGGAAAAGGTTGATGTCCAGATTGGAACAAGCCAAAGTGTAAGAGGCTTTGTTGTTGATGCTAACCAAACTGAACTAGCAATCAACATTGGTCGAAGAATAAGGAGATATGAAGGCTTGGAGAATGTACTTAACTTAAGATTGGAAACAATATCTTACACAAATGTTGTTAGCTTCTGGAAAAATATTGTGATAAAGGAAGGAAGAGAAGCATTCAAAACAACTGTAAATGCTCAAGAAATTGAAATTTCATCAAACCTACTGAGGGAAGTTTTTGGTTGTGAAGAAGTAATAGATGCTCCAGTAAATCCTGAGGAAATGGGATTGTCCAAGATGGATTTTGTTGACAAAATCAAGACCAATGAAGCCACCAAATCAATTCCAGGCATTAATGTGAAACACATTGGATTTGAGTACAACCTGCTGAGCAAAATCATTGCTAAGAATATCTTAGGCCTCGTTGGAAGTATGGATACTCTATCAGGACCTAAGATAGAGCTGCTGATGATTATTTGCAGAAGTATGAAATTTGATTGGGCTGGACACTTTATCCATTACATGAAGAAAGTTGCAAAAGAAGAAAGAGAACGAAAAAGGAAATCCAAGACCTTACCCTTAGGATTAATGGTTCAGGCCCTGCTGAATCATATGGAAATTCCTGATGTTGCACCTGAGAAGATAAACCAATCCAGATACAAGAAAGAGATTGATTATCATATCCCTGGTCTGGATGATGATGAAGAAAGTGTTGCTGAGGCTGCTGATAGTGATAATGGTGGAGATGATGGTGATGCTGGTGGTGAACAGGTCAAGCAAACTACTAAGAAAACTGTCAAACCTGCTGCACCAAGAAGGGTACTGGGAAAAGAAAGGCTACTGAAACAAGGAAGATAACAGAAATGTTAAAGCCTAAAAGAAGAAGAAAGCAAACAGCACAGACTGCTGAGTCTGCTAAGGGTCCAATTGATGTTGAAGCTGCTGACCCTGCTGTAGTTGAGAAGAAGACTGTTGCTGAAATTTTAAAGGAGCAACAGAAAGAAGCCAGTAGAAAGAGGAAGTCTACCGTGATTGAAATTGAAGATGAGCCACTTTCCAAGAGAATGAAAGAAATTATGCATAAAAAGAAACATGGAAAGGGGAAACAATTGAAATTTTTGGAGGCTCAAAGAGAAGAAGAAGTGGAAGTACAAGGAGAGGCTATTGATGCTGAACCATTAATAATTATCAAGCCTAATGAGGATGCAGAGGTTGTTATTGAGCAACCTGCTGGAGAGTCACAACAGACTACAGAAACTGAACCTGCTGTTGAAGTTAGAGAATCCTCACCTGCTAAGGCTGCTGAGCCTTCTGAATCTGCCCAAGTTGTTGAGCAACTTGTTGAAGAACCATAGCAGACTACTGATTCTACACCTGCTGTGTAAGTGGAGGAATTAGTACAAGACCCTACAATTCCTGCAATAGTTCAGGGGGAAGAACAGTCTGCTGTTAACCCTGCTGATGAGCATATAAGTCAGGGGGAAGAAAGTGTAGTACAGATTGAGGTAGTAGGAACAAATGTACAATCTAAGCAACCTACTGGCCTTTATGCATCTATTGAAGATACTTTGAGTTTGCTTGTTGGGACCTTTGGAGGTCATCAAGCTGCTGAAACAGCTCCCAGAAAACCAACAATGCCATTTGAGAGGCATGAGAAAAAGAAGAAGGATGATTTTGTTGATCCCAAACTTCAGCAGGTGGCTGATTATTTCCAATGGAAGTTTGGATTTTACAAGAGACAAAAGCCTGCTGCAGAACCTATGACAGACTTTGAAGAATGGGCTTTTGAGAAGTTGGGAGTGGAGAATTTGTTGGATCTAGTTGATACCACTATGCTGCAATCAAGATTGATGGACATTTTTGAAGATCAACAGAAAGAAGAGGGTATCAAGTTTAGAGACCCCAGAGATGACAGTGATGATTCATCATCATCATCTGATTCTGGTGGTAATTATCCATTAGGTCCAGGAGGAACCAGTGGGACTGCAATGATTAATGAACCAAGAGTGGAGCAGTCCACTGATGCTGGTCAGTCTATTGAGAGACAACAGGCTGGACAAATGGATGAGGATTTGGAAAATCTCACCATAGATGATATTGAGGCACAAATCAATGAGGGAATAGAGATTGGTGCAAACAAGATGGTTGGTGAGATTGATGATATGTTTGTTGTTGAACCTACTGAACAACCTGAAGATCAGCAAAATGTAGATTTGGATGATGAGAGGGTTACCGAACACAGTGAACCTAGTGCCAGCTCAGAGGAATCAATTCAATATCAAGACTGGATTGACACTGAGGATGCCTTAACAAAATCTGCAAATATCTAAGGAGGATCACTGATGTGGGGGAATTTCAAAAAGAAAACATGGACATATTCCCTGATCAAGTTGTTGTGGCACAAATTGTACTAGAACAAAGAACTGAAGAGGAGGTACGGAGTTCTTCGGGATACAAACGATGCACTGGACACGCTTTGGAACGGGAGGTACAGAGCCGCCGGGTTACAAACACAGACTGGACAAAGGTTGGAACAAACTTTGGGTTTGGAGGAAACCCCTAATGTTGTTTTGGATCAGGCTGCTGTAGTAGAGCCTGTTGGAGACAAGGCCACTGTAGGAAAAGATAGTCAGCAGGCTGCTGTTGTTGATGAGGAAGAAAAGCTGCTGGACTATGATTACAGTGATGAAGAATTTCAACTTGAAGAATCTACTGATGATGAACCAGTGAATGAAGAACCTGCTATTGATCCTATCTTGGAGGAGTACCAAGGACCTCACCCTACTGGAAGGGATATGAGTTTTGTTGTGGTGATCAGCAATCAGAGGCAACAATATAGTGTAGAAGAGCCTGCTGATGGAGCTACTGATGGAAGAATGGCTGGTGGAGTGCCAGTAGAAGTTTTGAATGAGTTGAGGACTGTCAGGAATGACAGGAACAAAGATTTGAAGAACTGATGAAGCTAGTGGACAACAATAGAAGATCTACTGAGAATTTTGCTTCAAATTACACATCTAATCAGTATGCCATTGCTGATCTAACACAAGATGCGAGGGGAATCAAACAGGGCAATACACTGAAGGAGAAATTTTTGAAAGATCAACTTGAATCCATTCATAAAAAGTTGGATAATCTTGCTGAGGTACATAGACCTGCTGAGCCTGCTGCTGCACCACAACCTGCTGTATTGGATCCTAAAATAACTGAAAGGATAACCCTGCTGGAACAAACAATGGAAGGAAGGATCACAACAATTGATACTAGGACTGAAATCATTGAAAGTCAACTGAACAACCTAGTAGTCACTTAGGAAAGTGTGCATGGCTTGCTGTCCCGGTTTGTTGATGATGTCAATAAGGGGGAAGAGGGTCAAACATCAGTAGCAAATGAGGCTGCAAGAATTTTTTTCCAAGAAGAAATGGGAAGCTGATACTAATGCATTTAGAGAACCTGCACCTTGCAGACTTCCACTTACTGATGAACTTCTCAAACAATACAATAATGTATACAACAACAGAAGAAGACCTTATCATGACAAGGGCTTTCATGAAGGTCTAAACTCATTTTTGGGACTGAAATTTTGGGAAGCAAGAGTTAAACCCATGAGGGCTTCAAGGAAAGGTGGAAGAGGTGGTAGAGGTGAAAGGAGTTTACCTACCACAAATGCAAAGGAATCATTGAATGAATTCAAGGAGGTTTACATGAGGTTAGGCTTCAGGGTACATCAAATAAATCTAACTCTTCCTGAAGCTTGGCATTGGTGGAAGCAAGTGAATCCTCACATTGACTTCTCTCTGATTGAAAATGACTGGATGAGAGAGATGATCTTGGAAATAAGAGCTTACCAAGAACAAGCAGAGAAAGCAAGAGAGGAAAGGGAAAGAAGACAGTAGATCAGCATACTTTACACTGTTTTATCTTTGCTGATGATAGACTGTAATAATTTGAACAAATGATTATAATGAAAGATGACTAAATTTGTTCTGTTTTTGTTTTCAATCTTTTTGCTTTACTGTTAGGTGAGGGTATTGGCATCATCACCAAAAAGGGGGAAATTGTTGGACTTATTTATGAGTTTTAGTGATGAGTGCCAGACTAACTGTTATAGTGCAAAGGCAAAAAGATGTCTAGATCAAATGTATAGGTTTATTAGAGTTTGATCTTTGAATAGGTTTGATCAAACAAGCACTGTAATGGTCACCTGATTTATATCAGCAAACGGTCTATATCAGTAGGGTAGATAGGTCAGTAGACTAGTCAGGAACCTGCTGAAGACTGAAGGCTGAGGGCTCAAACTCAGTTAATGAAGGCTAAGGGATCAAACTTAGTAATTAAATTCAAGAATATGGAATCAGAATTTAGGCAAGTCTGTGATGACCTAAACTGATTACATATACCTTGTGTACAATGTCTAAGTTCCTTAAGTTGGATGGTGATTGGAACTTAGTTATTTGCAAAAAGGGTGTAATCTAACTTCACAAATAAAAGTTAGATAAAAGAAGTCTGCTGCATTGTGTTTTAAACATAGCAAATTATAGTTCAAACGGATCGATAGGTATTTCAGCAGACTGATGAACCTGCTGATATATATACCTCGATTAATTCAAGATTACATTGGAAGATTACATGGATAAGGACACCAACTACCTCTTGATTTATCAAACAAATCAATGGTTGAGATTAAAAAAAACGTTGGAATGATTCAGGACTTTATCCAATGGTTACAAGTCAAAGGGTGGACAGACTGTATTCTGTCAAAAAGGATTCTAACAGTGTTAGTCCTATGAATAGTGACAGAAAGCAAGTCGGATGGGACAAAACCAGGACGGTTTTATTTGAATTTCAAATACAAGTCACATGGACTCCTACCTATAAATAGAGGACTTCCAACTCAGAAAAAGATGATGAAAACTAAGGAAATACAAGAGATAATTCTGAGCTGCATTTTATCAAGAAAAGCACCCTGCTGAACTTACTGAGCTTAAGGCTACTGATCCAGAGAAAATCTTCAAATGTATTCTGTATTCAAGCTACATCAACTTTACACACTTGAAGACTGCAAGTTGCTGATTATATCATCCTAATCAAGCTGCTGCAACTGAACCATTTACTTGATTCACTCTTTATTCTACAAAGAATCTGCTGAAGACAGTGAAGCACTTCTGTGTGAAAGACTGTTGTTTGTGGTGGAGCTGGTGAAGAGGCAATCCTACCCTTCAAGGACCAGTGGAAGACTTTGGAGCAGCAATCCTCCCTGTTCCAAGTGTTCAGTTTGTGAAGCAATAGTTATTGGTGAAGGACTAGCAACTTAGGAATCTTTGTAATAGCTACATCAAAGATCTCTAGTGAATTACCTCCAACATCACAGGAGAAGAGTGGACTGACAGGATTACACCACCTGAACCACTATAAAATATGCCTACTTACTTTCTGCACTTAGTTTATTATACACATCAACCTGCCGAATCTAGCTACTGAACTCACACACCTACACTACTGAGTATCTAATACTTAGTATCATATTTAACAACAAGTAATAAGGCTTAATTTTTGATATAATTCCACTGCACAAATTCAGTAAACTCAACCGCGTCGGTAGACTACGTGTATCGCCAAGCTGCGAGGTGTCGACGGACTGCGAGGTATCGCAGCTGCGAAGTTGCTGAGTTTGTTAACTCCAAAAGTTTTATGTGTTAAGTTTATTCACCCCCCCTAAACTTAACCAAAGCCTTTTCAAGGGACCAACAACAATAAAAAGTTAGATGAGAAGAATTCAGCTGAAGTGTTATTAAAACACAGCATACTTAAACCTTCTGACAGATATGCACATCAGCAGGATGATATACTTCAGATATTTGCTGAATGTAACTCTCAATTTAATCAAAGGTTACATTGGAAGATTAAAAGGATAAGGATGGATTGCAAGCCTTGATTTTGTCAACAAATCAATGGTCAAGATAAAAGGAACGTTGGAAAGATTCAGAGCTTTATCCAATGGATAAAAGTCAAAGGTTGGATAGTCTAAAAACTGTCAAAAAGCTGACTGACAGTGTCAGTCCTATAAACAGAGACAAAAAGCAAATCAAGATAGAGACAAGTCTGAAACGGCTATGTTTGAAATTCAAACATAAGTCACAGGATTCTCACCTATAAATAGAAGACTCCTGATTCAGATACAAGTGATGAAAACAGATGAACATCTAATCCATACGAAGCTATCAAGTTAAATCAAGAAAATCACCCTGCTGACATACACTGAGGTTAAACTTACTGATCAAGTAATCTCTTCAAGTGTAACCTGCTATCAAGTTACATCAAGTATACACACTTGAAGACTTCAAGCTGCTGATCATTTCATCCTGATCAAGCTGCTGACAACTGAATCATTTATTTGATTCAATATTTTTTTACAAGAAACTTGCTGAAGACAGTGAAGCATCCTTTGTGTGTCAAGAATTTTTGTGTGTGTGGTGGAGCTGGTGAGGAGACAATCCTACCCTTCAAGGACCAGTGGAATACTTTGGAGCAGCAATCCTACATGTTCTAAGTGTTCAGTTTGTGAAGCCATAGTCATTAGTGAAGGACAAACAGCTTAGGGATTTTTGTAACTACAACCTCAAAGATCTCTAGTGAATTTCCTCCAACGTCACAGGAGAAGAGTGGACTAACAGGATTACACCACCTGGAACCACTATAAAATTTGCCTACTTACTTTCTGCACTTACTTTCTGCATTTAGTATTTTGATCACATCAACCTACTGAAACTAGCAACTAAATCACACACTTACACTACTGAGTATCCAATACTTAGTATCATATTTTCAACAACAAGTAATAAGGCTTAATCAAATATATTCCGCTGCAACAAATTCAGTAACATCAACAGTCAGCAGACTACTGAGAAGTCGGCAGGCTACTGACCTTGCTGAGTTTGTCAACTCCAAAAGTTTTAAGTGTTAAGTTTATTCACCCCATCCTAAACTTAACCAAAGCCTTTTCAATGGACCAACAATTGGTATCAGAGCAGTGCTTCTGTTATGAAGTAATCCTACTTGTTGTGCTTGTGAATATTCTTTGAATTTTTTTTCAAGTTTCTGATTTTCAAAGCTTTGCATCATGGATAACAATCAATATGCTTGGACTATGTTGATGTGTTCTCTAGATCATTTTGATGAATATAAACGTCGTATGCAGGCTTATTTAGCTGCAACACATGATGAAATGATGGATGTGCTGACTGATGGACCACTAGAGATCATAAAAGCCATAACTGTGGGCAGTGAAACTCAGTGTGTTCCAAAGCCAAAAAGAGAGTGGGGTGCCGAAGATAGAAAAAGATCAAATCTCAACAATATTGCTATTGATATCATTTACATAACCTTGGATAGCAATATGTACATGAAAGTGAAGGATTGCAAAACTTCAAAGGAACTTTGGGAAAAATTAGAACTAATCTGTGAAGGCACTAATGCTATCAAGAAAAACAAAGTCAGTGTAGCCAAAAGAAAGTTCCAAGATTTCAAAATGAAATCAAATGAAACCATTGAACAAATGGAGTCAAGATTCAATGCTATCATGGATGAACTCACCCTACTGAATATAGTATACACAAAGAAGAGATTAATACAAGAATTTTGGAAGCCCTACCTACAAAGGAAATTTGGGAGATGAAGGTTACTGCCATAGAAGAGTCCAGGAGACTTCATGAAGAGGATACCTTCAAATTGTTTTCAGATCTCAAGGCATATGAATTCAGTAAGAAACTTGTTCCAGATATTGAAAAGAAAGAACCAAAGACTACTGCATTGGCTGCTGCACATAAAGAAGAATCATCAGGTGGTCAAGATGATATACTGGATGAAATGCAAGAGCAAATAGCCCTACTGAGCAAGAAGATCAGAATGATGAAATAGGAAGGGGTTCTCCTTTCACCAAGAAATCAAGTGAAAAAAAGAAGGAAGAATCCAAGAAAGACAATGATTACTTGAGCTTTCATTGCAAGAAACCAGGACACTTCAAACCTGATTTTCCTGACTTGAAACAGAAAAAGGAACCTGATTACTTGTGCTTTAATTGCAAGAAACCTGGACATTTCAGACCTGATTATCCAGACCTACTGAAAAACTAAAATCAACAAAGAAGATCTGGCAAGAAAGCAATGGTTGCTGATGATGAATCTGGCTATGAAATGGAATCAAAAAAGGAAATGAATCAAATGACACTACACTTATAGCTGATATGGATGATTATGCTTTGATGGCCAATATGGATGAGACTGAAGAGGTATACACTTTTGTATCTGTAAACACTCCTGCTGAAAGTGATTGTGAATCTACTTGTGGTTCAAATCCTAAAATTTCTATTAGTGAAGAACCTTTGGATGCCATCCTTAATCAACTGAGGAAAATACAATCTGGTTATGAGATTGTTAAGGCTGAAAAAGAAGCACTTCAAGCAGAAATTCAAAGATTAAATGCTGAATTAAGAATTCTCAAAGGTAAAGAAAAAGATTATGGACAGACTTAACATAAGTCTGCAGTACATTCAGTAGCTACTAAATTTGTTGCACAATCTAGTTCCACCGCTGCATTCAAATCTGGAAAGCCTTATGGTGATAGAACATGCCTTGGATTTGAAACACACCAATCTACTAAGGATGGATCCAGAAAGGCTACTGAACCTGGTACCAGAATTGGTCCTATGTTGTGCCTGCACAAGATCCAACTCCCAAAAGGGTTGCTGAGGTAGTAAAGCCTACTGAGAATGCTTCAAAAAAGCAAAATCAGAAGTAAAAAAGGTCAACAGTACCTAACAAAAAGGGTAAATCCAAAGGTAGGACTGATGGACCTTCTAGACCAGCTGCTAAGTCTGTTGGACCACAAAAGGGCAAAAATCAGAAATATTCCAAAGATAAGAATCCTACACCTAAAAATGTTAATCATTCAAGGGATACTTATCTCAGGGAAGGAAAGGTATTGTTCCCTACTGATGAAGATTGGAATGTTCCTGCCCCTACTGCTAGAAACAATAGACATAACCATAATGCGATGGTAAAACCTCAGTAATGGAATCAGGAGAGGACTCAACAAAGGACTTATTCAAGACCTCAGCAGGGACCTCAGCAGACTCCATATTATAGGGTTGTTCCTAACAGACAACAACCTTATGGTTATGCTAGTGCTTCTAACAATAGAAATCACTTCAAATAGCATTATGTACCAAAAGGCCAAAAATCATATGTGAATCCTACACAACCAAATGTTAGATTTTATGGAAATGTGGGATACATATATGAACAAAAGTGTAATGCTTTTCAAAGAAGACCTTATGGAAATTTTCCAAGGGTCATGCTTACCACTGACCACTATGGACCCAAACAGTTTTGGGAACCTAACACGCATTAAATTTTTTTGTCGGGTGTCTGGTACTTTGACAGTGGATGTTCCAGACATATGACAAAGAATAAGCACTGTTTGACAAATTATATGGCAAAGGATGGTCCAAGAGTGAACTTTGGAAAAAAGAACACACCAGGATATACAAGAGGATATGGAACACTGGTGAGGAATGGATTAACCATCAGAAATGTTGCATTTGTGGAAGGACTATACTACAACCTACTGAGCATTGGACAATTATGTGACATGGGTTACAATGTCACTTTTGACAAAGGCTACTGTATTGTCATTAGTGAAAGAGGTGAAAAATTTGTGTTAGCTGGAAGGAGACAACAAAACATGTATGTTGTGGATTGGTCTACTGCTGTTCCAGAAACATGCCTGATTGTGCATACCAAGTCAGAACTAAATTGGTTATGGAATAAGAAGTTGAATCATCTCAATTTTGATGATATCAATCAGTTGGTGAAAAGAAGTTTGAGATTGGTTTACCTGAGATCAAATTCAAAAAGGATGCTATATGTGATGCATGTCAGCAAGGTAAACAAACAAAGTCAAGCTTCAAGTCAAAGACTAAACAATCAACAAAAAAGTTTTAGAGCTGATGCATATGGATCTATTTGGACCAGTAATACCAACAAGTGTAACAGGAAAAAAGTACACATTGGTAGTTGTGGATGATTATTCAAAGTACACGTGGGTAGTATTTATGAACAAGAAAAGTGAAACACTTCAAAAGATGCCTGAACTTTTGAAGAGATTGCAAAATGAGAAAGGTTTGACAGTAGTGAAGATCAGATCAACAAGGGTACTGAGTTTTTCAATAAAGTCATAAGAGAATATTGTGAACAAAATGGTGTGTTGCATCAATTAGCAGCTATTGGAACACCTCAGCGAAATGGGGGGACTGTGATTTGTGAAGCATTACTACCTAAAAGATATCGGGCTGAAGCAATCAATACAGCATGCTATACACAAAATAAGGAACAACTGAAGACATTCCAACCTAAATCAGATGCAGGAATTTTTTGGGATATTCTTCAGTCAGCAAGGCATTCGAGTGCGAATAAAAGGACATTGAAACATGAAGAATCAATACATGTTGTGTTTGATGAACGAAAGTTTACTGGAATGGAAGATGAAGTTTCAGAACCTGCTGAAAATCTCCAAGTCACAGATCCAGAATGTATTGATGTTTTGGAATGGATAAATGACTTAAAATTTTCTGACTCTGCCCCGCCTGAAGAGCCTGTTGGTAACACTACTGATGTAACAACAGATGCAGTTCAAGGATCTGTTGTTCCCCCTAATGAAGCAACAACAGAGCCTACCGAAGATGAAGCTCATGTAAATCAAACAAAATCAAGATTTACAATGGTTGAAGGATCACCCTGCTGAACAAGTAATTGGTAACATACATCAAGGTGTAAGGACTAGAAGACAATTGGAAGCAATGTTTACTTGTTTTCTATCTCAAATAGAGCCTAAAGTTGTTGAAGAAGCAATATATGATCCAGATTAGATAATTCTATGCAAGAAGAATTAAATGAGTTTGAAAGAAACCAAGTTTGGACACTAGTGGAGAGGCCTAGTTATGCAAACATAATTGGAACTAAGTGGGTATACAGAAATAAATTGGATGAATCTGGTACCATTGTCAGAAACAAGGCCATACTAGTGGCAAAAGGCTATTCTCGAGCAGAAGGAATAGATTTTGATGAGATATATGCCCCAGTTGCAACATTGGAAGGTATAAGATTATTCTTGGCATATGTTGCTTACAAAACTTCAAAGTATACCATATGGGTGTCAAAAGTGCATTCTTGAATGGCATTCTGGAAGAAGAGGTTTATGTTTAGCAACCTCCTGGTTTTGAAGTTAAAGATCAAGAAGATAAAGTGTATAGACTCAACAAGGCTCTTTATGGTTTGAAACAAGCACCAAGAGCATGGTATGAAACTCTATCTCAGTTCTTTGTGGACAATTGTTTTACCAAATGTACCATTGACAAGACTCTTTTCAGAATCAATGAAGGGGACAGCACCCTACTGGTACAAATCTATGTGGAAAACATAATTTTTGGTTCTAAAAATGAATTTCTGTGTGAAAAGTTTGCTAATCTCATGAAAAGCAAGTTCCAAATGAGTATGATGGGAGAGATGAACTACTTTTTGGGATTACAAGTCTAACAAATGAAAGATGGAATCTTCATACATCAAACTAAATATACCAAGGGCTGCTAAAGAAGTTTGGTATGGAAAATAGCACCAAAGTATCAACTCTTATGAGTACAAGCATCAGATTGAATGAAGATAAAGAAGGCAAAGATGTTGATCAGACACTATACAGAATGATGATAGGAAGTCTGTTGTACCTCACTGCCAGCAGACCTGATATATCCTTTGCAGTAGGTGTTTGTGCAAGATTTCAATCAAAACCAAAGGAAAGTCACTTAGCTGCAATCAAAAGGATTCTCAAGTATCTAAAAGAGACTTTGGGAGTAGGTATATGGTATTCAAAAGATGGAAGCTTCAAAGTTATATCCTACTCAGATTATGATTATACTGGATGCAAGATTGATAGAAAAAGCACCACATGAACTTGTCAGTTGATGGGAAATAGACTTGTTTCCTGGTTTAGCAAGAAAATTGAATTCAATATCAACTTCCATTGTTGAAGCTGAATACATTGCTGCTGGAAGCTGCTGTGCACAAATAATATGGTTAAGACAACAATTAAGGGATTATGAGATTGAAGAAAGAGAAATTCCCGTAATGTGTGACAACACAAGTGCAATTGCAATCATAGAAAATCCTATTTTGCACTCAAGAATCAAGCACATTGATGTGAGACATCATTTTATAAGAGATCATGTGGAGAAGAAAGATGTGGTGGTTCTTTACATCCTTACTGAGGATCAACTTGCTGATATATTTACAAAATCATTGGATAGTGAAAGATTTGCTAAGTTAAGAACTGAACTTGGCATCATAAAATTTGACTGATATATTGATGATCAGCAGAGTATTGGAACTCACCAAGGGGATTAGTCTTTGCCCTGTTGGGTGAGCTCACTTGGCATACTAGTCATTGGTATCAACAATTCCATGTACTTAAATAGTTTGGACAATTGAGCAAATGAAGTTGCCAAGGGGATTGGTCTTTGTCCTGTTGGGTGAGCTCACTCGACAGATCAGTCATTGGTATCAAACTTCATCTTGTATTATCAGTTGGACAAAACAAGAGTGTATGAAGATCAGCAGAGTAATCTGTCAAAAGGCTGCTGAGCCATCTTATGTCAGTAGGCTGTTGAGCCAACTCTACTGAAGACAAAGCCTACTGAACTATATGTTACAAGACAGTCAAACTTTAATGAAAGTCAACAGTAAATGGATATTACTCTTATCCTTTATAACTACGGTTACAATATCCAACGGTTACAACTCTTTATGGGAAAAGTTAGTGGGACACATGGCAGCATCATATTTATTCCAAAGTTAATCGTGGTTAAATGCTACAGTACGTGTACAGTACTTGCCTGACAGTTATCACCCACTACCTTTCCTTATATATACATACACACTCAGACGATACATACAAACTCAGCTTGATTTTCTCTGAGAACATACAAGTGTGAATACAGATTTGCAAAGTTTTCTTCTTCATCTTTTCCAAATTTCTATAATGGCGGATAAATGAGATGTTCATATTGGTACAAGCCAAAGTGTTAGAGGCTTTGTTGTTGATGCTAACAAGTCTGAGCTAGCCATCAATATTGGTAGAAGGATCAGAAGATACGAAGGACTGAAAGATGTTCTAAATCTGAGATTAGAAACCATCTCATACACCAATGTTGTTAATTTCTGGAAGAAGATAGTGATAAGAGATGATAGAGAGGCATTTACTACAACTGTAAATGCTCAGCAGATTGAAATAACCTCAGACTTGCTAAGGGAAGTGTTTGGATTTAGACCTGGAAACAATGCTCCCACAAATCCTGAATCAATGCAGCTAGCAAGACTGGAGTTTGTTGATGCAATAAAGACCAACAAGTCCATACCATCAACCCTGAGTATCAATGTGAAGCATATCAGGTTAGAATATAACCTGCTGAGCAAGATTGTTGCCAAAAATATTCTTGGATTCAGTGGAAGTCTTGATACTCTCTCAGGACCAAAAATTGACCTGCTGATTATTATATGCAAAAGTATGAAGTTTGATTGGGCCGAATTCTTTGTTCAATATATGAAGAAAGTGGTGACAGAAGATAGAGATGGAACAAGGAAGTCCAAGACTAAACCATTGGGTTTGATGATACAGGCCCTGCAGACTCACTTGCAGATTGGTAATGTTGCAACTGCAAAGATCAACAAGCCAAGATACAAACCTTAAATCACTTATCTCATCCCTGGTTTGGATGATGATGAAGAAGGAGATGATGAAAGAACTGAAAGTGATGATGATGGTGATGACAATGATGGTGGTGGGCAGGCTAAACAAGTTACACAACCTGCTGCACCAAAGAAGCATGTGGAGAAAAGAAAGGCTACTGATACAAGAAAGATAACTGAGTTATTAAAGCCTAAAAAGACAAGGCAGCAACCAGTAGACATTGCTGAGTCTACTGACGCTCAAGTTGAAGTTGAAGCTACTGAGCCTGCTGGAGCTACAAAGAAAACTGCTGCTGAGATTTTAAAAGAACAACAAAAAGAAGATAGAAGGAAAAGGAAAGGTGTTGAAATTGAGGAGCAACCTGCAAAAAGAAGGAAACAGGTTGTGAAGAAGAAGGTTCATGGAAAGGCAAGGTATTAAGGGTTCTGGAGGCCCAAAAGGAAGTAGAAGAAGAGGTTGTTGAGCCTACTGAGGGTGTTGATGTTGTTGTTGAGCAACAAGTTGAAGGACCACAGCACACTGCTGCACATGAACCTGTTGTGGAAGTTGTTGTACATGTTCAAGACCATGCTGTTGTGGATGCTACAACTCGGGGGAAGAACAAACTACTACAGACCTGCTGATGAGCATATGAGTTAGGAGGAACCAAGTGTTGAACGGTTGGAGGTAGTAGTACAAATGTACAACTTGATGAACCTACTGACCTGTTTGTATCAGCTGATGATACTTTAAGTCATCTTGTTGAGACCTTTGGAGGACAACAAGTTGAACAACCTTCTCCAAGAAAGCCCACTATGCCATATGAAAGAAAAGAAAAGAAATCAAAGAAATAAAGGGTGGATCCTGACATCAAAAGGGTTCAAAAGTATTTTGAATGGAAGTTTGGTTATTACAAGAGACAAAAACCAACTGCTGAACCTATGAGTGGTTTTGAAGAATGGGCATTTGAACAGTTAGATGTAGAAAGTTTTCTTTGATTGATTGACACTTCTCTGTTGGAGATGAGGCTGATGGCAATTATTGAAGATGGCAAGCAAAAGAAGAATATTATGTTTAAAGATCCTAGGTTCACATCTGATTGTGATGAATCATCATCATCTGATTCAGATGATGATCATCCTATGTTCCCAGGATAGTCCAGTGGTACTACAATGCAAGGATCTGCTGAAAAGACTGGACAAGGATCTACTGAGGAAGTAAAAGATTAGCCTGCTGAAGGTGACAAATCTTCTGAGGATCAGCTGACTGACATGTTAAATGAAGGGCTGGGAGCTGCTTACAATGAAGATTTGGAGATACAGCTTGTTGTAGCAACATCACTTGAAGAGGCCAGGATATCTACTATTTTTTATGTTGTTGCAGGATATACAGAAACCCAAATCCGGATCCGATCCATAATTGGATCGTCAGATCTGATTCACAGCACCGATCGAGACATTCGATCTTGCACAGCGGAAGCTACGTATAAATTCGCATGCAATTTTACCACGATATGATCTACATCAATAATTAATCTAACTATGAGAAGGTTGAAGATTTACCTTATTTAAGAGAAATAGTAAATCGACAGATGGAAAAGCCGCAGTCTTCCGGATTGTATCTCCTAGCGACGACTGGTGGACGTCGATCCTCGCCTCAGAACCTCCTCGAATAAGCCCAAGAAAAACCTTAGGTTTTTCTCCTCCTAATGGCTAGAACGAGAAACTAATTTTCTCTCCTTTTTATCAAGTGTGGCGCAAATTCGGTGTGTCTTTTATGCTAGGAGGAACTCTTTTTATATAGAAAAATAACTAGTCAAGAGAGAGTTATCCTTTTCACACCACAATTACCTATTTCCATACGGAAAAGATATTTGCCACAAAATAAGAGATAATTCCCAAAAAAATCAATCTCTTAATTTATCCATTAATTATTTAACAAATAAATAATTAACTAATTACACATGTGATATAATTTAGGAAAATTTCTTTTCCTAATTTCATCAAACATAAATGGCGCCACATTTGTCATTAAAATTTAATAGAAAATGTCTTTTCTATTTTACATATTATTTATCAAATAAATAATATTTCGCATATTCATTAAATAGACCAACTATTTAATTTATTCTTGAGGTTCCACAAAAACGAGAAAACACTCGCGTGTTAGGAGCCAACCCGGGGACCATGGACCTATAACCAGTAGCTACAATAAATTGAATAAAATATTCATCGAACATAATATTTCTACTCAACTTATTAATTCCGGAATTACGCCACCATAAATCCGAAACTGAACTCTATCGATTATAGATATAACTTATTCTCAAAACGTCGAGTGAAGTCGATAAGTGTCCATTGATATAATCATTACATATAAACTAACCCTCCATAGACTATCCGTAATGAAGCGGGATTATTTCCGTAAACCTTCTTCAATACATCTTATCCTTATTTACCATCAACCCACTAGTGATCAATTAGTTCATAACCAATACGAACTCCCGGGATCGATCAGTTTCTAGGATTAACAAATAAGGGGATTGTCTTTCTACTTCCCACAGGAAGGAATGAATTCCATATATGTGAGACACACACACCTCACTCATAGTGCCAACGTGAAAGTGATTCGGACCGCGCCTCTTAGCGATCCTTAACGAACACATCAAACCCTATCCTGAAACAAGTAGGAGCATGCAATCTCTTCAGGATTAAGGTTAATCCATATATGATCATCTTGTGATTTAATAAGATTTCTCAATCACGGATTTATATGAGAAATGCAGATTAAATCGGTCCAGTCCTATATGACTACATCATATATAAATGCCCCACTTAGACAACCAATGTCGACTGTTTGCGGTTTTATGCAAAGCAGTGATAAAATATAATAAATAAAACCGATGTCAACCCCAAGTGAGAAGGTTCGCAGCTATAGTGATGAAACCGGGTCGTATCCACAGGGACTTGTACGAAAATAGTGTTTTTGCTTTCGATTTCTTTTGTAAGGTTGATGACTACGATCTTGGATTAAAAAACAATAAAACAAAGAGTTTGAAAATTGAAAATAAAAACTAGCACGTAACAAATCTTTCCGTAACAATTATAATTAAACAAACTAGAAGCACCGTTGATCCACCACCCCACCGAAATTAACAAGAAAGACGCACATTCGTTTGCGAGCCTTGGATTATTATCTACTAAAAAGGCGTTTCCTCTCTCGATTTAACACCGTTAACTAGTCCACCTCTCGATGCAACTAACGAATTTACGGAACAAAGATATGGATATGAAATCCTAATCTAACAATATTCTCCCTCAACTTTCGTTTGTTAGAAGAAATATTATCACTCTCCTTCACGGCAATCTATGAATTTATCAACTATCGTATGTCTAAATTCAATCAGCATACAACACAAGTATAGTCATACACATTGCACATAAACAATTCAAAACATGAAGGAAGAACAAGAAACTTACTAGAACGAATAAATGCAAAAATCCTTGTTTATTCCGGTGATGGTGGCTTCACATTGGTGGTTCTAGCCTCGGGCCTTTAGCCACTCATCTTCTTCAAAAACATCCTTATTTGCTTTGAAATGAAATTGAAAGAAAAATAAAAGAAAGACTATCTATGAATCTAATTTATTGCTAGTTGCTATACTAATTTTCTGATGTTTCTGGATGATCTGTTTCTGCTCGAATGGATGCTGCTTATATAGGAGTTTGTGGCCGACATAGGGAAGGATATAGAAAACGCGTCGGATAAATTTCTGCAGCCTCGGTAGACCGAACGTCCAGGCTCGGTCGACCGAATAGCACGGCTCGGTCGACCGAGCGTACCACTTGAGCGCATTCACACTGTGCTTCGTATACCGTGTTCCCCACTCCACTCTTTCGCTCTGATCTGATTTATTCTTCAAATGCTGATCCGATTTTCTTCTTTATTTTGAAATCCTTGATTGAATGACATAAATCTTCTCAATAAATAATATCCCCTTGCATTTCTTTATTTTCTACAAAATTATTGTTACACCAAGTCATCGAGTAATAATAATAATAAAATGTGTAACAAAATAACATTTAATCCCAATATTTCCTCCTAATTAAATTATAAACCCTCAATGAACATTATATGAATTTATTGGTCAAAAACATGCTTTTCTCATTTATTTCCTTTAAAAACAAGGTAAATTGTTTAGGGATTAAGCCCGAAAATATAGTAAAATATACCCTAAACAACTCCCCCACACTTAGCTTTTTGATTGTCCCCGAGCAAAACAAACAACGACAAACTATCAAAAACCCACATAACTTGACACGAGATGTACTCATGCACACCTCAAGCTAGTATCTAGCAAATCAAACTCACTCAGTGATTGTGTGTGTTGAACCCGCTAAACTTCCACCGATCCTCTCTTGATGTATTAAATCAAGCACTAACAGTCATCCGATTAAATAAATGAAGTTCGTTCTGTCTACAGCACTTACCCTACAAAAACTATTTATCAAGAACAAAGTAACCAACTCACATTTAAATTCCTTTACTTGGTGCCAAGAAAATACCTTTCAGGTCTCTACTGGGTTTAGATCAACTTGACTTAGAGTTCCAAAAAGCATATAATTTTTCTCTATCGTCGCGTCTCAAAAGTATAACACTCTCCCCTAAACTTTAGAGGCAGTCACCTTGAGATCACTCGAACCTATACTGTCCAAGGTAAACCACACTCCCCAATTGGGGCAGTATCCAAATGGACTCGAGGTGATAGTCGCAAACAACTTCCGCAATTTAATTTTTTCAAAATTTTCTTCTTTTTTTCAAACTCTTTGGAAACTCCCGGTCAGGTATCATTTCTAACACATTCAAGACTTTTAAGGTTCTCAAGACACTAAGGTACTTAGATTCTAACTGTGAGTATAGTACGAGTTCTTAACTTTCATCAGTGCTAAGTAAGTGGTTATCTGCAGCTAGAATTGGCTATCCCTTAACTAACCGGAGACTATTTTATATTTTTGGTTCCTCATCTAACAGGTTCGTGTACTGAGGTTCAAGTGAGTATCTGATCTACCAAACCTATTCTTAGAACATGATATGACTACTGATAACAATTAAAGGTGCCAAATTACAAAACTAGCATGTCATTGAAGTTACTCGGGACTCACAAATTTTCAAAAATTTTATCAAATTTTTCAAAGGAGCAAAACTAGATAACATGTAAAACAAACCAGTAAAACAAACCAATAAACCCTCCCCCCCACACTTAAGTTACATGATGTCCTCAGCATGTGCAAAATAAGAAAAACTTAGCTGGTTGTAATTCGGAGGAGGCAATTCTGGAAGTGGTCCGGAGCCGATTCGGAATTGCTTGATGAAATCGATGGAGCTCGTGGACCATCCACCGGTAAAGCGATATCATCCGAAAGCTCACAATCGCTATCGCAAATATCCTGCACACATGGAGAAATAAGACGTACCTCGGGGATAGGGGCACAAAAGATGATAGACAAGGCAATATCATGGAACAAAGCAGAAGCAATGCAAAAATTGATAATAACCGAATCTATGTGAAATGTAGTGCACAAATGTAATATCGAGAGATACTAGGGTACATGAGGAAATAAAAAAAAAAAACAAACAGGGGTCATGATGTGGGCAATCGTCCAAGTACAGATCCATAGTCAGAAACTGCTAGGTGGAAAACATTAGCAACCGACAAGAGAAACAAAGCAAAAATAAACTACAAACAAAAAGAAAAAAAATATCTAGGTTACCGTCCTAGTAAGGCTTAATTATAGTCGGGGGCTCGACTTAACCAATAAAAACTCAACCGGGGTCAGGCCAGTGAAGCCTAATGCCGGAATCACTCTCGACCTCCTCGGGGTCAACAGGCTGGAATCCACAGGAACAAAGTCTCGCCAACGTCTTGGCCATATCATCAAACTTCTGTATCCACTTCGTACCTATGATTCTTCTCTTCTTCTTTTTAGGTTTCTGTTTCACAAGCCGAGGTGCAACATCAGGGAGCACAACATCATCAAAGAACTCACAGAGATGTAAATCATCGGGTACCGAAGGATCGGAGCTGGTTTGACTAGGGACGTCGTTCAGATAGAAAACCACCGGTCGTTCCTTTTGTTGACCAATATAGTGTTTTAACCGATGACCATTTACTCTTAACAACCCGCCCTGCTTATCGTTCAAATCGACTGCTCCACTAGGGAATACCTGAAAGATTTCAAAGGGGCCGGACCAACGGCTGCGTAGCTTACCGGGAAACGAGATGTAACCTGGTATTATCCGTAAAACCCACTCGCCCGCTTTGAATTCCCTAATCTTGATTTTCTTGTCGTGAAGCGGTTTAGTCCTTTCCTTGCGATTCTCGAGCTCTCGTAGGCACGGAGTACGAATTCATCAAGCTCCCGCAACCGCAATAATCGCTTTTCTCTGCACAACTGGCTATCGAAATTCAAGAATTTAATAGCCCAGAACGCTCTGTGCTCAAGCTCGATTGGCAGGTGGCAGGCCTTGCCATAAACCATCTGAAACGGAGACGTTCCAATAGGAGTCTTGAAAGCTGTCCTGTAGACCCAGAGCACATCATCCAATTTCTGACTCCAGTCCGTCCTATTAGAATTCACCGTCTTCTCAAGAATGCTCTTCAGGCTTCGGTTACTCACTTCAAACTTGTCCACTCGTCTGAGGGTGATAGGGGGTAGCAGTTTTGTGTTTTACCCCATATCGTTCTAAAATCTTTTCTAGTGGGGTATTGCAAAAGTGAGTTCCCTCGTCACTGATGAGGGCTCGTGGACAGCCAAACCGCGTGAAAATATTTTTCTTCAGGAAGTTCTTGACCACCTTGTGGTCGTTCCGCGGTGTTGCTATCGCCTCCCCCACTTTGATACGTAGTCGACGCAGACCAGAATGTACTTGTTCCCATACAAGGATGGAAACGGTCCCATGAAATCAATACCCCATACGTCGAAAACCTCGCATTCTTGGATGGGGTGGAGGGGCATGTCCATTCGCCGAGAAAGTTTACCGGTGCGTTGGCACCGGTCACACCCTTTTACAAAGTTCTCGTATCCTTAAAAATTGTTGGCCGGTAGAAACCGGATCGAAAAATCTTCGCGACGGTCTTCCCGGCTCCATAATGACCTCCCACGGGTCCACCATGGCATTGCTCCATAATGTCCCTCGCTCGAACTCGGGGACACACCTACGGAGCAATCCATCCTTGCAACGCTTGAGGAGAATGGGATCGTCCCACACATAATAGTTCAAATCCGAAAAGAATTTCTTTTTTTGCTGATATGTCAGGTCAGGGTCCAGATATCTGCCGCTCAAGAAGTTTGCAAAAGGTGCAAACCAAGGAGAACATTTTCCAGCACGGGCAGGCGCAACCTCGCACACATCAATGGTCATGAGTTGCTCAGTTGGAAAATCGATTCCAATCTCATCCGACTCTACCTGAGGATCGTCGGTCAGCCGAGACATGTGGTCAGCTACCACATTCTCGCTACCCTTCTTGTCCCGGATATGAACATCAAACCCTTGTAAAATCAAGATCCATCTCAACAAACGAGGCTTGGCATCGGCCTTGTTCAACGGATATTTCAATGCGAGAATGGTCCGTCCGGACCGTGACCTCCGACCCAAGCAAGTAGCTTCTAAATTTATCCATGGCAAAAACTACGCCAACAACTCCTTCTCGGTTGTTGCATAATTTACTTGCGCTGGGTTTAAAGTGTGACTAGCGTAGTAGATGGGTTGGAACCTTCCGTCCACTCTCAGACCTAACACCGCGCCGACTGCATAATTAGAAGCATCACACATAAGCTCGAATGGAGCTTTCCAGTCGGGTGCTATAAGAATTGGCGAGGTAACCAACTTGTCTTTTAGTTCTTTAAATGCTCTTTCACACTCAGGGGTGAAAATAAACTTCACATCTTCTCTTAAGAGAGATGACAAAGGCTTGGCTATTTTAGAAAAGTCTTTGATGAATCGCCTATAGAAGCCGACATGACCCAAGAATCCTCTTACTTCTCTTGCATTTTTGGGGTATGTCATTTTTTCAATAGCTTCTACCTTCGCTTTGTCGACCTCAATACCTTCTTTGGACACCTTGTGTCCCAGAACAATTCCCTCTTCCACCATCAGGTGGCACTTCTCCCAATTTAAGACTAAGTCTTTCTCTATGCACCGGGACAAAACTTTATCAAGATTGTGTAAACAGTGGTCGAAACTGTCCCCGAACACAGAGAAGTCATCCATAAAAATCTCCATCACCTTCTCCACTAAACCATCAAAGATAGCCAGCATACATCTTTGAAATGTAGCCGGTGCGTTGCAGAGACCAAATGGCATTCTTCGGTAAGCGAAGGTGCCTGAGGGACAGGTGAAGGTAGTCTTTTCTTGATCAGTGGGGTCGATAGCTATCTGAAAGTATCCCGAATAGCCATCCGAAAACAATAAAATTGCTTGCCACTAAGCCTCTCAAGGAGCCTGGTCAATGAATGGCAAGGGGAAGTGGTCTTTTAGAGTTACCACATTTAGTCTTCTCGTAATCGATGCAAACTCGTACCCAAGTGACTTGCCGTAGGGCAATCTCTTCCCCCTTTTCATTCTTCTCGATGGTGATCCCTCCTTTCTTTGGCACCACCCGAGTGGGGCTCACCCATTCACTATCGGCTATTGGGTAGATGATACCCATGTCAAGCAATTTGATGATTTCCTTCTTAACGACCTCCCGCATGTGAGGGTTTAGCCTTCTCCGAGGCCGTCGCACTTTCTTCAATCCCTCAACGATCCCCGATCTTGTGCATACGGATATCGGGCTTATCCCCTTGATATCTCCCACTTGCCAACCAAAGGCGAGGATATTATCTTGCAGCACTTTGATAAGCTTTTCTTCCTCCTTTGGTTCTAACTTAGATGAAATAATCAAATGGAGCTTATCACCGTCCCTCAGAAAAATGTATTTCAAGTGTTGAGGCAAGGGTTTCAACACTAAATCTGACGGTGGCTCCTCCACACTTGGTCTTAATTTATCGCCCTTAAGCTCCAGATCTCCAAGCTTATCATAAGGGCTCTGAAGCATCATGGCCTCCCAGCAGACAGGGGTTTCATCCCCTTTTTCAAATCTGGCCATGTCACCATGCCTCTTCCTCATTTTCTTTCTTACCATCTCCTGGTAATCAGAACTTTCCTTTTCCTCCTTCTCAATCTCTTCTAAAAAATTCTTCCACTCCTCATCAGTCCAAGTTGCAGATTGTTTATTGAATTCTTCCTCATCCCAACTACCCATGAACACTTGTTCATCATACTCATCAGTGAAATCGTCCTCAATAGCTAAACAAGTGTCACTGGATGCGTGCTTCACTGCATTGCCCACATTGAACTTTACACTCTCATCCTCCAAATGTAGGGTTATCTCGCCACTGTAGGAATCTAGTAAGGCACGGGCGGTTGCAAGAAAAGGTCTTCCAAGGATCAAGGGTGTTTTCTCATCATTGGTCATGTCCATGATTACCCAATCAGCTGGGTATATGAAGTTCTCAACCTTGACCAACACATCTTCTACGGTTCCCCTTGCATACTTCACACTTCTATCCGCAAGTTGAAGAGAAATGGGTCTAAGAGTAATAGATTGATCCAATCCAAGAGATTGGAAGATTGAAGTAGACATCAGATTGACTAATGCTCCCGAATCGCATAAAACATTGTGGAAGTCCTTGTTCCCGATAGTACACGAAATCGTGAATTTACCAGGGTCAGGACACTTCACAGGAAGTTTAGTCTGGCCGATTGCGGAGCATTCTTCATTCAACACTATGTGCTCGAGCTCTTGAAGCTTCTTCTTCGAACTCACTGCGTCCTTTATAAACTTTGTATACTTTGGCATCCCGACCAAAAGATCAACTAATGGAATGTTTGCCTCAGTATTCTTGAGCAAATCGATAACCTTCTTATACTCCTTATCAACTGTTAATGACAGCTTGTTCTTGCTATGTGGGTAAGGGAGATCAGCAAAGTCCTCCTCAGTGAAGGTCTTCTTTGCCGTCTTATGATTGATTGCTTTGTCTTCCCTATCTTTTCAGCAGTATTCTCAACTCTCACATTTCTTTCAGAATTTCCTTTTTCACTTGGCTCAACAGCCGTCCCAGCATCCTTCGAGGAGAAAGAAGATCTTCCCCTCCCGCCCTCTCGCTCGCGGGGAGGGGCTATTCGTTTCCCTGGTTGGCCCGACCGCCAACCGCTTTCCCACTCCTCGGATTTACGACATTCAACTCATCTTGACCATAGTTCCATGGTGCGCCGGATCGGTGCAAGTATTCGGTCATTCGGGACCACGTTAACCCCTCGGGGGTTCTTCTCGTAAAACTCGGCACCGACCTTGAGGTCGACTTGCTTGTTGCCCGAAATCGTCCCATTTGCACCTCTAAATTCCTCACCTGTCTTGGTCAAAGTACTCAATGCATTTGCCAACCGAGTGTTGGCCGTGACTTGCTCACTCAACTTTTGTTCTAAGATCTGAAATGATTGATTCGATTTTGATTGACCGGTGGATTATTGTTCCATGCCGGTCGAGAGTTGGATTGAAAATTGCTCGGATTGGGCCTAGGGGCCCGAAAGGCGATGGGGATTTGCTACCCTAGAAGGGTCACTCCAATAATTAAACCCTTGAGTGTTCTGATTCTGACCCAAAGGTCGATAATTTTGAGAAGCGAATGCATCCACCTCCTCTGAATGCAGCAATAGAGGACATTGATGGAATGTGTGCCCAATAGTATCGCAATTTTGGCAGACAACGTTGTTTTGCACAGCTTTGACCTGAGGGATCGGGTCAAGCGCGCGATGACATCGCGATGGCCTTGGCCATGGCGGTTGTCACATACAAGACTTTGAACATTCATTGCCGCCACTTGCTTCGTAGTAGTGCGGCTAACCGAGCCTTTAGAAGTGTGGTCTCATCTACCTCATACTTCCCTGGAGTCGAGCTCTTCTGACTGGATGCACCTTTATAGGTAGGGGCATAATTATACTTTGCAATATCTTCAAACAACCTCCATCCCTCTTCAGGTGTCTTTCTCAGAAATGCACCTCCAGGCAAAGAACTATTCACCATTCCCTTAGTCAATTCAGTCAAACCACTATAGAAAGTGTTGACCAATCTTTGTTTATCCAGCCCATGGTGGGGGCACTTTCTCAAGAGAGACTTCAATCGTTTCCATGCATCGCAAAACGATTCCCTCTCAGTTTGCACAAAAGTGAATATCTGATTCAGAAGATGAGCCGTCTTTGCAGGTGGAAAGTACTGGCTCAGAAATTCTTTCTCCAACTCCTCCCACGAAGTAATGGAGTCGACTGGTAAAGATTTATACCATTCTTTCGCTTCTCCCTTCAGTGAGAAGGGGAAAAGTTTCATCCTCAGGGCGTCCTCAGTGACCCCTTTGATTAAAGTACTCCCGCACGATTCTAGAAATGAGTGAATGTGATCGTGTGGGTCCTCACTGGAGAAGCCATGGAATGTGGAACCTCTCACCAAGTTGATTAAAGAAGTTTTGAGTTCGATATTATCAGCCGTGATTTCCGGAATCACGACTGCAGGATTTACTTTCACAGTAGACGGCATGGCAAAGTCTGCCAATGTCCTTTGATCTGCCATTTCCTCAACTTGGGCTTCTTCCTCAACGTATTCTTCAGGATCGTTTGCCTCGTCCGTCGATCCGGCGAGTCGAGCCAAACGTCTATTCGGTCGAACGATGGTTCGCTCTAGCTCCGGGTTATATAAAAGTGGTCCCCCGTGAGTTCGAGTTTGCATAAACCACGTTCGAACCAAATGTTCGGGTCAAAATAAATTTTTTTTTATTTTAAAATTAAGTGTAATCTTTAAATTAGACTCAACAACTAAAAACTAAACTAAAACAGACTTGAAACAGGTTCGAAAAACGCAAATAAAACAGAATAGAATACTGTAAGACTATCACAGAACAGAAACAGAGAAAAGAAAAAATAATAAAATAACTCTCAGTCGACCGAGAGGTCAGGTTCGGTCGACCGAACTGATTTTTTTTTTTATTTTTTTTAATGCAAGATTAGTACGCACCGGAATTAGCGACCGTCCAGAAATTACAGAGATTGAAAAACGAAAACTTTCCGTGCCAAGTCCCCGGCAACAACGCCAAAAACTTGTTTGCGGTTTTATGCAAAGCAGTGATAAAATATAATAAATAAAACCGATGTCAACCCCAAGTGCGAAGGTTCGCAGCTATAGTGATGAAACCGGGTCGTATCCACAGGGACTTGTACGGAAATAGTGTTTTTGCTTTCGATTTCTTTTGTAAAGTTGATGACTACGATCTTGGATTAAAAAACAATAAAACAAAGAGTTTGAAAATTGAAAATAAAAACTAGCACGTAACAAATCTTTCCGTAACAATTATAATTAAACAAACTAGAAGCACCGTTGATCCACCACCCCACCGAAATTAACAAGAAAGACGCACATTCGTTTGCGAGCCTTGGATTATTATCTACTAAAAAGGCGTTTCCTCTCTCGATTTAACACCGTTAACTAGTCCACCTCTCGATGCAACAAACGAATTTACGGAACAAAGATATGGATATGAAATCCTAATCTAACAATATTCTCCCTCAACTTTCGTTTGTTAGAAGAAATATTATCACTCTCCTTCACGCAATCTATGAAATTATCAACTATCGTATGTCTAAATTCAATCAGCATACAACACAAGTATAGTCATACACATTGCACATAAACAATTCAAAACATGAAGGAAGAACAAGAAACTTACTTGAACGAATAAATGCAAAAATCCTTGTTTATTCCGGTGATGGTGGCTTCACATTGGTGGTTCTAGCCTCGGGCCTTTAGCCACTCATCTTCTTCAAAAACATCCTTATTTGCTGAATTGAAATTGAAAGAAAAATAAAAGAAAGACTATCTATGAATCTAATTTATTGCTAGTTGCTATACTAATTTTCTGATGTTTCGGATGATCTCGTTTCGATCGAATGGATCGCTTATATAGGAGTTTGTGGCCGACATAGGGAAGGATCTAGAAAACGCGTCGGATAAATTTCTGCAGCCTCGGTAGACCGAACGTCCAGGCTCGGTCGACCGAATAGCACGGCTATGTCGACCGAGCGTACCACTTGAGCGCGTTCACACTGTGCTTCGTATACCGTGTTCCCCACTCCACTCTTTCGCTCTGATCTGATTTATTCTTCAAATGCTGATCCGATTTTCTTCTTTATTTTGAAATCCTTGATTGAATGACATAAATCTTCTCAATAAATAATATCCCCTTGCATTTCTTTATTTTCTACAAAATTATTGTTACACCAAGTCATCGAGTAATAATAATAATAAAATGTGTAACAAAATAACATTTAATCCCAATATTTCCTCCTAATTAAATTATAAACCCTCAATGAACATTATATGATTTATTGGTCAAAAACATGCTTTTCTCATTTATTTCCTTTAAAAACAAGGTAAATTGTTTAGGGATTAAGCCCGAAAATATAGTAAAATATACCCTAAACATCGACGGTCCGGATAAGACGGTCACACCATAAAGTGTTCTGGGCGCATTAATGGTGGTTTAATCAATAGACCCCATACTTTGATTAACTTTACCACGGACTAACATTTCAAGTGTATCACCATAAACTTAATCCTCATGTGTGATACACACTAAGTTATATGGCTACATATGATACGACTTGGGGTTTTCAGTAGTGTATTACTTATAAGCACGAAGCTAATAATAAGATGAGAATAAATCTGTCATTTATTAATTATAAAAACAATTACATAAATTGTCTTTCGGGCGCTTCTTCCAACAATCTCCCACTTGCCCGTAAGGACAAGCAACAATTGCCTTTCGGGCACTCTACATCTAACAATCTCCCACTTGCCCGTAAAGACAAGAAACAATTGTTTTTAGAGCACCACACCCTTATTCTATCTATCCACAACATTCTCCCACTTGCTCTAAAGCAGATGAGACATATCTCCCAAGTTCATACCCGTCAAGCGCTTATCAGTGATATTAGATGCCACACGACTTGGTAAACTGATCAGCTAGGTTGTCGGCTCGAGGCGATCTTTTAGAACCGAAATGTCGCCTCTTTGCACGATTTGTCTAACAAGGTGGCACTTACTTTCAATATGCTTTTGACCTCTTATGATTGCGAAGATCCTTGGCATGAGCTACCTCTCAACTATTTTCACAGTAAAATGCTATCGGCTCATCGAGACCTGGAATTACTTCCAAATCCAACAAAGAATTTCTCCAGCCCACACTGCCTCTTTAGCTGCTCCGAAAGCTGCTACGTATTTGACTGATAGAGTCAAATTGGTAATGCGGGATTGCTCCAGACCATAGCTCTATCATTTATTAATTATAAAAACAATTACATAAATTGTCTTTCGGGCGCTTCTTCCAATAGTTGTTATGTTTGAATTAGCTGATACAAGTTCAGAGCACTCAGCTCAGTATCAAGAGTGGTTGAAACTCAAGAAACCTTATCCCAAGTTGCAAATCAGTTATAGAAGGTTGCTGATGCTAGAGGAGTTTTAGAGGAAAACTTGGTTGTGTTTCTTTCATGTTTTTGTTGAAGACAGGGTTCATGTTGCTGAGTTACAAACAGCACCTGAATACAGGTCGGAACAGAGGGTCCTAATCACTGAGGAACAAACATTGTTGGGACAAAGGTTGGAACTTATGATGGGATTGCAGGAATCCCCTGTACATTATGAGAAGACTGCTGAAGCACAGGCTGCCGTAGAACCTGTTGCTGAAGAGAAGGTTACTGAAGAGAAGGTTGCTGAAGGGAAAGATAGTCAGCAGACTGTTATTGATGAGAATGAACAACTGGTGGACTATGACTTCAGTGATGAAGAATTTCAAATGCTAGAGAAAGAGGAAGTTGCTGATGAGCCCCAACAGGCACATATACTAATATTTGAAGAAGTACATGTTCCTTAACCTCAACCTCAACCTCAACCGAACAAGAACTTATTATGGAGGATATTTTTGGAGATACAATTGAGGAGGGTCCTGAACCTGCTGAATGGTACAGGACAAGAGCAATTGTTGTAAGGTAACCAAGGCGGAGGACAATATGGAACAGACTACTGGAGGAGTTGCTCGAGGTATGGCTGGAATGAATAAGATTCCAGTGCATGTTTTGGAAGAGTTGAGAGCTGTAAGGGCTGATATAACCCAATTGAGGAGTCAACTGAATAGAAGTGAGCAAAGATTTGAGAATTGATGAATCTAGTGGAAAACAGAGGAAGAACTACCGAAACAGTTGCTTCCAACATTACATCTTCTCAATTTGCTATAAATGATCTAATTAGAGATGTAAGAGGTATAAAGACCACCACAATAAACAAATATAATCATTTGAATGATCAGATTGCCTCAATACACAAGAAGTTGGACAAGTTAGCTAAGGCACCTAAACCTGCTGTGGTACCTCAACCTGCTGAGGCACCTCAAATTGTTGTACTTGATCCTAAGATTACTGAGAGAATCAATCTGTTGGAACAAACTGTTGAAGGAAGGATCACTACAATTGACACAAGGACTGAGATAATGGAAGGTCAACTTGCAAATTTGATGATCACACAAGAAAGTGTTCATGGTCTACTGTCCCGGTTTATTGATGATGTCAATAAAGGGGAAGAGGGCCTTTCAGCAGAAGCAAATGAAGCTGCATGGATTTTTGCTAAGAATAAGTAGGAGGATGACATAAATGAGTTCAGGAAACCTGCACCTAGCAGGATTCAGATGACTGATGACCTCCTGAAAAAATACAAAAAGCTATACTATGGAAATAAGAGACACTATCATGACATGGATTTCAGGAAGGACTCAACTTCTTTTTGAGACTAAAGTTTTGGGAAGTAAGGGTCAAATCACTGAGAGCCTCTAGTAGAGGTGGAAGAGGTCAAAGAGGTCAAAGATTAGGAGTTCAGACAACAAGGGATTCACTGGAATAATTCAAACACTTCTACATGGGACAAGGCTTCAGTGTTCACACAATAAGGTTGGCCCTACCAGAAGCCTTGGAATGGTGGAAACAGCTACATACTTAGGTTGATTTCTCTATAATAGAAAATCAATGGATGCTAGATGTAGTAAGGGAAATCAGGAGTTTCAAGAGAAACAAGAGCAGGACAGAAACATAAACTAGATCAGCACACCTACTTATACATTTATCATTCTGTTGATCCTAGTTTGTAATAGCTTTGAACAAACATGATTTTAAGGAAAGATGACTGAAGTTTGTTCTGTTTTTGTTTTTATCTTTTTGCATGGTTTTGGCATCAACACTAAAAAGGGGGAAATTGTTGGACATATTTTAAATTTTAATGATGAGTGCCAGACTAGCTGTTATAGAGCAAAGGCAAAAAGATGTCTAGATCAAATGTATAGGTTTATTAGATCTTTGTATAGGTTTGATCAAACAAGCACTATAAAAAGGTCAGCTGACTTTATCAGCTGACCTGTCTAGGTCAGTAGGGTAACTACGTCAGTAGAGTATCTAGGAACCTTATGAAGACTGAAGGCTGAGGGTCCAAAATCAGATATTGAAGGCTAAGGGATCAAACTTAGTACTTAAAGTCAAAGATATGGAATCAGAATTTAGGGAAGTCTGTGATGACCTAAACTGATTACATATACCTTGTGTACAAGGTCTAAGTTCCATATGTTAAGTGGTGATTGGAACTTAGTTATGTTCAAAATGGTGTACTATAACTTAACAATAAAAAGTTAGATGAGAAGAAGTCAGCTGAAGTGTTATTAAAACACAGCAGACTTAAACCTAGCTGGTAGATATGCACATCAGCAGGCAGATATACTTCAGATATTTGCTAAATGTAACTCTCGATTTAATCAAAGGTTACATTGGAAGATTAAAAGGATAATTATGGATTGCAAGCCTTGATTTTGTCAACAAATCAATGGTCAAGATAAAAAGAACGTTGGAAAGATTCAGAGCTTTATCCAATGGATACAAGTCAAAGGGTGGACAGTCTAAAATCTGTCAAAAAGCTGACTGACAGTGTCAGTCCCATGAACAGAGACAAAAAGCAAGTCAAGATGGAGACAAGTCTAAAACGGCTATGTTTGAAATCCAAACATAAGTCACATGATTCTCACTTATAAATAGAAGACACCTGTGTTAAGGCCATATTTATATGATTATTAAAGGTTTATTTCATTATTATTTTCCCCACATTTGCATAATTTACATGAGAATTAAGGGTTTAAGTGTAAATATTTAATAAAGATGATTTTAAGATGATTGTATGCAAAATTGATGATTTTAAGTGTTGATTTAATGGAATTATTATTATTTGGATTTTATTACATTTTTGCATTGTTTATTTATCATGTAGGTGTTGATTTTCGAGTGCATAAAGAGGATAAATGAAGCTCAAGTCGAATTATTCAAGATAGAGTCGGAATTGGCTTGAAGAAATTGGATAAAGATGAAGAAATCCGACCCTCAGCATCTTGGACGAGCGTTCGTGCAGCGTCCATTCCAGACGGGCGTTTGATAAAGTGGACGAGCGTCCGGAATTGTATTTTACATTCAGAGAGTTCGGACGGAGGATGAACGAGCGTTTACTCAGCGTCCAGGCATTCTGGACGGGCGTCCGGATGGGTAGACGGGCGTCCATAGCCGACTTACTTCCAGCCGACTTAAAACTCTATATATAGCAGCAGCCTCTTAACCCTAATTCATATACCACATAATTGAGATCGCAATTTTACACCAAAAAGCTGCGGCCAGAACCCTAATTCCACAGGGATGAACTTCTCCAATCCAACAATCATCTTCAACATGATTGTTGGCTAAAAGCCTTGCAGTGAGTCGACGGAGGAAGCCTATCAACAACACAAACCAACTAGAGAGTTCGATGCTTATGTGTAGTGAGTTTAATTCATAGTTTTTCATTACTTTGGATCTGTTTTATATTGCTTAAGTTTTATTGAATTAAGATTTGATGAAACGATCTATGTTTAATTTATGCTTGAATAAATTTATGAAAGTTTGTTTGTTTGAGTTCTCTTTTATTCAAAGTAATGCATCTAATTGTGTTTTAAGAGATTATGCATGATTAGTTGAGTAAGAGCTTGGAAACGATCTCGTGATTTCGTGTTGATTGCATGTTTAGTTTGTTTGAAAAGATAAACGAAACCCTAGAATTTGATTGAAGATATTTAATTGAATTCGTGTAAAATCACTACTAAAAACTATGTCTTTTTAATCACCATCTAGTTGGGATTGTTGGTTGATAGGTGGAATCGATCGCCTCATTGTGTTTCCCTTTATTGTTTATTAATCGAATCGTTTAGATTAAGTTTAGTTTAAGTTTTAGTTATATAAACCCTAATCTCCCGCTGTTTTCCCGCACTTTTCTCGCTTCGGTTCGTATTCGGACGCTCGTCCGCAATAGCGAGACGCTCGTCCATTAGGTTTAGTTTTCGGACGCTCGTTCACTTTAGTGAACGCTCGTCCGGCTTTCTCGTTTTCTTATTTTTCTTGCTTGTTTTTACTCTTGTTTTAGTTTTAATTCTTAGGTTTAGGTTTTAGTTAGTTTCAGCTTTAGTTTAGATAGATAATTGTGACATAATTGATATAGATCTATATTTGAATCCGATAAACATTCCACTCCCTTAGGACGACCCGTAAACACCCTATACTACGATCCTTATACTTGGGGTGTTTCGGTTTATAAATTATAAAACTAGTTTTTACCGAACAAGTTTTTGGCGCCGTTGCCGGGGAGTCGGTAACGGTTGTCGGATTCTATTTAGGACAATTTTCTGAGTCAAAAGGGATCGTTTTTAGCACGCAGTATTATTTTGGCCGTAACTTTCGGCTCGAGTGTCCGTTTGGAACGCAGGACCCCAATTCGGAAAGCTCGTTCCGACGCCGACGACGTGGTGAACGGCCATAGGCCGTTCAGTGCGTTTTCGAGGTCAAAATCCACTGTTTTTCCCCTCCTTTTTGGCCCTAGAAGATTTCAACACGTTTTTTTTTACCGTCTTAGTGTTTTTCTTTTTTTTTAAAACTTTTCGTAGGTAGGTTTATTTTCCGGTTTCGTTTAATTTTAGGATTACATTTATTCTTGTTTTATTTTATTTGATTTTCTTTCAATTATTTTCCTTACTTTTTATTTTTATTTTTATATAGCTTAGATCTGTTTCCGTACTTATAGATTTGTTTGATTTTATAAGTCTTTTCTATTTTTATTTTTTACCTCGTTTTTAATTTCTGGTAACCTTAGTTTTTAGTTTTTCGTATCTGAACGAGCGTTCAACAACTTGAACGCCCGTCCACCTCAATTCTGTCTTCTGAACGAACGTTCATTCATCTGAACGAGCGTTCAGTTCTGAACGAACGTCCACTAACACTGGACGCCAGTTCAGTCTGTTCAATCATCACTTCTTTTCTCTCTTCTCTTTTCTTCCTCTAAACCATCTAATCTTTTCTAAACCTATTCTAATCAACCCCAAAGGGTTGATTTCTTCCTTTTCCTTTCTTGGTTTATGCAAACGAGAAGTAAGAAGGGACTTCGATCTTTGATCCCGAGCACGAACGATCTATCCTTAGAAGAAGGCTTCTCCCTGATTTGGACAAAATGGCGGATCAAGATCCACCAATTCCAAATCCTGACCCCCAAGCTCAGTTAAATTTACTCCTTCAACAGATGCAAGCTGCAAAAGAACAACGAGAATCGGCAAGGCGGCATAACTCAACAACTTCAACAATTTAGACAAAACCGGCTTAATCAAGCGAACCGGGACCCCTACACTCCATATCTAAACCAAGATTTTCTCGAGGGACATAGACCTATTCGTCCCCCCGACATGGGAGGAGTGAACTTTGATCTAAAGAACGGAGTTGTTGCACCGGTTGGTTAATAGCTCTTTCCATGGTACATCGCTCGGGAAGATCCACACGACTTCTTGTCCACATTCGTACAAATCGTGAAGCGAGGCCATTATCCTGGTGTTGATTCCGAGATCGTAAAGTTGAAGCTATTTCCTTTTGCTTTAAAAGGTGAAGCAAGCGAGATGGTTTAAGTCGTTAGCACATCATTCCCTCCATACATGGAATGATGTCAAAAGAGCCTTCGCTCTTAAGTGGGTTTCACCAGGCAAGATTATGGAGATGAAACGGGAAATAGCTACTTTCGAGCGGTTAGAGGATGAGGCTGTTGGCAAAGCTTGGGAAAGATTGAACCTTTTGATGAGGAAATGCCCCAATCACGGATATGACGGATACATGAGTTGTTGGAACTGTTCTACGAGAGGAGTCTCTCAACCTAATAGAGACTATCTTTACTCCACGGCTCATGGATCCTTCTTAGGGGAGGTGATGAGATCGCTTACGAGTAGCCGAGACAATTGCCAAGAACAACATGTGGTCGACTCCTAAGAAGACCAATATTGTTAAGAAAGAAGGTCCCGCAAGCAATCCCGATACACACCGTTGGTTGCTCGGATGGAATCGATAAGCAAGCGGTGGCCAATCTTCGGATGCGGCCTTCGAGGTGAATTATCTTGGAACACGGGCGGGGACCGAGATGACGGAAGAAGTAAATTTAATGGATAATCAAAACCAACCCTTCCGAAACTTCAACCAAAACCATAACTACTCGGGATTTCAAAGACAAAACTTCAATCAAGCCAAGTTACCACCGGCCCTTCAAATTCAAATTCTTTCAACTCGAACTATCAAAGGCCGGTTCGAACTCCCAAAGGCCTCAAGGTGGTGGAATCAAACTCGAACAACAATCATACCACCTCATGTGTCCCTCAACACAAATTCGATGAGTGGTAGACATGGTGAAGACTCGTCTACTAGTGTTAAAGCAATTGAGAGACAAGTTGGTCAAATGGCGAGACCAAAGCAAGCAAGCGAGACCTCACGGTAAACTCCCGAGTTATACCGAGAAAAATCCGAAAGCCGATGTGAATGTTTGCACCGCCATTACACCTCGGTGGGAGTATGGGCAAGAAGAGGAGTTGAATGAAGTAACTTTGAGAAGTGGTAAGAAAGTTTGGACCCGGCAAGGTGTCGGGAAACGAGTAGCCCCTCCCGACGCCATGAGTTCGGGAGGGGGAAATCGAAACCACATGTCGAAGAAAGCAACGATGAGGAGCTTAGTGACAATTCTTCGGAGGACGAAAATAATTCGATGATGAGGAAAGGAAGGAGAGTCGGAGGTCGTACCCACGACTAAGAAAAAGGAAGAAAAGTTTGTGAGATGGAAGGATAAGGAGGATGAGGCGATAAAGAATCGGGCCACGAAGAATGATAAAGCCCTTCCTTATCCACCAAAAAGGAAAGAGAAAGCCCTCACTAATGACAAGCAAGTATCTTTGGAGTGAGGAGGATGCTTAGAGACACTCAAGTTAGTATGCCCTTAGCCGAGGTATTGTCCGAAATGCCTAAATGCTCTAAGTATCTTAAAGAATTCTACGTGGGAGTAAGAGAAAGCTTCGGGGGATGGTCGAAGAAGTGCTTCGCGAGGATTGCGCGATGGTTTCACGTAAAATTGTCGTTAAGCGAGGTGACCACTGCGGACCTTCAATCTCCTGTGAGATCGAAGGTCATTTATTCGAAAACGTCTTATGCGACTCAGGGGCCTCTATTAATGTGATGCCATTAAACGTATGCAAAAAGCTCGGGTTAGATAAAAGGATGCGGGAACGCCCGATTTCTCTTCAGATGGTAGATAAATCTAGCCGGACTGCAGCCGGTTGTGTAGCTAATGTGCTCCTTCAAGTTGAACATTTAGTCTTCCCTACCGACTGGGTTATTCTAGACTATCCACCTGATAAGGAGATGCCTCTAATTCTAGGCCGAACCTTTTTAGACACTTCTAACGCTCTCATCGACTTCTGCAAAGGACAGATTACTCTTAGAGTCGGTGACACATCTGTCACCTTCACACGAGGGACACATCCTGAAAGAGCCGTAATTGATGAAATATCGTTTGTCGAAGCCATATATGAGGACGGAGGCGATGCCTATTATGAAGATGCAATGGAGCTTACGAGAGATAGGTGTTTTTGAAGTCATGGACATTGAGGATCCGGCTGACTGCGGACCACCTTCTAATTCATTTCAAGCCGTAGGCATTGACGAGTCATCTTCACTCGCTCACACTGGGCCTGGTAT